>OX422219.1:81590450-82215649 GCA_949130495.1 Sambucus nigra | reverse complement strand
ATATATATATATATATATATATATATATATATATATATATATATATATATATATATATATGTATTTGAAGAGTAAGAATATCCTGAAAAGAGGAAAAGAACAATCGTTTATTATAAGAAAAATTAAACGTAAGAAAAAGATTTTTTTTTTCATGGAAAAAGAAGAAGGGAATGTTATAAAAATAAACTAAGATTAGAACAATTGTTTATTATAAGAAAAATTAAACGTAAGCAAATGACTTTTTTTCGGGGAAAAGAATGAAAGGAATGTAATAAAAACAAACGAAACAGAAAGATATCTTATAATTGAAGCAGAGAAAGTAAATTCATTCCAAGTCCAATATGAAGGAACAAATAATTGTCTAAACATGAACTTAAACGATCATTCAAAAACTAATACGTGTATATTAACAAACATTGAGATCTGATACCATTTCTCAAAATTTGCGGGGATAAAAAACTTAATCAGACCTTAAGTAAGGGCAATTTCATCTAAACCAAATTATTTAGGAAAAAAATCTTTAAATAACAGAAAAGCATTTAAAAATTAAGAAAATGCTCAAAAATATTTTAAAGATATCAAAAAACTTGGAAAAAGTTTACAAAACTTTAAAAACATTTGGAAAATATGAATATATATTTAAAAATTCTAAAAAATACCAAAAAATTATTTAATATCTGGAAAATTTTAAAAATAATTACTGAAAAACTTATATCCCACAAAAAGTTTATGTCTAGCAATAAAAATGATTTTGATTAATATAAATTATTTTCATCATGTAAAATATGACTTCTAGGATGCAAAATTCTAAAACTAATAATTCAGAAAAATATATTTGAAACGTTAATATTTGTTGGAAAATACTTTAATATACAAAAATAAGATTTAAAAATATGGAATTTGTAAAAAAATAATAAATGATTTCTAGCAATAATAAATAATTTCCAGCAATAAAAAAATAAATTTCAGTAATAGAAATGATTTTCAGCAAATAAAAAATAATTTTTGGAAGTAATAAATTATTTTCAGCATATAAAAATGATTTGCAACAATAATAAATTATTTCCAGCAATAAAAAAAACAATTTTTAGCAATATAAAATTATTTTTAGCATATAAAAATGATTCTAGAAAATAAAAATGATTTTTTGCAATAATAAATTATTTGCAACAATAAAAAAATGATTTTCACCAATATAAAACTATTTTCAACATATAAAAATCTTTTTTAGCAAATAAAAAATGATTTTCAGCAATTTAAAATTATTTCCAACCAAATTTCTAATAAAAAAAAGAAAAAATACATTAAAAGTGAAAAAATATACCAAATCTCCAAAACATCAAACCTCCAAAAAATAAAAAATTATTTCAGAAATAAAAAATTACTTCCAAAATAATAATTTTCACAAATAAAAAAACATTTTCAGTGATATAAAATTATTTTCATCATACAAAAAATTATTTTCTACAAACAAAAAATAATTTATGGCAATAATAAAATCTTTTTAGAAAAAAAGTAGAAAAAACATGTTTGAACAAAAAACATTATAACCTTACTAACAAAATAGAAAAAATGATTTTTTTTCTAAAAATAAAATAAACCATGGAAGAACTGTTGCACTCGACTGAAGATGAAAGTATCTTTAGGCTTCGTGATGATAAATTCCATGCTGATGCGACACCATTTCATTTTAAAAGACTTCGTGGCATATAAGGGTTGATGCTGAACTTGGATATACCCATGATGGGAAGCTAATTGATGTCAGGAAAATACATAGTCATAAAGGTACATTGATATGATAAGGAAATAATGGTAATCGATTTAATGGAAGTTCCGATGTTATCCGTAAAGGAAATCATGACCAGACTCTCCAAAGAAGCTGGGATTGAGTCATTGGGTAAGGAAAGTCTTTGGGAAGATACCCAATGCTCGAGGTGGGATGTTAGTAGTCCAGTCTATGGGTTTCAAAGAATACAAAAGGGTATGAATTCTTAATGAATTGTGAGAGGATGGGTTTCAAAGAATACAAGAGGGTATAAAACGCTGCTAAAGAGGCAGATTGATGAGACAGATGGGCGACAGGTGAGACAGACTGGCCATTTGTTTATTTTACTTTTATTTAGAGGATTTTTTAGGGCGACGTCGTCCATCTCTAGCTTTTTTTTTTACATATTTGAGGATTATTTCAGATGTACATATGTACGAATGGTGGAGATTTACACTGGCATCTCTTTATGCTTCGTTGGATGCATTCAGTCGGTGCTGTCAACAGACTTTTACAGAACCCACGTACTTTTTGGAGGTAATCCTTAAGTTTATTTTCCTTTATTTTCTTGCAATCCTCTTTTGTTTCCTTTTTTTATATTTATCTTGTTACAGACATTTTTTATGAGGTGATATAGCTCAACATGGGGTTGATGTCCCTAAAGGAGAGCATTCTAGGGGAATTCTGTAGGATGTACGAGTAGAAGAAGTCAAACATGCGATCAAACTAATCCTTGTCTTTGAAGGATGTGCAGAAGGCGTTGAATGACCTAACAAGAGATCATGTTAGCTTTCATCTATTTTTTTTAGTTTTCGACATCTTTATTTTTTAGTAGATAATGACTCTTTGTTGGGGATGTAGGTGACCTTCTACCCTTGGAGTATTTCTTTGCAGATCACGAGGGTTACGGGCATGCATGTGGAGATGAAATGGCTGCTAGCGCATGAGTTTAGGGACTTATGGTACCTTGGGGATATAATTGTGAGGTAGATTGTGGAGGAGGAGGTGGAGGTCCCACTGCTGGTGCCCCCGAAGTACATGAGGCGGGTGAGAGAGATAACGGACAATGCTAGGGTAGCGGCGATGACGGCCAATACCTATAAGCTTCATATTGATACAATAACGGGTTATGAGTACCTGGATTTAGTGACCAGTTGTTTGATGTCTTCCTGAATATATGACATGGAGAATATGCCTCCACCTACCACTACCTTAAGGAGAGGTACCAGGTGACCGATGGCGTCGGCCCACATTATGGGAGGTGAAGCAGCTGCAGCGTCGGAGGAGGCTCTGCTTATTCAGGTCATTCCTCCTTCTTACAACTACCGATAAAATAGTGGGAGACATTGAGGGTGTGCCATTGTCCCCATGTGTCGGTAGTTAGGTTGGCAGGCCTTACAGAGGATGTGCTTCGACCTTAGGTATACTCTCTTCTTTCCCTCTTATTTCCAGTTTTCGCTTTATTTTTCTTTGCTCTTTACGAACTTGATCGACTTTTGTTGCTCTTCTATTTTTGCAAATTGTATGACTATTGACCAATTGGCTGTGAGACATCAAGGACTAGGTGACATCGATGTCCGCCTATGTGAAGAATCAATCAACCACTTCTTGCATGGTACCGTCGGCCTCTTCTGGCGAGGGTTCTAGCTCCGGGAGTGGAGGGTCTAATGCCCATCTCAAGGGGAAGCGTGTTCACTGTGGGCGCTGAGGGTTGGTTTAGAGAGCTTTTTGGAGGGTTTGGGTAGTGTCCGATTGTATTTTTTTGCCTTTTCTTTTGTTCCTGCAAAAATGTAATAATTCGAGATAAGGATTATATATGAAAAATGAATTTCTTTTTGGTATTTTTCTTAATTTAATTGCTTAATCTACATGTACTTTAATTTCAGTTGAGATATCTCATTTATTTGAAAAGACAAAGATAAGTATGAAAATGGTTTTGAAGAAAAATATTTGTTTTATGAAAAGAGTATTAATAAAAAGGAATAACCCGAGGATTGAATTTTTTCAAAGTAAGAACTTTTGGAAATTGATTTTGGGCAAAAAAGTTATAAGGAATTTTCCAGGGGGTGCCGATTGGCCTACCCTTTGTCCTGCCTATCGGCACAAGGGTCAAGTCAAATCACTCCTTTGGATTTGATTGCACTTTCTGCATACTTGGATTACTATGGGGGTATAAGGATTGATGAGGTTTCAAACAGTTTGTCCTTTTTGAGGACCTTTGGGTATAAAAGGGCTTTGGGGGGGGGGGGGGGGGGGGGAGGCTTCTTCACCACATCCACATTCTCTATTATGTGTCTTCCTTCTCTTTTATAATTGGCTCTTTCGATGTCTGAAGTCTTTCCTTCCTACCCGAGGGTCTAGAGGCAATGTGACTCTATAATGTCAACTATGACACCTTTAGTCTGCGTTGGTTCTCTTTATGGCGTAACCATGCTATAGACTAGAATATGCTGGAGGTGGCGGTACAATTTTGGTACCACAAAGAGCACATTTTTTAGTTTTGCATAGATGAGGCGTGCCATTCTTATCAAGGGTTTTTAGTGGTTTTGTGTGTTATACCCAATGCAATGGAAGCTATGCCAACTTATCCCATTCTCCCTATGTGTCTTTGGCTGAGTTACTTCATATCTCTCCCTCAGCGGCTCGGTTATTTGTCCTTAGAGGGAATTTCATCCTCCCAGTAGTTATGAACTCAGTGTGCCAAAGGTATTTCTCTAATGCTTGTTTTACTAGAGTCGTTGCCTTGGGTCTGAATGCTAGGTTATTATTGGTGACGGGGGACCTAACGACTGATCCTCAGGTGGACACGATGGTGGTGTGGATGTCTTACCATTATAGTCCTACGGCGGTGGTGCTGGCGGAGGCCATGAATGGTATTGATACTTGGAAGGAGGTTCATTCTAACTTTCTGCGAGGGAGCTTTGTGGTGTTGTTTATGAGTCTTTCTGAGAGATTTTAACTGGTGGCCACTCGTGAGTACCCCCTTGTCGCATGTCCTTACCTTTTTCAATTTCGACCCTTCAATAGAGAATTACGTTAATTGGTTCATGGATCAAGGGTCCCGATGTCTTTATTGGTTTATACCATTGTGGGGGACTTCTAGACTATTTTGTAGTTGGGAGAGTACCGGTATATGCGGCTGGTTGACTTCCTTTTATTTTCCTTGACGACTTCTGCGCCAAGTGGGGTGGGAGCAAATAGTTCCTCCTTATATAACCAATTTCTTCCCAATAGAGGACTTGACTGAATCCCACATGATGATATTTAGACCTTTGTGGCAACACCATCGGCCGTCTAGCCATCGCTCACAATCTATTAGAGTGGCTTCGTATGTGTTTGGGGACTATCTGAGATGGATATAGAAGCGTAGTTGGGAAGATTTTAGAGTAAGGAACCTAGAAAAGATGGCTTGTGGCTTTCGATACCATGGAGGAAGTTATTGTGGTTTGACAAAGCTTTTCAAGGCGTACCACTGCATGAAGCGCATATGAAGCATCAATCAGGAGTGGGAGACCTAGGGACCTCCGGGAGTAGGAAACGATGATGAGTCAGGGCCGTCTGGTAGCTGAGAGTAGTATTTTATTAAGATAGGGATTTTCATTTGAGTTTGCTTTATATTGGTGTAGGTGTTCGACATCTTTTAGAATTTTTTCTATGAAGCTTGTTATTTGGTAGGGATTGGTAGGTTTGTTTGTATATTGTTAAGAAAAATGTAGGCTGGTGTTGTAATTGGAAGGGGAGTGGTCTATTTGTCTCCCTTTACTGATTTTTCATATAATGATTATGTTCCTTGATTAAAAATAAAAGTGATTATGATCATATTTTGTTGTTCCTTTGATGAATTTATTGTTTGAACTAACTATACCAATTGCTAAGGCATACATAATCCTTTTGTTCGTATGAATGATGAGATGGACCTCCGTTCGCAGGGGTTAGAAAAGAATAACATTTTGTGAAAAAGAAAGGATCGTGCCTACGTACGTCTATGGGTTGCCTACGTACGTCTATAGGTTTTGAAAATTTCATGAGTTTCATTTTAAAAAGAGTGTTTTAAGAGGATCAGGTCCCACGTAGTTCAGGGTAGGGAAAATGAAGATATTTTTTTAAAATAGAAGTAGATGAGAAAAGTCGTAGCGCGTCGAGAGTTCGAATTAAGGGTAGAATTTCTTGAGATAGTCCAGATTGACTGGACACGCCATTTTTTCCTCCATCGAGATATATGAGCATAGCAGCGCCGCTTAATAGGATTCTCTTTAGAATGTAGGGGCTTCTCTAATTAGGTTTAAACTTCCCTCTGAGGTCCCATACAGGTTTTATAATTTCCTTGAGGGAAATGTATCCTTCCTGGACATCGCGGTCCTTAACATTCCTGTTAAATGATCAGGTTATCCTGTGATGATACCCCTATATGTTATATAGAGCTTTGAGCCTCTTTTTATCTAAGAATGAGAGTCCGTCATAGCGTCTTTTATGTTAATTCTCTTCATTGACTCTACTTTTGAGCATGACATATAGAGAAGGTACTTCCACTTCAATGGGAGAACTGCTTCCATGACCTATACCAGAGAACAAGGGTAGCCCAGTATGGGTTCTGACGGAAATACAATATCCTCAAAGGGCGTACGATATTCAGTCGGCCCAATCTCTGTAACTTTCGATCGTCTTACTGATGATGGTTTTGAGGCTCTTGTTGGTGGCTTCGACAACGTCGTTAGTTTGGGGTCAGTAAGGAGAAGACTTGTGTCTTTAAATACCATACTCATTGAGTATTTCTATTACCTCGGCTTTGAAGTGGAGTCTATTATCTGATACCAACTAATGAGGAAACCTTTATTAGCAAATGATATTCTTTCTGATAAACTTGGTCACTCTTTTTGCATTTAGAACCGCATATGACTCGACTTCGACTCATTTCCTGAAGTAGTCAATGGCGACCAGGACGAACCAATACCCGTTGAATTCTTTAGGACTGACCTTCCCTATGATATCTATATTTGAAGTGGTAAAATTCCAGTGAGACGTCATGTTGTATAATTCTTAGAGAGGCAAGTGTTGGAGGTGGGTGAATTATTGGCATTTGAGGTATCTTCTAACATAGGCAGTACAGTCTTGAACCATGGTAGTCCAATAATACCCTTGATGGATGACTTTCTTGGCAAGCATGTGACCATTCATATGGGGCCCGCCTTTCACACTATGGATTTTCTTCAATATCAGCCCCTATTATGGGTTTCATCAAAGTTTCTCTTAAAGAGTGCTCTATCGCATATGATGTACTAAGCATCCAGTTTGTAAAGGGTCGTATAGTCTTTATTATCTACATCTTGGGGATACATACCATGTTTGAGAAGGAACCAAATATCATAGTACCATAACCTCGCCATATCATAGTCTTCTTTGGTGAAGACCTCATCATGGTAACAGTGGGTGGGTGTAACCTATTTCTAAAATAGGAAAGGGGCCATTGTAATTCCCTCGGTCATATCAACCTTGGAAGATAGGGTTGCAAGGGCGTCGACTAGACTATTCTTCGAGCGAGGAAGGTAATGGAAGGTGACATCTTTGAACTTAAAGGAGAGCTCTAATAGGTGGGTGATAGGCACGCAGGAACTGCGGCGCTAGTATGAACATGCTGGTTGTTGTTTACGGCACCTGCTACGATGCAAAATAACTTATACTATAACTACACTCTTTAAGGGAGTATACCGACCAGTTCGGGTATCGAAACAACATAGAATGATGCTAGACTTTCATTTATTTATTATTTCAAGAATAAAAGTGTAAAAGACTAGATATAAAACAAAAGATGAATCTAGGCATGCATTAAACTAAGATTAACAAAACGAGCAAAAACAATAGATTGAGACTAATATCCCTCACCTCATATTGATTAGTATAAATGGTCACATGGGGAGACAAGTCTATCATGATTAAATATCATTTTCACAATTAATTAAATCTAGAGTTATCACCCCCTAAATTGTCGTAAAAGCGTAATTGATTTTGGCATCAATAAATATCACCGAGATTACACACGCAAGGTCATAAATACGACGCATACATTATATACACCATTAAATCTCCCAGGCATAAAATTAAGAATAACCTAACCCATTTAAACCCATTTAAATCATCACTAAAGCAAAGCAACCAAATTGATCCAAGGTGAGTTCAATCACTCTAAACCTAAACTAGATTAGCTATAAAACAATTCCGATGACATGTATTTATAGCAAGAAAATAAATAAAGCAATAAATAAATGAAGACAACTAAGTTACAAAGCTTAAAAACAACAATGGAAACCTATATGAAGGAAGGAGATGATGAATAGTACTTATAACAACCATAATGGGTGCAAAACCTTGGAGAGAGAAACCCCACCCAAATTATCCCCTAAACTAACATAAAATTGAAATAAAGTTAACTCTCTAATAAATAAACTAAAACCAACTTATATAGTAAGTTGGGAAAAGGAAAAAGGGAAAAGAAAAGAAATTACAACGAGCGCCGATAATCTGAAAGGGTCGATCGATCGACAAAACTGGGAAATTCCCTCTGCCTTCCTCCGTAAGATAAAACTAAAAGGCCGGTCGACTAGGGTTTGAAGGTCAGTCGATCAGAGCTCTGTTTTGAGGCGGCCTTTGGTTCTTCAAGAGGGGAAAATCTGCATTACAGAAAAGGCCATAACTTTATCATCCAAACTTAAAACGAATTGTCGTTTATGGCTACGCGAAGTTAACTTAATAAACTATGATCCACGGAGATCCGTTGGTTAGGAAATGAAGTATGAAAGGTCTAAAATTCCCTTGAAGTTTTGTCAGACGACTGAACTTCCTCGAAATGAAACAACTTTCTCCGTTAAGCATTTCAATACCTATAAAAGCTCAAATAAACCTTTAAAAGTATATATATATATCCAAAAACGGGGTTAACCAACATATAAGTATAAATATGGGAATTAACGGAGACAAAAGTTTTAAAATTCATAAAGATAGCATGCGCTAATATGCAATACTCATGACGTATCACACCCCCTAACTTAGATATTGCTAGTCCCTAGTGATGAAACAAAACAAAACCCAATCCATCAGATGGCGATACAAAATGTATATAAGCATAAAATATAAAAAATCCACTTTCGCGGGCGATCAATTGCATTTAGCAAATGAAATAATCCGTTAAACCCCTAGGTTACCTTGGTGGACGAGTGTTGTCGCACGAGAGTTTTCAGGGATGAAACACACAAACATCAAGTCTTATTAATATATGCCCAATCAATTAAAAAGACAATCTCAAAAATAATGAAAAATATTTTAAGGACGTTATTAGCAAAGTGAAAGAATTCACACAAAAGTCCCTAGTTATTAACATTATAGAATGAACTTCATAGAATTAAAACCTTAAGATATGGAAGGGAGAGTGATCACATGCAAAGTATGATTTAGAAAAAAAATTATAAACCGGATAAGCATTAAAGCGTGCATATATCAATCCTCACCAGTGTATACACTCAGCAAATGAAACACTATGAAAAGGACACACACATGACATGGGGGCGTAAAAAGTAAATGTAAATGGAAACTAGGCCACGCACATGTCTTCAATAAAGAACACTATATATAAAATAAAAAAATTTAATCTCAATGAAAGGATATCATCATTAAATGAGGTGAAATGACTTTTCCCAAATTATCGTAACTATTTAAACTTTTGAATTGCATTCACCTTAGGATCGCATAGGACGTTAATGGGGTTGTTATGTAGGTTAGGCTCGGGTTATAAAATGAAGGTAATATGTACGGATTCAAAGTTGTCAGGGGATGAAAAACTTGGGATAATGGAAAATTGTGGCCAATTTTAAAATATGACCACGATTCCATACCAAGCATTGAATATAACATTGGAAAGTGACAAAGACTATTGAACACTATGTATATAAATGCAAATACTTTCTCTTTCTCTTTCTTTTCTTCTTTTTCTCACTTTTTCTTTTCTTTTATTTTGTGTTCTCTTTTTCTTTTGTTTTTCTGTATCACATGCTTAATTGCAACCACATAACAAGAACATCATTCCAAAGAAAGGTATGGAAGGTGACATATATGGTTTATAACTCCAATGTACAGTTGGTTATGGGATTTTGGGTTATCAAATGAAAGGCTATATTAAGGCTCAAACAGGTTGACGAGGAAAAACATATAAGGTGAGGTTAAGGTAAATATGGGTTATATAATAAAGAAGGTCTATGATCATTTCCTAAAGTTTACGCAATTCTCGAGTCAAAATAACACAAATCATGTTCAAGTAACACATTTCAAAATGAACTCAATTAATAAACGATCAATGAAAGAATAGTGAGATTACCAATGACTTTAATTTTTTCAAAGAGGAAAGAGTAATGTATAACACTCACAAATGAAGAAAATCCCAAAGCTCACTTGGTGTAAGTATATACAATCCAACATAAGATTACCGAGTTATAAACGCCTTAAATAAAATCAATAAAATAAAAAGAACGCATATGCTCATGGGTTTAAAGTTTAATTCATGAAGTTTTTCATAATATCAATAATTTAAGAACTAAAGTCTAATAACTTTAAAAATTGAGAACATGCATCATTGAATTTTCTGTAGGATCGGGTATTTATTGAAGTTTATCATGAGAAACAAAGGCAAAATTCCCAACAAATGGGAAAAAAGAAAGAATTTTCTTTTTCTTTTTTAATTTTTACAACAAATACGTGCTTGGGAAGAAAATATAATCAAATCACGGACTAAGAAAAATAGTGGATATAATATACCACACCCCCTAGTTTAAAACCTTGCATTGTCCTCAATGTAAATTAAGAACCAAGTTAAAGAGAGGAAAAGAGTGGTATTACTCAAAATGGAGAGATCTCTAGAATGTAAAAGTACAATGATTCTATAAAACATGTTAGAACCAAGCATATCAAAAAAGAAGAACTAAAACTTTAACTTTTTACACTAGATAAAAAGTAAAAAGAAGAAAAACAACTAATAAGTACAACCTACAATTATAACTTCTAACTATACACTAGAAGTTAAAATTTTTGAGGGTCCACCCAATATACGATTTGAATTTGAGTTAAAATTAGTATACCCTCATTTCCATGCATAGTTTCCAAAAAGTAGGAATTTCGTTTGAACAATAGAAGGTATGTGTAAGGAAGAAGAAATGAACCATCACCAATTAAAATTTTATGGGGGGTGATGTGGGATTGGGATTGAATGGGTGACAAATACACATGAGATTTGAAAAACTATTACTAAAGCCGTTTAATACAAGATTAAACTATTTAAGTAACTCTGAACTATTTTTTGAAGAAATTCTTTTCTTTAAATCAAATGCGTTTTAATCACAAGATGTGTTTAATAAAACATACACGAGATCAGTTTAAGATTTGTAACAAGTTTTGAAAAACCAAAACTTAAATGATTAAATCAGCACACCAGCAAGAATGAGATGAGGATATGTAGAAAGATTAATGACAAGAGACTTTTAACGTGGTAAAACCTCACCTAACTGAGGAAACATCCACGGTGACTTCTAAGTCACAATCCAAAAAATCCATTAAAACAAAATATATCAGTTACAAACTATATATCACACATGCACACAAATTAGACCTATACATGTTCAAGAATGTACCCACTGGTGTCCTTCTAAATTTTCTGCAGTTCTGATTGCTGATGTGGCTCTCAGAGTTTGTTAACTTCCACTTTGTTCCAGTCTTTACGTCGACTCTTATTTCAAGATCTTATTACCAACACTTTCAGTGTTGTAGTGTGTAAATGTTTGTGATGGTGATCTAATACATGCATGCACACACTCATGCTTATTTTAACAAATAGTCCTAGAAAATTACAAATTAGATCTATATGCTGTGATTTTCAGTTTCTCTCTTCTTAGGAAACTTAAACCTTATTTGACCTTTAAAAAGAACGCAGAATCCACGGCTATCTTGCTCAGAAGGCGTTTCAAGATCTTAATCAATTTCAGGGTTTTGAAAATGTTTTTGAAATTGAAAATCGCTAATTGTGATTCCAACTAGGTCAAAGGTCTTGTTTCAAAAGAACTAGAAACAGAAAATGATTTTATTGATTTTGAAGATAAAAACATTTTCAGAAAATAATCAACAAAATATTTCTCAAGATGAGAAACTAGAAATGAAGATCTAGGTGTAATATGACATAAAAGACTAGATCTATGATTTCTATAAAGAAGAAATATAGATCTACCCTAATGTTTAAGTTGGACACAAGATCTTAAAGTGAAGAGGTTACAGCACGAAAAAACTTTCAAACCAACACTCAAAAACTCTCAAACACTCAAGGTTATGTTTGGTATATGCTTGTTTTTGGTAAAAGGGTTAGGGTTTGAAGAGGTGTTTAGACGATTTAGGGTTAGGTTTTCTAACTCTTTGGTTTCTCTCTCTCTTATCTCTTCTCTCTCTTCTCACTTAGAATGACGAAGTGGCAAAAACTTCTCAAAGGCTGAGGGTTGGCCTCCTTAAATACAGGGCTGAGAAGGATCGAGAAGGGGGTTGGAAATCAATGGCTGAGATTAAGTCTTGCAATATTGACTTCCATCCAATGGTTAAAGATAAGTGGTTGGTTAAACGCTTTCTGATTGGCTAAGAGAGGTTCACAGGGATTGGGACAAGAACGCATATAGAGCGTTGATAAGCTCAATCCAAGGGCTGTTAATAAACACCGATTTTGTCTCTCAAAAGAAACACACAACCAACTAATAGGAGGGCAACAGGTGTAGGGCAAACAACGGACCACAAATGCGCGTCCTAAACTAATTACAAACACACCCTAATGTCTCCAGCACTTTCGATTTCTACCCAAGTGAACTTTTCAGGGATAAAACTAACAACCATAAATTAGAGAATGACCCCAAAAGTTTTTAATTCCAATTTTAATTAAGAGAAAATTGTTTTAAAAATCATTAAAAATTCCCCAAAAAATATTAAAATGGGTTTAAGGGAAATTAACACACACAAACAATCATACAAATAATTTAGCAATATATGACCTATGAATGCAGTCCTAATGTGTGTGAGTGCTTATGAATATACCTTTGAACATCCAGACAAGAGTAATGAATTGAATTGAAGTGTGTGAGGCTTTTTGGTATCTAGGGAAGGGACATAATTTTGTCACTATTTCCAAACTAGATGAGCACTTATACAATTTAGACTCAAGTGAGTCAAGAGTATAAGGTGCTTCAATCTCCCCCTTTGGAAATATGAGACAAAATCTTCTTTGAGTCATCTTGGACTCGTAGGGCAACAAACAGAAAAGGAAAAACCTATTCCTATAAAAAGTCTATCTACCTATTCCTAGAAAAGAAGATTACATAACTCAACTAATTACAATTCATTACCCTATTACAACTGTTGAGAATAGCTTGAACATAATCATGCAAATAATCACTAAGATCAAGTTTTTTAGAATATGTACAAAATAAATGAACTCTCATAAGACTGAAATTTCTCCCCCATTTTGTCTCAAATGGACAAAGGGAAAAAATATATAAGCCAAAGAGTTTAATATGCACAAACCATTCCTATCCATTTATGTAAAGAAATAAACCTTTGTAATCCAAAGGTTTGGTAAACATATCTGCGAGTTGCAAATCAGTAGGCAGATAATTGATTTCTAATTCCTTAGTCTCAACTAATTCGTGTATAAAGTGATGCCTAATTTTTATATGTTTCGTTCGCGAGTGTTGAACAAGATTTTTAGAGATATTGATTGGGATTGGATTATCACAATAGAGATGTAATTGTTCCTCTTTAATACCATAATCACTTAGCATTTGCTTAAGCCAAAGTAATTGGGCACAACAGCTTTTCACTGGCTATGTATTCAGATTCAGCTGTTGATAAAGAAGTGCAGTTTTGTTTCTTACTACTCTAACCTACCATGTTATTACCAATATAGTAACATGCGCCTGATGTGCTCTTACTATCGTCAGTACACCCTGCCTAATCGTTATCAGTGTATCCTATTATAGTGCTAGGAGTATCATTGGTGTACCAAAGTCCTAAATTTAGAGTGCCTTTAATGTATTTTATAATTCTTTTAACACAAGTTAAATGGCTCTCTTTAGGATTGTTTTGATAGCGGGCACACACGCAAATAGCGTACATGATATCAGGACGCGAGGCAATAAGGTATAGTAAGGTTCCTATCATACTGCGATATAAAGTTGGATCTACAAATTTTCCAGTTTCATCCTTAGACAGTTTGATCGAAGTACTCATGGGAGTTTTAGCATCTTTTGCACTCTTAAGGCCGAATTTTTTAACAATCTCTAAAGCGTATTTAGATTGCGAAATAAATAATCCTTCTGATTTTTTTTTACTTGAAGACCCAAGAAAAATTTTAACTCCCCTATAAGATACATTTGAAATTCTTTATGCATAATTTCAGAAAAAGTTTTAACTTCTTAGGGGGAAGTTGATCCAAAAATGATATCGTTAACATAAACTTGAGCTACAATTATATGTTTGTCAAATTTTTTGACAAAAATGGTTTGATCATTTCCACCTCTCTTAAAGCCTTTGTCTAAGAGAAAGTTGAAAAGGCGCTCATACCAGGCTCTTGGCGCTTGTTTTAGGCCATACAAAGCCTTTTTAAGACGAAAGACATGATTTAGATATTTAGGGTCAATGAACACTTTTGGTTGTTCTATATAGGTCTCCTCAGTCAATATTCCATTAAGGAAGGAAAATTTGACATCCATTTGGTAAAGCGTAAAATGTAAGAAGCAAGCTATGGCAAAGAGAAGATGAACAGATTCTAAGCGAGTAACAGGAGCAAAAGTCTCGTTAAAATCTATTCCTTCAATTTGAGAATATCATTGAGCAACTAATCTGGATTTGTTTCTAATGACTATCCCACTTTCATCAGATTTATTTTTAAATATCCAACGTGTGCCAATAACCTTTATGTGATCAAACCTAGGTACAATATACCAAACATCATGAATGACAAATTGAAGAAGTTATTCCTATATTGCAGAAATCCAATAAAGATCATTAAATGCATCATTTACATTCTTTGGTTCCATAAGGGAAACAAAACATGCATAATGAGCATAGTTTCTTAATTGAGATCTTGTACGTACAGGTTCACTAGGGTTACCAATAATGTTATTTATGGGATGGTCTTTAGAACCCAGTTAGGTACTTCAGGTGTCTCAATTGGTAAAGAATCATTTATTTCTGGAGGGTCATTTTCTAAAACATTTTCAGACTCTTCCACAATAGTTGTTTCTTCGGTCTTACTCTCTACAGTAGTGACACTTAAAATAACTTTTATAGATTCCATTAAGGTCTTAGTGTGAAGATTATAGACACGGCATGCTCTATTGTTAGGAGAATATCCTAGAAAAATGTCTTTATCTTCCCGAGTCTCAAATTTGGATAAGTGTTCTCTATCTTTGCAGACATAACACGTACTACCAAAAGTTCTAAGGTGCTTAAGATTGGGCTTTTTCCCATACCATAGCTCGTAAGGAGTTTGTTTATAATTCTTTCTAAGATAGACCCTATTGATAATGTGACACGCAGTACGAATAGATTCTACCCAAAAATATTTAGGTAAAGTCTTGGCATGAATCATAACTCATGCCATCTCTTGAAGGGTACGATTCTTTCTCTCAGCATTACCGTTCTATTAAGGAGTCTTAGGAACACTAAATTCATGTTTGTAACCATTGTAGTCACAATACTTTATAACACCTGTATATAAGAATTCTCCACCTCTATCACTACAAATTCTATTTACTTGAGTGTCTTTCTCATTTTCAATTCGAAGTAAAATATTTAAAAAAGTTTGGAAAGTGTCAGACTTTTGTTTTAATAAAGCAACCCAAGTGAATCTGGTGAAGTCATCAACCGTAACAAGAATGTAACTGTGTCCAAAGAGACTAACAGTTCGAGAAGGACCCATTAGGTCCATATGGATGAGCTCAAAGTGCTTAGAGGTAAGGATATCTTTGACTTTCTTATGAGGGGCTTTAATAATTTTTCCTTCCTGACATGATCCACAAACAATATTAGAAATCGATTTGATCTTAGGAATACCTCTAACTATTTCTTGAGAAGACAGTCTACTAAGGTTTTCATAATTTATGTGACCCATACGATTATGCCATATCTCATTGTCATCCATTCTAGAAATGTTATAGACCTCAGCACTGTTTTGAACAGTATAACAATTGTCCGGAGTCCTGACAATTGTAATACTCACCTTTTTCATTTAAAATTTTGTAATTATTCTTTAAAAAGCTGACAGTATGATTTGAGTCACAAAATTGTGAGATACTAAGTAGGTTAGCGTTAAGACCTTTTACTAGAAGAACATTTTCAAGTAAAGGTAATCCTTCTTCTTGGAGTGTTCCTTTACCAATGATTTGAGATGAAACACCATCAGTAAAAATAACTTTTCCTGCAATAAAGCTGGTTTTGTTTAAAATTTTGGTGTCATCCCCAGTCATGTGTTTTGAACATCTAGAGTCCAAATACCAACCAGAGGGAGTATGTTTAGCTTTTAAAGCAGTAATAACAATATTACACTTCATCTATTGTAATAGCTCATCTTTTCTAACCCAAACAACTCTTGTTTTCATTTTGCGCTTATTTGCTCTCAATTGATAAAATTTGCGAGCATTGGATTTCTATTGAAAAATGTTTTGCTCATGAGGTTGAATTTTATGATCAACATGAGCATTTGGCTTAGGAAAGTGTCTAGGAATCCTTCTTGGAAATGATCTTTTAGGTTTGATCTTTCTCTTTCTATAGTTAGAGTTTTTGTCTGGTTGTCTAGGAAGAACATAATTGTTACGGCTTCTCCTAAAATAGTTAAAGCTTTGGTACACATGAGTATTATAGACTGGTTTGACAAAACGTCTGGAGTAGCATCCTTCAAAATAATGACCATATAAATCACAGTAAGATCAATATAGATTGCTCGAAGATGGTATCTCCTTAGGGAAGTCTCTAAACATAGGCTTCATGGAATTTTGGGGTTGAACCTTATTCCTAGGGAATACAGTTTGAAAGGAGGAATCACTTTTCCAAATCGGGGGGCAGACATTTTTAGTCTTAGGTGGACTTTCACACATAGAGTAACTTGATTCCCCAATATCAAACTTTGATTATTTTTTATCAAACTCATTTTTCAAAGAATGAAAATCTGGACAAGTTTTTATTGGTCTTTTACCTCCTGACACAAACCTAATTAGTTTAAAATTTTTAGTTTGATTCTTCAAATTGGGGCAAACCCCTATTGCAGTTCGATCATCAGAATTGATTTTAGAATCAACAACAAAACCATCAAAACAGTTTGAATTATTTTCAAATTTAGAATTTTTTTTGAAAACTGTTGTTGTCTTCTCTTTGGATTGTTCCAATTCTAATAATTTCCCTTTATATTTTTTTCCCAAGAGTTTCATTTTCTTCAATCAAATTCTTCAATTTTTGATCAAAAATTTTGACTTCATTTTCATGAGTTAGACATTGGGTAGTGTACTCTTCGGCGTTAAGTTTAACCATCAGACTTAGGTCTTCCAATTTCTTAGTGATATCTTTCACTCTCTTCTCTAGTCTAGTGCTTTTCTTAAGGATTTTCGCATAAAGTGTGTGAATATCAGGGAGGTCTTCAGTGTCTGAGTCACTGAGTGTAGTGTGTGAAGTGACCCCTAAGTATTCAATTCTTAAACTCACGCACCCATTGGCATCGTCATTATCGCATTCCCTTTGACTCACACACCCTATGGTAGAATTAGCAATATTCTATGAAATTAAAGCATCTAAACCAGTAGCAGTATGATTCATAACAGTAGAAGTAGAGCTATCATCATCATTCTCATACATAGGCATATCATCATTGTAGATTATCTTAGCAAAGAAATACATGCAAGGATAAAAAACATCAGAAGATTCAGGTTCCTCATTTTCAGAATCACTTGAATCATTCCACGTTTTGAAAATGTTGGCCCTAATATGTTTATTGGCAGTGTTCAGTTTCACTCTATAGTCTTTTGCTATATGTCCTAGTTTTCCACATCTAAAACATTCAATGTTCTTGAAGTTTTTGTTGGGTCTCATGTCCTTGTGATGTTTGTCTTGACCTTTCTCATGAGGTTTGTAGTTAGACTGAGTTGGATAAGTTGTCTTGCCTTGTCTGTTTGCCAATTTATTTCTAAATTTGACAATCTTCTTAAACTGTTTTGACATCAAGGCAATTTGATTATCCAAACTATCTATATCACATTCCTCATCAAAATCATCAATGTGAATAGTGATCTCAGGTTTCATCAACTTAGAGGAAAAACTCAAGTTGGAACTAGTCTGTTTCCTATAGGACTGGGTCATTTGTTTCTTAAATTCTAATTCCATTTTCATAGTTTGTAGTTTACTATTGAGTAATTCAGGAGTGAGATTTTAATCACACATTTCCTCAATAGAATATCTTTTGTTGTTAAATTTTTGTGGCAATGATCTTAAAATTTTAGATACAATTTCATGTCTATCATATGCTATCCCATTAGCATGCGGTTTGGTCATAATGTCAGTCGATTTCATGTAAAAATCATCAAAGGATTCAGAATCTGACATAATTAAGGAGTTATACTGCTGAACAAGCATTTGAGTTTTTACAGCCTTATCTCTAGTGTCACCTTCATGTGCAGTGATCAGTGTATCCCAAGCTTCCTTAGAAGTGGTACAAGATGAGATCCTTTTGAACTCATGTTCATTTATGGACATAAAGATGGCATTCTTGCCTTTGTTATTGTTTCCAGAAGTTTGCTTCTCTTCTTGAGTGAATTCACTTAATGCTTTCTTAATCCTCTCATTACTTCATTTAGTGGTTGGTTTAGTAGGATAAGTGTATCCATTTTCAACAATATCCCAGACATCATCTCCCATGGTTCCTTGTATGAAAGCAACCATTCTTACCTTCCAGTAAGCAAAGTTGTTTCCATCAAAAGAGTGGGGGTCCGGTCATGTTACCAAATCTTTCATTTTTCTTGTCCATTGTTTTGATTTTAAGAAAATAATTTTAGAAACACATGATCTTTAAAAAAGATTTCCAAAGCTCTAATACCAATTGAAAAACTGTTACTAAAGACGTTTAATACAAGATTAAACTATTTAAGTAACTCCGAACTATTTTTTCAAGAAACTATTTTCTTTAAATCAAATGAGTTTTAATCACAAAACGTGTTTAATAAAACATACACGAGATCAGTTTAAGATTTGTAACTAGTTTTGAAAAAACAAAACTTAAAACATTAAATCAGCACACCAGCAAGAATGAGATGAGGAGATGTATAAAGATTAATGACAAGAGATTTTTAACGTGGTAAAACCTCACCCAACTGAGGAAACATCCACGGTGAATTCTAAGTCACAAACCAAAAAAATCCACTAAAACAAAATATATCAGTTATAAACTATATAACACATATGCACACAAATCATTCCTATACAAGTTTAGGAATGTACCCACAGGTGTCCTTCTAACCTTTTTGCAGTTCTGATTGCTGATGTGGTTCTTCCAGTTTGCTAACTTTCACTTTGTTCCAGTTTTTAAGTCGACTCTTATTTCAAGATCTTATTACCAACACTTTCAGTGTTGTAGTGTGTAAGTGTTTGTGATGGTGATCTAACACATGCATGCACACACTCACGCTTATTTTTACAAATAGTTATAGCAAATTACAAATTAGATTTATATGCTGTGATTTTCAGTTTCTCTCTTCTTAGGAAACTTAAACCTTATTTAACCTTTAAAAATAACCCGGAATCCATGACTATCTTGCTCAGAAGACATTTTAAGATCTTAATTAATTTCAGGGTTTTGAAAATGTTTTTGAAATTGAAAACTGCCATGTGTGATTCCAACTAGGTCAAAGGTCTTGTTTCAAAAGAACTAGAAACAGAAAATGATTTTGTTGATTTTAAAGATGAAAACATTTACAGAAAATAATCAAAAAAAGAGTTCTCAAGATGAGAAACTATAAATGAAGATCTAGGTGTAATATAACATAATAAGACTAGATTTCTATAAAGCAGAAATATAGATCTACCCTAATGTTTAAGTTGGACACAAGATCTTAAAGCGAAGAGGTTACAGCGCGGAACAACTTTCAAACCAACACTCAAACACTCTCAAACACTCAAGGTTGTGTTTGGTATATGTTTGTTTTTGGTAAAAGGGTTAGGGTTTGAAGAGGTGTTTGGACGATTTAGGGTTAGGGTTTCTAACTCTGTGGTTTCTCTCTCTCTTTTCTCTCTTCTCACTTAGAATGACAAAGTGGAAAAAACTTCTCAAAGGCTGATGGTTGGCCTCCTTAAATACAGGGCAGAGAAGGATCGAGAAAGGGGGTTGGAAATCAATGGCTGAGATTAAGTCTTTCCATATTGACTTCCATCCAACGGTTAAAGATAAGCGGTTGGCTAAACGCTTTCTGATTGGCTAAGAGAGTTTCATAGGGATTGGGACAAGGACGCATGCACGGCGTTGATAAGCTCAATCCAAGGGGTGTTAACAAACACCGGTTTTGTCTCTTAAAAGAAACACACAAACAACTAATAGGAGGGCAAACGACGGACCACAAACGCGCGTCCCAAACTAATTACAAACACACTCTAATGTCTCCAGCGCTTTTGATTTCTACCCAAGTGAACTTTTCAGGGAAAAAACCAATAACCAGAAATTAGAGAATGACCCCATAAGTTTTTAATTCCAATTTTAATTTAGAGAAAATTGTTTTAAAAATCATTAAAAAATCCCAAAAAAATATTAAAAAGGGTTTTAAGGGAAATTAACACACACAAACACTCATATAAGAAATTTAGCAATACATGACCTATCAATGCAGTCCTATTGTGTGTGAGTGCTTGTGAATATACATTTGAACATCCAAACAAGAGGAATCAATTGAATTGAAGTGTTTGAGGCTTTTTGGTATCTAGGGAAGGGACACAATTTTGTCACTATTTTCGAACTAGATGAGCACTTATACAATGTAGACTCAAGTGAGTCAAGAGTATAAGGTTCTTCAGGATTCAAAAAAATAGAATTTCCTCCAAAGAGTTTTCAATTGGAATGGTAGGTGGCACACATGGAGGCAAAATTGTCTTCATGGAAAGCAACTCGAGGAAGTAATCCTCATCGGTGAAAGGGTTAAACGTTTTAAAGTTTTGAACTGATTCCGTTTTGATAACATAAAATAAAGATGGGGAGGAAATAAATTCAAACTCAAGATTTGACTTAACATTGCTAGAAGATTGAATTTCGACGAAAATAGGATCATTTTCGACGAAACTTTCTTCTTTGGTTACCAAAGAAGACATCATTTCATTGAAAATGGATACTACGTCCATTTTTTTCTCAATTTTATTCTTTATTATCCCTTGGCCCAAGTGAAGAATGGTTTATTCCAAAGTAGGTAAAAATTCCTTATTTGGGCCAAACATTCGTTAACTTCAAAAGTCCCAGAAGAAAAATCATCGTTGGATTAGAATAATGCATCCAACTCTTGCTCCTAACAAAACTTTTCTTCCTAATAACAGTTTTCAAGTTTCTCATTTTCAAGAATGGGCAAGCCCACACGCAATGTCATAGGTGGTGGTGCGGATTCTTAAAAATGTGAAGTTTGGAAACTATCCTCAGAACTACTATCAAAATCATTATTATAAGAATTTTAAAAGCTATTGCAATGAGTTTCAACATTCTTATTATAAGGATTTTATGGCCCATAATCGAAAAGATCATTCTAAAAAAACCCATAATCCATAACCCGACTTTTGTAATACTTACCCAAAGACATTTTAAATGTTTCATGTTTTTGACTTTGCAAGCATTCGTCAAAAGTCATAGGATTGGGGGGGGGGGGATTTTGAGAATTATCGTTATGATTACCGAAAATATCTATATAATACATGCTTACCCCAATAAGCTCAAGATGGCAAATTCCACAAAGTGCTGTGCATACGATAGATTCAAGCATTTCTTGGCGCTCAAATGTATAAGTACTGTAAAAATAGTGAACAAAGAATACAAATAGAAATAAAAATATTACAAAACACTAAAACAATTAATGTCTAAAACAAACACTCCCCGGCAACGACGCCTTTTGATAGGCACGAGGGAACCATGACGCTTGTGTGAACACTTCGGTCGTTGTTTTAAGCTCCCACCTCTATGCAAAAAAACATAGACCATAACTATACTCTTTAAGGGAGTATAGAAGTCATTCCGTGTATCTAAACCATAGGGAGTGACGCTAGACTTGAATTGATTTACTATTTCAAGAATAAAAGTGTAAAAGATGAGAAGCAAAACAAAAGATAAATCTAGGCATGTGTTTAAACTAAGATTAAAAAAAGGAGTAAAAACAATATATTGAGGCTAATATCCCTCACCTCGGATTAATTAGTATAAATGGTAACATGGGAAGACAAGCTTATTAAGAATAAATCTCATTTTTACAATTAAATAAATCTAGAGTTTTCACCCCCTAAATGTTTATAAAAGCTTAATTGATTTTGGCGTCAACAAATATTCCTGAGATTACACACGCAACATTATAAATATGGTGAATTCATGATGTGCATTATTAAATCTCCTAGGCATTAAATCAAGGACAACCTAACCCATTTAAACTCGTCCAAACCATCACCAAAGCAAAGCAACCAAATTAATCCGAGGTGAGTTCAATCAATATCAACCTAAACTAAATTAGCTACAAAGCATTGTAAATGACATGTATTTAGATCAAGGATGTAAATAAAGCAATAAATAAATGAAGACAACTAAGTTACAAAGCATAAAAGCAACAATCAAAACCTATATTAATGAAGGTTACAACAATCCAAATGGGTGCAAAACCTAAGACAGAGATGCTCCACCCAGAATCCCCCCTGAAACTAACCTAAAAATGGAAATAAAACCAACTCTCTAAGAAAAAAACTAAAACCAACTTATACAGTAAGTTGGGAAAAGAAAAAACAAAAATAAAAACAAAAGAAAATGGAATAGGCGCTAGAAATCTGAAGGGGTCGATCGATCGATTGACTTCATCGATCGATTGACAAAATTAAGAAATCACCACTGTCTTCCTTCGTAGGCTAAAAGTGAAAGGATGCTCGATCGGGGTTAGAATGACGATCGACCGGAGCTCTGTTTTGAGAGTGTAGTTGGTTCTTCAAGAGGGAAAAAGCTACGTTATGGAAAAGGCCATAACTTAATCATTCGGGCTCAAAACGACATGTCGTTTACGGCCAGGCAAAGCTAACTCAACAAACTACGCTCATATGGAGATCCGCTGGTCAAGACATGAAGTATGAAAAGTATGAAATGCCCTTCAACTTGTGTCAGATGATAGAACTTCGTCAAAATACAATCACTTGCTCCGTTAAGCATTCCAATACCTACAAAAGCTCAAATAAACCTTGCAAAGCGCATATATATATATATATATATATCCCAAACCGAGGTTAACAAATATATGAGTGTAAATATGGAAATTAATGGAGAGAAAAGTGCAAATATGCATAAAGATAATGGGTGTTAATATGAAATATGTGTTACGTATCCGTGGGCATGGAAGGATAGGAGCTTCTTGTCCTTGAATTCCCATTTCCTGAGAACTTTTTTGGCAATGATGACGGAGTCCCTATAGACATCCAAGTGCTTGATGCCTTTACCAAGTGTGATCTTGAGGTCTACGGTGCATGCCTCGTATGCAGTCATGTTATTAGTGCATGGAAAGTGTAGCTTGATGGCAATAGGGGTTTGGGAGTCATCAGGGGCGATTAGGAGTATCCCAATGTTGTACCCTTTATTAATAGTAGATTCGTCGAAGAACATATACTATCTGAAATCCTCCTGAGAGGTGTAGAGAATGTCTTCATCTGGGAATTCAAAGACCCAAACATTAGTTCCTTCTATAAGATAATTAGAAACGTAGTCGAAAATGGCATTCCCTTTCATGGATTTTCATGAGACATACACAATGTTGAACTCATCTAGAAATATTAACCAACATGTCATTTTCCTTGACAAGGTGAGTTTCTTTAACAAGTATTTAATGGGATCCATTTAGGATACTAGTCTGATGGGAAAAGCAAGCATGTGGTGCCATTATTTCTGTGTGACCTAGAATAGGGAGACACATGCCTTCTCCAAAGCAGTGTAGTTGACTTTAAAACTGACCAATTTTTTACTAGAGTAGTAGATGGCACTTTCCTTACGGAATTTTTAATGTATTGGCCTAGTAAAGCGCCTATTGCTGTATCAGTTACGGTCAGGCATAAGAGGAGGGTGAGACCTGTCTACGGATGCATGAGTACTGGAGGTCGGGTGAGGTATTGCTTGATTTGGTCAAAGTCTTTTTGGCATGCCTCATTCCAAACTTTGGTTGAATTCTTACAAAGAAGTTTGAAAATAGGTTCACATATAAAAGTCATTTGTTTGATGAACCGACTGACGCACTGCAGTTTGCCCAGAAATCCTCGTACTTCCTTCTCTGTTCGGGGAGTATGACTTTTAGTTTGGAGGGGTTTTCTTCAAGTCATTTCTCATTGACCATGAATCCAAAGAGTTTCCCCTTAGTTACGTCAAAAACACACTTTTATGGGTTAAGCCACATCTGATATTGTTATGGTCACTCAAAGATCTTTCGGAGGGAGGGAAAATGATCTTCTCGAGTCTTGGACTGGATGATCATCTTGTCAACTTATACCTTGACCTTTTGTGAATAAGGTTATGCAAGATGGTTGTGGTATCCCTTTGGTAGGTAGCCCCAGTGTTTTTGTGCCCAAATGTCTTGACGGTGTAGCTTAAAATTCCCGAGGGGGTGATGAAGCCAATTTTCACTTAGTGGTTAGTGTGCATCTTGATCTAGTTATAACCGACAAATCCATCGACAAATGACCTGAGGGCGTGGCTGGTTATATCGTGTATGATCATATCGATACTTAGCAGAGGATAATTGTCTTTTAGATATGCTTTGTTTAGATCCTGGTAGTCGATGCCCATGTTGACTTTTCCTCCCGAATTTGGCACATGGATAATATTTTCTAGCCATGTAAGGTATTAGAGTACGTGAATGAAACCCATATTCAGTTGTTTGAGTACCCCTTCTTTAACCTTGAGGGACCGTTCCGTTCAGAGATTTCTCAATTTCTACTTTATTAATTTACAATCCGAGAATGTCAAGATCTCGTGTTTAGCTATTTTTTAGTTAATGCAAATTATGTAAACATAAAACCATAGGAAATATCTATGAATTCTTTCAGCATCTCTTTAATTTGTGCATGCTCATGCTCGTTAAGTGTAGATCCTATCCTAATCTCGCATTAATGTCTACTAGAATCGAGATTAATAAAAATAGTCCCATCATCATTAGTTTGAACGCGATTATGTTGTTTATTATTTTCCTCATTGAGACTAGTTAAGAATTATTCATTTATAAAATCATCATCATCACAAGTTTGATTAGAATCAAGAAATTACGTAAGATACAATAAAATGTTCAAAATCTTCATTTATTTCACTTTTAGGGAAAACAACGTTGAGAACCTCGTTAAAAGAGGCCTCATTTACATTAATGTCAAGAAAAAGGAGAAATAAGAACAGTTGCAGATATTTCTCGGATAAGATAAACAACGGGGTTTGGCTGAGCTTGAGCAGATTGGACTGGGATGGCATGCCAATTTAGGAGAGGTATGTCAGTAGTTGTGATTTAGGTGGACGGGTCCGATGGCGTTTCATCTTTATGGATCATGCAAAGACTTACCCCCAGTGTATATAGGTAAGTCAAAGGATTCCTCAGAGTTGCTTCCCTCAGAATTCTCAGTGATTTCCATGGTTTTCCTAGTCAAAGGTTGCACTTAATATTTTTAGTCTTCTTTCCAAATTTTATTATCTCGATAGAAGATTTCCATCCCCAATTTCATCTTCTTGTCAATCGCATCATACCACAGTTTCGGGAATCCACAAAAGGGGAAGTCTTCCACCTCCTTGATAAATGCTCCGTTCAAAGAGTAATCTGAAATAGTATTTTCATCTTCTAGTCTCCTTTTATATTGTGGTTAACGGAGTGCTTTCGGTTCGAATGGTGAAGGATTGTAGCCTAGGTCTCATAGGGAAAGGCTTCTTTCAAGAGTGTGGGTTCAAGGATCCCTTGCTGGCATCGTCCTAGACCCATTTTGGGCATGAAGTTCATGTTCTTAAACATCTTAATTCCATAAAAATTTACATAAGGGTTGTCCTCTAGATAAAATCAATCTTTAAACTTGTCCCCCGCTAGGATGGGAGTGGGTTGATTTTGAAATTAGAGATGAACATATCATTGATCCCATGCTAAATATCCATGATTGGATTACTAGTGATGCTACTGTCATAATTATTATCATCCCCTAGGATGGTGATGACTTGGACTTTAACAAATAACTTTAGTTTATGATGAAGAGAAGAGGATACTCCTCGAATGCTATGGAGCCATGGGAGGCCAACGAGTAGGTTGAAACAGGTACATATATCAATGACTTAGAATTCTGTTAAAGTGTTTATAGGGCTAGCCCCTATCATGAGTTTTATGGATCCGATCAATTCTCAGCGAGTGTTATTGTAAGCATGCATATTGGTGGAAGTGGGAGTGAAATCAATGACTTTCAATCCCAAGAAGTGGAAGGTTCTGTGAAGGCAGACATATATAGTAGATTCATTATCGATGAATGATAGTAGGACTATTTTCCTCAAAACTTTGATGGAGATCTTAAGGTCATAGTTGTGATTAGGGTCGAACTTTGGGATTTCTTCTTCAGAAAAAGAGAGGAGTCTGGTAGAGTTTAAGGATCCAACCATATTCACAACTAATTCGGGAGTAGTGGATTGAAAGACTATGGGTCCAGCGAGGAGATTTATGAAGGCATTTCGATGCATCTAGGAGGATATGAAGAATCCCGATAAGGTAATGATGTCTTGAGTTTTCTTCAGTTGATCGAGAACTTTTTTTTATTCAACGACCTTTTTTAGCATTAGAAGTTCCTAAGTAACTCATTTTCCCTTGTTTATTCCGGTTGAATGGGGACTTGGTCTTTGTAATATCACCTTGATCTAGTCATGTGGTTGAAAGAGGTGGGGAATAATAAGAACCCCATTGCTTCATCTACTTTGGGCTAAATAGACACTTTATGGATTTTCCCCAATAAATCTTCAAATGAGATCATTCTGCATAAGTTGGTAACTGGATTGGATTCTTCATGACTTGATTTTTCATCTGAGCTATCAAAGTCATCCCCCCATCCGGTGGAAACGATGTCTTACTTCTAAGAGTAATCAATGAACTCGACAACCTCTATGGCTTCATCATATAAATCTTCCCACTCAGCGAGGAAGTGAAGGAGTCAATGGACTAAGAATCTTAGAAGATTCAAAGTAGTGAGCAACTCAGGTATGCATTATATTTCCCCCGTCTAGAGAAACATATCGGCTATGATCTGTACAATGTCGTCTAGACTGATTTCCTCAATAGGTACCACCCACTCATTTACTTCTTGAGCCCACTTTCAGGCTTCGATGAAAATGCCACTGAACTTCTGGTAGTTGATATTCATTTTTACGAGCATTTTTAGCCCAAACCTTTGGAATTAGTCTAGTTAGCACGTAGTTCCATACCTCCCCCCTCTGATTGGGTGCGAACGATAATACCTGCTCGCATAAGGAGTGATAGAGCTTAGTCCGAAAAACCTATGGGATGTAGGAGAAGTACGGGAAAACTTTGAGAGGTATAGGTGAGATCGTAGACTTGTCAGGTATCTTGATAAGCACAATTTAGGTAGATGGATCAAACTCAGGGTTTCTTTCTCGAAAGATGGCATTTTTTATGGTTCCATGTGTTGGAAGAGGGTTGTGAGTGGTGTTAAGCTTGAGATTAGCTGATGGGGTGATGATACCCCGAGTTATCAGACCTTGGATTGCATTTATAGGTGAAATCATTGGTCAGTAATGTAGCATGCGACTTGGTAAATGTCATAGCGGGCATCATGTTTGAAATTTTTAGGGAGAGGATTTGGTAATGGTCGGGGTTCCAATGGTTTAATGAGATGTTGGGTTAATAGGGCCTTATAAACGTTCGACAGGGGAGCATGAATCTCGGTGTACTCTTTTTTAACAGGACTGTGGCAACTTTTTAATACCCAAGAGGTAGCAGATTGTGATATGTTAGTTATGGTTGAGAGTGAGGCCTTAGTGATCTTTTATTACTTCCTCGGTGTAAACTCCTCATTCAACTTCTTCGATTTAGACTCCACTTTGGTGACACCTTCTTCGATTTCCACACCAGTCTCTCGAATATATCGAAAGTGAGGGTAGTAATATCCTCCCATAGATGATGAGAAATGAGGTAAGAAGTTCTTTTTCATAATGCTCATTAGTTCCTCCTCTAAAGGTCTGTTAGTCATAATGGTGGCTTTATCTTTCCACCTTCCAATGAAGCTACTAACTGTTTCCCCGGGTTTCTGCTTAATAATATCTACGTCTCTGCATGTGATCTCTTACTTTTCGTTGTATTTGTACTCAGACATGAATTCTCGGGTTACATCTTCCCATCTTCGGATCCTGGATTCTTTAAGAGAGAAAAAGCATCAAAGATCACTTTCTTTCAAGGTTTGTTGAAATATTTGGGTCGTTGTTTCATCTGAGGCCCCAAGAAGGGTTATGGCTCAATGATAGATATGTAAGTGCACAATTGGGGGCCCACTGCCCCCAAATTTAATAATGTTCGTCCTTTTGAACATCCATGACAATCTAGCCTTAGGGTACGGAGACATGTGGGTATAATCCATGTATTTCTTTGAGATCTTGACTTGGTCGAATTTTTTTAATAGCAGTTTAAGGTATTTCTTAATCTTATTTAGTTCCTCTTCTTTGGGATCCACGAAAAGTGGTAGACTAGCTGGGCAAGGTCCTGAATTAGGAGCTGAATAGGTGGTGGCCTTTTTACAGGTAGGGCAAGTGGGACATGCTCATTCTCTTTTGGGATCCAAATAGTCTCGAGGGAAAGTAAATCCATAGCAGGAGGAAAGATGATATCAATTTCATGAGCTTTCGGATTTTGGGTTGCATTTCTTGGACATCTGTTTGAATGTTGTCAATTTTGGTGTTGTTTTGGGTTACGATGGCTATCAGGTCTGGCTGAACATTTGGTGCTTGGTCGGTATTCTCAGTGAATAACTTATGGAGGTAGGTCCCAAATTCAGTCGAAGTAGTATAAGAAGTGGTGGAGCTTCGGAGCAGTTTTGCGGAAGACTAAAGATAATAAGGACCCAAGCCAAAGTCGTTTATGCGATTGGCCTGAGAGAGAAAATAATTTGGGTTTATTTTTTGAAGAAGAGAGTATTTTTGGTATTTTTATTTTTGAAAAGGAGGGAAAAGAGAGAAATCTCAACACGATTATTATTACTATTATTATTATTATTATTATTATTATTATTATTATTATTATTATTATTATTATTATTATTATTATTATTATTATTATTATTATTATTATTATTATTATTATTATTAGGTTTTCACTTTTATTATGTTTGCCTAAATGCAAGAAAAATGTTGGACAAGACCTGAGCTCAGAAAAAGATAGGGTTTAAAATATAAAACATATTTTGACTTGTTTCCAGGCTCACGGACAGGGTTTGTTTTAAAAAAGGCAAAAGAATACAAAAATTAGGTGATATGCCGACCCAAAATTTCGACAGAGTTTCACATAATAATCATCAAACTAATTATGAGTGCCCCAAGGTTGATGCCTATATGAGGTTTATGTACTTGTTGGGTTAGTGGAAGGGTTCCCCCCTTTGGCATGATTTTCACGATATACCAATTCCTTATAAGGGTAATCGTTCATCGATACGTGTGGACAATAATATCTCTTAGCTTAACCACACCCTAGTGAATTCGACACCCATCACGAAGTGGCCCCCCCAGTACAGGACAAAATTCTGGTCTATATTGCCTTGCTCTAGTGATGTAGTGTGCAAAATTCATGAATCTTGATTAGTATCTTATGGAGAGGTTTTTTGTATTTGTATGCTAAGTACGGGGAGTAATACCATTATGAGGGAGAATGTACAAGTATTACGAAGAGTAAAGATAACATGGACCATAAATTCTATAATAAGCAAGGTGATAGGGAAACGTGGAATACACAAGTGTGCGAGGTATATATGAAAAGCGAGAGAGTGACATGGGAATAATGTGAGTCATCGTGTGAATATAAACAAGTGAGGGTGTCTATTACTTAGCCTAAACATGGATCCACTACAAGTGGTGTGTGAGATGTGTAAATGAGCATAGACATATATATAAGTGAGAGAAATGAGGGTGTGTGCTAGTGAAGCTAAGCATGGATAATCTACAAGTGGTTTGTTGAGCATATAAGTAAAGGTGAAACTATATACAAGTGTGAGTGAGTGAAGTGGTCATGGAGAATATATACAAGTGTTCGAAGTGAGCATGTACAAGTGAGTGAAGAGTGATATCTACGTGAAAAGTGAGTATGGTAGAGATAAGCATGAGATAAATATAAAAAATGTCTGTAAATGAGTAAAGGGAACATACAACTCGGAGCATATGTACACATGTAGAAAAGCATGAGAGCAAAGAATAACACCCATGTAGAAATATAGTCTAGTCCTCTAAGAAAAATCCCCAACTGAGTCGCAATTGTGGCCATCCGGGGTCAGATTCCTCTAGCGCGCGACTCGGGCCCCTTTATTGTGGGGATTCCCTTTTTTACAGTCCAGCCTCGGATATAGATTTGCGGTCCATCCTCGTCAAATGGGGGTAACATAATGAGATAGATTCGCCAACCTAATTTTCTCAAAAGAGGCAAAAGAATGTGCACGTCAGACGAGACACAAATATATAGGATTCTAAAACACACAAAATAAATATAATGAGATATGAAAGATATATAAAATGAAAAAGGTATGACTCGAATATCGAGATTGGTCCAAGAAGCCTACGTAGCCCATTACGCATTAAAGTCCACGTAATTTGAAAATAGCATAGAGGTAGGGTCAACCCATAAATCCAAATGTGGAATTCCTCTTATGTGCTTGTGAAGAAAATGTGTTTTAATAGTGAAAGTGTAAACATGGAAATCCCGCTATTGGAGTTTAGGGATAAACCCTCGTTTTATTTTATTTTTATTTTTTTATGACAGTAGGTTATTTGAAATACTACTAATAAAAAGTAAAGATTAGTATATGTGAGATAATTAAACAAAAGCACAAAATAAAAATAAGATGAATAACATTAAAATGGATAAACTAGAGAAAGGGGTTAAGAAATAGACATCCTTGTGGATACATGTTGCTAAATTTCGAATGCAAGTCTGCTGGTTTTGAAGTGGTGTAGAAGTGATGTACAAAAATGAGTGAATTACCAAGTGAGGTAAAGAGGTGAGGTAAGAAAATGTGGGAAAATGTGCTTTTTTAGAAAGGGAAAGGCTATGATTACGAAGAGAATGTTCTCTGATTTTCTAAGAGGGGTTCTTTCTTAGGGTGACGTAAGGGCCCTTTTATAGGGGAATTTAGGCCAAGCGGATGCTAATCGGCATAGCCCCTGGTCTACCAATTGGCATAGTGCTTGCCTTGGCGGGCAAGGAAGGGCCCCCTGCCGATAGGCATGGTTCTTGATGTGCCTATAGGCAGTCTGAAATGATTTTTTTTAAATTTGAATAAAATGCAAATTATAAGTTCGAATCATGCATGGAGAGAACCATTGGAAAGAGAATTCAGAGCCCTTTGAGAATACATTGATCCAATCCCAAGTCTAGGAGATGATCGAGTTCAAATAGGTCTTGGAAGTGCCCGATGGTCTCTATACGGGAGATTTTTTTAAGGAAAACGGATCGTTTATTCAAACTGTAAGTTCGATTCACGCAAGGGATGGACTGATGGGAAGGGAATTTAGAGATCTTTGAGATTTCATTGATATTATTTCAGTTTGGAGAGTTTACCAGAGTTAAACAGAGCCTAGGAGTTCCCGTTGGCCTCTAGGCCAGTACTCGGAGTAAAAAGGATCGTTCATCTGAACCATAAGGCTGATTTGAACATGGGATAGACCATTGGAAAGGATATACATATACCTTCAAGATTTCATTGATCTTCACTCACTTTGGAGAGTTAAACGAAGTTAATAAGAGTTTGGTATTGCCCGGTGGCCTCTAGATCGACACACGAAGTAAAACAGATCGTTCGTATAGACCGTGAGGTCGATACATGCACACAACAGACCATTGGAAAGGGGATTCATAGACCTTTGGTGATTTATATGAATTAAGAACTAATCACTAAAACAAAATTTGATGCCATGGAAAAGTAAAAATGGGAAATTATGCTTGAAAAGCTCGAGATGGAAGTTGACTTGAAAAGGTGAAAATTAAAGGTAAAAACCTAAGAGAGCAACTCACTCGCTTTAACGAGGAAGACTAATTGTACCTCGTATAAAAAATAGGGCTCAACAGAAATAAAATAGGCTACTAGATAAATATAATGTTGTGAAGTTAAATCATACAAAAACTAGAGCTGAGTATGAGGTTCAAGCTGGACGAACAAACTCGAAGAGTTAGCATCTCGTGTTTTACACTTGGAATGAGATGTCAATACATTGATCAGTGAAGTGTTAAAGACAGTAAATGTGGGGAGTGCCAAGGCCAATTTGATCCAACCACAAACCCAAGAGACTCTATTCTCAAATCGGGCATCTAGTGCGAGGTGTTCGTGACCATATACTTTCACAATCCATATGTAACATTCATAAATCAAATAAAAATTTAGTAAATAAAAATAAAAATGCATAAATAAAAATAAAGCGCCTATATAGTGTATATATCATAATAAGGTATAAATTGTATTGTCAAGGTCCAATATAATAATAGGATACAAATAGGAAATAATGTTTTAATACTCAATCTTCCTCTAAATCAACAAAAATTTCCTTTGAATTAGGGTTGTCATTTAAAGAAGACCAAAACTTTTTAGTAGCCTTTAATGCATTTATTCAAGTAGTCATACCCTTTGGTATATTCACAACAATAGATCTATCTAAATTGTTTATGCACTTTAAGTAAAATACCTTTTTTATGTTCTGATAGCCACAAATAAAAGGCTCTTCGACTATGTAATCCTTACCTTTATTTTTGATAAATCTACCATGATAAGTTTGGAGTCAGGATTAACTTAGCAAGCATTCATAGTATCCTCCACCTTCACCTAGTCACAATAGAATATGATTTTGGTGAATTCTAAATAATTAAATTCCAGGATTTTTTAGAAAATCACATAATAGGTTAGCACCGTATCAATTGGATTTTTATTGCTTTTGTTAGAGACATAAGAAGCCAAGACATAAATTAAAATTCTATTGGTTTGCCTCAAGAGAGTCTCCTCAAATGGATATGAAACAAAATCAAAACCCTTGGTGCGGAATTTTTTAAACTCTTTCGCATGAAATTCGTGACCTTTTACTAGGCGTGTAAGTCTTGAAGAGACACCACCTATTTTTAGAAGCTTAATTTATTAATGAATTTGTAATAAGGCATGTTTTTACCACCTATGAATATATTACCACATAAATATAAGGTGGAAATTACCTACTTTGATACTTGTACCCAAAAATCATTCATCATGCAATTTCTCCTCTGATTTTGGCCAAGTTCATTCTCGTACTTCCTATAGTTAAATTGTAAAGTTTATATCGTAATACGTAGAATATATATAATTAAACAAGAATAATTCAGTAGATACTTACTCTCTTGTGATTCGAAGACATAACGAGTTGATTGCTCATATTCTATATATGTGAGTTTCACTTCTTTAGGGTTCCCAAAAGACAATTCATCCTCAAACTCGGCAAGTTCCTCGATCACTCATTCTCAATGAAGATTGAACCTCCTTAGCTCTTGTTCTGGCATATATTCCCTAGCATATAGCGAAGATCCCATAGTTGCGTATTCTTCAAGATTCGACCTTCCAATATACCATGTATTCTTTACATATCTTTAAAGTTTTTCATTAAGCGCTCGAAATGATATATCCAGCGATATCTAACGAGACCACATAACAAAGCCTCATCGCATAAATGCACAGCCAGGTAGATTTTGACATTGAAGAATGACGAAGGAAAACATTTCTTTAATACACAAATTGCCTCGACTAAAGTTTATTTTCCAGCTTTAATGTGCTTTCTGTTTAACACTTTTTCATAAAGAATGGTAAAGCATAAACAGATTTGCATAAGTGCCTGAGGGAGATCTTTGTTTTTGGAGAAGCAATGCTGAAATAGCAGAGAGATTAATTGAATGATGATGTACTGGTCGAGAGACTTTCACTGTTTTAGGTCAATTGTTTGGAATCTTAATACCCCGCGTAAATTATCGAAATAACCAATTGGAGTCTTCAAGTTAAATAACTTATCTAAGAGGATCTTTTTATCACTAGTAGTCAAGGTGAAAGTATCCGAGTGGGTAGAAATTCTTCCTATCATAGGATCATTTTCTAACCATAAATTCTTCTTTATTTTCATCTTCTGTAGATCGCGATGCACTTGCTCTCCATATTTTGAATGAGATCCACCCAGACATGTTAAGAATGCGCACAAACTAATGGATTTATTTATTTAATTAAATGCCTCAACAAACAAATTCAATTTTTTTAACTTTTATCTTTGATTTAACTCGGTTTGCATACAATAAGTGTTCCAATCATAATAATTAAACTACGCGTGTAGTCAACACAGTAATTGAGGAAAAATCCTTAAAAAAGGAAAAATCTTATTCAGCAGTATCGTAAGTTTTGACACACACACAACTTATAGAGACTTATCTAAAATAAGTGGTATGTGCAGAGTCTTCAACCTCCAAGAGAGTATGACTCAGTCCAAAGTCGTCCACAGGCACCGATCTACCCTTGTTATCCACCGATTAGCCTTCTTCCCTTTTCAGTAGTGAACCCTCGATTCACAAGTCAATCGTAAAGATTTCTCTCCACAAAGTGTTTGTAAGGTATTGAAACTATATGATTTTACAAAGATTCACAAATCATGTGGGGGATATAAAAATTGTGAGTCGAAAAGTGTTTTGTGAAATAAAATATGAAAAACTTTGGCAAAGATTTGTTGTTTATGTTTCTTCCAAAGTTTCATGAAAAAAGAGGTCAAAACAGGTATTTATAGGTCTGACAAAAAATTCGAGGCGGCGGAGTTCATTCAAATGAGAATTAAGGTCGTTCGAACGAAAATAAGCTTCCGTTCGAATGAGGAAGCATTTTGCTCTAACGAAAAGGCAATGTCATTCAAAGCATACATCACACGAGCTTCTAACGAGAAAGTTTCACCAGGCAGAGCCAACCTCATTTGAAGTTCATTAGAATGGACTTCTAATGATAACACATTTTCGTTCAAATGATATAGAATCTCGTTTGAAAGAGGCTAAAAAATATTTTTTTTTAAATCCTTTCCAAACAGCAGTCTCGATTTTATAAAAATAGCATCCCAAATACGATTAGAAAAATTTATGAACATCCATAGTTTTATACCTTCTTGGTATGTAGGGGCATCTTTGATCTTGGAGATATTGGAGTTCGGTTCGATAATCGGTTTGTAGCGGGATATGCCAAAAGACAAATTAAATATGTGTTCTTACAAATCTTCCCCCTTGGATAATTCCGGTACAAAATAAAATTGAACCCAAATTACAATACAAAACCCCACTACAAGGAAAAAGACATTAAGTTGCAAAACAAAATTCTGACTAATTATTAAAAATTTGCAACTAAATCATTTAGTGGCAAAAAAAAATTATCACCACTTTGCTACTAAAGGCCTCTTGCTAATTCCTTTAGTGGCAAATCTCTAGCATTTGCTTTAAAATGTTACAAATTTAGTGGAAAATAGATTTTGCTACAAAATGATGTACTTTTAGTGCAAAATTATTTTCTATAAGAACGATTAAACTTTCCCCTAAAAGACGTGTTATTTGCCACTAAAAGGTTCTTTTTGTTGCAAAACTAAGTTTTTGCTTGAGGTAAAGATAGTTCGGTGGTAATTTAGATTTTCCACAAAAAATATTTTTTTATAGGGAATAATTGCCTCTAATAATAGTTATTTCATTCAATTTTCATATTTTATGCGTAAAATAATTAACCAATAATGCTTAATGCGTCCAATTTTAATAATTAATACTTAAGATAGTTAAAACAATCTAAAAGAACTTTTATGCTTCAATTCTTCAGAAAATAATCAAAACATATTTAAAATATTGTATACTCAATGTGGCAACCAATATTTGAACTATTCCACATCAAAATCAAGTCAAATACACCAATTACGTAAATCGTTTCACTATTCAAAAATATAACAAAAAAATAAGTGCAAAGGAAATAGCTATAAGACGATTGATCCTTTATACTTCATGCATCTCTTCTGCTATTCATGTACTATTATTGGCTACACAATTAGATAACTCCTCAAATTTTTCAAAAAGGTTATCCATTCAATCTTTCATTGCATCATTCTCCCTTAGAGCTTCATTTGCTTCTCTCCTCACCTCGTCAGCTTCCCTTCTCGCCTCATCAACTTTTTTCATGGCTTTGGTAACTTTTCTATCCCTCTTAATATATCTCAACCTTTGCATAGCTTTAAGTTTTGTCAGTTTAGCACCAACCCCTTGTCCACGTACATAGCCAGAGCGATACCCTAAAATATTTTGAAATGCTTCTACATCATCCAGCTCCACACCATCTTCAGATTGTGATGAAAATATTTCTTGCACCTCGTCCTATTAGTAGTTGTAAACAACGTATAATTTCACATAATGTTATTATAAAAAAAATTGTAGCAAAGAAACGTTAAAACATCTTACATATACACTTACAGCCTTTGGAGTAACCAAATTTCCCTTTCTTTTGCTCCATTGAGACGTATACTGGACCTTTCTCATAGGCGCAGGATATCCAGTTTTCTTGTTTCGTTATACAAATTTTAATATAAATAAAGTATCATAACCAACAACAAAGAAAAATTAAATAATTACCAAACATTATGTTTTTAAGAAATATATGGTACCATCTAATACTCCACTTAACGAAATCCTTTGGCATAAGGCATTTATTTGAAACATCTTACATTAAGAAATATATTGATCAAGTTAATTTCACTTCTTTTCTAAAAATTACATAGGGAATTTATTTTCAATAAGACATTAAAATAATTCGCATAAAAAAATATTTAAAATTTAATATAACCTTCTACTTTGCGTAAAAAAATGTCCCACAAAAATCAAACTATTTTTCATCTAACGATAATTCTGACGGAAGAAACTCAAGAGCTGATTCTAAAGATCCGTGTGGTTTGAAGTGTTCACAATGCATTTTTTTATTGAAAGTTACAGAATTAAGTATGAAGTTGATCCATCACTACAGACTATATATTATCCTAATTTCAAAATTGAAACTTATCCTATTTATAGGAAAAGAAAAAACATTAAAACTAACTTTACATGGGGTTATGTTTTATATATGAGCATAAGTAAAATCTTACTCGCATAAGTGTCCACATGTGTTCATTGCTCTCTTCCAGGATATTTCTCCATAATCGAAATTTAAATGGAGCGTGATCACGAATAACAATGTCTATTTTAGATTTGAAATTAGATGAAAAATGGCCTATTATATGGCCCTCCGAGACGATGATTTCAATATTCTCCCCCCTTTCAAGTTTCTCTTGAAAACCAATTCCTCATGTTGGTCCTCTGATTTGTTTCTTGGAAGATGAACCAATTAAAACTTAAATGTAATGAAAATATCTTCCAATATAAGATTATATAGTAGCTGCTCAATATATGAAAGTTAATTGCTTAACATATAACATATATTTAATCTTATTATTTATGCATATGACTTGTTTCTTGATCAGTTTTGTTATCTATATAACAAAAATCTGTTATATATATGTTATATAACATATATATTACGCATCTGCTATATATTTGTATGTATACAGTGCATATGATTCAGCTGTTATATACCTATATGCATATAGTCCATATATTTTATGCTCGATTTTGTTATATATAACACGTATATAGTTGATATGTTATATATTTGTAACGCTGCTTAAGAAGCATTAGGAGAAAAGGGGACAATAAGACGAGCGAATTCCTTCATTACTAGTATGCGCCACAGGAAACCAACTTGAGCCCAAGGCTCATAGCCCTTGAAGGAAAGATGAAAAGGTTTCCACAAAGGGTCTTCACTACACAAGTAAGGATTCGACCAACCCGCACAAACCAAACACAATTCACGTGCTTAAGGTGCCGCACAAGCAAAAGTAGTGGTCGAAATTCCAGCAACACAATGTATCAGAGTTATGCATACAATACATATCTTTCTATGCCACGATCCAAATATAAAAAATAATAAATTTACCCTGATGAAATTATCATAGATGTTATGCTATCTTTGCAAGAAATAGAATGTTAAATTACCATGATAAAATTATTAAGGGCCTCGTATTCATAAGTTCACTTACAAATTATATACATTCTTTGATGGTCGTCGATGATTTCAGATTTTAAAACTTTTTCGCTCCTCATTTCATTCATTTTTAAAGAATTGTCATCTGAGCAACCCATGACCCATTTTTCCATACTAAACTGGCAATTTCAAAAATCTCTCACAAAAAAATGAAGCCTAACAATAACAAAAAATTAATTGGCAACCAAATTAATGGAGCTACAAAATTAAATTGCAATGCCAGATGATTTTTCACAGAGTGTCATACTTAGCAAGACATAAAAGTTGTTAGTCATCCTTAATCTTCCATTGTCCAAATCCTTATTCTACACAAAGGGACATGGATTCTCTTAAAGAAAATTTTCGTATCCAGGTATGAAGTTAATGCAGAAATGACAACCACACTCTCATGAATGTTCTTGCCTTTCAGAAAGATAATTTAGGTAAAATTCTAATCAATTTACCTACCAATATGTTGGCGAAGATTTTGTAGGAGATATTACTGATACTAATTGTTCCCCGCTCAGCAAATTAAGAGAGAATCTTTACCTTGGGATTAAGCACCATATAAGTAAAAGTATAATATTTTGGTAAAGGTCATTGAATCAATCTTGAATTTCTATATTGATATCCCTTTTATTGATATCCCAACAATGCCTACAAAAATGTCTTGTAAAGCCATCTGGGCATATAAAAGTGCATTCTCCCCATTGATACTAGAACTGATGTAATAAAAATGTGTGGAATAATCTCATAGGATTTTGAAGACAAAATATATTAAAAATACTCCACAACAGCAAGCCTAAAAGTATACTCATTTGAAGTGATAGTACATTGACTAAATTGAGGTTTAGTGTAAATTATTTATCTCTTCGGTCCAAAATAGACGCATGAAAAAAATTGGACTTTAAGTCTCCTTCAGCAAGCCAAAATTGTTTAGAATTCACCCTCTGAAAAGACTTTCCTAAATTGTTCTTCATGTAAAAATTATTTGGCATTTATTATTCTTTATACTAGATCATGAAACCAATCCATAGACAAATCCTCTTCAAGTCTGACAATAACATCTACGGTTCTTCCACTATATTTGTAACCGAACCAAATGTCTCCAAATTCTGCTATTTAAATTTTTTCTTAAGCATATTGATGTCCAGTGTGGTGTGAAACTTATGTGAGAGTATTGGAAGGCTTCTACTCCTTGCCTTAAGTGGTCTGCGTTGAGGGAGTGTAAGAGTAGATGTTTTGAGAATGTGGAGTCCCCATTAGGCAAAGTGCAATTCACTATGTTGTCTATGTTGTACTTAAGGTTTAGAGATTTAAGTTCTTACCCTTTGGTGGAGGGAGGAGGCAGTGCCCTGGGGCTAGCTTTGCCCATCGGGTTGTGGGATTATGTTTAGCAACACCAATTCTGTGATTTGAGTGGGATCAATTAACCTAAGAGTTAGAGGACATATATGAAGGCAAATTAATTACTATTTCTAAACAAAAGGCATTAGAGGTTGTATTCAAAGCACGCAAAGGAATGGTTAATGTCGTTTTGAAACTACGAGTTCCACTTGATTGTGTTTTTTGTTATATTTTTTGCATCAAACCATATTTTTTTAGTATTATGTTCTGTTCCAAGGTGATTTCCTAAATGAATTACTTAAAATGGTTATCTATGTTAAAAAAATAATGTTATAATGATATATATATTTTCCAGTGATGTGATATTGAAATAACTATTCTATATTATTTATTGTTTAAGTTGGTAAAGGGAATGAATTATTCCACATAAGCAGTGCAAGATTAGCAATTATTGAGTCGTACTCAATTAACTCTAGCAATTTCATTTAAACTTTAGATTTGGTAGATTATACTAGAATTAAGGTAGATTATACAAATCATATTAGACTAGCTGATCAAGAGCATATTGATACTGTTATCTTTAACTAATGTGAATCTATGTTTATGAGCATACTTTAATTGAATGGATAGTATCTAAGATGAAAATTAAAACAGGGTTAACTAATTTGAACATTTTAAGCAGAAAAGTAATTGGAATGGCCGAAACTCCATTTTCTCTTCACCTAATATAGATCATTGTGATTCTATATTTCCAGTTAGGGTTGAAGTCCAAACTATATGAAGATAAAGTGCTAGCACATTTGTTTATGGTGAATAATGCGTATTACATTGTTCAATAAATTAGATGTTTTCCAAAATTACTGAAGACAATTAGCGATGACTACATGAAAGAATTGACGTGGAAATTTTGAATGGCAGTAAGAAATTACACAAGGTCAACTTGGATTCATTTTGTGCATTGTTTGAGAGATGAGAGTTACATGTGAGTGGAAAAAACCCAGAGAATTACACCAAGTACTCGATTGAGGACCTTTAAAATTTTCTCTTGGATTTCTTTGAGGGATACCCAATATAACACTCATAACTAGAGATTCGCATTTCAAAGTACTTGATCAAGAGTTGATCAAGTACATCAATCCAATATACATTGGTAGAGCAATTAATTATAATATGTGGGATACTGCTAACATAAATACGGAGACCAATTTAGATTACAACGATGGAAATCTTGATAGCACAGTAGGGTGAAGCAGAGGATGTATTTATAGATTATACTTTTTATTTTTGGTTGAAAAGTGGAATTTCTAGCTTCACAAACTGTTTCGATTGTCCCAACAAACAAAATCATCACGAAAAATAGTTGAAGTCATGTATGATTCAATATGCACCACTGACAGTCATGTATGATTCAATATGTAACATTTTCAACCGTATATGATTTAATATGCAATTGATGATTCAATTTATGAACACATATAATGACATATAAAATAATGGGAAACGTTATAAATATAATACTTTCTCCATATACGATTGTGTTGGCCATATTGGAAAATTTTGGAACAGTTGATAGGGAAGAACGATACATAGGTTCCTGTGTGTATCCTTAATGTATGGAAGATCTCGAGGCTTCACTATTAGAGAAAACATAACTATTTTTTGTAAACAAGTGTTCGATTAAAGTTACAATATAATTGCTTCATACCTTCGCCAGTGTTAACACCCGATGAAATAATGTCGAGAGAGTTGACTACTAATGGAAAATTAGATTAAAAAGGAGCTTGATTAGACTATGTCACAGATCGTGGCATGTTTGTTCCTCTATGACCTATAACAAGCATGTCATAGATTAATATAATAACAAATAACTAAACAACAATATAAAAATCATACCATCATTGTTAACATCAGATGCAATGGTGTTGGAGACATTTGGAACAATTGACTAGGTAGGAGGACGTGTGGGTTCTCGTGCAAATCCTTGATGCATAAAAGATTTTATGCCATCGTGCACAACCAGAGCTAGGCATAACTAAACAAGAAACCAGCAACATAAGCTCAAAGAATAATTAATGGTATGGAGAAATTCTGTATGCTCAACATATTTGAAACATTAATAATATTAAGAATCATTTTTCCACATTAAACCCATATAATATCACCATCATATCATATTAATATATTCGAAAGTGATAAGGAGAATTAATAAGCCTAATGGATATGCATCATTGTATTCATCATCCTCCCCTCCACTTAAATTAAATAATATCTCCTCCCTTCTCGATGGGATATATTCTTCATCTTTGTAATTCTCTTTTCTTTTACCCTTCAAATCAATCTTATCCCTCTTAGAAACAACCATAAAAAACTTAGCCCATTTATGCAATTCCATCATCATCATTGTGGCCAGGTTATCTTGAATCCTATTATTCCGTTGTTTATCATCATTTGCGATCGTCATTATACACCCATTACAAGATTACAAAGATAGGCAACTAAACAAAGTAAGATTTTAGAAGTGAACTATACTACAACATTATTGATACATAAATAAATAAAACATTTAACATTATTTAAAAGAGAAAAAGGAAATAGCGAAAACCATCATAAATGATCATCATATTCATCTCCATCACCATCACTAAAATCACTAGGATTTCCATCATCGTCACTAATATCATCACAATCATCCTCACTATCTATAAGGCCATCATCCCCATCATTTGTCAATATTTTTTTCATCATTATTTATACAAACTTTTATTTCTGGGATGTCATTCCTTCTTAATAAAGGGTTTCGTCATCAATATCCATTGTTTCATCATCTACAATATTATTCTCAATTTGTTCGTATATTTTTTCATTCATTGCCAACTACCCAACTTCTTCATTTTTAGGAATATCATTCTTATCTCTTGGGGTATTCTTTACAGTAACTTTCCAATTGTTTCTTAACTTATTATCTGACACATAGAAGACTTTCTCTTCTTGATGAGCTAGAACAAATGGTTGAGTTTTGTACCAAGTATTAGTAGTTTTGAAACTAATAAAACCATACTCATATTCCTTTAATCCGTATACACCCTTATTTTTTCCAAAATCCCACCAATTCCGCTTATATAGAAGAACGCGATTATTTCCACAGTGTATTCTAATTCTACAATCTCAACCAGATCACCATAAAATTAATATCTTTTTGTTCATGTTCACGCATTACAACAATTCCACTATTTTGAGTTTTTTTTTTTTAATTTCATAATCATTAGTGCGGAACCTATAGCCATTAATCAAGCAACCCTTATAATGTTTCACCCGTCGATCGGGACCCCAAGATAAAGCGCGAAGTGTCTTACTAACATGGTCGGGGACTCACGCTCCATTTCTGTTACATGATTATTTTTTATAAATAAATGTTAGAGTAAGAAATTATAAGAAATTTTGTGTTTGCATAATAAAATGACATATCGAACTACTTATGCGATTTTTAAACCATTCGGGAAACCTCTTAGCGTGTCTCTTTTCAACATTTATGTTACTTTCGACCTTCAATAAATAATTATGCTCACTAACATACATGTATTCATTAAATTAGAACACAATTCTCATAAATAAAAGAGAAAGTGAAGAATAATATAGATAGACATACTTGATAAATTCTTATATCTCATCATAATTATCCAACACATATAAAGAAGCATTTTTCCATTCACTTTGTCCAAGGTATTGGTAATCTTCTTTTCCAAGCAAATGGCCATTATACTAAAAAATAGATAAACCTTCTTGATCATCATCACCATTATAATTCCTCTCAGCATGGTTAAATCTTGTCTCAACACCATCCAAATATATTGAGCAAAATGTTATGCATTCATTTAGAATGTAAGACTCCGCTATTGAGCCTTCTGGATGTGATTTATTTCCCACGATAAGTGTTAAAGTGTGCATATATCTATTAAAAAGTAGCAAATGTAAGAAAAATAATTTTTTTAGAATTACTTATATAATAATTGTTTTAATATATTTACCTTTCAAATGGGTACATCTATCTATATTGCACTGGCCCACCAAGAATGGCCTCTCTTGAAAGGTGAATATAACATAGAAAAATGACCCGAGGGGGGGGGGGGGGGGGGGGGATATCCTTTCAAGTTTAAACATAGTTATAGCACGTTTCTCCTCAAGCCTCTCCAAAGCATCAACTCGCAATATTTTTTAACAGAACTCCTTACATAATAACCCAAGATCAATTAACGATTAACAGACTTCCTTTCGAATATGACCGCGAATTGCAAGAGGTAGTAAGCATTGTAAAAAAATGTGGTAGTCAAGTCTTTTCATCCCCAAAATCTTGCATTCCTTGGCATCCACACATCGAGAAATGTTGGACGCATATCCATCGGGCAACTTCAATAATTTCCAAAACTCACATAAAGTCCTCTTCCAATGGACAAAATGTAGCAAGCAGGAGGCATCACTCGCCCTTTTTGTATGGATGTAAGTCTTTGCGTTTGCGCATTTCTTTCAAATCTAATCGAGACTTAACTATGTCTTTTGTTTTCCCATCAATTTTTAGCAATTATCCTAAAATGCTTTCTGATACATTTTTCTCAACGTTCATGACATCTAAATTGTGATGAAATTTAAGATCTTTAAAGTAAGGCAAATAAAAAAATATACTAACTTTGTCCCAATTCAACTCGTACGCCTCACGGCTCCTCTTTTTAGAAGCTTTATCTTATACTTAAGGTCTAACTTTCACCAATTGAGCAAGTATCTCATCATTACTAAGCTCTTTTGGTCATTCCCGATGCTTCTTCTTACCATTAAAAGAAGACATATTTGCTCACCATTTATGATTCATTAGCAAGAAACGGAGATGCCCCATGTCGTATGTTATATGTCCATTTATTGAATGCAAGGAATGTGTCTCCTAATTGCACATCGGGCAAGGCAATTTCCCTTTTGTGCTCCAATTCGATAAGTTAGCATATGCCAATAAATCATTGATAGTCCACATAAGCGTTGCACATAACTGAAAGGTATTCCCTATGGAGGCATCATATGTTTTAATCCCATCTTCCCACAAATCTTTTAATTCCTGGATTAATGGTTAAAGAAACACATCCATGTCATTTCCATGAGCCTTAGGACCGGGTATAAGCAGAGACAACATGAAGAATGGTGATTTGATATATTTCCAAGGTGCTAAATTATACAGTACAAGAATAATCGGCCATGTGCTATGTTTACTACTCATATTTGAAAATGGACTAAATTTGTCACTAGAGAGACCAAGCTTGACATTATGAGCATCTCTCACAAATGACTCGTGAATATTATAAAATTCTTTCCAAGCTTCCCCATTAACTGGGTGTCTGAAAACATTAGTCTCGTCAACATGCTTATCTTTATGCCACGCCATCCCCGATGTTATATCCTTATTTATAAATAAACGTTGCAACCTAGGTTTGAGTGGAAAATAATGCAAGACATTGTGGCTGGTCTTCATGCCATTTCCTTTCTAAATCTTCCATCCCGACTCTTTACACGTTTGGCATTTGGGTTCTTTCTCATTTGGTCCCCAAAAAAGAATGCAGTCATTTTTGCAAACATCAATCTTTACATAGTCTAGACCCAACTCTCGGTCTATTTTCTTCACCACATAAAATGAATTCAAGATGTGGTCATCATCCGAAATTGATTTCTTAAAAAGTTCAACAATCGAGTTCACGGATTTCTCACTCTAGCTGTACATTGTCTTCTAATGCATTTGATCAACAATGAATGATAATTTTGACAACTTATCACAACCCGAATACAAATTTTGTTGTGTATCCCTAGCTAATCTAGCAAACTTTTACCTGTCGCCCTCATTACCATGTATGGCATCTCTATCAAATTTATTTCCTATCATGTCATTATTGTAGGATCCAATAAACATATCATGTAATATTACCTCCATGTCCTCTTGCTCAAACCCATCTCTAGCATTATCTTCCTTCCCTATACTATTATTTTCTCCAACTTCAAATGCGCTCATCGTAATCATAAGCATTATCATCGGGTGATTAAATTGGTTCCCTGTGATATATCCACCTAGTATAACTCAACACAATGCCATGTATAACTAAATGATATTGAACATCTTGACAACTCCTCCAATAAAAGTTATTGCATTTATTGCATAGGCACTTAATATTACCATTTGTCTCAACATTTTCAAAGGCAAAATCAAGAAATTGTTTAACACCATTTCAATACGCACTATTAATTCTATTTGGGTGATTCATTTGCTCTTATCCATCACAATGACCCTATATCACACGATAAAAAAACAAATGCGTCAACAAAAAATCAATGAACTTATAATTCAAATAGAAATTGTTATTATTGCTTACGCAATTTAATGTTTCATATCTTTATATGCTGAAACCATATTTATAGAATCATAGTTATTCCCACCCTCCACCCTCCAACAACCCCCAACCCTCCACCCCAACCCAAACATATACAACAACAAGGTTCTAATAAAGAACAACTCGAAAATATACTACAGTAATCTCTAACAACATATCTATCAATGTTTGCATTTTTGTTCATCTCAAGCATTATTCTTTTAACACATATATCACTTAATCAGTGTGGAAATTAATGTAGTTTGTCAATGTTATAAAATTAAAAGTCGATTGCACATTCATTTTTACTAATTTACTCATTTTTATCTTCTTTATTCATTTTGTGAGCTTTTTATAGTTGCTTTATAAAGTTTATATTTTCAAACTAATTCCCTTTTTCTTTATGTTGTTTTTTGGGTTAAAATATGAGTATATTAATTAGCAAACATGACCCAATTCGAAATGTGAGCACTGACATACCGACACCAGTGCACCGATTAGACCAACCCAACACAATTTGAGATTATTTAAACAATAGGGGGGAAATTAAAAACTTATGGGACAAATTTGAATCTATGATGAGATAAAAGAAGAGATAAACTAAGAAAAAAAACATAATTCCTCACAGGTCTGCTGACTAGAAAAAGATAGGCACCTCCTCACGCACATCACACACCTCACACCGTGATTGAGATTCCATTTTAGCAAATTACGATCATATGTTATTTCATTCATCAATAAAATCGATACAAACTACGTTTGTATGTATATATATAAAAAAACGAAATAAGAAACTTTAACCAAAAATGATACATGACGCATGTTCTGGGATTAAGAACATCAAACGTATGTGTATGTGTAAAATATGTTTGTATGGATGTATATAAAAAATGATACAAGAAACTTTAACAAAAAAGACGATGCAATATATATATATATATATATATATATATATATATATATATATACATATGTGAGTGTGTGTGTGTGTGTATAAGTGGATTCATTTAGGAAATATTTTTTACATTTTCTATAATTTAACTCCAAACTAATGAAAATAAATAAAACAAAATAGTTATCATAATTTAATCATAAACGTAATCATAAACATTAAAAATAGTTCAGGTCTCAAAATTTTCTTCATTGATAATCATCAATGAAGATGAATCAGATAATAAATGAATCGTTATTAGTTCTTTGTGATTCAATGAATCGGGGGAATGATTTGTTATTAGTTCACTGTGACTGAATGGAAGATGAATCAACCAATAAAGGGTACATACCAATAAATGGATCAAGATGTGTTATCAGCCAAGATGTGTAATCACCCAATCAGCCAAGATGCGTAATCAGCCTAGATATCACAAAATTTATTTAAAAACTCATCAATATACGTACCAATTATAGGGGAATGAATCAACAAAGGATACATACCATGGATGAATAGGAGATGAATGGGTTTGGGGGAATTGATTTTGGTAGAAAATCGTGAGTGTTTTGGGGGGAATGAATTAGCCAAATTTCTTTTATGTTTACTAAAAACTAATTTTTGAGGGTAAATTGTGTGTCTTAAGTGTTTTTTGTGGCAAACTAATATATTTTTCTACTAATGAATCTCTATACGTGGAAAACTAATATATTTTTCTACTAATAAATCCGCGTTAGTGGCAAATATTTTAAATTTTCAACTAATTAGAATTTTGGGTTCTCGCTAAGTGTCTAATTTTTTCCTCCTTAAATTAATGGCAAATTTAATGGCGATTTTAATTTATTTCTGCTAATACATTATATTTTAGTGGAAAACATAAATTTTGCCACAAATTATACGTTTTAGTAGCAATAAATGATTAGCCACTAATAAAACTACCACAAATTAGTATTTATCTTGTAGTTCTAAGATAATAATTCATAATGCCCTCCCAAACACTAGAAATGGAATGACATAAGTGAAACTTTGTCTTCAATCTCAACTTGTTTTTTTCTTGGGAAACTTTGTCTTCATCCGGTGTAGTCCATGTATTCATCCTCAATGCTTAAGAAACCTACACACGTTAAATAAAGAGATATCGTGATGCACAGAGTTTTAAACATAAAATTAAAACTCCGTATTAATTTGTTCTCCCACTTATTGTCCATAATAGACAAAGGAGAAGACGCGAAATATGAAGTAAAAAGTATCACATTTAAGAAGTAAGATATCATCACAAGTATAAGCAATAAAATACGGGTTATGATAATCTCAAAGGCAACCAACTATTTTTTATAATTTTTATTTTTTTCGAAAGAAGTATAAAATATGAAAATATACAAATAAATCACACCATTGACTAACACTAAAATACCTGAATCATGAAGGCGTAATGTAGGGGTGTGAACATTATCCATAGGTTAATTAACATATATGTCCATAACACATTTGCACGAAGGTTTGAGATACTACTAATGAAAGATCTCAAAGTTTACCTTAGGTGTAAGTATTGTGAACTCATGTGAAATTGACTCAACCTAATCAACATATATAGAACAAAAGTGATTCTCACACCAATGACGCCAAAAATATTTCATATTTTTTTGACAATTTTATAATATGTGCAAACCATTGATCTTCAACTTACTTCCTCAAAATCTCACATATATGATGATAAACTCATAATGATTTTTGTTGAAATTAATGATCATATGTAGAAAAGCATCAATGATTCGAAAATTGGCTTGTCACTTCTGTTTTTATGTGCCTCTAATCTTTTTAGGCTCTTATATTACAAATGGTAGGTTTTAACGCAAAGAAATTTTATCTTTCGTAGCCCCTTTCCATTTCTTACCGTGTAACAATATTTTTTGGAAAAATGATTTAAATACGGGAAATGGTTCTTACATGCACAAATTTTTAACTCATTTTTTACATTTGGTTCGTTTTAAGGAAAAATCGAGATGACAACATTATGTTCGACAAGGGACAGGTAAGTGCAATGTTCAAAAAAGTGCGTGCACATGTGCATTAAAGGTGACTGAGAGTCAAAATCATGTAGAAAGTAATCATCAAATATCAATGCAACGACTCCACACATTATTAAGCACACTATAAAAATGATGTCATGTCTCAAAACACTGCGACGTGGAAAAATGGAATGAATGGGTGATCCGGACATCTTAAATGTTCATTCATATATGGTGATAAAAAAATACAAAATTCTTTCTGTATTTGTCGAAAAAAATTATCAAAAAAATCTCTTTGCCTTTTTCACCTTTTACAAAAAAATGGAAATCTTTTTGTATTTTTCAAAAAATTTCAAAAGAACATTACTCTTTTTAGATTTTGAAAATCTTCCTAGACTAGAAACAAGTCTCAACCACAATCATTAGGCCCGGAGGAGTTCTCAAAAGGAGAAGACATCCTAAGAAATTCCTCCATTACGTTTTGTGAAGTCTTGACTAAATACTCTATTTTCTCTAAAAAACTCTCAAAATGTCTATGGTGGTGTGCGGGAGAATAAGGAGTAACACATGTGGGAGTGCGTGCAGGAACATGCATAGGAACTAATGTGGGATCATATCGAGAAACACACATATGAGAAACTCTCCCTAGCTTAAAATAGAAATCTCTAAAGTGACCTTTATATTTGATATGGGTATAAACATAAATGATCTTGGGTCCACCTTTCTCAAAATATATATGAGGAGCTCTCCTTGGTAGGTTAGGTCTCCTTAGTGGGTTATGTTGAGGGCCATAATAATCCATCACAAACTCGGGAACTGGCTCGGGTGCGACTTTAGAAGTGGATGCATTGTCATAATCTATTCCCTACCTCTCAGCATTTCCTAATGCGGGATCAAGGAGCATCTTTGCAACCTTCTTAGATGTGTCCTCTAAAGTGACCTTTACCTCCCAACACGTTCGAGAGCTCTCTCAAGTTAGGATACACGGGATTTATTTTTCTCACGAGTCTCCAATGAATATTGAAGATCTCTCATAAGACTAACCACGGTGTTGGTCAATTTTATCTTTTCCCTACTTAAAATAATCAGCTACTCACATACTAAAATTTTCACCTCCTCGATTTGACTTACCGATGCCTCGCACTCTCTATAAACTTTCCCCTCTTTCTCCAAATATATCTCCCTAAAAGACACATCTTTATTAAACTTTTTTGTTTTTAAACTCTTGGTGTAAGGATCACTAAAAGCTTTTTGGATCCCCCCTTCTCCCTCACTCAAATTCTCTCCCTCACTCTCACTCTCTCTAGAGTGAATCGAAACATCATCGAGGCTTTCATGTTTAGATATGTTCTCATCGGTGTGGTACAAACTAGAAGTACTCACGTAACTATCCATGAACACATTGAAATTAGGTTCATATTGTGATTCATTTCAGGAATCCACCGACTCGACGTCACTATCGCTAAGAGTGGCCTTATGTGCAACTTTCTTGCCATGTCTCTTAAGCCTAGCGGGACAATCATGTGACTTGTTCCCTTTTCCCTCACATTTATAGCATCTTACATCATCTTTCTCACAACCTTCTCGCCCTAATTCTTATTTTTATTTTTCTCAAAAGTCTTTTCTTTGTAAAATTTGAGAATTTTTTTGATATTTTTTACAAAAAAGGCTAAGTCATCCATTCAAAATCAAACTTAGACTCAGACTCACAAACTTTTTCTTTCTTCTTTTTCTTCTTTTAAGTTTTCAAAGCAATCCCTATTTCCTTAGCTTTAACAGTTTTGAAAAATATGTCGATCTCATAAGTCTGAAGGTCTTCTATGAGTTCTTATAACCTAAGCATATTATTCTCAATGAATTCATAACAATGACTTTAGGAATAAAAAGGTTAGAAAGGATCTCAAAATATTTTTCACAACTCTCGTTTCAATAATCTTCTCACCCAAATTAAAACTCTAATTAACTATGTCCGATAAACATGCATAAAACTCATCAAAAATGTGAGACTCATTTATTGTGAGAGTCTCAATCTTAGAAGCTTTCATAGCGGTGGTACCCTCATGAGTGACTTGGAGGACATCCCAAGCCTTTTTATACGTGGTCCACGTCTTGATGTGGCAAAACTCGTCAAGAGTGATGACTCGTAAAAAAACACTTATTGGGCGAGAATTGTAAGTACCCCGTTTAAATTCATCCTCCATCCAGGAAGTGACGGGTTTAAGACTTTCGACATTGTCAACAGTCACTATGTGTGGTGTACACCCTCTTTCACATATAAGCCATACCATTTCATCAATTTGTTTTAAAGCAAACATCATTCTTACTTTCCAGTAGGTATAGTGTTGATACGAAAATTAGGCAACTGACGTGGACTAATCATATAAAGACACGAAGCATATTACGTGGAAAATACATATGCTCCCCGAGCTACAAGGCATGCCGAGCTACATAGCCTATCGAGCTACTCAGCTTGTAGATCATCTGGACAGGAAGATCAAGCGATGACTGCACATTCAATGAACATTGGATTTAATGAACATTCTTATTATACAGATGTATATGTATATTAAACAACGGCATCTTGTTTATTCATACAGATAGCCCCAAGGCTATAAATACATTGTAACACTCACCATAAGGGGGTAATTTTGATCTCTTGTAATCATCATCGAGATTAAGGCAAACATTGGTAATACAAGAATAGTGGACATAGGCCATTTTCATTAGGGTTGAACCACTTAAAAAATTTATTATCTTATTTTCTTTATTCCTTTTTAGCTGTGATTAATTAATTAGATCGAATCTAGTTTTTTACATCAACAGATTGGCGCCGTCTGTGGAAAACGACTATACGTAGCATTTTTCACCAAAAACTTATTACTAATGGCAGAGATCCCAGAATTCACGGCCCGAAACAATACCAGGGGCCCTCTAAATCCCTCTGCTCTTCCAACTATCGATCAACTTACAGGAATAGTAGTTAACTTGGCCCAAGGGCAAATGGCTATGCAAGAAACTATACAGAAACTCATTCAGACTGTTCGTAATGAATCACCTGCCCAATCAGGTCAACGAAGCATTCTGAGAAATACCCATCTGCCATCCTTAAGAACCAGACATACACTATTCTCGAATGTTTCTCAGCCCAGGCGCAGTGACTCTCGTCATACTGAGAGGTCCAATGACCCTTCATATCAACCTGGACGAACTTCATCTATCAGAGCTACAAATTCTAGACCAAATATTACTTTAACTCCTGAGCAAACAAGAGATTTTGAAAGGTTGAGCAGAGTTTCCTCTTTTGACCGTTTGGGCCTTAAATCCCCCTAGGATTACGTCGAGGAATTCTCACGACCAATCGATCTAAGGGAAGGTTCTGCCCAATCACACCCAGTAACCTGTAATGAAAGATCCCAAGAGGATAATTCAGCGCGCTCTGTTGCTCGGGTAAATAGGCTCGAGGTTGGGAATGACGCGTGGAAGGGCTCCATTAAGAGATTGGAAGATCGGCTAGGGGAAATGGCTAAGGCCAAGAATCCCCTCCAAAGAAATTTTGTCCAAGGATTACCTTTCATGCAAATGATAGTGTATTTTCCCACACCATCAAAGTTCAAAGCCCTAGTAGTGACGCCCAAATATGATGGAAAAACTGATCCCGTTCTCCACATAGAGCAGTACCAGGCCGCTGTTGATATCTACACAGTTCTATACGAGATGAGGTGCAAGGCATTCTAAGGAACCATCACTAGATCAGCCCAGATATGGTACAACAACCTTCCTCGGGGAAAGATTTCTACTTTCCATCAACTGGCAGAGCTATTCATAGGGAACTTCTGCTTTGTAGCAAAGCCAGTTAAGAGAGTAGCACACCTACTGAGTGTGAGGCAGAAAGCAGGAGAAAGTACCCGGGATTATATCACTCGTTTTAATAATGAGAAACTGGAGGTGATTAACTACGAGGAGAAAATAACAATAACAACTCTAATGAGTGGTCTATTACCTAACAAGTTATATTATACGTTGTCCAAAGATCCCCTTAAATCCATGGCAGAACTGATGGCAAAAGCGTCTAAGATCATGAATGCCGAAGAGGCCATGGCTGCGAATAAAAACTCTGACACTAAAGCAGAGACCAAGGCTGAAGGTACAGTGGAGAAAAAGGATCAAAAGCACAATGGGAACGGTAAGTGACCAAAAGGCAAGGACGCATTCGAGCAGTTGAAGAAATATGGGAATTACATGCCTTTAAAGGTGGATATAAACCATATTCTGAAAGACATGCGAGGAGCTAACTTGGCCGTAGAAAATGAGGACAAACCCCGATAAGAGGGATAAGTCCAAATATTATGATTTCCATAGAGATCACGACCACACGATCAAACGCTGCATAGCTCTCCAGAATGAGATCGAAGCACTCATTAGGCGAGGAGAATTGGGTAAGTTCGTTGATCGCCAGAATGGTGGGAAGACTAGCGAAAGAGGAAGACAAAGGTCCAAATCTCCTCGCTGACAAAGAGATGATAAAAAGAGAGACCACGAAGATAATCCAAAGAATGATCCCGACCTCCCTAAAAAACCAAGGCAACCGGAACGAGAGGTATTTTCCATCCGTTTCGAATCATTTGAATGTAATGTGATTACAGGTGGTGATGCAGGAGGAGGAGATCATACTGCTGAACGAAAAGCTTACCTCAATGAGGCTCAAGCTTGTTCTTACATACAGCGCATAAATTTGACTGAAGACGATCGTCCAAGGAAGGTAAATAGGGACAAATGATTATCGAATTTTTTAAAAATAATCTTGCTGACGTACTATATCCTCACGACGAACCTTTAATGGTTAAGATGAGAATGAAGGATGTGTTGTTTTGATGCGCGTTGGTGGATAATGGTAGCTCTACAGACGTCATGTTCTACCCCTGTTTTGATAGCTTGAATTTAAAATTAGCCCAGTTGGAGCCATATCACAAGCCCTTCCTCAATTTTATAGGAGAGAAGGTTTTTCCACTTGGGACGATCAAGTTGGACATGCTCATGGGCACCTGACCTTCCTACAGGATAGAAAAAGTACACTTTTTTGTAATGGATAAGAATGTTCAATCAGCCTATAACACAATCATGGGGAGAGTAGGCTTGAAGAAGTTTGAGGTTGTACCATCCTCGGTACACCAGTGCTTGAAGTTTCTAACCAATTTTGGAGTTAGAGTTGTGAAAGGTGACCAGAAAGTAGCTCGGGAATGTTACTATTCAACTGCTGAGCAGGAAGAACTAGAGGAGGCCAGGAAGAAATCCACTACCTACCAGGTGGATGAGTTCGAAGATGCGGAGATCTAGACTTTGTACCCTAGAGATGAGTCTCAACTTGTGAAGGTACAAGTCATCAAAACTACAGAGAACATCATTCTCGACGATGAATGACCAGAATGAACAACTCAAATCAATGCTTCCCTGGATCCGTCCATAAAATAGGAGCTAGTGGCATTTTTACGGCATAGAAAACAAGCTTTCGTATGGAACCATGAAGACATGCCAGGGATAGATCCGACTTTCCTATGCCACGAGCTCAATGTTAACAAGGACGTCAAGCCGGTGAAGCAGCGAAGAAGGGTATTTAGTCCGGATAAGAATCGGGTAATCCAGGAAGAAGTCGAGAAGCTACAAAAGGCCTCCTTCATTGAAGATATCCTAACTGACTAGCCAATGTTGTTATGGTAAAAAATAAGAATAACAAGTGGAGGATGTGTGTAGAATTCACATATCTCAATAAATCTTGCCCAAAAGATCATTTTCCCCTGCCCTGAATTGATCAGCTGGTGGATGATACCTCAGGGCACGAGTTATTGAGCTTTATGGAGGCTTACTCCGACTATAACCAGAATAAGATTAAACCAGAAGATAGAGAGAGTACTTCTTTTATTACCCTAAGGGGAACATATTGCTATAATGTCATGCCATTCAGACTTAAAAATGCAGGCGCTACGTACCAAAGGTTGATGAATAAAGTCTTCACAGAGCAAATCGGTAAAAACATGGACGTTTATGTCGACAATATGCTACCTAAGAGTAAGAAAGTCATCGACTATCTAGATAGCCTCGGCCAAACCTTTGATCAATTGGATAAATATAAGATGAAGTTGAACCCGATGAAATGCATATTCGGTGTACGAAAAGGCATGTTCCTCGGGTATATTGTGAATCAGCGAGGCATCGAAGCGAATCCAGACAAGATCAAAGCTCTGCTGGAATTACGATCTCCAGTTATGAAAAAATAAGTGTAAAGCCTCACAGGCTGTGTCGCAACTCTTAATAGGTTTGTATCGAGAGCAATGGACAGATGTCTCCCATTCTTCAAGACCCTTAGAACAACTTTTGAGTGGAATGTTAATTACGAGCAAACATTTCAAGAATTAAAGAAGTATTTGCGGACACCTCCATTGTTGTCCAGACCCATTAAGGGAGAAAGATTGTATTTATACCTGGCTTTCTGAGAAAGCGCCGTCAGTTCAGCATTGATAAGAATGGAGGATGGACTACAAAAACTGGTGTACTACATCAGCAAAGCATTCCGAGGAGCAAAAATTAGATATCTAAGGCTAGAAAAGCCAGCATTGGCTCTAATAGAAGAGAGTAGGAGGAGGAAACCTTATTTCCAGGACCATACCATAGTGGTGTACACTGATATGCCACTTAGACAAGCCTTGCACAAGCTAAAAAAATCCGAAAGGTTGATGTACTGGGCGATCGAACTGGGTGAGTATGATATTGTTTATGAGCCAAGGTCCTCAATCAAGGGGCAGGCAGTGGCCGATTTCATTGCAGAATTCACCTACTCAGATACCTCTGACCAGCAAGAGCCTGATGCAGAACACCCCAAGGATGTTACAGGATCATCAAAGACAGTACCCGATTAACTAACGTTACCAGAATCATCAGAAGGGACGAATAATGAGCAACAAGCGTCATCGGGTAACAACCCATCAGTAGGGAATGATAAGAGGAAGTACCAAATATTCCATCAGGGAACCTTATCAGATCAAGGGTTTGATAATGACATACCTATATGGAACTTGTATGTTGATGGTTCTGCATGTGCAACAGGAACTGGAGATAGAATAATTGTTAACAGCCCTGATGGATTAGATGTCGAATACGCTCTGCGCTTTTAATTTAAAGCCTCCAATAATGAGGCCGAATATGAAGTCATTATCGTGGGCCTCAGTTTAGCAAAAATATTGCACGCAGAGCAAGTAACCGTGTTTAGTGATTCACAATTAATTGTACATCAGATTTTGGTGTTGTACGTAGCGAAGGGAGACTTGATGTCAAGATATCATGCCAGAGCTATGCAGATTGTATCCACCTTTATTATAGATCGGTTGGTCAGGATACCAAGATTGGAGAATGCGAGGGCTGATGCATTAGCTCGATTAGCCTCAACTACTCGCACCGATCTACGGAAAATAATTCATATCGAGATATTGGCAGAACGGAGCATAGATGAAGATTTAATGGTGAAATTCATTACCCAAGATATGGGGCCATCCTGGATGGATCCCATCAGGGCATACAACGAGAAAGGGGTTATACCAACTGACCATCTTGAAGCCAAGAGGCTGAAGTTTAAAGCTTCTCGATATGTACTGAATAATTGCGTCTTGTATAAAAGGGGTATCATCGCAGGTCTACAGAGATGTGTGCATCCCTCGAAAGTTAAGTACCTGATTGAAGAGGTTCATAAAGGCTCTTGTAGAGCTCACGTAGCAGGACGGACTCTCCTTGAGAGGTTAACAACGCAGGAATATTATTGGTCGATGATGAGAGCTGACTGCACAGCCTATGTGAAGAAATACGATAAGTGATAGTGCTTCTCTTCTGTACGAAGAACCCCTCAGGAATTATTAACACCCATTACATCTCCTTAGCCATTTGCTATGTGGGGTATAGACTTGGTCGGACCTCTGTCGACCACCAAAGGAAGGTTTAAATATCTGGTAGTAGTTGTTGACTATTTCCCCAAGTGGGTTGAGGCCGAACCTCTCCTTGATATGTAGTATGAAAAGGTTTACCAGTTCATTTGGAAGTACATTATATGCAAGTATGGTCTACCACATGCTTTCATTACCGACCACGGTACCTAATTTGACAATAAGGAATTCGCTGCATATTGTCACTAATATAATGTCCAGAAGATCCATTCTACACCAGGCCACCCACAGAGCAATGGGAAAACTGAAGTGATGAACATGACTCTACTGAACAGCTTGAAGAAACGATTGAATGGCGTAAAAGGAAACTGGATTAATGAGCTACATTCTGTGCTTTGGGCATATTGTACAACACCCCGAACAACCACTGGGGAATCGCCCTGCATACTAGCCTTTGGTAGTGAAGCAGTTATTCTGATTGAATTGGGCCTGCCTATATATAGGGTACTTAATTTTAACTCTCCTGTAAGCGACTTGATGCGATGCTTAGACCTGGACATGCTCAAGGACGTTAGATAAGATGCGGCGATCAGGAACTCCGCTTACCAACAACGAACAACCCTGTTTTATAATAAAAGAGTGAAGAAATGTGATCTCAAAGAGGGGGATTATGTACTCGAAAAGGTTATACAGAAGAATAATAAGATAGAAGCCAACTGACATGGTTCCTACCGAGTAACTACAGTTGTTCGCCCTGGAACTTATACAATAGAAACCTTAGAGGGAGAAGAATTCAAAAGTGCATGGAATGCCGAGCATCTGTGCAAGTATTACCAGTAATACAGATTTACATGTACACATTTCCCTTTCAATGAATAAAATCGTTGATTTTCCATATCCCTTTCTGTTTTCAATTTTGTCGGAGTACTATGCTACACACTACACCTACTCTAATTACATGCTACACCAACTCTGATTGGTCGGCAACAATAACCACCAACTAAGGTTGGTCGGCATTCAACAACAACCACCAACCCCGGTTGGTCGTCACTAATAAATTTGACCCACAACGTTGGCATAATAATCACACAAGGCAAAGCCTATTTGATCACGGATGATCTCACGAGACATCCCAAACTAGACAAAAAGATGGGTGACCTCACGATGCATCCACTGTCTAGGCACCAAGGTAATCCTGACGCGATTATTATAACTAAGAAGGAACATGGGATGAAAATTATTCCATTATTTAGGCACTAATGGGTGACAAGTCACTACAACTAGACATAAAATGGGGTAAGCTCCATTGCCTAGGCAAAACAGGACAAATTGTCCCTCTCTATATATATACATTCACCAACATCTAATAAACAAAAAAAGACCATCTCGCAAAGTATTTCCAAAGAAATAAAATTGCACAAAGACTAATTATTTCTCATTGAACACAAGCAAATTACATAAATGTGAATTTCTTATTCATTTAGTACAAAGTGCCTATTCTATGGGTTTCTTCCCTTCTAACTTTGACACAGGTTCCATCCCGGCTGGAGGATCATCTAATGCATAAGGGAAATTGATAAAATTCATGTCCTGCAGCATTCTGATGTTGCTCGGGCATGGCCTATCAAGCAAATATTGAGGACGTGATATCTCAAAATCTGAATGAAGCTGGTAATCACCAAGATACCTGGATATCAAACATCGAGGAATGGCACGAGCTGGAATCCAGCTAACGTCGAGTTTAAAGGGAGGAACGAGCAAATCAAGTAATCCAGGATCACACTAATCCCATAAGGATATTCCTCGATCAACTTTCATCACACATAAGGCATTCAACCACCCCTGTTTGTATCCTTCGTTATTCGATTGTTGCAGCCGAGCATCGAGATGACACAGGGCTTCGTTGAATCCTGCCATCCAAAATTCTCTCGGCTGTTTGTGAAATTGATAAGTCAATCTCTCAAGCTGCTCATGGAGTTTCTTCACCAAAATGTCTTTACTTTCCAATGCAGAGCTCTGGTCGGAGAGTTGATCGGTAAGACTCTGATTTTTTCTAGACATTTCTGCCAGGGCTTGATTTTTTGCTGTCAATTGAATGACTCGATTTTTTAAAGCCAATTGGGTCCTAATCTCTTCAATATTAACCCGACCAGCCCTTTCTCGGCCACGGGTAGAAGGCCTTGCTCTGTTACGAGCAGACATGGTAGAGTCGGTTCGTTTTAAAGTCTTCAACTCTTCTCTTAAGGCAGCATTTTCAGTTTCTAAAAAAGAAAAACCTTCATCATTAACTAGGACCAAGGCTCTCGAAGAAGAGGAGGCAGCAGATCTGAGTTTCTTCACTTCCTCTCACAACGCAATATTCTCTTGCTCTAATATCTTAGCAATGTTCTTATGCTCTTCAATCTCAAGCTTCAACACACTTTCCTTTTTCTCATAGGCCGAAATGTACTTTTCATAGCCCCTGTCAGCACTCAATTGTTGGTATTTTTTCTCATAACCTTCGTGTAAGAGTGAGGTAGTCTCTTTGTGTTGAAGTTGGAGTTCCTCGATCATCCCTTGAAGGTATTCTATCATTTTGTAGTAAGCTACATTATTGGCTACCGCACGATCAAGCAAACACTTCAAGTATTGGTATGCATCAACCGCTTGCTTAGAAGCATCAGATCTAAGGATATCAATTATTTGGGCCTCAATAAAATCTGCATGACCCGCCTTGAAATAATCATTACATTTTTTCATCAACTTTATATCATAAGTTGATAAAAGTTCCATCCTGGCAATAAACTAGCAAAGATAAATAAAAACACATCAACAATGATACAGACAAGAACAAGTCAAGGAGATATTCAGATTAGATGACAACAACCCATTTTATTAATCATAAGAGGAGAGATTACAACCAAAGTTATAAGAAAGAGAAGAAAAGAAGAATAACATAAATAAAGAGCCGAGCAACGCTACACCTTCTCCTTATTTCCTATAACATCATCAATAGGTTTGGATGAAGAAGTTGGTTGCTCGGGAGGCATTTGATGTTGCTCGATACAAGTTGATGCTTAATGAACTTGCTCGGAGGGTTGAGGAACATTAGCTACAGGGACTTATTCTACTATCTTTAAGGAAGACTCATCAGATGCGGCTTCATCTTCTTCTTCTTAGTCAATAGTAGGAGGAGGGTCATGAGTGTGTTTTGAACAACTCACAATCATTCGCAACACTCAACTCTTTTAATGTTGTTACCCACCCGTCCCTTAAGTACTTCAGACTTGAGTACTCTATCTGGAAAGTAATCGAGGTTAAGGCTCTATTCCATCCCTTGTTCCAATTAGAGCTGAATGGTTTTTTTACCGTAGCTTTTCTCTTCGTCTTATCAGTAGAAGCGCGTTCTTCAGTAAGCCTCACCTTCCCCTCGAGGTCTTTCTTACGCCGTTCAGCCTCTTCAAGCTTGCCATCAGCCTCTTTCTTACTGGAAATTATGACCTTCAACTTTTCCTCCAACTCCATGGAGGTAGTAATGGCTTGGTCACGAGTTGACTCGACAAATAGAAGTTTCTTCTCCCAAGCAGCTTTATCTTCCTCCTAACTCTTCAGGGAGTCCTTCAAGGATTGATACAACCCAGCAAAATCTTCTTCAATCCCGCTGGACGAGGTTGAAGCCTTGATAGCCTCATCCTTCTCCAGAATATCATTAAAGCATGTCATAAACTGAAAAAAAAAGAAAAGAATCTCAAATCAGAATATGAACACAATAGTTGGCAATGAAGTGGTAGGGATGATGATACTTACTGACGCGATATGTTGGGCCGCTAAATCAATGACCTTCTCCCGAGAAAGGGGCCCCCAGCAGCTCGATACTCCGAAATGGCCCAAGACTTGACCAAACCCCTGGCCGAACTCGGGGCAATAAAAGCTGGAGTGCTAGCTCCCGAGGAAGGACCCCCAATATCAGAAGGTTGAGCAAAAGTTTCTACAGGTCTTTCTGCAAGACCTCTCCTCAATCTCCTTAAAGGATCATCTTTAATCAAAGATGTTGTATCTTCTCGTGAAATAGCAGTACCTTCAATCAAAGGTGCTGCCTCTTTTGGGACAACAGGAGTTTTCCTGTCGGCTTCCTTGACAGGTGAAATTGTTCCTTTGAAGGAAATACCATCCACTTTCTTTGTCCTTTCAACTGGGACATCCCCTTTGCTCTTCTTTTCCCCTTCAGTACCAGGAGCATCCTTGGTGAAGAACGCAGGCATTCTCCTCTTCCTCATCATCAAATCAACAATAGATGCACCCAAATCAGAAGAAAGTTCTTCGGTAGTTGTTTGAGATGCTGGTACTAGATCAAGATCAATTACCACAGGTGGGGCAAGAGGAAGCGCAATAAAAGAAGAGGTGGTATTTTTGTATCTCAGCAAATAGGAAGCATCTCTGATGTGCTCCCCAGCAATTGATTGGTGCAAGCCCCAGATAAGTTTTAAATGTTTTATATTGATGTCGCTCTCTTTTGGGGGCTTTCTTTTGTTATCAACTGCAAAAAGTAAAATAAGATCAGTGACGCATTTCATCAAACATAAACAGAGCTATATTGAGAAAAGTAAAAATAACCTATTCCATTGCCATAAAGTGGACATCTAGGACCTTGGTACACATCATTCCCATTTAGTGGGGGTGTTGCTAATTTTTAGCACGACCCCATAGTCAAAGTAGTCCCTATTGGCATCGGGAAGATTGACCACTAAAGCTCTATTGGAAAACCTAGTTTTTAAATAAAATGTGGTATCAGTGGTAACCCATTTATAACAAAACATAATCTCAGGGATCTCTAAGTGAGTCCCATGAATTTGATTTAACCTATGCACGCCATTAACTACCCTCGATGTGTTTGGAGCTACCCTCGCAGGAACAATATCGAAATATTGGCAAAACTCCAGACACAGGGGATTATGCGGAAAAGAAAAGCCACATTCAGCAATGAAAAGTGAGGGAAACCAATGTCCTTTAGCCTGAGAAAATAAATCAGATGGAGAAGGAGGTTCTTCTAGAATAACCCAAGAGGGAATCGCAAAATCAACTCGGAATTTATCCAAAGATTCAACAAGATAAACCACGATGACTAAAAGCAAAGAAAGAAGAAGGAAGAAATGCTTACAAAAATGGAGACATCTACTAAGGCAGACGATGGAAAGAACGATAGTATACAAATAGGGTGAGAAAACACAGAGTTTAGAAATCTGGAAGTGAAAAGTAGATGACGATTCTTTTCCTATTGCTTTTAAATGTCTTGCATCAGGAAGTAGGAAAATAAATGATTAATAGAATAGACGATTGCATTTTCGGCGGTTAAATGATGAAAAAGATGTAAATCCCCAAGCATCTGGCACAGATTCAAAATATTTACAAATTTGCCATTTCGCGCTCAAATGATGAGACTAGGGGAAAAGATACTAAGTGGTGGAGAGCTGTAAGTAATCAATACATACAAAGGTGTTCGAGCAACTTTCGAATAAAATATTCCACACTCTCATATCAAAACTCAACTCTGAAACATTGGGGGCTTATGTTGATACGAAAATTAGGCGATTGACGTAGACTAATCATATAAAGACATGTAACTTCTTATGTGGAAAATACATATGCTCCCCGAGCTACAAGTCATGTCGAGCTACAAGGCATGCCAAGCTACATAGCCTGTCGAGCTACTCAGCGTGTAGAGCATCTGGACAGGAAGATCAGGCGACGACTGCACATTCAATGAACATTGGATTTAATGAACATTCTTATTGTACAGATGTATATGTCTATTAAACAATGGCATCTTCTCTATTCATACTGATAGCCCCAAGGTTATAAATACATTGTAACATTCCCCACAAGGGGGTAATTTTGATCTCTTATAATCATCATCGAGATTAGGGCAAACATCGGCAATACAAGAATAATGGGCGTAGGCCATTTTCATTGGGGCCGAGCCACTTTAAAAATCTATTGTCTTATTCTCTTTATTCCTTTTTATCTGGGATTAATTAATTAGATCGAATCTAGTTTTTTACATCAACATATAGTTTGACCCATAAAAAATAAGCAACATATTATACAAATTATCCATTAAATTCCATCATTTTAAAGATCAATAATTTTTAAAAAGATTGATATAAAAAATTTGCGAAAAAGGATTACAAAATAAATTAGTGCAACCTGCTCTGATACCAATTTGAGAAAATTGGAATCTCTAAAGAAAGTTTGTAAAAATCATCATCACAAGATATTTTAGTGTAACCCGATTTGATACCAATTTGAGAGTGCGCACGAACTAATGGATTTATTTATTTAATTAAATGCCCCAATACAGCAATCTAATTTTTTCAAATTTTATATTTGATTAAATTAGGTTTGCATACAATAAGTGCTCCAATCACAATAATTGAACTACACATGCAATCGACACAATAAATAACGAAAAATCCTTAAAAGGGGCAAAACCTTTATTCAGCACTATCATAAGTTTTGACTTACACACGACTTACAGAGACTTATACAAACTAAGTGGAATGTGCAGAGTCTTCAAAACCTCTAATAGAATATAATTCAGTCCAGAATCATCCACAGACATGGATCTACCCCCGATATTTACCAATCAACCTTTTCCTTTTTCAGTAGTGAACCCTCGATTCATAAATCAACCATAGATGTTTCTCTCCACAAAGTGTATGTAAGGTTTTGAAACTATATGATTTCATAAAGATTCACAAATCATAAGGGGGATGTAAAGATTGTGAATTGAAAAGTCTTTTGTGAAATAAAATAAGAAAAACTTTGGAAAAGATATGTGATTTATGCTTTTTCCAAAGACCCATGAAAAAAGATATGAAAATAGGTATTTATAGGGCTGGTAAAAATTTGAGGCGGAAAAATTCGTTCAAACAAGAATTAAGGCCGTTCGAACGAAAATAAGTTTTATTTCCAATAAGGAAGCATTTCATTCTAAAGAAATGGCAATGATGTTCGAAGAATATATTAAATGTGCCTCTAATGAGAAAGTTCTATGAGGCAGATCCTACCTCGTTCGAAGTTCGTTAGAAGGCACTTCTAATGATATCACATTTTCGTTCGAACGAGATAGAATCTTGTTTGAATGAGGCTCAAAAATAAATTTTTATTTTTAAATCCTTTTCAAACGGTAACCTTGATTTAATAAAAATATTGTCCCAAATACGATTAGAAATTTTTATCAATACCCATACTTTATACCTTCTTGAGATGTAGGGTGTCTTTGATCTTGGAGATGTTGGAGTTCGATTCGACGATCGATTTGTAGCCGGATATGCCAAAATACAAATCAAAGCCTAAGCTAAAAAAAAATTCTTACACTATCAGATGCTTCACAACATTCTTCTATATGTAAATTACATTAATTACATGCCTTAAATACATGATGATCTTTCTAATATAACAAGTAAAAAAATATTGATCGTCTTGACCATACCTTCATTTTACGATGGTCATTCGGATCCCTCCTAGATTTACGCTTCATGTTTATAAATCGAGGGCGTTTGCCTACATACCTATTCCCCACAATCGCAGCCTTCACATTCTCCACAATCTTCTAACCACAAAGTGGAGCAACTTATGTCCTATGCTTGTGATTGACAGGTAAGAAGTTAAATTTGTTTTTCCTAAAAAGGTGTCTGGTTAGCAAAAATCTACGATTATTCGTGTAACTCATCTTACCACTATCATGTAGCCAAGTGGCTTTAGTTTCTGTCCCATATATGGGACATCCATAATAACTATGAACATTGCAACTGGACAAGGTCCCATAAGCAGGATGGTCATGGATCACCCATAACACGATTGCTTTAAGTGTGAACTCTTCACCCTTATGAGAGTCAAAAGTCATCACGCCTTCCTCCCATAACTCTCGAAGATCTTCAATTAATGGGGCTAAGAATATATCAATATCAATATCAGGAGCCTTCGGCCCTAGTATTAATGAATACGATAATGTGAACTCTTTTCTTATGCAAAGTGTTGGAGGGAGAATTAAAAGGCGCCATGAGAACTGGCCAAAAACTCTGATTAGTACTTAAATTAACGAAAGGGTTAAATCAATGTAAGATGTCCATTGTGCAGTTCCTTTGCAAATTCATGGTGCCGTGCATTTAAAATTTGTCGAATGAATGAATCAACTGGATGATGCATGATATTCCCACCTACCTCGCATTGAGCATTTCATGTCATGGCTTCTGCTATTCGAGGTACATTGAAAACCCGTTTTAACCATGGACTGAGTGGAAAATACTTCAAAATGTTTTGTGGAACTTGCAAGCACTTACAATATTTTGCAGTTTTGTGCTTTCCATTCTCACAAGCTATATATTTAAGATCCTACATACAGAACACTCATCCTTTTCCCCGTCCTCGTTGCGGTACAATATGCAATCATACTTGCATGCATGAATAAATTTGTACTTCAAAGACAAACCCTTCAAGCTTTTCTTCATGCTGGGATAATTGTCTGGTAACATATTCTATTTTAGGATAACGTCTTTAATCCACTTAAGAATTTAGGTTACATTTTTGTTCGATAAACCAAATTGACTATTCAAATTATAGAAACCAATCATTGCATATAGCACCGAGTTATCTTCATCAAAATCTTTATACAACGGTCTAGTCCACATATCCATTCCCGATCTTCTAGTAATTCAGTATCAACTTGTTCATTGACTTGGTCATAATGCACATTATCTGTTAACATAACTTTGTGGTTTTGATGGTAGTGGACTCCATAAGCATCATACATTAGGTCAATCAAAGAACGATGTGTTGGTGAATCATGTACCACTTCCACTTGGCGGGGTTTCATTACGCGATAGGGTACCAATAATTCTTCTGAAACATAACGTACATTTTTTCACCATGTTATGTCTATATCTTATAGTCTTGCAAAATTTCTCACTTTAGTAAATGCAACTCAACGTCTTCTAAAGAATTATATTTTTCTTTCATACAATGGGTGCATGGACATAGAATGTCACTTTTAGTATTTTTATAAGTGTATCTAATAAATTCTTGAACACCCTTTACATGATTATCTGATATTCGATTACTCTCCGCCATACCTTCTTTGTATTGTGGGAAATCCATTAAATAATCTTCAAAATTCAATTATCATCTATTAATAGGTTGAAGCAAAGGTTATGTTGTATGCAAGAGCGCACAATTCATAATTCAATTAAATTATTCAACACAACTTAAAATCAAATTAAATAAATTAAAATAACTTTCATAAATAAAATATTTTACCACTTGTTCTCAAATATTACAAATTATCAAACATTGTTCATGGCCTAGCCTTGACCAACAACTAAAGTGGCCAAGTGATAAAATAATTTTCATAGTATTTAAGTTCTTTCCCTTCTTCGTTGTCAATGTGCATATGCATATCATCGCAACCGTTGTATATTTAACGGAGATGAGTGTGCATCGCAATCGTTGTATATTTAACGGAGAATTTCATCGCAATCCCCAGTTTCATCGCACTTATTTGAAACTTGGTCATCATTAGGACTTTTTTCAAATAAATGACATTGTAATTTTAAGTGCGATGAAATTCGATGTGGAATATCATGAAAGAGGAGTTTGGCAAAAGGTGTTGAAAAAAACATTTGAGGAAAGTGAGGAAGACACACCATTGAAGGATATCTTAGCCATTTTGTTTTACCCTAAACGGGGAAAAAGAAACCAGATGATATATTGACTCAGGTGCCGTAGGTGATCTCATTTTCCTAGGCCGCCCCTCTCGGGGTTTCCAACCTAGCGAGACTTTTTTTTTCTATTAATTTTTTTTCTTCATATGTGTTTTCTAGAAATTAACCACGTATAGGACACACGGTTAATTGACTAAGTATTCAAAAGGGTTAATCGTACCTTTAAGAGAATGGGTGGGGAAGTAAACTCAAGCGAGCTTTGCTAGTAGGTAATATGTGGATGAGTGTAAGTAAAACTCTTTGGTAGTTAGGCTTGGAAGAAAGTTATTATGATCTATAATTTTTGTGGAAATAGGGGATTTTTTTTCGGTTGATTATCATTTTTCACTCAAGCTCATATGCATTGAAAGAATACACGTAACTATATTTGTATTAACTCTCTTTGATATCTTGAAGTGTTTTTAGATTGAAATAAGCCTAGATATGAAAACATAACTAACTTTGTGGTAATGAAAGATGCTCAGATGAAATGGGTTCACTCGTAAAACCACTTTGATGGATAAGGAGTGTAGAGATTTCCAACATTGAAAATAAAAGAGTAGGTAATATCCATGGTTCTAGTGATCCACTAACCTGTATTTATTAATTTCAGTATTTTAAAGGTTTTGTATTTGGTTTTGATATTTGTAGAAATAAACAGTAAAAATATGTAAATATGTACAAGATCTGACTTGAGCTTTAGAGATGGACCCGCTATTGCACCTACGTATCCATTATAGGCGAAATCAAAGTCAACATTGTTCGGACATGACATTTAGATAAAATCCATAAAAGAAGAAGAAGAAGAAGAAGAAGAAGAAGAAGAAGAAGAAGAAGAAGAAGAAGAAGAAGAAGAAGAAGAAGAAAATGAAGATAATGGGTGGTGTTACAGCACAACACCACCCCTTAACGATCAAGTATTAAAAAAAATTAAAAGAATACCCGCAAAACGTTAGATTTGAGTTTGTTTTTCGGAAGAGTGTAATACATTATCCCAACAATTCAATTAAATTGTATATAAATTATGATGGAGTGAGGGTTGAAGAGAATTATTAGAAAATTATGGGTTAAAAATTAAAGGAAAAAAAATAATGGAAGGTTGTTCGAATGGCATAGGGTGGTCATTAGAAGCGAGGTTCAAGGTCGCGCGAAGCAAGGTCCAAACAACCTTCAAAAGAGATCACACTACATTATAGTGGCAGATCGCGCGAATGTCGCACTAAGCGACCGATCGAACGAGGTTGATACGTCGTTCGAATGAGGTTCATGTCGTTCGAACGACGTGCCTCAAAATTGTATAAATCAGTTTGCCCTTGTGGATTGTCATATTGATGGACTTTGGATCTTTTAATTGTCGAGCTCATATTAGCCCAGAATGGGCAAAGTGGGAATTTGAGTTGTTTGGGGTGTTTTTATAAGGGTGTGTTTAGTATATTTGGAGAATTTTAGAGTTAGAAGAAGATGGAAGAGGGAGATAGAAGGATGAGAATTTGTTCACCATTTTTAAGTCTTACACTACCATTCCACCACCATTTTATATATTATTCCACCATGTTGAAGACTATAACACCCATTTCCACCATTGTTGGGGTATAGCTACAAATTTGTAAGGTGTTGTTGGGAGATTTTGGAGAAGATGAATTTGGAACTTCCATGGAGTTTGAAGTGGGTTTTACTTAGAAGCTTGAATGGAACACAAATGGAGCATTTTGTAGGATGCATTTGGTAACCCCTTATGGTCACCTTTGGAGGTGGGGTTTCTCGTTCTACACCAACACGCTTACCACCATTTGGAGTATTTAGAGGTGAAAAAACCTTACTCTTAGTACTAAGACTCTATTTTTTATGTTTGTAATCTTGTAGTTAGATTACATGAGTAGGGTGCATTTGATTAAATGGTGAAATTGATGTGTAGAAAATAATAAATATTTTTATGGAATAAAAATATTGGTAAAATATTATATTGTTGATAATAAAGAATGGATAAGTATTTCAAAGTCTTGAAATATTAAAAGTTGGTATTTTGTGAAAATGGTATATTTTCTAGAATGATTTATATTAAACATTTTATGAAATAAAATGTTTGAAGATAATGATTTATGTTGTTAAACATTGGGGAAATAATATTTTAAAGTTCCTTTCAAAAATGAAGATTTTATGAAAAATGGACATTTGTTGATTTTGAAGTATACTTTTGCAAGTATAATGAATTTCTAGAATGAAAAATATGTTTAACCCATTTAATACGATTTTAAGGGTTAAAATTCATCTTTTCATGCATATAAACTTGTAGTATTTGGATGATGAATGTATAAAAAAGTTTAAAGAAGATTTAGTTGGGTTTAGACATAGAATGAAGAAAAGTAAAAATTCTAGTCTTTAAGTGTGTGAAAACAAGATTAAAGGTATAATGAACATAAGGTTATAAGACTACATGTGTTGATAAAATAAAATGGTATTTTCTTATAAAACTAGTCTTCAAGTGTAATTAGATTTCTTGAATAAAGAAAGTAACTAGTTTGGAAAATGGTTAATAAAAGGTTGAATAAGTGTTAATGGTTAATCATTGAAAAGTTGGTGTGTATAACTTAATAATGTTGTAAAAGATTAAAACTTTTGAAATTGAAAAAGGAATAATAGAAGAAAGATGTTTGCAAATAAGAAGAATATTACTCCAAGGTTAAAAGGGTGTTCAGGTGTTAAAACACTTAAGAAGTGAGTGTGGGTATCTTAATAGTGTATTGAAAAAATTAACACTTGTGGATACGAAGTAAAAGATGAGTTTCGAATCAAATGGGTAAAATGATTATTTTACTTAAAGTGGAACATTTTTACGAAATAAAATGTTAGAAAAGGTGTTACAAAAATTGGCCCTAAATGAATATGATTTTTGGAATGAAATGAAGGTTAAAGTGTAAAGGACATGAAATCATAAATTTCAAAATGTAACATAAGTTTGGGTGAAATCGCAGGTTTTAGCATCGGCCGGAAAAAAGGAAAGGTGGAATAATGTGGACATTTGCAAAATATTGGAACACATGTAAAGGAACTCGGATGACACAAAAAAAATTAAGGAGGGTCCGAAGCCCTGGGGTGAAAGACCTAAAATAACTTGCCAGAGCATATAGTGCGCATAGTCGGCAGTGTGGAACCCGTTGAAGTATGTGGTTATTGGAAGATTTCGAGAAAAGATAAAGGAATAAGGAACATGGCAAGATCTAGCTTGTATGGTGAAATGTGTTAATACAACCTAACTTGAATGAGTTAATAAATGTTTTGGTAAAGGAGAAACGCATAAGTAAATGTTAAATTGATTAATGTCCATAAGGTAAGGAAAAAGGCAAAGTAAGTGGCTAAATGAATGGTTAAGCAACCTAAGTGGTTAAACCCATAAATAATACAAGAATGCGTTGTAAAAGGTTTTCAAAATATAAATGAGTATTTTCTAACACGGTGAACTCATGTATTGGAAGGGTGATTTCTAATGAAAATATTAATGTGAGTTAGTTAAAATAAAAAGGGTAATTTCGATAAAGAAATAGTTTTCGGTTGAACCAAATGTTCAATCTTGTGAGTTAAAGTAGGCGATAAATATCAAAACGAGAAAAGGAAGTGTTTTATAAGATTAAGGTAAATTAATCTTGATCAATAAGGTTTTCGAAATTAAACTGTTTCATACATTAAGTATATGCATATATATGTGTATACAAGGTAGTTGCATTTGCACATAAGCATAACGTGGTAGAGTCTTCTTTCTACTCTTCGATTTTATACTGCACTTGTATATTTTCCACTGAGCATTTGTCTCACACCCCCGCTTTACGGCAGGTTGGGAGCAATTTCGTATTTTTCGAGCGCTACACAGGTAAGTACTTATTTATTATTACGTTAGTATCTTTGTATGCTTAGACTTCGGGTTCATCCCTATGGGTTCCTCACATAGTTCAATTTGAAATTGAAATCGCATGCTAAATAAGTGAAATGTTAATTAAAATAAAACTTGAATAGCATCATTATATAAGTTATTTCATTGCACTTCACAACTAATGCTCGGATCGAACCGGGTTGACTACAGGTAAATTCGGGTCAGGGCGTTACACAGAGCTTTGCCTCTATAATGTTTATCAATGTCTTCAATACGGTTGGCTACCAACCTCTAGATCTGACTTAAAAATATACTATTGCAGAGTGGTATATTTAGCCTTGCGTTCTGATAGAACTTCGACATTCTATTAATGAAGTTCGAAATAAAACTTCTAATGAATTTTCTCGAGCTTGGCTATGAAGCTATGACGTCTTGATAGATTTAGGCTCTTTCCCTCACAAAAATCTCTTTGGAGAGTTTTATGCCCTTTATTTCTCTAAAATCACCTATAAAGTTGAAAGGGATGATGTGTAAGGTAAGGGGACATTGTCCCATATTTATAGGATACGCTGGAGATGAATTTGACCAATCGGTCAACCATCACTACACCAAATCTGCCATATTATCACGGTCATTGACCTTGACAAGTTGGACTTGTCAAGGTCAATGACCGTGACAATACTGGGCGAGACAACTTTTTTTGTCACGGACGTGTCACGGTCATTGACCTTAACAAGTTTGTTAGAATTGTCACGGTCGTGTCACGGGCCATGACCGTGACACGTTTAGTCACGGTTAAAAACCATGGCAAAGCCTTGTCCTCTTTTTAAAAAATTATCACGATCATTGACCGCGACAATTCTGGCCAGAATTTAAAAAAAATCTTCTGGGAAGTATGTCCACGGCCACTGCCCAGCAGTATATTTGTACATGTTATAGCAACGTTGAACCTGTTCAAACATCATATATCCAAACAAAATAAAGATAATGCAAATATATATTCAAAATAGAAACTATTTAAGAAGAAATAACATCACCATCAATTATCTCAAATCTACAAACTATTTAGCTGGAAAAGAGATTTTGTACCGCGACGCTCGGGGACACCTCCTTATCCTTCCCTTCTCGTCCGAATAGCCACACAAGTATCGAGCATATGTGGCCTACCTCAGGGCCACTCCCCGTCCCCTGAATTGAAATAAAGTAAAATTAGTATCCGCCCCGCAAATATAGATAAATATAAATCGAAATTGAAATCGAAATCGAAATTGACATATAAATATAAATACATTACCTTTAGTGTCACCCAAACAGCTAACTTGAGCTCATATGGCACCTCCTTCCAACTAATGAACCCCGGGCAATCGTATCAAATATAATTCTCTTCATATCTAAACACTAAGAAATGCTATAATCCTAAGGAGTTATGCGCTGCAAATTCCTTCCAACCGTTGTGTAGCCAAAAATCAGCAGTTGAAGTTGTCAATTCCACCTTTCAATGGTCTCCCATGTTTTGCTAGAGGTTCCAAGTGGTGGGGTATGGAAAGTGGAATTGACAACTTCAACTGGTGATGTTTGGCTACATAACGGTTGGGAGGAATTTGCAGAGCATAACTCCGTAGGATTATGTCATTTCTTAGTGTTCGGATAGACGAAGAGATTCAGTCTCCTCTCCACAAATAGGGCACACCAAATAACTATGTACTAATCACCTATTAAAGGTAAGAAGCGTATATTCATGGATTAGTATAAACAAAACTTAGATGTAGTTAGAATATTTATGTATTAATCTCCTCTCCACATACGCACACCACACAAGAGTGAAAATGATAAAGTGAAAATCAATTAAAAGCATTAAAATGGATGTTTCGGTACAAATTGAAATATTTATTACAAATTAAAAAATTGTTTCAAATTCGGGTTATCATAAAAAATGGATTGATATTCGATAGGAGCAGCCAAGTCATCCACACTACTATTTATACGCCTTGGAGCGTGTTGGACAATTGACCATGGCTCGTTGTTGATATACTCCGAATAAAACACTTGCTTAACCTTTTGAAATGCACAAACAAACGGCTCATCGCTCACGTGGTCGTTGCTCTTCAATTTAGACAAGTCAACCATGATCAAATTGGTGACAGGATCAACTTTACAAGCATTTTTATCCTCAACTCTTACCCAGTCACAGTAAAATACAACCTCTTTGAAGCTTATATAATCCAATTCAAATATATATTGGATTACACCATAGTAAGTCATTTCAGGTTCAACGAGGTTTTTATCTTTTGTGCTCGCTCGAAAGATAGTAAGAGCTTTGTATGAAATTCTCGAGTTCTGTACTTTTGTACTTTCCTCGTACACTTTAGCACCGAAAATCTAACCATTCAATCGATACTTTTTGTACTCTTGTACCACGAACAAGGGTCCAGTGGCTAGACGAGCAAGCCTTGATGTCGCATAACCCGTCTTTAGGAGTTGAGAATATAGATAAATAAATTATATTAGTGGTAAAATTTGAGTGTAATGTAACGTTATATGACGAATGTTTTCATTATAATTACCTCTTGTGTCAACCACAGCCTAAATTCGTTGTCTGATTGTACCAATGTTTTTCGTCTTTTATTGTTCTCACAGGCTTCATATTTTCTGCATATTACAAAAGTAATCATGTATAAAATAATCTAAAATAATGTTAGACATTATAATAATCAAAACTTAATTTTTCCATTCTTCGACATCTTCATGTGTGTCAAATAGATAACGAGCTACTTGTTCATGTTGCAAACTCGTTAATTTCACTCGTTTTCTCATCACATGACCACCATCATCGATGAATTCATCACTGTCATCAACGCTGGTTGAGTCCGGCATATATTCCCGAGTATATATTGATGACTCCACGGTGATGTATTCCTCTGCAATTGATCCTGCAATGTATCGCGTATTCTTGACGTAATCTTTAAAAACTTTCATCAATCTTTCAAACGGATACATCCACCTATATCTAACTGGACCACAAAGAAGTGCCTCGTCACATAGATGTACCAACAAGTGAACACATAAAGTACTTCTCTAATACACAAATCGCTTCAATCACAGCCAATTTTGCGGCCACTATGTGTTCTCGATTCACTACCTTCTCACACAAGAGGGAGAAGGTAATACTAATTTGCATAATAGCCTTACGTAAATCCTTGTTCTTGGAGAAATAGTGATTAAATAATAGAGGAACCAATTGCATGATCACATGCCAATCGTGGGACTTACACTTATGTAAATCATGAGTAGCATAATTCAAAATCCTTTGCAAGTTGGACGAAAAAATAGATGGGCCCTTCAAATTATATATTGTGTCTAGAAGAACCTTATTTTCCCCACTCGTCAAAGTAAACGTACCAGGGGAATTATTGTCCTTTCCCTACTATCTTCTTTCAACCATAGTTATGGCTTAAGTTTTAACGTTTTAAGGTCTTTTCGTGCATTTTCTCCATCCTTCGAATGACTCCCCCCAATGCAAGTACCCACAATATGTTTAACAAAGTTCTTCTCTGCATGCATCACATCCAATACATGGCGCACCGAGTTATTCTTCCAATAAGGAAAGTCAAATAAAATTGACCTCCGAGACCATGCCTTTCTTATCTCAGTTTCATTCCCAGTTGGGGTCTTCTTATGCTTGACATCTTAAATTTGGGATTCTTACCTGGCATATTAGGGCCACATTCAGAAGATTTACTTTCAATTTCTGAACCCTAAAGTTGTCTCGGCGGTAGCCTATGTTCAATTCCGCCCAATAAAAAATTCGAACCTTTCTCAGATCTGAAACTATGAGCTGGGGGTAAAAACCTCCTGTGGCGATGGTTTTTTTAAGCTGAGGATAGACGAAGAGATTCAGTATCCTCTCCACAAATAGGACACCCCAAATAACCATGTACTACACAACCGGATAATGTCCCATAAGCTAGAAAATCATGAATTGCCCACATCAACATAGCTTTCAGCATAAACTCTTATTTTCTAAAAGAGTCAAATGATTGCACACCCTCTTACCACAACTCATTTAATTCTTCTACCAAAGGAGCCGGGTAGACGTCAATGTCATCACTTGGTGCCTTTGGCCCAGGTATCAACAAAGCCATCATCGAAAATTCAGGTCTCATACACTATGAATGAGGGAGGTTGAGTGGGGCTAGGATCACTGGCCATACACTCTGATTGGCGCTTAGATTTCCAAATGGATTGAAACCATCTGTTGATATAGCCAAATGAATGTTGCGTTGTTCTCGAGCAAAATCGAGATACTCAAAATTCATCCTTCGCCAGGCAGTAGATTCAATAGGATGACGCATGATATTACCCCCTACTTCTGCCCTAGCATGCCAAGTCATTGCCTCTGCAATCCATGGTACTGTGAAAAATAACTTTAATCTAGGCCCAATGAGAAAATATTTCAATACTTTTTGAGGCATTTTTGAGCTTGTGCCTTCCTTACTAGTAGATTGGATATATCTAGGTTCATCGCATACCGGACAACGATCGAGATTTTCATACTCCTTTAGGTATAGTATGAAGTCATACACACAAGCATGAATCGATTTATACTTCATTCCCAAACCTTTCAAACTGTTCTTCATAACAGGATAATTATTTGGAAGTGTATTCACCTTGGGTAATAAGCCCTTCACACATTTCAGAATTCCCGTCACGCTATTGCCAGACAAACCATATTGCGTCTTCAAACTGTGTAAACCAACCATGGCATGTAAAGTTGTTTGATCTTTCTCATAGCCATAGTATAACGGTTGGGTCGCCTTAAATTTTAAACTTTGGTAGTCATTGTCAAGTTTTATCGTGTTATTTTCACGAGCACTTGAATTTTCTACATCATCAGTAACCTCATTCTCCTCTGCTTCATAAACTCCGTACGCATCATCAACTAAATCCTCTAACATATTATGATCTACGTCGTCCCCTTCTATATCTATTCTACTTGTTGAAGGTTGTTGTGAAGGTTGGTCGGGGACAAAAGGAACTTTCAATTCACCGTGAAACTCCAAAATCGATAACTATCTTACATACCCGATCTTAACAAATGTAGTTCAACTGTTTTCCACTCAAACACCTTACCATTCTTACACCTAGCACACGGACACGTAAAATCTTCATCATTATGACATCTCTTTGCATATTTCACAAATTCGTTATCACCTCTGTGAAACACATCCCGCATTCTATTAGTCTCAGCCATCCACTCTTTGTATTTCGGATATCCCATCATAGCTACCACAACTAAACATCTATTAAAGGTAAACAAAACTTAGATTTATAGTATGTTTTATTTAATTATCCCATCATTTAATTATCCTATTAAAGGGTGAGTGGTCCTATCCCATTCAAGACTGTATTTTCCTATCATATACTTAACAGCTCATGCACATTGTTACGATTTGAAAAAAATTCGACAGCATATCCCCGTAGTTCTCCAAGTACACGACGTAGATTGGCAGGTGTGAGTGTTGTTTCAATTGATCAATTGAAATAACAGTCACACTTGTCAATCTAGTATGTACGCAGAGAACATTAAGATACGCCTGCAGAACTTCCTCCAAAAGTAACAACTTTAATCCAATAAGAATATTATATAGAAATTATACTGTCTCAAACTGTCCAAACGGGATAATTCGAGAGATCTCATTACAAGGGTAATGACTCTCGAACGGGTCTAAGGGCTATTGAATGCGAACGCATAAGAACTAGAAGGCTAGTATCTATGCGCACTATATTTAATTTCAAGTATGTTTCATTTAATTATCATACTATATATATATTGTTCGATATACAGAGTAATTTTCAAAAAAAGTTGAAAAATCCCACCCCCATATGGACAATAATCCAATGGTCATGCCACTTTTAAAACTAACCAACCAAACATTTACTAAACAAAATAATCCAACAACAATGTCAATAACAAATGTGTATCCCGTACTCCTTCTAATTCATCTACTCAATTAATTGATTTCATCAATTAAACTAACAATTAACGTATAGAATTATTAATTTACTAATTTATACTGAGGGGCAATCCTACTTTCATATGAAATTGACAAATTCATGGGTTAATTCAAATACAAAAATAAATTCATGGGTTAATTCATGGGTTAATTCAAAGACAAAAATACAAATTCATGGATTAATTCAAATACACACACACCCCCATCCACCCCCACCTCCCTCCACACCTCCCCCCCCCCCCCCACTCACCACATACACACACACACACACACACACACACACACACACACACCAACCACATACACACACACACACACACACACACACAATAGCCCCCACCCTGCCCTACCTCCCTCCACACCCTCCACTCCCTACCCCCACCCTGCCTCACCCCCCATACATGCACACGCACACACGCATATATATATACACACACACATATATATACACACAAACATATATATAAATGGAAGAGAGAGAGAGAGAGAGAGGGAACGACGGGAGGGAAAAAAGAAGGGGTAAGGGTTTTTTACTGCAGAAGTTGTCACGGTCGTTGTTGATACCAAAATTAGTATGCTGATATGGACGAATAATAAGAAGACACATGTCAATCTACGTGGCACAATAGCAACGAGGAAGTTAATTCCTCCGACCTAGTCATACTCACTCCGAGCAACAGGTGTACTCCGAGGAACTCCAGCTCTCCGAGGAACTCCAACGCTCCGAGGAACTCTTGAACGACGAGCAATTAAGGCGGTTCAAGCTGCTTCTCGACCACAGCATTGATTGCCAGATAATCAACAGTTCAACTATTCATTGAATGCTTATCATCTTGACACACACGCTTGAAGAGCATTAAATGAATTACCCTTTCATATGTATATCATTTAATGTATCACCCTTTCAGATTATAGCCTCAAGGCTATAAATACATTGTATTACCCTCATTCAAAGGGACCGAAATTTCTTGATAGGACTTGTAATCGAGAATTCCCAAACACTCAGCAATAACATAACAGTGGACGTAGGCCATTCATATAAGGCTGAACCACTTTAAAATATTTGGTCTCATTTATTTATCTGTGATTGAATTATTAGAGTAATCTAATTTTTTACATCAACAGATTGGCGTCGTCTGTGGGAAACGACTGTTATTATCGTTTTTCACCAAAAATCATTCATCATCAATGGCAGATAATCCGGAATCCAGCAATCGAAATGCTGGAAATGCTGGAAATCCTCCAAATCCATCTACACCTCCAGATCTGGCTGGGATTATGACAAATCTGGCTCAAGGACAAACCGTCATGCAAGAAATAATGCGGCAGCTCATACAGACCCTTCATGGCGGTGCACCTGCACATTCGGGACAGCGAAGTGGTCAGAGGCAAACCTATTTACTTTCTTCACTATCCAAGCGTACTAAGTCATACCGTAATGAGGGATCTGATGATTTCTCTTATCAACCTGGGAGAACTTCGTCAATAAGGGCAACAGATACTGATCAACGTATCACTCTCTCTCTAGAGAGACCTAGTGCCTTGGAAAGACTGAGTAGGGTGTCTCCTTTCAGTCGATTAGGCCCTAGGAGGAATAGGAGTCCACCTAAGACCATGTCGAGGAGTTTCCGACAACAGTCAGATCTAAGAGAAGGATCAACACAATCACGACCAGTTGCTCGTCAAGATAGATCCCAGGAGGCCACTTCAGAACAGTCAATTGCTCGAACTAATAGGACCGAGGAAGGAAATGATGCGTGGAAAGGGTCCATTCAGCGATTGGAGGATAGACTGGGAGAAATGGCTAAGGCAAAGAATCCCCTACAACGAACTTTTGTTCAAGGGACACCTTTTGTCTAGGGCATTGTGGATTTTCCTACCCCGTCGAAATTTAAAGCACCTGTGGTGACCCTCAAGTATGATGGAAAGATAGATCATGTTCTTCATATAGAGCGATATCAAGCTGCTGCCGATATCTATGCTGTTCCCGACGAGATGAGATGCAGAGCATTCTCGGGAACTCTTACTGGATCTGCCCAGATATGGTACAATAATCTTCCTCGGGGTAAGATTTCAACTTTCTTTCAGTTAGCCGAATTGTTCATTGATAATTTTTGTTTTGGAGCAAAGCCAGTAAAAAGAGTAGCACACTTGTTAAGTGTTAGACAAAAATCTGGTGAGAGTACTAGAGATTACATAACTCGTTTCAATAACGAGAAACTGGAAGTCATAGATTATGAAGAAAAGACAGCAATCACCGCCTTGATGAGTGGGTTGTTGCCTAACAAATTGTATTACACTTTGGCCAAAGATCCGCCTACAACTATGTCAGAGTTGATGGCAAAAGCGGCCAAAATCATGAATGTCGAGGAGGCTATGGCTGCGAAGAAGAATATGGATAAAGAGACCAAGGTGGAAGTCGACAAATCTAAGAATAAAGAGCATAAGGGCAATGGCGGTGACAAGCATTCCAAGAATTGTAGGTCGTCATGGGAAGTCCTGAAAAAATTCGATAATTATACTCCTTTGAAAATGGGTAATAATCATGTCTTGGAAGAAATCAAAAATAGCGAGGAGGTAAAGTGGCCGAAGAAACTGAGGTCAGACCCTGATACGAGGAATAGGGAGAAATATTGCGAGTTCCATAAAGATCATGGTCATATGACCAAAAATTGCATAGCTCTTCAGAACGAGATTGAAACACTCATCCGAAGAGGAAAGCTAGCAAAGTATGTTGATCGGGGAGGTGAAGGAAGAAATAATGACCGAACTAGAGATAGGTCTAGATCTCCTCGTCGAGCAGAGGAGAAAAAGAAGAGAAACCATGAAGATGATCCAGATGATGACCCTTATCTTCCCAAGAAACCAAGGCAGCCAGAATGAGAGGTATTTTCCATACGTTTTGGGCCATTTAATTGTAATGTCATTACAGGAGGAGATGCAGGAGGAGGAGACCTTACTGCAGAAAGAAAGGCTTACCTTGGAGAGGCTCAAGCTTGTTCATATATTCAGCGAATAAATTTGGCCGAGGAGGATCGCCCGAGGAAGATAAACAAAGAGAAGCTGGTCATTGGCATTTCAAAAAACGACCTGGCAGGTGTTCTTTACCCTCACGACGACCCTTTGGTGATCAAAATGAGGATGAAAGAAGTAGTGATTTTAAGGGTTTTGGTAGATAATGGTAGTTCGGCGGACATCATGTACTACTCATGCTTTGACAGTTTAAATTTGAAATTATCTCAATTGGAACCTTATCACAGACCTCTCCTGGGTTTTGCTGGCGAGAAAGTTTTTCCACTTGGGACGATCAAGTTGGATATATTCATTGGAACTTGGCCTGCTTGTCGAACAGAGAGAATATGCTTCTTTGTGATGGATAAGAATGTGCAGTCAGCTTACAACATCATCATGGGAAGAGTTGGTTTGAAGAAGTTCGAAGCAGTCCCATCTACAGTACATCAGTGCTTAAAATTCCCAACAAATTTCAGAGTAGGAGTTGTGAAAGGTGATCAAAAAGTAGCTCGGGAATGCTATTATTCATCTGCCGAGCAAGAGGAGCTTGAAGAGTCAAAGAAAAAGACTACTACCTACCAGGTGGAGGAAGGTACAGAAATTAAAACACTTGATCCCAGAGATGAATCTCAACTTGTAAAAGGACAGGTAGTGGAATCTATAGAAAATGTTATTCTGGACGACGAGCACCCTGAACGAGTAACCCAGATAGGTTCGTCGTTGGATGTTTCAATAAAACAGGAGTTGATAAATTTCTTGAGAAACAAGAAGAAAACTTTTGCATGGAGTCATGAGGACATGCCAGGAATAGATCCAAACTTCTTATGTCGTGAGCTCAATGTGAATAAGGAGATCAAACCTGTAAAACAGAGAAGAAGAGTATTTAGTCCCGAGAAGAATCAAGCTATACAAGAGGAGGTCGACAAGCTCCAGAAAGCCCAATTCATTGAAGATGTGAAATATCCAGACTGGTTAGCAAATATGGTGATGGTAAAGAAGAAAAACAATAAATGGAGAATGTGTGTTGATTTCACCGATCTCAACAAGGCATGCCCAAAAGATCACTTTCCATTACCCAGAATTGATTAATTAGTGGATGCTACCTCGGTACACGAGCTTCTCAGCTTCATGGATGCTTACTCTGGCTACAACCAGAACAAAATGAAACCTGAAGACAGACAAAGTACTTCTTTTATTACCCCTAGGGGAACTTATTGTTACAATGTTATGCCTTTTGGTTTGAAAAATGCAGGAGCGACATACCAGCGGCTGATGAACAAGGTTTTTGCTTAACAAATCAGTTGCAATATGGAAGTTTATGTCGATGATATGTTGACAAAGAGCAAGAAAGCTGTTGATCATCTAGTTGACTTAGGTCAGACCTTTGATCAACTGGATAAATACCAGATGAAGCTCAACCCGACGAAGTGCACATTTGGAGTACGAGAAGTATTGTTCCTCGGATACATCGTCAACCAACGAGGCATTGAGGCGAATCCAGAAAAGATCAAAGCACTTTTAGGGTTGCGATCACCAACGACGAAGAAAGAGGTGCAGAGTCTTACCGGACGAGTTGCAGCGCTCAACAGATTTGTATCCTGAGCAACTGATAGATGCCTCCCATTCTTCAAAACACTTCGAAAAACTTTCGAGTGGAATGATGAATGTGAGAAGGCCTTTCAAGACTTGAAGAAATATTTGGAAACACCTCCACTGTTGTCCAGGACAGTAATGGGAGAAAAGTTATACTTGTACCTGGCAGTATCGGAGAATGCAGTCAGCTCGGCATTGATCAGAATGGATAATAGAGTCCAGAAGCCAATTTATTACACAAGGCTTTCCGAGGTGCAGAGATCAGGTACCCAAAGCTGGAAAAATTTGCATTAATTGAGGCAAGTAGAAGAATGAGGCCATATTTCAAGGCCCATGACATCATCGTGTATACCGACATGCCTTTAAGACAAGCCCTTCATAAGCCAGAAAAATTAGGGAGACTGATGTACTGGGCAATAGAGCTCGGTGAATATGATATTGTGTATGAACCCAGATCATCATTAAAAGGCCAAGCTGTAGCAGATTTTATAGCAGAGTTTACATATCCTGATACCCCCGAGGAACAAAAGTTGTTCGCTGACCAACCTGTGGATGTTACAAGATCAACAAACATAAGTCCAGATCAACTCCGGTTGGTAAAAAGGCTTGTGGATGTAGAAAGATCATCAAATTCGAGCTCAGACCAACTCCGGTTGGTAAAAGAGCAAGAAGAGATGATCGACGAGGAGCGAAAAATATCAGGGGAGGATGAAAGAAAACAGCAGATATTTCACCGAGGAACTCTGTCAGATAAGAAATTTGAAGACGAGTTACCTACATGGAGATTGTATGTAGATGGGCCATCTTACACAACAGGTTATGGAGCAGGGATTGTTTTGAACACCCCAGACGAGATTGACATGGAATACTCCCTGCGATTCCAATTCAAAGCTTCCAATAATGAGGAGGAATATGAGGCCATGATAGCATGTCTTAATTTAGCAAAGATTATGGACGCGCAACAAGTAACGGTATTCAGTTTTCTCAATTAATTGTGAATCAGATGATGGGAACATATGCAGTTAAAGGAGAATTAATGGCCAAGTATCATGCAAAGGCGATAGAGTTGTTGGCAGAATTTGATGCCATTCAGTTGATCAGAATACCAAGAATGGAGAATGCAGGAGCAGACGCACTGGCCCGACTAGCATCAGCTACTCATACCGAGCTGCGAAGAACGATACCAATTGAAGTATTAGAAAGTCGGAGCATAGATGAAGACCTGACGACGAACATTATTACACTTGATTTAGGACCATCTTGGATGGATCCCATCAGGGCATATGTTGAGGAAGGAGAATTACTGAAGGATAAGCTCGCTGCCAAGAAATTGAAGTTTAAAGCTGCTCGGTATGTACTGACTAATGGTGTTTTATATAGGCGAACAATTATGGCAGGTTTACAAAGATGTGTACATCCCTCCGAGGTGAAAGAATTGATTGAAGAGATCCATGAAGGGTCATGTGGAACCCATGTAGCAGGTCGGACACTTTTGCAAAGGGTGATGACGCAAGGATACTACTGGCCAACGATGAGGGCTGATTGTATAGCCTATGCTAAGAGATGTGATAAATGCCAACATTTTTCTTCCATCCGACGTACTCCACAAGCATTATTGACACCCATAACTTCCCCTTGGCCATTTGCCATATGGGGAATTGATTTGGTTGGACCACTGCCAACTACCCGAGGAAGATTCAAGTACCTCGTCGTTGCAGTGGATTATTTTACTAAGTGGGTAGAAGCTGAGCCACTTATTGATATGACATACGAGAAGGTGTACCAGTTCATTTGGAAAAACATCATCTGCCGATATGGTCTCCCTCATGCCTTCATCACAGACCACGGAACACAATTTGATAACGAGGAGTTTGCCGCCTATTGTCATCAGTCAAACATTTTGAAGGTAAATTCAGCCCCAGGCCATCCTCAAAGTAATGGACAGACTGAAGTGACGAACATAACATTACTAAATGGTTTGAAGAAGAGGCTAAGTGAGGCTAAGGCTAACTGGATTGATGAGCTACAGTCAGTATTGTGGGCTTACCGAACAACTCCCTGAGCAGCAACTGGAAAATCACCATATATGCTGGCGTTTGGAAGTGAGGCTGTAATACCTGCCGAGTTGAGTCTTCCAACACACAGAGTGATGAATTTCAATTCCCCAGTCAGTGACTTAATGAGAAGATTGGATTTGAATATGCTCGAGGAGGTTAGAGAAGAGGCAGCCATTAGGAATGCTGCTTACGAACAACGAACAGCTCTGTTCTACAGCAAGAGGGTGAAGAAATGCGACTTAAAAGAAGGAGATTACGTGCTAAAGAAGGTCATTCAGAAGCACAATAAATTGGAAGCAAACTGGCATGGACCTTATTGAGTTACAGAAGTTGTTCGACCAGGAACTTACCGAATGGCAACTCTAGAAGGAGAGGAATTTAAGAATGCGTGAAATGCTGAACACCTACGCAAGTATTATCAGTGATGTAAAATGTAAAGCAGTTCCATCAATATGAATAAAACGATGATATTTCACAATCTTCTCTCTTTTTATTGAAAGTTTTTCGGGGAATACTAGTGTTTAACACTACGCTGCTCGGCACACTGCTCGGCAGTAAAAGGAAGACGATAGTTCAAGCTCAGATCAACTCCGGTTGGTAAAAGGGCGAGAACACCCCATACTCCTTTGGTTAGGAGGCGTACATTAGCTCAGACCAACTCCGGTTGGTAAAAGAGTTAGTGGACATGATAGTTCGAACTCAGACCAACTCCGGTTGGTAAAAGAGCGAGAACACGATAGTTCGAACCCAGACCAACTCCGGTTGGTAAAAGGGCGAGAACACCCCATACTCCTTTGGTTACGAGGCGTACATTAGCTCAGACCAACTCCGATTGGTAAAAGAGTTAGTGGACATGATAGTTCGAACTCAGACCAACTCCGGTTGGTAAAAGAGCGAGAACACGATAGTTCGAACTCAGACCAACTCCGGTTGGTAAAAGAGTGAGAACACGAGACTCCTAAAAAGGCCAATCTCGGTTGGTTAAGAAACAAGATATGCTCTCAAATGCCAACTTATGTTGGTCGGGAAGTAAGATTATCACAGAAAATACAAAAGTTCCTCGAAGAATAAAATATTCCAAACTGTATCAACGTAGTTGGTCGACGAGGAAGAAATATTCCAAACTGAACCAAGTATGGTTGGTCGGGGATAAAAACCCACTAACTGTAGTTGGTCGACGAGGAAAATTCATCGACTTTGGTTGGTCGGGCACATTTTATGAAAAAGACAAAAAGTTACCAAGTATGGTTAGTCGGGGATAAAATCTCACTAACTATAATTGGTCGACAAGCTTATTTTTACAACCTTGGTTGGTTGGAATAATTTTCAACATTTTTATACTCATTACTTTATCATTAAGTGATCGAGCAACATTTCTGATACTTGTAACTTTTTATTACTAAGTTGGTCGATGAACCACACAATATTGTTATGCAAGCACAAATATAAAGTGTTTGACAAATACAAGATAATAGCAATACACATTTGCAAATAAAAATGAAAGTTTTTCATTAAAATTAAAAATAAATTACACAAGTTTATTACATTGATATTAAATTGTGTACTAACTATTACATCAAAATTTCCTATTCTACTGGTTTTTTCCCTTCTGCTTTTGAAATAGGCTCCTCGCCAACAGGAGGATCTTCCAGGCAAAGGGGAGAATTAATGAAGTTAAGATCTCGCAGCATTCTGACATTCATTATTGAAGGTGTATCCAGTAAATGCTTCGGACGAGATAATTCAACCTGCGAATGAAGGGCATAGTCACCAAGATACCGGGAGATCAAACAACGAGGGATGGCCCGAGCAGGGATCCAACTCATATCAAGCTTGAATGGTGGATTTGGTAGATCGAGCAGCCCAGGAGCATGATAATCCCATAAATAATGGCCCTGCTCTAGTTTTAATACACCCAGGGCGTTCAACCATCCCTGTTTATAACCTTCATTATTGGAATTTTCAATGAGAGCATCCAAGTGACAAAGGGCCTCATTGTAGCCTGCCATCCAGAACTCACGAGGTTGTTTGTGGAATTGGAAAGTTATTCTCTCTAACTGCTCGTGAAGGTTTCTGGCAAAAACATCCTTATTATTCAGAGCAGACTTTATCGAAGCAAGTTGATCCTCCAGAGTTTGGATTTTCTTGGACATTTCAGACAAAGCCCGATCTTTTGCATTCAATTGGAACGCTTGGATTTCCAATGTTGATTGAGTACGAGCTTCTTCAACAGTACGACGAAGACCTCTAGGTCATCCCCGAGCAGGTTGAGTACTTTGTTCCTCGTCAACATTCTGAGCAACTCTTCCTCATCCACGAGAACCTCTTCCTCGTCCCCGAATAGCAGTAGAGGTACCTGACCCTCTCAAGGTGTCCAATTCTTGCCTCAATTTGGCATTCTCAACCTCTAAAAATGAAAATCCTTCATAGGTGACCGGTACCAAGGCAGTGGAAGATGAAGCTGCAGACTTATACTGTGCCAACTCTTTCTGCAAATTATTATTCTCTTGCTCCAGCAGCTCGGCGATCTGTCGGCATGCTTCGACTTCACCCTTTAGGGTTCTCTCTCTCACTTCATAGCCAGCAAGCATCTTGTCATAACCTGTTTCAGCACTAAGTTGTTTGAGTTTCTTCTCATACCCTTCATGCAAAAGAATTGAAGACTCCTTATACTGCTGTTGAAGTTCATGAAGAGTAACTTGCAAGTCTTCAATCATTTTGTAATATGCCACATTGTTGGTCACAGCACGATCAAGAAGACATTTCAAGTATTGATATGCCTCCACTGCTTGGTCTGAAGCATCATGACCAAGGATATCAACAATTTCTGATGCACTCAGGTCAGTATGGCCAGCTTTAAAATATTCATGGCATTGCTGCATCAATTTTGTATCATTGGAAGACAGCAATTACATTCTAGCCATAAACTAGTAAAGAAGAGAAGGCAAGAGTTAATAAAAGAAGCAGACAGAACATCAACAACGTAGAGGAACAAAAAGGTGATTTTTATTACATCATCAAAAGGAGTACATCGTTCAGAATACAGGGTACAAGTAAAAGAAAATAAAATAGATACCGAACAACTTCACACCTTTTCCTTGTCTCCCAAGACTTTCTCGGGTGGCTGGGACGAGGAGCTCGGTGGAAATAATAATTTGGTCGGCTGGAGTTGGAACTTGTTCAGGAGGAGTAGGCAAAGATGAAATCTCCTCGGTAGCTGTCTGAATAGGTTGGGAAGCAAGGACTTGATCACCCACTGTCATTGAAGACTCCTCGGATGCAGCTTTGTCTTCTTCCTCATCTTTAATTATAGGAGGGGGGCCAGGAAGATGTTATTGAAATAGCTCAGAGTCCTCGTTAACCTTTAATTCTTGCAGGGCAGTAACCCAACCATCTCAGAAGTATTTCAAACTCCCATACTGCACCTGGGTCATCATGGCTGCTACCCCCCTGTCCCATCCTTTATCCCAACCGGTACGAAAAGATTTTTTCACAGCCACTTTTCTTTTCATTCTCTCCGAGGAGAGCTTCTCGGATAGAAGATCCTCGGAGGCTTTCAACTTGGCCTCCACCTCCTCCTTCTGGAGATTTACTTCTCGCAGAAGGGTTATCTCTTCCTTAGCCGATTTCAACTTATTTTCAAGCTCCCCAAAGTTTGTGAGTTTCTCGGCATATTTTTTATTCTCTCTCTCCAAGTCTTTCACCTTATTTCCCAACTGCACTTTCTCTGCCTCAAATGAAGCCAACTTCTTCTCCCATTCACCCCTATCCTCGTCATACTTTTGACGAGAATCCTTCAAAGATTGGGCCAAGCCCTGTAAAGCATCCTCTACTCCAGACGAGGATCTAGAAGCCTTAATCACTTCATCTTTCTTCACTATGGTGTTAAAGCAACTCACCAGCTGGAAAAAGAAGAAAATAATGATAAGTCATTGCGGAGATACTTGTATTGATGGAAAGAAAGAAAAATTCAGGATAAGAGAAACTTACTGAAGTAATGTGACGAGTAACTAGGGATGTCAGCATATCCCTAAACATGTTTTCCTCAATTCCTTGGACTTCAGGAATGGTCCAAGTCTTTACCGAGCTCATTGCAGAAATCGGGGGAATAATGGTTGGAACACCAGCTCCACTAGCTTGGAGCTGGGGAAGAGTTTCAGAAAAACTGACCGAGGAGATATTCTTCAGTCTCCTCGGTGGCACTTCAGCAGTTTCAACCAAAGAAGAGCTTTTGGTTGGGGAAATAGTGATCACTTCCATAAGTGCATCCTTCTTACTAGGAGCCACTGGGGGCTTCTCGACAGCCTTCTGAGGAGCAACAGAAGGGGCAGCATCTACTTTCTTTGTCCCGTTTCGGACGTCATTCTTGTTTCTTTTTCCATCTCCAGCAGAGGAAGTCTCCTCAAAGATGGCAGGAACTCTTCTTTTGCCCATTTTCTGACTCAAAGGAATATGAGAGCCTGGTGAAGAATCCTCAGAAGCAGGCAATGGTTCACTAATGCTGACCACAGGACGAGCAGTAAAGGATGATGTATAGCTCCTGTACTGCAACAAGTATGAAGCAGACCTGACGTGCTCGTCTGTAACTTTCTGATGCAAACTCCAGATATGTTTCAAATGCTTGATATTAACTTCTGATTCTTTTGGAGTTTTTCTCTTACTGTCAACTGCAAACAAATACATAGTGAAATATCAGTCATACATTTTATCAAACATAATGAAATCATAATTTCAGAAATAAAATAAGATGAAAATAACCTATCCCATTTCCATATGTAGGACATTTGGGACCTTCATATACTTCTTCTCCAACCAAAGGGGCATGTTGCCAACTTTTGATAACTACCCCATGTTCAAAATAATCCCTATTAGCATCAGGGAGATTGACTACTAAAGCCCTATTCAAAAATCTAGTTTTTAAATAATAAACATTGTCTAGAACAGCCCATCTATAACAGTACATAATCTCAGGAATTCCTATACGAGTTCCATGAGTTTGATTTAACCTATGCACCCCATTAACTATTCTCCATGTGTTGGGGGCTATTTTTGCAGGAACAAGATCGAAATAATGACAGAACTCTAAGCACAAGGGGTTTGGTGGAAAAGAAAATCCACATTCAACAATAAAAAAGCTGGGGAACCAATGTCCCTCAGCCAAACGAAAATAATTTGAAGGCTCAGAAAGATCCTCCAAAGTTACCCAAGATGGAATAGAGAAATCAGAACGGAATTTCTCAAGAGATTCAATAATATAAACCATGGTGAATAAAAGAAATGAAGAAGAAGGAAGAAGATCTTATAGGAAAAAGGGAGATCTGTTGACAACGAACGAAAACAAGGATGAACGCACAAGAGAAAGAAAGACTATGGAAAACTCGAAAGCAGAAATTGGAAAAGGTAGAAGACGGTGATATTGTCTATGAAGTTTAAATACTTTGCCTTGGCAAACGGCGAAAGAAATGATTACAAAAAGGAAACTATTACGCTATCGGCGGCTAAAAGGACAAAAAGTACACGAAGATCGAAGCGCTTATAAAAATACAAAAAGGCGGATTCTACGAATTTGGAAGGAAATTCAAATACGAAGAAATGTTCTTAAAAACCAGGAAGATCATTTAATATTGCCATATACCGAATAAGAATGTTCCATACTCCTCAAAGTTCAAAATATGAAACATTGGGGGCTTCTGTTGATACCAAAATTAGTATGCTAATATGGACGAATAATAAGAAGACACATGTCAATCTACGTGGCACAATAGCAACGAGGAAGTTTATTCCCCCGACCTAGTCATACTCACTCCAAGCAACATGTGTACTCCGAGGAACTCCAGCTCTCCGAGGAACTCCAACGCTCCGAGGAACTCCAGCGCTTCGAGGAACTCTTGAACGACGAGCAACTAAGGTGGTTCAAGCTGCATCTCGACCACAGCATTGATTGCCAGATAATCAACAGTTCAACTATTCATTGAATGCTTATCATCTTGACACACACGCTTGAAGAGCATTAAATGAATTACCCTTTCATATGTATATCATTTAATGTATCACCCTTTCAGATTATAGCCTCAAGGCTATAAATACATTGTATTACCCTCATTCAAAGGGACCGGAATTTCTTGATAGGACTTGTAATCGAGAATTCCCAAACACTCAGCAATAACATAACAGTGGACGTAGGCCATTCATATAAGGCTGAACCACTTTAAAATATTTGGTCTCATTTATTTATCTGTGATTGAATTATTAGAGAAATCTAATTTTTTTACATCAACAGTCGTGTCAAGGTCACTGAACGTGACAATTATTTAAAGAATTGTCACGGTCATTGACCGTGACACGACCGTGACAACTACATTTGTCATGGACTTATCACGGTCAATGATCGTGATAATTATTTATCACGGTCATGTTAAGGTCATCGATCGTGACACAAAATGTGAGATTTATGTCACGGTCAATGACCTTGACAAGGGTGGCTGGCTGAAAGGTGATAATTTTGTCATTTTGGTGTAGTGCATTTTTAGGTCATTGTCGATCATCCATGTCACCAAGCGTCCTATCAGTTATGGATTCGGACATCATGCCATATTTGTAGCAGTTTCGTAATTTAAGCATATCTTTTAATTCGGACCTCTATTTCGCACATCGTTCAAACTGTTGGAGAGATAATTCAAATGTGTAAAAATTAATTAAGTGGAACTACTCTAGATTAGGAATTTTTATTGGGTTAAATGCGATTGGAATTGAGTCATTATTTTTGAAATGTGGATCTCGATTAGCCTTTAGTTGCTCTGCAGTTGGGATGACTTTTCTCTTCACGAGAGTCTCAAAAACATTAAAAGTAGATATTTTACTTATTAAATAAAGGTTTTAGGAACTAACATTCACTCATAGGTCACTGATAAATGCCTCGAGCCTTCTCGAATGAAGTGAAATTCTGGGGGTCGTAAAACAGTGTGTTTGAATGGTTTATTTTTTAGCCTCTTAAGGCCTTTGGGCCTTTAGTGAGGTTTAATTTGGGTTATCTCTAGGTTTGGGATTTATTAATCTTTGGAGAGGTCATGGTAAGTCATGCTATAGTCCTTTTGATTATTTATGGAGTAGAATAGGGTGTCTGCATTCCCTTCTCGTGCAACTTCTCATTACACCTACTTAGTTGCTTCCAATCTTATGAAGAAAAATATGAAAGATATCTTAATAATTGGGGTAACCTTATCATTATCTATCGCTACATCAATGGTTTATTTTCTCATAATAAAGACTACATTGACTAATCATAATTCAGCGAGTCTACACTCTTCATTACAAGGAACTGGTCATGTGCTAGCAAAATCCCCTAAAATAAAGGATTTGACATCATGGTTGAATCCATTCGAACTTATGTTGTGATAACTTATCTAAATTTTGAGTTGATATTTGAGTCATCCTATTTAATAATGATATATACATAAAGCTAAATGTTAAGTTTTTTCCATTCCAACCATTAAGAATTATATTCCTCAAAGGTAAAAAGTTTTTAAATTTCTTGATCATTAAAATCTTTTATTTGTATGTATTAAAATATTTGTTTCCTTGATAGAAAAACCTTCAAGACTTTAATGTTAATTCAACTCAGGACTTCAACAAATATTTTCTAAACTTTATTTATTTAGTCCTTTTTGTTGTTGTTCAAAGTTTAATCTCACTTTATGATATTTTATCTTCTACAGTTTGGAATATTTTATATAAACACAAACATATATATATTTTAATAGCTACTTTTAGTTCCTTTCAATTGCAACAAGTTTGTCTTGAACTTTAAAGAACAATTATTTGGGGATGACTTGAAGATATTGGTTACATAACTATACGTGTTGTTGTTGTGTAGAATTTTTTACTACTGGAACATTATCATGAATGCAAAATATGTTGTGAATGTTTGGGTTGATATATATTTGAGAAAGTACTATTTTATTACGTTTTAAGTATCTACCTTTGTATATTTATTATTTATTTTTACTTGAGAGTTTTTCATTGGTGGGGGTTTTTCCCGTATCTCTGGTATTGTGTGATCGATATAATTTTATTTATATCATATCTAAAATCATTACCTTATCTAAGAAGACAAAAAAATTTAGATTCTAATAGTGTTAAGCTTTATCACATTTTTATTTTAATATATATTTTGTTTTCCACCTAAAATTAAGAAAAAATTGTCTTTTAACTTGGTCTTAATTTTAAATTGGGTAATTACCGTCAAGATCACTCACTCTCAACTAATAATAAATTGGGTTTAGACCTTAGCGTACGATATGGGTTGTTTCCCTCTCGACTTTGGATCTTATCACCTAAAAAGTGTGTTTATACAAGCGATTTAGGCCTGTATTTGGAGTTTCCCTTATTTTTTAAGTTTATCCACCTAAAGTAGATAACTTTGTGCATGATGGATGGCAATCTATCTAACCAACCTCCACCATTTGATGGCAACATATATTCATATTATAAGTCTTGAATGATAACATATGTCATGTCACTTGATGAGGAGATATGGAATAATTTGAAGATGATTCAGAAGTGGTCGATCACTATTGTTAATAATTCTAAAGTCAAAAAGAAAAGAGAGAGATGAAATAATTGATGACGTGTCTTATTAACACTCTGAGTGTGTAGATATAAAAAATCCTTAAAACAAGTCAAGGATTGAGGAGATTCATCTTCACACAATAATATAACATAAGGAAATTCATTAAAAGTTTGAGATAATTTCAAAAAGAAAAATCGAAGAGAGAAGCTAGAACAAGAGGGTTCAAAGATACTCAAGCATCTCAACAATATCAAACCATTCAAGGAGATCAACACACAAAGAAACATGAGTTTTAACAGAGTATATGAATAAGTGTAAGGTATAAACTTCCTCAATCGATATGACGTGATTCTAAAAATGATTGATACTCAGAGATAACTTTTGGGGAATTTATTTAAAAAAAACCTTTAAAAAACATTCAAAATAATTTTTAATATAAAAATAACTAAAGAACCATCATAGTAATGTTTGGATTCTATTATGTTAGTGTATATCATACTAACTCAACTTGGACTAAAAATGTGGGCATTATAGTTTACTAAAACATTAATGACTTGACTATAAGTAACATATTGAATACTTCAACTTATAATCGACTATGTTAGGCTTTCTCAACATCGGAACGACTAGTTTTTCAGTGTATCTTTTGTAACTCTACCAAAACATCCCCAATTGGTCAGTTTTCTTCAAGCATACACACACACACACACACACATACACTAGCTGAAGGCACGGTGAAAATTTCGAAAGTACCAATCATGAAACGATGAAAATTTCGAGCGTAGGTAATCGCAAAATAGCAAAAACATGGTCCCCCAACAAAACATCTATATATCGTTCCTCAATATATATATAGGTGCATAACTGTTACATGTAACTTAACTCTTTTACACCATACATCTAATTGTGTGGTACTTAGTATAACTGCTAACATATATTATTAACTATTACATGATGCTAATTTTACATGAATGTTAATAAAATATGCTCAGCTCATATTTGTACCGAAAGTTAATGCATACTTTGTTTAGTATTCATTCCTGAAACACACTCACATATATCATTTCAGATCAATGAACACAGTTATTCAAAAACAACAGTTCAAAATCACCAATAAAAATCTATGCACTGACATTTTGTTTCAATTATAAAAATCACCAATAAAATCTCCGCACTGACATAAAGGAACTAATAAAAAAGGAACTATTTTTCTCTGTTTTTTCTTAGTGAAAAACGAAAAGAAAACAAAAAAAACTCTTTTATCTATTGTAAAAATCACAGTTCCTTTATTATTAAAAAAAAACTTTGTTTTCTATTATTTAACAAAAAGGAACAAAAATGAACTGTTTTTTCTCTGCACTGACATGCGTTAATTAGTGAAAAAAAAAGAAAAAACTTACCAAGGAACTATTAAATAATAGAAAACAAAAAGGAACTAATTAAAACTCTACACACCACCACACACACAAACAATGACCCTAAAAAGATGAAAAGTATGAAGCAAATGATATGAATGTCCTTTTAAGGCAACATGCAAAGATAGAAATATAGAAAAATAAATATTACTCATTTATATATCATAATGAGAATAAAGAATTATTGGTTGTAAAAACCACATTTTGAACTTACAACAAAAGGCAATACATTTGGAACTACAACAAAAGGCAATACATTTAGAATGTACGAAAGGCAATACATTTATACATCATAAATATTATTCTTTATTAATCCTATAAATACTACATTTCAAACTTACAAAATTCAATACATTTACAATTAAGACATAATAATTGGTTGTAAAAATAAAGATTGCCATATGAAATTAAACATAAATCCTCCCAAAATCAGAATTGGACATGAATTCATCCTTATACACAACTTTTAATAAGCTAACATAATGATGAGATGCACAACTTCAACCATATTTAAAGTAGAAATACCCAAACTCAAGAAATTCCATTACACGTAAATGACTTGTTACATTTTTTGAATGCTCATGTGCTCTTTTCAAACTATGTTAATTCATGTGCTATTTTATTTTTAGTCTATGATAATAATACGCAAAAAGAAATGACCTGCTACATACCAAAACTACTTATTAAATATATAGTAATAGTAAGCAAGGAGTTTGAATGCTCGAAAATAGTACGTGTAGTCCAAAATAGCGTTGTTTTCTCTATTTTCTCGATTGCCTCAGTTGTTTTCATCGGGACAGTAGATTTTTCAACGACAGTCTTGTTAGATTTTGACACATCAGCGATCATTCGGGTTGTTCTTTCCCAGTATGTGAGGTCAACAGCTTTGACAGCTCCTTGACATCGGGTCTTCGTTGTTGAACTATATAATCGATCCCACTTTCTAACTTGAATATATATATATTCTCCTCCAAAAAAAGGAGATGAATATGAGAGATCACATTGCATATGAATATGTTCCTGTTCAAAATAATTATACAAATTATATAAAAGAGTCATAAATGAGTGAGTGAAGGCCATTGGATGCCAGGAAGCAATATTGAAAATAATTTAGTAAATAAGACATTTAAAAGGGTAAGTTTAAGGTTATATTAATCATCATTATAAATGATACCCACTCACATTTAACACAAAGAGTATTTTCTTCACCCAAGTCCTAAATCCTAATAAGAAGTGGTCAAGGGATGCAACAAAACATGAGAAATGTATATTGTATAAGTTTATGTGAATAAACGTTTTCACACAGACTACACATATTAAATAATGATTAGTTAATCCGAATATACACATAAAGCTATTCATATCTCCACGAACATCTATAACTGACACTAATTACAATTTGAATACACACATATATTGGGGACCTTTATGATGATCGAGCCAAAATTAATTCCGCATCTAATTGCTCCTCGTCACAATAACCAAGGACTTCGACCATGACTCGTAGGATGCTATTATCCCTACGTATGACAAAAATGATTACATACTTTCGCAAAGAATTTAAGAAAACTGTCAATCAGTTCAAACTCCTAATCCAAAAAAGTGCACAGAAAACATGTGTTATATTGAAATTTAAAACCTTGCCTCACCATTTTGAAATTTAGTTCCAAACGAAAAAAGAAAACTTGGTTATAGTCATGTACCTGAATAAATGCATAATCCAATATGCATATGTATACATATAATAACAATTTCAATTTCATCCATTATGCAATTGGATATATCTCTTTTGTATCGCCACTTGTCAATTTCGCTTTCCTAATAGCACCACCAACTCTTTTTGTTGTGACGTGTGCTTAAAATTTTTTTGCCCATAACACTCCAGCATTATATTAGTAGTTATCACAATAATTACATATGGGGCGATTTACATGAATGTTTGGGAGGGACAATAAAAGTTAGGAGAGTTAATCCAGGGCACTTATTTTCTCCAAACGAATCATAGCCCTTATTGTGCTTTTATATTGTGCAAATTCAAAAACCATGCTCCTTTATTATATGGATGTTTCTGAGGATTCAAAAACACTATATGTAAACAAAACACCGTTAATTAACACCATTAATTAACCTTACCTCAAAGTTCATCAACAAAAGGGACAAAATAAATATAATGAAGATTGAAATTCCTTGAATAAAGAGAGAGAATATTATTATTCCTCCACATGAAGACTTTGGTTAATTACACCATCTTCAAGTTATTAAAACAAAGAGGAATCTCCAAAACAGGCAAAGAAAGATCAACCAACAAAAACACCAAAAATATAAATAAAGTGTTGAGATATTCATTAACAAAAACATCATCAAAGCTCCAACATAATTAATAAGTCAATCCTAAAACGTAAGAGCTTTCGCACGAAGGCAATAATAAGAGTTAATGGAAACACCAAGGCTTCTATAGCTATAATAAATGGCTAATCTTCTACATTAAAAGAAAAGTATTCTTCAACAACAACATAGATCCAACAGAGAGAAAGAAAAAAAGAGAAAGAATAAAAGAAAGAGGAACGCATTAAACATCATCATTATCATCAATATTTAATAACGAGGGTCATTCGTATAATAACTCACTCATGTCAACAACAACGAGAACAACATCCAGATTGAAGAGCTATATTTATATATCTATTTAAAAAAATAAAATTCATTTGAGATTCAAATTTTTACTTTCTTATTGAGGTTTAAACTTCTTGGGGTCTCCCTTAAGGTATTGTCATAATTATGGGGATTCAAGGAAAGAGGCAGTGCCCTTGAGCTTGCTCGCGTCCACTGGCTTAAGAAGGTTATGATTTCTTTGTTGGTTGTGGTTAAAAGGATGAAGGTAGTACCCTTGTATGATTTTTGTTCCGACTTAGTCATTGGTATATAGTGAAGTTATTGAGTCCCATCTTAAGTGTGCGAGTAGGCAAGGTCGAACCACATAAAAACTTATTGGTCCATTTATCTTACTTTACTCTCTTTACATTCATGATTTACTTTATATGTATTTAATGATTGTATATATTAATTGTATGTCAATATATGTGGGATGATGAACAATAAATAACAAATCATTTTAGCAATTATCAGACAAATGTTTTAACCTAAATAAACAAATTTTACCATGACACGAAATGATTCGTGAAAAGAGATAATGAGTTTAAATTGAAAAATGATAAATAAATTACAAATTTCTGATTCACCACCTCTTACGATATTTTCGTGACAATAAGCTCAACGTTATATTTTTTGGGTTAGTGTTAGTGAATTTAGATGTATTTCCAATTACAGAACAAATTAAGGAAGATGGGATATTTGAGTAAGCCCGTGAAGGAACATGCATGGTGAAGCTTGAAGACCACCCATTCTAGAGTCCTGACGATGAAGGATAACAAAACCTTTGATAAATTATATGTACAACTCGGTGACATAGTTGATTCGACTTTTGCCGCGGGAATGAACAAAATTATGTGATAAGATTCTTCATTCTCTTTCCTCGAGGTTCAATAGTAACGTTGATGTCATTTAAGAGGTTAAATTTGTAATCTACGTTGCTTTGCATGTGAATGAGTTGGTTGGCTCGCGTTAGACATATGTGGCAAATTTGAATTATCTCATCGGAAAGTCACTTAAGTAAAACAACATAGCTTTTCATTTTAAGGCTCAGTTTAACACTTTAAGATAAACAGAATACTAGTAGAAGGACTCTAGGAGTCACTCAAGTCCTCAAATAGCCCACACTTAGTTATAACTTAAGTGAGTAGCCAGGAGGCTTCTCGAAAGAAAATCACAATTTTTACAAAATGATTTCAAAGAAGGTGACCCTCAAAGTCACTCTCAAGTTTACGAAGTTTGTATAATAAGATATCGCGTGAAAATATATTTACCAAATCCTTTTTTTGTCACCATAAGGATACATATTTGCTTTTTAACTTTTTTTTACACCAGGTGTTGTTTATTAAAGGAGACAAGTGGGTGCAGAGCAAGTAGGGTCAAAAGGTACATTACAGACCTTGTCCCTCAAGTCCTTTGTCATTTTTTACGCCCAAAAAACTGCAAATCCGCCCTAGTATTCACCTATAAAAAGGACCCTTAGTAAGGTCAAGTCAAATTTGAAAAAGTCAAGGTTAAATCATTACTCTGTCAAAATCACACCGGACCTAGTATTCTCTTCCAAAGCCAATTTGTTCTGTTTGTTGCAAGTTTGGGCTTTTATATTATTATTTTATAATTTTTTTTTTTTTAAATACAAGGCATCTAAATTTAGGCAACTTTTATCATAGAGTGAATATGTTTGAATTATTTAGTCTTTTACTAAATCCTACTAGAGTTTAGGTACTTTTTGATTGATTTGTCTAGTACTTTTTGAAGTTAATTGCGTGATTGGTCAAAAAAGATTAACAATTTAATAAATAATTTAAATTATTATTAATTATTTGACATCGTAATTAATTTAGAATAAATAGTATTTGACATTCAAATGAACCATACAAGCAAATTCTAATGGGTGGTGATAGGACTTGGACTACTGATGTATTAAGGAGATTATGGAATTTTATTTAGTGTAAGACTTTGATTTTACGACGTGCAACTTTTGTTCGGTAAGGCAACCCACAACTGATGATGAACAGTCACGAGATTTAGCGACGGTTCCGAAAAACAGTCACTATATATAGCGAACCGTCATAGCCTTTAACGATAGTTCAGAAAATTCGCCCTGAAAAATTAAATAAAATTTTCAATAATTTTTTTAAATAAATAAGGCACTTTGAAACCGAATTTCTCATTCATCATTGTCCATTTTTAACAAATGAATATATCATGTGATATCTATTGATACAAGAAATTACTTTTATAATGGTTCAAAGTTGATCAAATTATATTGATTATTATATTACTTTGTGTAAAAAAATAATATTTTCCAACAATAAGGGGATCAACCACTATTACTACGCTAGATGAACAAAATTACACAATTCTATTGTGATTTTCAGTGTACCTGACGGCTAAATGGTAACATATACATCTTTTAAAGTCACCCCATTGTTGATGGCCCAACATAACATATTGAGAAAAGAATATTTAAAGTTATACCCCATTTATCTTTCTTTCTTTTTTAAGGTAACACTCGGTGTAAAATGAACATCATGGCAAGATTTATGTGAAGTGAAAGTATGTCTTAAAACATAGAGAAATTTAACAAAAAGTACAAAATATATTTTTTATTTCATTTTTACTATAACATATTAAAAAAATTAATGTTTAGTTCATGCCAGAGACATCATTACTACACACAGTTAGTGACATTAAGATGGTATTCGGTTAATGTTATTCTCCATGTGATAATGTCAGTATAAATATTAAATATTATTTTTTTAAGTATGTTGGACTAAACATAGTATGAAATATATAGTTTCAGGCATGGCACATTAATTAGCCAGAAAATAAAACCCTGAATTTATTTAAACTGCGTGATATCTTAATCTTAAACTAATATAAGGGTGCTTATGAATAGTAGAAAAGTTTGTGTCCATTCTGCACTTACCTACAATACTGAACCATATTAAGGCAATTAGTTGCACCATCAGAATATGCTGTGGTTATGATAATATTATTAATAACCATTACCAACATTCTATTCAGTCAGGACATCGAGTTGTTTCATGGAGTAAGGTACGCGTCGAAAAGGTAGATGTTCCTAACCAGAGTTAATCATAAGATTTTAAATATTATTAAATGAAACCAGACCTATAATCATATAGAATCTTCAATCCTTCCAACTTCACCACTATATTAAATAGACTTGCTTTTACTTGGAGTGTGTTTGCTTAACTAGAAAAATAAAGTAAGGAAAAATTAAAATAGTTTTGTTGTGCCACACAACTTGTGTGCTTTTTTCGTTTGGGTTCACTGGAACGGTAAGTTCCACCGTGAATATATTAAAATAATTTTTATTTCAGAATAAAAAGGTCCAGATCAAGATGAAAATTTTAAAAATAGTGTAATAATGTGATGCAAATGTGATAATTTATTTTCAAATGAATGACTAGAATTAATCGAATCCCCATAGGGCCTGTTTGGTTGTCCCCAAAATTGTAAATTAGTTCATTTAAAATTAACTCTGTTGATACCAAAACTAATATGCTGATGTGGACGAATAGTCTGAAGACACGTGTCAATCTACGTGGCACAATAACAGCGAAGAAGATCATTTACTGAACAACCATGGTTGGTACCGAGCAACGAGAATACACCGAGGAGCTATCATGCCGAGGAACTTCATCCGAGGAACTCTTTCATCCCGAGATACTCTAAGCACTCCGAGGAACTCTTAATCAACGAGCAACTAAGGCGGTCCGAACTGCACCTCGGCCGTATCATCAATTATCAGACGGACAACTGTTCAACTATTCATAAGATTCTTGACGCACACGCTGCATTAAATGTATTACCCATTCATATGTATATCATTTAATGTATTGGACCTTCCATGTACAGCCTTGAGGCTATAAATACCTTGTATCATTCCCATTCAAGGGGACCGGAATTTCTTGAGAGAACTTGTAATCAAGAATTCCACAAACACTCAGCAATAACATAACAGTGGACGTAGGCTTTATTCCTAGCCGAACCACTTTAAAAATCTTTGTCTTATTTATTTATCTGTGATTGAAGAATTAGAGTGATCTAGTTTTTTACATCAACAGATTGGCGCCGTCTGTGGGAAACGACTGTTGTTATCGTTTTTCATAAAAATCATTTGTCACCAATGGCAGATAATCCAGAATCCAGTAATCGAAATGCTGGAAATACTGGAAATCTTCCAAATCCATCTGCATCTCCAGATCTGGCCGGAATTATGATGAATCTGGCTCAGGGACAAACCGCCATGCAAGAATCTATGAGGCAACTCCTTCAAACTCTTCAAGGCGGTGTACCTACTCATTCAGGGCAAAGGACTGATCATGGGCAATCGCGATCCAGACGTATTGGGTCATATCGCAATGGGGAATCCAATGATTCTTCTTATCAACCTGGGCGAACTTCATCAATACGGGCTACGGATACTGATCAACATATCTCTCTTTCTCCTGAAAGAACTAGCGCTTTAGAAAGATTAAGCAGGGTGTCTCCTTTCAGTCGGTTAGGACCAAGGAGGAACATGAGTCCACCTAGGGCTCCATCAGGAAGTTTTCGACCACCACCAGGTTCGAGAGAAAGATCTGCACAATCACGACCAATTACTCGTCGAGATAAATCTCAGGAAGCTACGTCAGAGCAATCAGTTGCTCGGACTAAGCGGCCCAAGGAAGGGAATGAAGCATGGAAAGGTTCCATTCAACGATTGGAGGATAGACTGGGAGAAATGGCTAAGGCGAGGAACCCCTTACAGAGAACTTTTGTTCAAGGGACACCTTTTGTGCAAGCCATTGTGGATTTCCCCACACCGTCGAAATTCAAAGCACCTGTAGTGACCCCCAAGTACGATGGGAAGACGGATCCCGTACTTCATATAGAGCAGTACCAAGCTGCTGCAGATATCTATGCTGTCCCCGACGAGATGAGGTGTAGAGCATTCTCGGGAACTCTTACCGGATCTGCACAGATATGGTACAATAATCTTCCTCGGGGTAAGATTTCAACTTTTGTTCAGTTAGCCGAGCTGTTTATTGGTAATTTTTGTTTTGGAGCAAAACCAGTAAAGCGAGTAGCGCACTTACTAAGTGTTAGACAAAAATCAGGAGAAAGTACTAGAGATTACATAACTCGTTTCAATAACGAGAAGTTGGAAGTCATAGATTATGAAGAAAAGACAGCAATCACTGCTTTGATGAGTGGTTTGCTGCCTAACAAGCTATACTATACTCTGGCCAAAGATCCGCCTAAAAATATGTCGGAATTGATGGCAAAGGCGGCCAAAATCATGAATGCCGAGGAGGCTATGACTGCGAAGAAAAATATGGATAAAGAAGTTAAAGTGGAGGTCGACAACTCTAAGAAGAAAGATCAGAAAGGTAATGGTGGTGACAAATATTCCAGGAATAACAGGATAAAGTTGGAAGCCCTAAAGAAGTATGATAATTATACTCCATTGAAAATGGGTATTAATCATGTTTTAGAAGAGATCAGGAATAACGAGGAAATCAAATGGCCAGAGAAACTGAAGACAGATCCAGACATGAGGAATAAGACCAAATATTGCGAGTTTCACAAAGATCATGGCCATATGACCAAAAATTGTATAGCCCTTCAGAACGAGATTGAAACACTCATTCGAAGAGGAAAATTATCAAAGTATGTAGATCGCAGAGGTGAGAGGACAAATGAGGACAGAATTAGAAAGAGATCTAGATCTCCTCGTCGTGCAGAAGAGAAAAAGAGGAGGGACCATGAAGAGGATCCAGATGATGACCCCGATCTTCCCAAGAAGCCAAGAAAACCTGAACGAGAGGTATTTTCCATACGTTTTGGATCATTTCATTGTAACGTTATTACAGGGGGAGATGCATGAGGAGGAGACCTTACTGCAGAAAGAAAAGCTTATCTCGGAGAGGCTCAAGCTTGCTCATATATTCAGCGAATAAACCTGGCCGAGGATGATCGTCCGAGGAAGGTAAACAAAGAGAAGCTAGTAATTGGTTTTTCAAAAAATGACCTGGCAGGTGTTCTTTACCCTCATGATGATCCTTTGGTAATCAAAATGAGAATGAAGGACGTGATCATTTCAAGGGTGTTGGTAGATAATGGTAGTTCGGCAGACATCATGTACTATTCATGCTTTGATAGCCTGAATTTGAAATTATCTCAATTGGAACCTTATCACAGACCCCTTCTGGGTTTTGCTGGCGAGAAAGTTTTTCCACTTGGGACGATCAAGTTGGATATATTCATTGGAACCTGGCCTGTTTGTCGAACAGAAAGAATACGATTCTTTGTGATGGATAAGAATGTGCAGTCAGCTTACAACATCATCATGGGAAGAGTTGGATTGAAGAAGTTCGAAGCCGTTCCTTCTACAGTACATCAATGTTTGAAATTCCCAACAAATTTTGGAGTTGGAGTGGTGAAAGGTGATCAAAAAGTAGCTCGGGAATGCTATTATTCGTCGGCCGAGCAAGAAGAACTAGAAGGATCGATGAAAAAGACTACTACTTACCAGGTGGAGGAAGGTACAGAAATTGAAACTCTTGATCCCAGGGATGAATCTCAACTTGTAAAAGGACAGGTGATGGAATCTACAGAAAATGTTATTTTGGACGACGAACATCCTGAACGAATAACCCAGATAGGTTCATCGTTGGATATGTCAATAAAAGAGGAGTTGATAACTTTCTTGAAGAATAGGAAAAATACTTTTGCTTGGAGTCATGAAGACATGCCAGGAATAGATCCAAACTTCTTATGTCATGAACTCAATGTGAATAAGGAGATTAAACCTGTAAAGCAGAGAAGAAGGGTGTTTAGTCCCGAGAAGAACCAGGCCATACAGGAGGAAGTCGAGAAACTCCAGAAAGCCCAATTCATTGAAGATGTAAAATATCCAGATTGGTTGGCTAATGTGGTGATGGTAAAGAAGAAAAACAACAAATGGAGAATGTGTGTCGATTTCACCGATCTCAATAAGGCATGCCCCAAGGATCATTTTCCATTGCCCAGAATTGATCAACTAGTGGATGCCACCTCGGGACACGAGCTACTCAGCTTCATGGATGCTTACTCTGGCTACAACCAGATCAAAATGAAACCTGAAGACAGGGAAAGTACTTCTTTTATTACCCCTAGGGGAACTTATTGTTATAATGTTATGCCTTTTGGTTTAAAAAATGCAGGTGCAACATATCAGCGGTTGATGAACAAGGTTTTTACTGAACAAATCAGCCGCAACATGGAGGTCTATGTCGATGACATGCTCACTAAAAGCAAGAAAGCTACTGATCATTTGGTTGACTTGAGTCAAACTTTTGATCAATTGGATAAATACCAAATGAAGCTTAACCCGACGAAGTGCACCTTTGGAGTACGAGAAGGAATGTTCCTCGGATACATCGTCAATCAGCGAGGTATTGAGGCAAATCCAGATAAGATCAAAGCTCTTCTAGGGCTGCGATCTCCGACGACGAAGAAAGAAGTGCAGAGTCTTACCGGACGAGTTGCAGCGCTCAACAGATTTGTATCTCGAGCAACTGATAAATGCATACCATTCTTCAAAACACTTCGAAAAACCTTTGAATGGAATGAGGAATGTGAAAAAGCTTTTCAAGACTTGAAGAAATATTTGGGAGCACCTCCACTGTTGTCCAGACCAATAACAGGAGAAAAGTTGTATTTGTATTTGGCAGTATCAGAGAACGCAGTCAGTTCAGCGTTGATCAGATTGGAGAATGGAGTCCAGAAGCCAATTTATTACACAAGTAAGGCTTTCTGAGGTGCAGAAATCAAGTACCCAAAGCTAGAAAAATTGGCATTGGCGCTAATTGAGGCAAGTAGAAGAATGAGGCCATATTTCCAAGCCCATACCATCATCGTTTATACTGATATGCCATTGAGACAAGCCCTCCATAAGCCAGAAAAATCAGGGAGACTGATGTACTGGGCAGTAGAACTTGGTGAATATGATATTGTATATGAGCCCAGATCATCATTGAAGGGGCAGGCTGTAGCAGATTTTATAGCAGAGTTCACATACCCTGATACCCCCGAGGAGCAAAAGATGCCTGCTGATTTACCTGTGGACGATACAGGATCAACAGAAACATTTACTGACCTACCTGTGGACGATACAGGATCAGCAGAAATAGGTCCAAACCAACCAAGGTTGGTAAAAGGACTTGTGGATGTAGAGAAATCATTATATTCAAACTCAGACCAGCCACGGTTGGTAAAAGAGTACGAGCAGATGACTGACGAGGAGCGAAAGATACCGGGGGATGATGGAAGAAAACAGCAGATATTTTATCGAGGAACTCTGACAGATAAGAAATTTGAAGACGAAATACCTACATGGAGATTATATGTAGATGGATCATCCTGCACAGCTGGTTGTGGGGCAGGAATTGTTTTGATCACTCCAGACGAGATTGACATGGAATATGCTTTGCGATTCCAATTCAAAGCCTCTAACAATGAAGCGGAGTATGAGGCCATGATAGCAGGTCTTAATCTAGCAAAGACTATGGAAGCACAACAAATGATGGTATTCAGTGATTCTCAATTAATTGTGTATCAGATGATGGGAATGTATGCGGTTAAAGGAGATTTAATGATCAAATATCATGCAAAGGTGATGAAATTGTTGACAGAATTTGAGGCCATTCAATTGGTGAGAATACCGAGGATGGAGAATGTACAAGCAGATGCACTGGCCCGACTAGCATCAGCTACTCGTACCGAGATGCGAAGAACCATACCGATTGAAGTATTAGAAGGTCGGAGCATAGATGAAGATCTGACAACGAATGTGATTACCCTTGATTTAGGACCATCTTGGATGGATCCAATCAGGAAATATGTTGAAGAGGGCGAATTGCCGGAAGACAAACTCGCTGCCAAGAAACTGAAGTATAAAGTTGCTCGGTATGTATTAACTAATGGTATTTTGTATAGACGAGGAATTATGGCAGGTTTGCAGAGATGTGTACATCCTACCGAGGTGAAAGAATTGATTGAAGAAATCCATGAAGGATCTTGTGGAGCTCATGTAGCAGGTCGAACACTTTTACAAAGAGTGATGACACAGGGATATTACTGGCCGACAATGAGGGCTGATTGTATAGCCTATGCTAAGAAATGTGACAAGTGCCAACGTTTTTCCTCCATCCGACGAACTCCACAAGCATTGCTAACACCAATAACTTCCCCTTGGCCATTTGCCATGTGGGGAATTGATTTGGTTGGACCACTGCCGACCACCCGAGGAAGATTCAAGTATCTCGTAGTTGCAGTGGACTATTTTACTAAGTGGGTGGAAGCTGAGCCTCTTATCAATATGACGTACGAGAAGGTATACCAGTTTATATGGAAAAATATCATTTGTCGATATGGTCTCCCTCATGCTTTCATCACAGATCATGGAACACAATTTGATAATGAAGAATTTGCTGCCTATTGTCATCAGTCGAACGTTTTGAAGTTTCATTCAGCACCAGGACATCCCCAAAGCAATGGACAGACTGAAGTGACGAACAGAACATTACTAAATGGGTTGAAAAAGAGGCTAAGTGAAGCTAAAGCAAATTGGATTAATGAGCTCCAATCAGTATTATGGGCCTACCGAACAACTCCCCGAGCAGCAACTGGAGAATCACCATATATGCTAGCATTTGGAAGTGAGGCTGTGATACCGGCCGAGTTGGGTCTCCCAACGCATAGAGTGCTGAATTTCAACTCTCCGATCAGTGACTTGATGAGAAGAATGGATTTGGACATGCTCGAAGAAGTAAGAGAAGAGGCAGCCATTAGGAATGCTGCTTATCAACAACGAACAGCTCTGTTCTACAACAAAAGGGTGAAGAAATGCGATTTGAAGGAGGGTGATTATGTGCTGAAGAAAGTCATTCAGAAACAGAATAAACTGGAAGCAAACTGGCATGGACCTTACCGAGTTACAGAGGTTGTTCGACCTGGAACCTACAGAATAGCAACTTTAGAAGGAGAAGAATTTCAGAATGCATGGAATGCTGAACACCTGCGAAAGTATTATCAGTAATGAAAAATGTAAAGTATTTCCTTCATTATGAATAAAACGAGGATGGTTCACCATTTTCTTTCTGTTGAAAGTTTTTCGGGGAATATTAGTGTTGAACACTACACTGCTTGACAAGAAGAAGACTGCTCTACGGAGTCATGCTCTACGGAGCCATGCTCTACGGAGTCAAGCTCTACGGAGCGCTCTACGGAGCAAAAGTGCTATAAGTAGCCAACCTCCTTTGGTTAGGAGGATAAGCTCTCCGGAGCGCTCTACGGAGCAAAAGTGCTATAAGTAGCCAACCTCCTTTGGTTAGGAGGATAAGCTCTCCGGAGCGCTCTACGGAGCAAAAGTGCTATAAGTAGCCAACCTCCTTTGGTTAGGAGGATAAGCTCTCCGGAGCGCTCTACGGAGCAAAAGTGCTATAAGTAGCCAACCTCCTTTGGTTAGGAGGACATGCTCCAAGGAGCCAAAAAGTTCGAAAGAACCCTACTACTCCTTTGATTAGGAGGTGTAGACCAGCATGATCAACTACGGTTGGTAAGACTTTATATACTCTCGCATTACAGCTTATGTTGGTCGGGAGGTAACATTATTACAAAAAGTTCTTTAAAGAACAAAATATTCCAAACTGTACCAAGTATGGTTGGTCGGGGATAAAAACTCACTAACTGTAGTTGGTCGACGAGGATAAAAGTATTGACCTTAGTTGGTCGGACATATGTTTATATTTGAAAATTGAACCAAGTATGGTTGGTCGGGGATAGAAACCCATCAACTGTGGTTGGTCGACAAACATTATTTATCCACCTTGGTTGGTTGGAAACAATTTTGAACAATTTATGCTTATTATAAATTCTAATTTGGTTGATGAATCATATAATTTGCAAACAGAAAAATAGCTATTGGCAAAACAGAAAATGAAATTCTTTCATTAAGATAAAAATGTATTACATGTTACATGTATGTGCTAATTATTACATTAAAGATTCCTACTCTATTGGTTTCTTTCCTTTGTCCTTTGAGACAGGTTCCTCGCCAGCAGGAGGATCCTCTAGACAAAGAGGAGAATTAATAAAGTTCATATCCTTCAGCATTCTGACATTCATTATTGTAGGAGTGTCCAACAGGTGCTCAGGACGAGATACTTCAACTTGAGAATGAAGGTTATAATCACCAAGATATTTAGAGATCAAACTCCGAGGAATGGAGCGAGCAGGAATCCATGCCATATCCAATTTATAGGGAGGAACAGGCAAGTCTAGCAATCCAGGAGCATGATAATCCCATAAATAATGACCTTGTTCCAATTTTAATACACCCAGGGCGTTCAACCATCCCTGCTTATAACCTTCGTTGTTAGCATTTTCAAGGCGATCATCCAAATGGTAAAGAGCTTCATTATAGCCTGCATTCCAGAACTCCCGAGGCTGTTTATGGAATTGGAAAGTTAATCTATCTACTTGCTCGAGAAAGTTCTTGATAAGAGCATCTTTATTATTCAGATCAGACTTCATCGCAGCCAATTGATCCTCTAAAGATAAATTTTTCTTAGACAAATCAGACAGAGCACGATCCTTAACATTTAGTTGGAATGCTTGAGTTTCCAGAGTAGATTGGGTGCGAGATTCTTCAACACTACGGCTAAGAACTCTTGATCGGCTCCGAGAAGCAACGGGAGAACTCTGCTCCTCGACGATTCTTCCTCGTCCCCGAGAACTCCTTCCTCGTCCCCGAGCAGTCACAGGAATAATAGACTTTTTCAAGTCATCCAACTCTTGCCTTAGTTTGGCGTTTTCAACCTCTAGAAACGAAAAACCTTCATCAGTGACTGGTATTAATGCAGTAGAGGATGAAGCAGCAGATTCATACTGAGCTAATTTCTTCTGCAAATTGTTATTTTCTTGCTCCAGGATCTCAGCGATTTGTCTACAGGCTTCAATTTCACCTTTTAGAGTCCTCTCCCTGACGTCATACCCAGCAATGATTTTCTTGTGGCCTGTTTCTGAAGATAGCTGCTGGTATCTATTTTTATAATCTTCATGTAACAAAGCCATTGATTCGTTATGTTGATTTTGAAGATCCTTTAAGGAACCATTAAGCTCTTCAATCAACTCATAGTAAGCAACATTGTTGGCCACTGCTCGGTCGAGTAAAGCTTTCAAGTATTGATAAGCTTCAATAGCCTGCTCTGAAGCACCGTGACCGAGGATATCAACAATTTCAGATGTACTAAGATCTGTATGACCAGCCTTATAGTATTGATGACATTGCTGCATCAGCTCGGTATCATGAGAAGAGATCAATTCCATTCTAGCAACAAACTAATGACAAGAAAAAGACAACAATCAACAAAAACAAGTTATCAACAACAGAGATGAGCAAAGATATATTTTATTAGATCAGCAAAAAGTTACATCGTTCGATTACAAGAAAATACAGAAAGGCTGCCGAACAACTTCACACCTTTTCCTTGTCCCCCAAGACTTTCTCGGGAGGCTGGGACGAGGAGCTCGGTTGCTCGGTGATAACTACAGCTTGATCGGTAGAAGTCTTCTCGGGAGGAGGAGGCATGGAGGAAATGTCCTCGGTGGCAGATGGTTGAGAGGCAGAAATTTGATCGCCCATAGCCATGGAAGATTCATCTGAAGCAGGTTCATCTTCTTCTTCTTCCACAATTGGTGGAGGAGGACCAGGTAGATGCCGTTGGAATAGCTCAGAATCATCTTGGACTTTTAGCTCTTGCAGAGCAGCCACCCAACCATCATAGAAGTATTTCAACTCCCCATATTGGACTTGTGACGTCATTGCAGCTATCCCTCTCTCCCATCCTTTCTCCCAACCAACACTGAAATGTTTCTTGATAGAAACTTTTCTCCTCGATTTCTCCGAGGAAAGCTTCACCTCCAGTTCCTCTTTCTTAACCTTAATATCTCGCAGAGTAGATATTTCTTCTTCTGCCTTCTTCAATTTATCATCAGATTCCTGATGTTTAACTTCCAGATCTTTAACCTTCTCCTCCAAATTTTTGGAGGTTTCAGCCATCTTCATCTTATCAGCCTCAGCTGCAGCCAATTTTTTCTCCCAGGCAGTTTTCTCCTCGACGTACTGCTGGCGAGATTCTTTCACAGATTGGGCTAAACCCAAGAGGGCATCGTCAACATCGGACGAGGAACTAGAAGCTTTAATAGCTTGATCTTTCTTCACGATGGTATTGAAACAATTCACCAGCTGAAAGATAAGAAAAACAATAGAGTCAACACAAATACAAGAGTTCAAGAAAAAGAAAAAAAAAAGATCAAAGGTATGAGAAATTTACTGAAGAAAGATGACGAGCAGCTAGGGACGTCAGTGTATCCCTAGGAATTTTTTCATCAACACCGAGAACCTCGGGTATAACTGAGTTCGTTGAAGAACTCGGAAGAAGGATGTTTGAAACACTACCACCACCAGCGGGTAGAGAAGATGCAGTCCCAGCAAGATTAACTGAGGATGATTTCCTCAATCTCTTCAAAGGACGGTCAGCAGCATCAACCAAGGAAGAAGTCTTGGTCGGAGAGATGACAATTACATCAGCAGGAGCATTTTTCTTGCTCGGGCCACTGGGGGCTTCTCGGCAATTTTGGAGGAACCAGCATCTACTTTTTTAGTCCCCTCCGGGACATCAATTTTGCCTTTCTGGGCTCCAATAGCAGAAGAAGTGTCACCAAATAGAGCAGGAGGAGCTCTTTTCTTGCCCATTCTCTGAGATAGGGGGATATGAGAATCTGAAGATGAACTTTCTGGTGTTGAAGCTGGTTCAACAGGGCGAGCAGTATAAGAGGTTGTGTAACTCTTATACTGTAGTAAATATGAAGCAGATCTAATATGCTCGTCAGCAATGGTCTTATGCAAATTCCAGATAAGTTTCAAATGCTTGATATTCACTTCTGACTCTTTTGGAGTTTTTCTTTTGCTATCAACTGCAAACAAATACATAATAAATCTCAGTCATACATTTTGTCAAACATGATGAAAACGCAATTTCATAAGTAAAATAAAAATGAAAAATAAACCTATCCCATTGCCGTATGGGGGGCATCTGGGACCGTTGTATACTTCATTCCCAGATAAAGGCGCGTGTTGCCAATTTTTTATGACCAACCCATGCTCAAAATAATCTCTATTTGAATCAGGGAGGTTAACTACAAGGGCTCTATTTAAAAACCTAGTTTTTAAATAATAAATATTATCTAAAGTGGCCCATTTATAGCAGTACATGATTTCTGGGATCCCTATACGAGTCCCATGAGTTAGATTTAACTTGTGCACCCCGTTAATTATTCTCCATGAATTGGGGGCTATTTTTGCAGGAACAAGATCAAAATATTGACAAAACTCAAGACATAATGGATTTGGGGGAAAAGAAAAACCACATTCAGCAATGAAAAGACTGGGGAACCAATGTCCCTCAGCCAATCGAAAGTAATCTAAAGGCTCAGAAAGAACCTCTAGAGTTACCCAAGAAGGAATGGAAAAGTCAGAACGAAATTTCTCAGCAGATTCAACAATATAAACCATATTGAATAAAAGAGATGCAGAAGAAAGGAAGAAAATCTTACAGAAAGAAAGGAGATATGTTGACAACGAACGGAAACAATGATGAACACACAAGAGAGAGGAAGAGAATAGAAAACTTGAATGCAGAAAAATGAAAAGTGTAGACGACGGTATGGTTACCAAAGGAGTTTAAATACTTTGCATTGGGAAGCGGCGAAAGAAATGATTACTAAAAAGAAACTACTGAACTTCCGGCGGCTAAAAAGACAAAAGTTGCACGAAGATCGAAGCGCTTGTAAAAAAGGCGGAAACTGCGAAATGAGAAGGAAATTTGAATACAATGCTCCTAAAACCCAGGAAGGTCATTTAATATTACCATATACCGAGAAAGAATGTCCCATACTCCTCAAAGTTCGAAATATGAAACATTGGGGGCTTCTGTTGATACCAAAACTAATATGCTGATGTGGACGAATAGTCTGAAGACACGTGTCAATCTACGTGGCACAATAACAGCGAAGAAGATCATTTACTGAACAACCATGGTTGGTACCGAGCAACGAGAATACACCGAGGAGCTATCATGCCGAGGAACTTCATCCGAGGAACTCTTTCATCCCGAGATACTCTAAGCACTCCGAGGAACTCTTAATCAACGAGCAACTAAGGCGGTCCGAACTGCACCTCGGCCGTATCATCAATTATCAGACGGACAACTGTTCAACTATTCATAAGATTCTTGACGCACACGCTGCATTAAATGTATTACCCATTCATATGTATATCATTTAATGTATTGGACCTTCCATGTACAGCCTTGAGGCTATAAATACCTTGTATCATTCCCATTCAAGGGGACCGGAATTTCTTGAGAGAACTTGTAATCAAGAATTCCACAAACACTCAGCAATAACATAACAGTGGACGTAGGCTTTATTCCTAGCCGAACCACTTTAAAAATCTTTGTCTTATTTATTTATCTGTGATTGAAGAATTAGAGTGATCTAGTTTTTTACATCAACAAACTCATTCATGAATTGCTTTATTATTAGTGTTTGGTTACAAGAATGAACAAATTCAAAAATGAACCAATTCATGTTGATTCACAAAAACTTAAATTAGTTCATTTCACCAAAAACTTGAAATTGCACAATTTATAATTACAACATGAATCTTAAATGCATCACTCCCATAGAGTAGCTCTCACCATACGACTCTCTCTCTCTCTCTCTCTCTCTCTCTCTCTCTCTACACACACACGCGCACACACACACACACACACATCAAAAGTAAATAACTACATTTTCTTTTCCAAACACACCACATATTAGATTTAAACCCATTTAAAATTAGTACATCTACAATCTATTCATTTCAAATTGATCAATTTATAAAATTAAATAATTTACGCAACCAAACGGGCCCATAGAGTTTTGCTTTAAAAATTTAGTGGCAATCCTTATAAAACACATGACAAATAAAGATACGCACATGAAGTGTTTCTCTACGACTTATTAATTAATGTTCAAATTATTATTGTAATACAACAATTCAATTCTATATTCTAGGTTTTCACTGTATCTGCATAATATATTTCTCATTATTTTTATTTTCAAAAATAAAAAGGAAACAATTACAAGGAACAATTCTTAATCTTAAGTTGGGTAGGTGGAGGGAAAGTAAGGTATAAAATAAGGTCAAGATTCAATCAAACCAATAAACCCCGTGGTCCCTTAAACTAATACAAGATGCTTTATGGATGGTAAAAGATTTGGGTCCATGGGCACCCACCTACAACACTGAACATAGATTGACTAATTGGGGACCTAAACCAACAGGCAGGGAGTTTCACAATTAGAATATATTTCATTTCAATTAGTGTGTCTCTCTTTGACAAGAAAAAAAATAAAGGAAAATAATAATATGTAATAAATTTCTCTTGGAATACCGTGGGCCCTAGAGTCCTCCCATAATTTTAAATATATAAAATGGCCAAAGTGGAGCAAAAATCATGTAATGTAGCTTTTTTTTTTTTAATATCTCAAGAAGAATTTCATTAAGAATCCGTTTGGCAACTCAATTTTAAGTCATGGAAATGAAATTCGAAGGCCAATTTTAATTTCACAGAATTGAAATTGGCCTTCTAATTCCAATTTCAAGCCATAAAATTGGGTTGTCAAACGGGCCCTAAGTAATCAACGATAACAAGAAACTAAGAGCAAACTAATCCAAATATGATCACGTTAAGCAGAAAAGAGAACAAACCAACAAACAAAAAAAAAATTAAGACAACACTTAGAGATACGCTTTTAGTACAACTAACAAGTCTCGAGTTCTGGTCACAATACATCACAGTAATAACGCCGAGAAACTGGTGCCGAAGACACCAGAGGGCGAGCCGCTCCAAACAAAGTTTGGGCACGGCGCCAACAGACGGCGAAATAATACAAGAAACACATTTCTTAAGCACCAGAGCCAAGGAGGGATGTTCAAACTCTAAGGCACCTAGAAAAATATACATCTTAGGGTCCGTTTGATTTAAAAGTGAGCAAAAGTGGAGATAGCAAAATTTTCTGTGGGTAAAATTTGCCATGATTTTTTACCTAGTTTTTTCACACGACGCTATCAAACAACAAATAGGCGAAATTAAAGTCAATCCAATTATTTTATTTAAATATCTTTTAAACATTTTTTAAAAAAGTTTTTAATACAATTTTTAAAACAGTTTTAAAACAGTTTTTATAAAACAGTTTTAAAACAGTTTTCATAAAACATTATTAAAACAATTTTTAAAATAATTTTTAAAACAATTTTTTAAAAAGATTTGATAAAACAGTTTTTTAAAACAATTCTTACAATATTTGAAACAGATTTTTAATTATTCAAAACAATTTTTAAATCTTTTACCAAAACAGTTTTATAAAATCGTAAAACAGGTTTTTAATAAAACAGTTTTATAAAAAAAATTAAACAGTTTTCAAAACAATTTAAAAACAGTTTTTATAAAATAGTTGTTTTATTTATAACAGTTTATAAAATAGCTCCTTTATTTCAAATAGTTTTTTAACAGTTTTTAAAATATTTCAAAAACAGTTTTTATAAACATTATTAAAACAACTTTAAAAAATTTAAAAATATTTTTTAACGGTTTTAAAACAGGTTCTTGATAAAACAATTTTTTAAAACATTTTTTTAACAGTTTTAGAAGAGTTTTTTTACTAGTTTTTAAAACAATTTAAAAACATTTTTTTAAATATTTTTTATAAAATAGTTTTTTTATTTAAAACAGTTTCATAAAAGAGTTTATAAAACAGTTTTTTTATTTAAAACAATTTTTTTAACATTTTATAAAACAGTTTTAAAAATATTTTAGCATAAAAAAATAAAAAAGCACTTGTAAGAAGTGGCAAATTTGTTTGGCAAATATTTTTTACCCAAATAGCAAAGCAAAATTTGCCAACGTTTTATGCATTGGAGGTATTGTACATGGGCAAATAGCTTGTAGGCAAACTTTGCTATCAAACAAACCAAAAAGTTGGCAAATACCTTATTTGCCCACTTACTTTGCCATTCCCATCCCAAAATTGGCTATCAAACGGACTCTTAGTTAAAGTGAGAAAAATCCAAAAATGATCAAAGCCCTTCTGAGCCTCAACTCAACAGGAACAGTTGGACCAAACTCCCCCAAGACCTGAGAATCATACTAAAAGTGGATAAAACACTCACAAAGTAGACGAAAGATATGACTCCAAACGACCCTGAAAATTCAATAAATACAGAAAAAACAACTAAAAAATACAAATAACAAATCTACATAGTCACGAGTCCAATCTACCATCAAAGAAGTAGTTCTTATCGCATCCACTCCAATCTGCTCCTTGAGAGGGTCTTTTTCAGTCGATAATAACGTATTTCTCGTGTCACTATCTAGACTGACCAAATCGTGTAAGTCCACAAGATGGGTTTATAATTTTATTTATTTTTATATTTGAGGGAGACCAGATGATTCCCCCCGGTGTGAGAGGAGGAAGGAGTAGATGAAATGGATAAAGGAGGAGGGGTGAGTTGAGGAAGAAAAGAGGAAGTGGGGGAGATTTATTTAAAATTTTAGGGTCGACTGCATTTTGGGGAAGAATTTCTCTAGAGAGAGAAATTATCAATCATAATTTAGTTATTGATTATATTGTTTGGTCATGAAGGCTCAATATATTAGGAAAATTTGGCTTATGTCCTTTGTAATTTTTTGGGAGTGGTTTAGGAAATGAGTAAAAGATTTTAAAATAAAAACTTGAGGTACCGTAGCACTTTTCAATGAGGTCCCTCTCTTATAACGTATATATATTATCTCTGTAATACTAAACTTGTAATTTATACGTAATTTGTTGCAAAGTGTCTATACGCTAATATATATGTATACACTAATAATGAAAGACCTTAATGTCGAAAAATTATTTTACTCGAATAGTGTGAAAAAATCATATTGGATAGGGATTGAATTGAAAATCACCTTAATTTTTTTGAGCTTTTTATTAGATTCAATATGTTTGGGGGTCATGTTGAATTTACTTTCAAAAATATTGAACACAACTTAAATATGAGTTGAGGTTCACTATAGAATTCACACAATATATGATGAGCATATATTAAGTTTTGCGAATTGAGGACTCCTTAACTGTTTCATTCCACAAATATGACAAATGATATTTTAATTCCACTTTTAAGCCCTACATAGCATAAATAGGGGATATTTCTACAAAACATTATATGGTTGTGGTAAGGGCGATTTAAAAAAAATAATAAAGGGGGGCCATTTTTAGAAAATAAATATTGAATATCCTTAAAACATAACTACTAATATTTGAACTCCAAATTCAACAAAATCTGGTACCTTTAAATAGGTTATCGACTTGAAAGTCCTTCCGTTTCCAACACACATAGACTTTTAACCCCCAATAATTATATTGTATATTACTTTGACTACCAAAATTTAATGTAATAATCATTTGGGTACCATTTTCATCATTTGCGACGCTTTTGTGGAAAAAAAGAATCGCAAAAAATTATAAACATTGTAAGATTAGTCGAACAAAGTTAAATTGATGCCAAAAGTGATATTGCATTAAACTTTGGTAAATGATCTTAAAGTTTGCTGCCAACTATGATTTGTGTTACCCAACTTTCACTCAATTTCTCTAACCAATGGGCCTAACTCATTTACAAGAATATCATAAATACGAGAGACGTCGAATAAAAATATTGTGTAGCTAAAACTTTTTGAATTAGTATAAAATCACAAAAGGCAAACGATAAAGTTCCCAATTACCATTTTCGCAATAAGATTTGCAAATGTAAAACCAAGTGACAAGAAAAACTGATGGAGAGAGCTTCCAAAAAAAATAGAAAGGAAAAACATATTTTTGAGTCACAAAAGCCTAGAGAATGTGACGATTTAACCTGGTTTCATAGATGTTTTTTAGTTGGTATATATGTCCAAAGTGTTAACATTCTATTTTGTTGATGTTGTAATATAATTTATTTATTTTATTTAGGGGTGTTCGTGGTACGGTAAAAATTCGTACCGTATTATTTTGTACCCAAAAAAGTGAAATTGATTTACCTTTTTTTACTTACAGAAATTACAAGATTTTTTGTGATTGATTTTGGTTTACACATCTAAAAAAGCAATTTATCGAAATTACTGTACCAAAATTAAATACCGAAACTACCATCCAAAATGCGATATTGTAACATTGAAAAATGATAGAAAATAATGTTGTAGTTTATTATTTGGGTAAAGTGAAAATGTTGTGATTAATTTGTACATAAATATACAAAGTTGGGGTACATAAATATGCATTATCCGTTAGTCCATTTTAGAGATTTTTTCTTGAGATGGAACACTAGCATAATTGTATGCATTTGAAAATCAATAGAGTAAGGCATGAACCGCGAGCGGGGATTAATAGAGGTGCGTGTAAACTGGCCCGGACACCTCGTGGTATGAAAAATACCTTACAAAAAAAATCAATAGAGTCCTACATCGAAAAAGAGACTAAAATAGATGGGAGTTAAGGTAAGCGTACATTTTGAGCTTTCTACAATTATAACATTTTGTAGGCTTTTAGCATGCATTTTGTTTGTTGAACATTATTTTGGTCAAATTTTTTTACTAAATAAAAAATGTTTTAACCTTTTTTTTAAGTCTAATATTTTGAGTTGGGCTAGCTGTGAAGAGAAGGCATGATGGTGAAAATTTAAAATTTAGCGTTATTTTAAACTTTTATGAAGTTATATTGAAAAGAATCGATTTACTGTGATTTACTATATAATGTGTGGTATTGTTCTGGTTTAAGTCGGGTTGTACCAAGTGATATAAATGGTCATTTCGATTTTAGTCTAATATTTTTTGTTTGGTATTGATAGGTTTTATTTACCGACGAAATGAACAGAAAGTCAATCCTACTTTTATCCAATAATCGAAAAAGGAAAATAAAAAGAAACGTATTTGTGGACTTTTGTTATTGCATAGATATTGTCCATATAGCAACTATTAAACCGTGATGCCAAAAGATAGTTCATATGCCAAAGACTTCAGGAATGGCGTTTATATTGTGTCTAAACAATTGATTAAAACGTAACATAAATATATTATAAGTCTCGTATAGGGCTGGGTTTCGATCGGTTTGGTTGGTAAATGAGGCATACCAATATCAAACCAACTTTGAAAGCATCAAACCAAAATTACCAGTCTTACCAGCCGGTACACTAGCTTATAAAATAAAATCAAACCGCGAGGTACATAGGTAAGATCGGTTGTTTAGAACATACGGTAAATTTCGATAAATTTCTCTTTGCGATAACTTTAGCAGTATTCGGTAAACAATGTACCACTTACGTAAACATGTTTATATCCATTTTTTTAAAAGATAATAAGAAAACTAAAGGCTAAATCATAACTTTCTACATCTATTTTAAAGGCGAAATCATAATTGTCTACATCTTTTACAATCGTCACCACTCAATAAGTCATAAATGTCTACATCTATTTTAAAGACTAAGTAACGTAACTTGAAGTTAATCATAGATAGTTTATTCATCCGAATAATGAAACAAGTTTAATGATTACACTAACAAATGTGACCGAGTCAAGGAAATCAAGAGTTTACAATTAAAAAATAAGGAGATATCCTATAATTCACCAGGATAATGAAATAAGTTAGAAGAAAACTGAATATACACTACTACATATCATAATTGAAAGGATTCGACTCTACACTTAAAACTAAACACTCAATTAAAATTTTGTATTTTCAATTTGGTAAGTTTGGTAATATCATTTTGGTATTTTCGGTATATTAATTTGGGTATTTCAAATTGGTACGATACATAGTCGGTAAATCGGTTTTTAAAATATTAAAACCAAAATCCACCACAAAAAATTCAGTGATTTCGATTTTGGTAATTTCAGTTTCTGTAAGTAAAAAATGTAAACTACTACCTCTAATTTTCAATACGAAACGATACAATATGAATTTTTATTATACCGCGACCGCTCGATAAGTCTCGTATCATAAAGAATTTGTCCATACTATAGAAGAAGAAAGCGCAACTGGTTGATACGTGGCTAACTATCCACTATAAAATACTCTATGAATACGACAATTATTAAGCCAAACACATACTACTTGAATTTAATGTATATGCATACTACAAAAACGAAAATACAAGGGTCATCATGCTCATGGCTGTTTGCGGTAAAAATGGAAAAAGGCCATGATTGTACTTCAAATTCCAGGCCCCGTCGCTATTATGTTAATGTTAGGCACCAAACAAGATAATCATGGAAGAACCTACCTGTGATGCAAATAATCCAAGTTGATTCACATATAAAGAAACCCAAGCTAATTTGGGATTTGTATGAGAATATCCTATTGCAGTTTTGTATTATGTGTCTTTTTTTCTTATAACCTTGTTTAGAGCATATTGTGAAACTTTAGAAAGGAAAAAAATGCAAAATAATTTTTGACATTATGCCCATTTTTTAAGTCAAAATCAAGTTTTGGCGATTTTGTGAAATGCTCATATATCATTTAAGTTGGTATTGACTGTTGTACTTTGTCACGGCACCCCACCCATCGTGATTAATGAGGATGCCTAAAACAAATAAAAGTCTTGTGTGATTGTGCCATGTGAGGTGGCCTCGTATTTTCATAATTAATTATATTTTAATGAAAAAATAAAGTGGACTATGTTATATATATTAACTTTGTGTAATGTATTTTTAATTAGAAGTAAATCTTATGTTGAGGTGTGGTAATGAATTAGCTCAGAATCGTTGGATAAAAAAACAAGTGCTCAAATTTTATTTTTATTTTCGTGATATGAAGTTACTCTTTTGGTCGTACCCCCCTACTACATTAGTCAAGCAAAATGGCTTGAAAGAATTGGGAGAATAGACAAAAACTTAAATACAGTGGGGATGTCCTACAAAGCGACAACATAATTAACAAGAAAGTCAGCAATCCAAACCATATGGTATTCAAAGTACAATCAAGTTCTTTGTGGCTTTAATGTACAAAGTATTGATGATTGTTGTCTGCTATGCCCCTATGAAGAATTCTAGAAAGTGGAAATATGATTGGCGTCTCTCAACACAAAAACACGTCACATGCGAAGGGTTCTTTCAATTTGCACAAGGCCGACCAATTTTGGAAGAGTCCTTCTATTCTAACATAATTTTTGACCGAAAATACACGTGACGACGTGTTATTGATTTATTCTCTGATGTTACTGGCATGGACCCCACAAAAGAACCAATAAAAACCCGTCACCTCATTCGGTAATTCCACTTTCGATAAAAAATTAAGTCACAATATCATTTTCCATTTTGGAAACGTTCATGCAATTAACGTTTGAGGAAAAATAAGCGAAATATGCATGGGCGTCAGTGCGTGTGAGCTTTTTCCCTTGTTCCTGTCGTTTTTAAAGGAAAGAAATGTCGTGTCCACCGTCCCGTTCAGGTGTTGGTCGATTAAGACAGCAGGACGGTGGTCATGGAAGTCGAAATCCGCTAAGGAGTGTGTAACAACTCACCCGCCGAATCAACTAGCCCCGAAAATGGATGGCGCTTAAGCGCGCGACCTATACCCGGCCGTCGGGGCATCGTACCAATTATGGTGCATATGGTTCGGTTTGGATCGATTTTAATATTAATTTGAAAATCGAATTGAATTAGATCGGTTCCGAATTTTTGAAATCGGAATCAAATCAATAATTATGCAGAATCGAATCAAACCGAACCAACGGTTCTCGGATCGGATCGATTTTCGATTCCAAAGTCCTATTTCAAACTGAGTAAAATCTTAAGATTATTTTATTTCATAAATAATTTTTTTAAGTTCAAAATTAATTTTGATCCTCAATAACATAAGTTAATAACTCAGGTAATCACAAAAATATAAATTACAAGTGTTAAATATATAAAATAAATATATATGTAATTATAAATCGGTCCGGTCCCGGATTGGTTCGGATCGGATCGATTTTCGGATCGGATTGGGGTTTTTTTCCCTAGAACCGAGAACTGAATCGAAGTATCGTTTTTTTTTTTAACCGGAACCGAACCATTGAGCAAAAAAAACGATCCAAACTGAACCAATGCAGTCGGTTTGGTTCGATTTATCGGATTTTCGATTTCGTTGTGCACCCCTAATACCAACATCCTCTTGGAACAATTTAGAGATTATGATTAAAAATTACGTCAAATTTTTTTATAGAAAATTCAAAAAATAAAATTATTGCCTCAAACTATTATCGTAAATATGAATTGCATTTTTTTAAATTCAAATATATACTACACAATAAAAAGAAATTATATTACCTCAATTATTTATCAAATTTGTAGTAGACGATTCTAGGATTGCTTTAAAATGTTTTACGGTTCCATCATCTCTGTACAGTTAGTTTACAGTCTGATCGTCTCCATGATAAAATAAATTCAGAATCTCATGTCTCATATAACTATGCACCATAGTTATACGGTGTACTAATACTCATTCAAAATTAATTGTTCAATATCATAGTGTTACAATTGAGGGAATAAATATTTCATTCGTGAAAAATTTGCTGAGAGGATTTGAGAGTCATTTTTTTATGTATGCATCTCTTCTTTTTTCTTTTTCTTACCAAACCAATATAAAAAAACTTCACTATAGCCAGTCGGATGTGAGAGTTATCATTGTGGGTTGATAGTGAGCAGACTAGTGGGAGGTAATAGGTGGCTTAGTGGGATTATTCTAGAATAATTTTGTCCACTCACTATTTCAAAAGTTGATGCTTTTTCTTCTTATTTTATTTTCAAAAGCTTACACACAATTCGAACAATTATCCACTTGAAAATTTTGAAATTATTTTCATCGAGCAATAATTTATATAATTGAGCATAAGTAAAAGTGTATTTCGACTTGAACCTTTACATAGTAACGATGATTCATATTATACTAGAGTAACTTGTAACTTTGAACTGTATCTCCGACTACATCCCATACAAAACCCAACTTGGGTATAGTCCCCACGCCAACACATTATGGCCATGTGCTTCTATACCTGTATAATGAACGTTGTAGGGAATTTTTCCAAAATTATCTTTAAAAATTATCACACTTTCACATTCACATAAGTGAATCTATCAAGAATACTTTCGTAGCTAAGTAACCCATTCAAAATAGAGTATATATATTTATTAAGAGTTACAATTAACCCAGCATTAACTTATTTCAGGATATCATGCTCCATAGAGATGAACTTGGGGTAAAACTCCATATATAATAATTAGTATGATTCTCATATCACTTGTGACTTGTTATTACCCCTTGAACCTATTGCTTAGATTCTCCAGCTTATAGGTTGGATTACCACTACAAGTGATACAACTATCAACAGGCTTTAGTCTCATCATTTTCTAGGTGTTAAACACCTTCTCCTACACTAGTCCTTTCGTCAAAGTATAAGTAACGTTTTGTACTCATCAGGCCGAACATAATCCACTTTCATAATACATTAGTTTTGAATTCTCAAACTATACGTTGCTTACGACTTATTTGTCGTTCTTATCGTTATAATAGTGGTTCTAAAATTTTACAATTGTCATGACTCTATTGTTGTGGATAAAATGATTGTTTTCAATCTCTCCCATAAAGGGGAATCTTATAATAAATCCTTCCACCTTTGATTTTCTCACTAGTTATATATAATGGTATCACCATAAACTCCATCATTAATTGTGTCGATAATTAATATTTCTTGGAGTTCCAACAAATTGCATCATAATATGTGTTAGACACATATCTATTAATTTATTCAAAATTAATTATAGGTTCATTATTTTTATCGAAACATATTACCTTTCTTGATAACATGAATGCACTTTTTAATTGTTGATACAAAAATTAGTCAGCTGACATGGACCAGTTAGATAAAGACATGTGTCAAGCTACGTGCCAAATACATACTATCATCGAGCTACTCAAGAGTCGCGAACTACTCAAGAGTCTCGAGCTACTCAAGCATACCAAGAAAATCAGGCGGTTTGAGCTACTTAGTATGCAAAGCATCTAACCAAGAAAACCAAAAGGCAACTACGCATTTAATGAACGTCAGATTTAATGCGCATTATTATTATACAGATGTATATGTTTGCTAGAAGACATCACATTACCTTTTCGTATGTACATTCTCAAGGCTATAAATACATTGTAACCCAGTCATAAAAGGGGACTTTTGGATCTCTTGGTAAACCCATGATTGAGATTCAAGGCATATAATCAGCAATACAAGAACAGTGGACGTAGGCCATTTTGATAGCCGAACCACTTTAAAAATCCATTGTCTTATTTATTTATTCATTTTTATCTGTGATTAATTAATTAGATTGCATCTAATTTTTTACATCAACACATTGGCGCCGTCTGTGGGAACGACTATACTTAGCGTTTTTCACCAAAAAAACTCATCATCTATGGCTGAAAACCCAGAATCCAGTAATCAAAATAATATTGGGGTCCCTCCAAACCCTTCTAGTCCACCAAATATGCAAGATCTGGCTGGCATAATGGCCAACTTAGCCCAAGGGCAAATGGCCATGCAAGAAATCATGCGTCAACTTATACAAACTGTTTGAGATGGAGTGCCTGCCCAGTCAGGACAATGAAGTGTTCAGAGAAATACCCATCTTCCATCTTCAAGAACTAGACAAACGTTGTTCCCAGAGGTTTCTCAATCTAGGCGTACTAGCTCATATCGTACTGAGAGATATAATGATCCTTCGTATTAACCTGGTTGGACTTATTCAGTACGAGTCACAGATTCTCAACAGAATTTCACCCTGACTCCAGAACGGGCTAGTGCTCTGGAAAGGTTGAATAGAGTTTCTCCTTTTGATCAATTGGGCCCTAGGAGGAATAGAAACCCTCCTAGGATTGCGTCGAGGAACTCTCAACGACCATCCAATCTAAGGGAAGGTTCTGCCCAATCACGCCCAATAACCCATAATGAAAGGTCCTAAGAGGAAAGCTGAGCGCGATCAGTTGCGCGGACAAATAGGTCTGAGGCGGGAAACGATGCATGGAAAGGTTCTATTCAAAGGTTGGAAGACAGGTTATGGGAAATGGTTAAGGCCAAGAATTCTCTATGGAGAACTTTTGTCCAAGGGACACCCTTCGTACAGGCAATTATGGATTTTCCCACACCATCAAAATTCAAAGCTCCTATGGTGACACCTAATGGAAAAACTGTTGGAGAATTGGAATTGAATGGGTATTATAAAGTTGTCCAGATTTTTCTGGACAGATTTTTGAGCAACTTTGAGCTCAAATTTAGGTGGGACCCACACTACGAAAATTGTGGGACCATATACGAATGTGTTCACCTCCGCAAGGAGATTAACGTAGTATATTCATATGTCCAATTTCAATAAGTTATGAATGATAAATATGTCCCCAAAGTGACTCACAAAGCAATGAAAGTTAATGAATTGGGTATGTTTTAACTCTTATCCCACATTGGAAGAGTAGTGGAATTTTGATGAGTTAATAACACCCCAAGTATGGATTAAGGCTTGGATGCCTTGGGGGTATCCCAACTCTTTGAAGGGGAGATGACCTAAGCTATGCACGGGTTGACTTTCGGTCAAAAGTCCACACGCGCGCGCGCGCGTCCGTCCGTCCGACTGGCTCGGTTCGGCTCGGGCTTGGGCTTATAAAAATCTCCTACATTTTTGGGCCGAATTTATTTAACTTTCTGGGCTTTAATTATTAATTAATTACGAAATTAATTAATTAATTAATAAACTGTTGGCACTTATTGCCAACAGTCAACAGTTAATTAGTTTAACTGATTAACTGTTTTTGACAGTTAATTTCGGTTGACTGTTCCAACAGTCAACACAAAAGCTATAAATTAAACATTTTCCCTACAGAATTAATTACTGAAAAATTTCCCTCCTCCAGAATTGCTGTCATTTTTGTCCCAGAAATTCCTGTCCTTTTCCTGCATAACATATCTTGCATTGTTGTTGAGTTGAGTAAAAGCCACAGATTGAGTTCGTTGTAATTAATTATTGTTGTGCTACATAATTAATTAGAAAATCCGTTCTATCTTGGGAGATAATATTCATCAACCTCGAAGCACATTGGAGGGAATAAATTGTCTTAAGGACACTGTGAGATTCACAGGGATCGGATTATCTTTCTATTTTTATTATTGTTTCTGCAAATTCAAGTAAGTGTTTCATTTTTGTAATTCTGTTTTAATTCCGAATTATATTATAATTATTAATTTTGTATAATTGTTATTTATAAATAGTAGACATAAGAAAAACTGATCATGTCCTCCATATAGAACAATACCAATTTGCTGCTGATATCTATGCGATTCCCGATGAAATGAGATGTAGGGAATTTTTAGGAACTCTTACCGAGTCAGCCCAAATGTGGTACAATAACCTTCCTCGGGGGAAGATTACGACTTTCCATCAACTGGCAGAGCTTTTCATAGGAAATTTCTTCTTTGGAGCGAAGCCAGTTAAAAGAGTAGCGCACTTACTGAGCGTTAGACATAAAATAAAAGAAAGCACTATGGATTATATTACTCGTTTCAATAACGAGAAACTTAAGGTGATCGATTACGAGGAGAAGACAACAATTACTGCTCTGATGAGTGGTCTGTTACTGAATAAGTTGTACTATACGTTGGGCAAGGATTCACCTAGGACCATGGTAGAATTGATGGTGAAGGCAGCCAAGATCATGAACGCTGAGAAAGCTGTGGCTGCGAAGAAGAATACAGACACTAAGGAGACCAAGGTTGAAGGTAGTAAAACTGAGAAGTAGGATCAGAAGAATAATGGTGGCAGTAAGCAGTCAAAAGGCAAACAAACGCTGGAGCAGATGAGGAAGTATAGAAATTATACTCCATTTAAGGTAGATATAAATCATATTCTGGAGGAAATCAAGAACATCAAGGAGTTAACCTGGCCACAGAAAATAAAGGCAAATCCTGACAAAAGGGACAAGTCCAAATATTGCGAGTTCCATAAAGACCATGGCCATACGACCAAATGTTGCATAGCTCTCCAGAATGAAATTGAAGCACTCATCAGACAAGAAAAATTAACTAAGTACGTTGATTGCCAAAATGGTGGAAAGAATAGCGACAAAGGAAGGCAAAGATCTAAATCTCCTCGCCGAGCAAAAGATGATAAGAAGAGAGATCACAAAGACGATCCAGAAGATGATCCCGATCTCCCAAAAAGGCCAAGGCAACCCGAGCGCGAGGTATTTTTAATATATTTTGGATCATTTGAATGTAATGTCATTACATGTGGAGATGAAGGAGGTGGAGATCTTACTGCGGAGAGGAAAGCTTAACTCAATGAGGCCCAAGCTTGCTCTTACATACAGCGTATAAATTTGGCTGAAGACGATCGCCCGAGGAAGGTGAATAGGGATGAACTGATCATCGACTTTTCTAAAAATGACTTAGCATGTGTACTATATCCTCATGATGACCCCTTGGTGATCAAGATGAGAATGAAGGATGTGGTGATTTCACGGGTATTGGTGGATAATGGTAGCTCGGAAGATATCATGTTCTACCCATGCTTCGACAGCTTGAATCTGAAGTTAGCCCAATTAGATCCATATCCTCGGTTTCACTGGTGAAAAGGTTTTTCCACTTGGGACGATCAAGTTGGAGATGCTTATTGGTACGTGGCCTGCTTACTGAACAGAAAGAGTATGCTTTTTCGTAATGGATAAAAACATCCAATCAACCTATAATATTATCATGGGGAGAGTAGGTCTAAAGAAGTTTAAGGCAGTACCATCTACGGTACATCAATGTTTAAAGTTCCCAACTAATTTCAGAGTGGGAGTTGTGAAAGGTGACCAAAAAGTAGCTCGGGAATTCCACTATTCATCTACCGAATAGGATGAACTAGAAGAAGCTAGGAAGAAAACTACTATGTATCAAGTGGATGAAATAGAAGATGCATAGATTGAAACCTTGGACCCTAGAGATAAATCTTAGCTCATGAAGGGTCAAGTTATGGAAGCTACGGAGGATATCATTATGGACGACGAATGCCCAAACGAACAACTCAAATTAATTTGTCGTTGGACTTATCAATAAAGCAGGAACTGATGGCATTTTTAAGGTGAAGAAAGCAGACTTTTGCATGGAGTCATGAAGACATGTCAGGGATAGACCCGACTTTCCTATGTCATGAGCTCAATGTTAATAAGGAGGTCAAGCCAGTGAAGCAGGGAAGAAGAGTATTCAGCCCAAAGAAGAACCAAGCCATACATGAAGAAGTAGAGAAACTACAGAAAGCCTCTTTTATTGAGGACGTCAAGTATCCTGATTAGCTAGCAAATGTTATGATGGTAAAGAAGAAAAATCATAAGTGGAAGATGTTTGTGGACTTCACTGATCTTAATAAAGCCAGCCTAAAGGATCATTTTCCTTTGCCCCGAATTGACCAGCTGGTGGATGCTATATCGGGGCATGAATTGTTGAGCTTCATGGATGCTTATTCTGGTTACAACCAGATGAAGATGAAACCAGAGGACGGGGAAAGTACCTCTTTTATTACCCCAAGGGAACTAATTGCTATAATATTATGCCTTTCAGACTTAAAAAAGCAGGTGAAACATACCAGCGGCTGATAAATAAAGTGTTCACAGAGAAAATCGGTCATAACATGGAGGTTTATGTTGATGATATGCTGACAAAGAGGAAGAAAGCTGCTGATCATTTAATTGACCTGGGCCAGACTTTTGATCAACTAGAGATATCAAATGAAGTTAAATCCAACCAAATGCATATTTGGAGTACGAGAAGTCATGTTTCTTGGGTATATTGTTGATCAATGAGGCATTGAAGCGAACCCTGAAAAGATAAAAGCCCTACTAGAACTATGATCTCCAGGAACAAAGAATGAAGTGCAAAGTCTTACAGGACGGGTCACAGTACTTAACATATTTGTGTCACGAGCAACAGATAAATGCCTCATATTCTTCAAAACACTTCTAAAAAATTTTGAGTGGAATGATGAATGCGAGGAGGCCTTTCAAGAGTTGAAGAAATATCTGGGGACACCACCATTATTATCTAGACCAATGATGGGAGAAAGACTATACTTGTATCTGGCACTGTCAGAGAACGCAGTTAGCTCAGCGTTGATAAGAATGGGAGACAGAGTGCAAAACCCGATCTATTACACCAGCAAGGCCTTTCGAGGAGCAGAGATCAGATATCCAAGGTTGGAGAAGTTGGCACTAGCACTAATCGAAGCGATCCGAAGGATGAGGCCATACGTTCAAGCCCATACTATAGTAGTGTATACTGATATGCCATTAAAACAGGCTCTACACAAACTGGATAAATCAGGAAGATTGATGTATTGGGCGGTATAACTTAGTGAATATGACTTAGTTTATGAACCTAGGTCATCACTTAAGGGGCAGGCCGTAGCGGACTTTATTGCGGAGTTTACTTACTCTGACACATTCGAAAAGTAAGAGCTTAATGCAGACCAACCCGTAGATATTACGGGATCATCTAAGATAACCCCCGACCAACTTCCATTAATAGATCGGCAGGAGGCGATAGACAATGATCAATGAGAAATGTCGGGTAATTGCCCAAGGATAGGAGAAGATAAAAGGGAGTATCAAATATTCCACCAAGGAACACTGTGTGACCAAGAATTTGATAATGATATACAAGTGTGGAATTTGTACGTGGATGGCTCTTCGTGTGCCACGGGTAGTGGAGCAGGAATAATCTTAAATAGTCCCGATGGAGTTGATATTGAGTATGCTCTACGTTTTCAATTTAAGTCTTCCAACAATGAAGTTGAATATGAAGTTATGATCGTGGGTCTTAGTTTGGCCAAAATCATGAATGCAGAGCAGGTTATTGTATTCAGTGATTCACAATTAATTGTGAATCAAATTCTCGTGTTGTACGTAGCGAAGGGAGAAGGTTGTATCAACTTTTGCCTTAGTCCAGTTGATCAGAATACCGAGATTGAAAAATGCAAGAGCTGACGCCCTAGCTCATCTGTCCTCAGCAACACGCACCGAGCTACGAAGAACTACTTCAATAGAGATTTTGGCAGATCGGAGCATAAACGAAATTTTAATGGTGAACTTTATTACCCTCGACTTAGGTCCATCCTGGATGGACCCCATCAGGGCCTATATCGAAGAAGGGATTGTGCCAACTGACAAACTCGCAGACAAGAAACTGAAGTTAAAAGTTGCTCGTTACGTACTGACCAATGGCATTTTATATAGAAGAGGTGTTGTAGCAGGACTATAGAGATGTGTGCATCCCTTCGAAGTTAATGATTTGATTGAAGAGGTTCACGAAGGCTCTTATGGAGCTCATATAGCAAGTCGGATGCTTTTGTAGAGGATAATGACACAGGGATATTACTGGCCAATGATGAGAGCTGATTGTGCAGCTTACGCTAAGAAGTGTGATAAATGCCAACGTTTCTCTTCCATTCGAAGAACTCCCCAAGTAATGTTAACGCCCATTACGTCCCATTGGCCATTTTCCATGTGGGGTATAGACTTGGTCGGGCCACTTCCAATGACCAGAGGAAGATTCAAGTATCTAGTAGTTGCTGTGGATTATTTTACCAAATAGGTGGAAGTTGAACCTTTCATTGACATGTCATATGATAGAGTCTATCAGTTTATTTACAGATGTGGTCTCCCACATGCATTCATTACATACGATGGAACCCAATTTGACAATGAGGAGTTTGCCGAATATTATCACCAATCCAATGTACAGAAGATCCATTCTGAACCAGGTCATCCCCAAAGAAATGGGCAAACTGAGGTGACGAACAAAACTCTGCTGAATAGTTTGAAAAATGGCTAGATAATGAAAAGTGAAATTAGATTAACGAGCTACATTCTGTGTTGTGGGCTTATCGCACTACACCACGAACAACAACTGGGGAATCTCCGTAGATGTTAGCCTTCGGACGTGAAGTTGTCATACCTGCTGAGTTGGGTCTACCCACACATAGGGTACTTAATTTCAATTCCCCTGTAAGCGACTTGATGAGAAGTTTAGACCTGGATATGCTCGAAGAAGTTAAGGAAGATGCAGCGATCAGGAATGCAGCCTACCAACAACGAACAACCTTATTCTACAATAAAAGGGTGAAGAAGTGAGACTTGAAAGAGTTGGATTATGCGCCGAAGAAGGTGATCCAGAAGCACAATAAACTAGAGGCCAACTGGCATGGACCTTACAAAGTGACTGAAGTTGTTCGTCCTAGGACATACAGAATTGAAACTTTGGAGGGAGAAGAATTCAAGAACGCGTGGAGTGCAGAGCATATGCGCAAGTATTATCAGTAAAAATTCATATGTAACACTTTTCTTTCAATATGAATAAAAGTGATATTTTGACCATTTATCTCTTTTGTTGAATTTTTTTTAGTATTCGTGCTACACACTTCACAAACCAGATCAGTAACTACCAACTCCGGTTGGTCAACAAGTCAGCAGCCACCAACTCTGGTTAGTCTGCAATTCATCAACCACCGACTTCGGTTGGTCGGCAATTCAGTAACCAACCCCAGTTGGTCGGCAATTCAGCAACCACCAACTCTGGTTGGTTGGAAATTTAATAACCACCAACTCTGGTTGGTTGGTAAATAAAAATCACATACGGCAAAAGCCTGCTTGATCACGGGTGATCTCAAAGAACACCCCAAACTAGACAAGAAGATGGCTGACCTCTCGAGGCATTCACTGTCTAGGCAACAAGGTAATCCTGGCACGATTACTATAACTAAGCAGGAATATGGGATGCAAATTATTCCATTGCTTAGTCATAAAGAGTGACTAGTCACTATAATCAGACAACAAATGGGACAAGTTCCATTGTCTAAAACAAAAAAAGGACATTTTGTCCTTCTATATATATATATATATATATATATATATATATTCACCAGCGAATAATAGATACATTTTACAAAGTATTTTTAAGAAAATAAATTTGCACAAAGAATAAATCTTTCTTTATTAAAACCAAGCAGATTACATACGAAATGAAATTGATTTTCATTATATACAAATGTCCTATTCCATGGGTTTCTTTCCTTCTGCTTTTGATAGAGGTTCCATCCCAACTGGAGGATCATCTAATGCATAAGGAGAGTTTATAAAATTCATATCTCGCAGCATTCTAACATTAATTATGGATGGTCGATCAAGCAGATGCTCAGGACGAGATATCTCAAAATCTGAATGAAGACTATAATCACCAAGATACTTGGAAATCAGGCATCGAGGAATAGCATGAGCAGGAATCCAACTAAGATCAAGTTTAAAAGGAGGCACAGGCAAATCAAGCACTCCAGACTCATAATAATCCCATAAGAAGTGTCCTTGCTCAAGTTTTAGCACACACATAGCATTCAACCATCCCTGCTTGTACCCCTCATTATTTGACTGTTGCAACCGAGCATCAAGATGATACAGAGCTTCGTTGTATCCTGCCATCCAAACCTCTATAGGCTATTTGTGAAATTGATAAGTCAATATTTCAAGCTGCTCGTGGAGTTTCTTCACCGGAATCTCTTTACTTTTCATCGCAGAACTCTAATTGGAGAGTTGGTCGGTAAAACTCTGAATTTTTTTAGACATTTCTGCCAAAGCCTGATTCTTCGCCATCAATTAAACGACTTGATTTTCTAAGGCCAATTGAGTCCTCGTCTTCTCAATATTAACCCGACCAACCTTTGCTCACCCACAGGAAGAATCCCTTGCTCTACCGCGAGCAGGTGTGGAAAGTCCATCTCAAAGTCTCTAACTCTTCCCTTAAGGTAGCATTTTTGGTTTCTAAAAAGGAAAAACCGTCATTAGTAATTGGGATCAAGGCTCCCGAAGAAGAGGAGGCAGCATATTTGAGTTATTTCACTTCCTCTTGTAACGCGATATTCTCTTGCTCTAGCATCTTGACAATGTTTCTATGCTCTTCAATCTCAAGCTTTAACACACTTTCCTTTTTCTCATGGGCTGAAATGTACTTATCATAACCCCTGTCAGCACTCAATTATTGGTACTTTTTCTCATAACCTTTATGCAAAAGTGTAGCAGTCTCTTTGTGTTGAAGTTGAAGTTCCTCGATCATGCCTTGAAGGTCTTCAATCATTTCGTAATAAGCCACATTGTTGGCTACATCACGATCAAGTAGACACTTCAAGTATTGGTAAGCATCAATTTCTCGTTAAGAGGCATCGAATCCGAGAATGTCTATTATTTGGGCCTCAGTAAAATCTACATGACCAGCTTTAAAATAATCGTTGCATTTCTTCATCAACTTTGTATCATTAGCTGATAAAAGTTCCATCCTAGCCATAAACTAGCAATGAGAAAATAAAATGCATCAACATTGATACAAGACAGGTCATAGAAAGACGCGAGATAAATAACAAAGGTTCATTCTTATTCATCATACAAAAGGAAAATACATTCCAAGTTACAACTGAGGAAAAAAGAAAATAACATGAGAAACGAACAACTTTACACTTTTTCCTTATTCACTACAATATTTTCAGTTGGTTTGGAGGGAAGAACAGGTTGCTCGGAAGGAAGAGCAGGTTTCTCGGGAGGCAGTGCAAGTTGCTCAGAAGAAGTGCTTTCTTGATGAACTTGCTCGGGAGGTTGAGAAACGACAGTAACGGGTACTTGATCTTCTACCATCATAAAAGACTCATCAGATGGGCCTTCATCTTCTTCTTCTTCGCCGATGATAGGAGGAGGGCCATGATTATATCTTTGAAACAATTCAGAATCATCCGCGATTTTTAATTCTTTCAAGGCTGTAACCCATCCATATCTAAAGTATTTTAGGTTGGCATATTCCATCTGGCAAGTAATGACAGTTAAAACCTTGTTCCATCCTTTATCCCAGCCAGAGCTAAAAGAATTCTTTACAGCAGTTTTGCTCTTCACTTTCTCTAATGAAGCGTGTTCCTCGACAAGCTTCACTTTTTCTTCTAGCTCTTTCTTACGCCGTTCAACCTCTTTAAGCTTGACCTCAATCTCCTCGGAAGATGTTATCTTATCCGCAAGCTCTTTCTTACGCCGTTCAGCCTCTTCAAGCTTGCCATCAACGACCTTCAAGTTATTCCCCAACTTTTTAGAATCACTTATAGCTTGATCTTGAATGGTCTTGACAGATTGAAGTTCATTCTCCCAAGCAGTTTTTTCTTCCTCGTACTTCTGACGGGATTTATTTAAAGAGTGGGATAGACCAGTAAAAGCCTCTTCCACTCCACCCGAGGAAGTGGAAGACCTGACAGCTTCATCTTTCTTCAAGATGCCATTAAAGCAAGCCGTAAACTGAAAAAGGAAAGAATTTAACTCATAATATGAATGCAATATGTAGAGACGAGGAAGTAATACGGATGAAGATACTTACTGACGTAATATGTTGGGAGGCTAAATAAGTGAGCTCCTCCCTAGAAAGGGAATCATCAACAGCTCGATGTTCGGGAAGGACCCAAGATTTGATCAAGTCCTTGGCCGAACTTGGAGCGACGAGAGTTGGAGCCTTAGCTCTCAAAGGACCCTCAATATCAGAAGGTTGAGCAACAGTTTATGTAGGTCTTTCTGCAAGACCTCTTCTTAGTCTCTTTAATGGATCACTTTCAATCAAAGGTGCTGCCTCTTCTTGTGTAATAGCAACACCTTCAATCATAGGTGCTGACTCTTTTGGAATAACTGGGGGCTTCATAACTACCTCCTTCACAGTTGTAGAGGTTAACTTAGATGAATCAATGTCCATTTTATTCGCCCCCTCAATTGGGACATTCACTTTACTTTTTTTTGCCCCATCAACACCAGGGGCATCTTTGACAAAGAACTCAGGCATCCTCCTTTTCTTCATCATCAAATCAATAATGGAAGTATCCAAATCAGACGAGGTGTCTCCCATACTTGCTCGAGACGTTGGTGGTTACTCAATATCGATTACTATAGGAGATGCAATAGGACGGGCGATGAAAGAGGAGGTGGTGTTTTTATACCTCAACAAATAAGAAGCAACTCTAATATGCTCCCCAGCAACTGATTGATGCAAGCTCCAGATAAGTTTTAAATATTTTATATTAACGTCAATCTCTTTTGGGGGCTAACTTTTACTGTCAACTATAACGAACAAAATTAATGTCAGTGACGCATTTTGTCAAACATGAAGAAAGCTAAATTCAAAAACTAAAAACAACCTATCCCATTGCCATAAAGAGGACATCTGGAACCTTGGTACACATCATTTCCATTTAATGGGGGATGATGCCAATTTTTCATCATAACCCCATGATCAAAGTAGTCCCTATTGGCGTCGGGAAGATTGACAACTAAATCTCTATTCGAAAACCTAGTTTTCAAATAAAAAGTAGTGTCACTGGTAACCCATCTATAATGAAACATAATTTCAGGAATTTCTAAATGAGTTCCATGAATTTGATTCAACCTATATACGTTATTAACTACCCTCCATGTATTTGGAGCTAGCCTTGTAGGTATAATATCGAAATATTGGCAAAATTCCAAACATAAGGGATTTGACGGGAAAGAAAAGCCACACTTCGCTACAAAAAGGGAGGGAAACCAATGTCCCTCCGCCAGAGAAAATAAATCTGAAGGACAAGAAAGCTCCTCCAAAATAACCTAAGAAGGAATTGAAAAATCAGACTAGAATTTATCTAAAGATTCAACAAGGTAAACCATGATGACTAAAGAAAAGAAAGATGAAGGAAGAAAATCTTACAGAGAACCGATAAATCTACTAATGAAGGACGACGAAAGAATGACAGTAAGAGAAACTAAAGAGTTCGGAAAATGTGGATGTGAAAAGTAAAAAACAATAGGATTTATGTCGCTCTTAAATACCTGGCATCTGGAAAAGATAAAAGAAATGATTATCAGGAAAGATGTTTGCATTTCCAATAATTAAATCATGAGAAAGGCACAAATGTCTAAGCGGACGATTAAATCGTGAGAAAGGCGCAAATGTCGAAGCAGTTGCTAAAAATTCAAAATATTTACAAGTTTGCCATTACGCGCTCAAACGGAAAAATATACAATAAAAATGTCCCAAGTGTTGGAGATCTGTAATCTAGGCATCTCTTAGGCAAAATGTTCCACACTTTCTTATTTAACTTAAACTGTAAAACATTGGGGGATTCTGTTGATACAAAAATTAGTCAGCTGACATGGACCAATTAGATAAAGACAAGTGTCAACCTACGTGGTAAATACATACTTTCACCGAACTACTCAAGAGTCCCGAGCTACTCAAGCGTACCGAGCAACTCAGGCGGTCCGAGCTACTTAGTATGCGGAACATCTAACCAAGAAAACCAAAAGGCAACTACGCATTCAATGAACGTCAGATTTAATGCGCATTATTATTATACAGATGTATATGTCTACTAGAAGACATCACATTACCTTTTCATATGTACATCCTCAAGGCTATAAATACATTGTAACCCAATCATAAAAGGGGACTTTTGGATCTCTTGGTAAACCCATGATCGAGATTCAAGGCAAACAATCAACAATACAAGAATAGTGGACGTAGGCCATATTGATAGCCGAACCACTTTAAAAATCCATTGTCTTATTTATTTATTCATTTTTATCTGTGATTAATTAATTAGATTGCATCTAGTTTTTAACATCAACATGAATTATAAACCTTCATTGTACTCCCACAAAATAAACAATTCCAAGTCCTATGTATTTCATAGCACAGTTGAGACTACTTAAGGTATTCATATATTCATCTTTCTTATCATTGAACAATTCATACTTGGGTCATATGGAGTAAAAAATGGTTCAACATTAGCATATATATATATATATATATATATATATATATATATATATATATATTAAATAGATATTCTTGTATTTCAAGATACTCGGTCTACTAATGATTTATATTTGCCCTTGTAATATTAACAAGTAATATTCTTGTTTCATCGAAACTCATTATGCTAATGATATGACCTATTATAAATTTGGTTTTCTTGGCAACAAAATATCATAAACATATATTAGCTAATCATACTTGCATAAACGAATATTAGTGCATTCATATTTCAACATGCTTAATGATAAATATGATTTATTTTGTTCTCAATTCATTATCATTTTATGATTTAAAATTATCAAAATATCATGTCATTTTTCCATATTTATAAATTCTCCAACATAAAGTTGGTCCAAGTAAGTTGTTATACATAAGTCACCATTCGAAAATCATTTTTTTATATATATATTTAATTTTAACTCAACATCACGTATAATATCAATGGTAATCAAATTAAATGAAGCTACTCCATTTTCATTAGAATAATTTAACTTTCGTCATGTATAACTGAGTTATCTTACTATCGATAAATCAAAGCTTATATTCATAAATGATAATAATCCCATTATTATTTCAAAGGATATGTATACTCCTTATTATCTTAACGTTTTAACATAAGTCAACTATAAGCTAATTTCTAGTTCATTCCACGAAATTTAACCAAACATTTATAGCATGACTTCTCTAAGACTTTTTTGAATCATTTTCAATAGCATAAGCAAGCTTTTATTTTTAAGTCACAATTCAAAAAATTAAGACTTCTCTTAAACCCTCAAAGTTTTAGATTCTATTAAAATATTATTCAATTATAGTAAGGAGGTACTCGCTTGAGTGTTCGCACTATTCTCTGGGTATAATATTGAGAAGTTATATATAGTGTGCCCCAGCTATATCTTCAACTCATAAAATGGAATCTAAACTCATGGAGTTTCAGTATTAAATAAGAATTAATCTTATTTCTTAAATTAAGATATGCTTAATGCTTTCAAGCATAGCCGATTCAAGAAATGCATGTTTATTCATTCTAAGTTCAGATTTTTTAGGATCTAAAAGCTACATATATATTACACAATCTATTTCTTTAAAGATATGAAACATGCAATTTTTCATATTGTAAAAAACAACATTTCGTATTAGAGTTTAGACCTCTATTCCAAATCATTCAACTAGAAGATCTTTACAAAAGTAAAGATTATATTTGCACCAAACCCAATGATGATGAATTTCTCCAATTATTATCATTTCGACATATGATTCTATTTCCTCAATATGAAGCCCGATATATGATCTTTATACTCATCATAATTATATTATATGTAATTTCCATAGGTTGCAACAATAATTGCACAAACTTGATACAACCTTATACAATTTCCATAAAATTCATCTTACATTTTTTATCCCAAATTATTCTTACAACTTCATAACCTTTCAATCTAAAACTGCTAGAATACACAAAAGATCTAGAATCTCTTTCCAATAATCACGTGATTCAAATCGTAAGAAAACGTTAAGATTCAAACTATTTTATTCAAAACTTCAATTTTGAAATTACACCAGGACCAACTGCTTATTGAAAATTTATGAAAATTTTCAAAATTCATCATTTATGAATCTAGTTTTACACAAACTTTGAATCACTTAAAAACATTAATTATATGTTAAGATAGACTCGTTTTACCACAAGATGCTAAAAAATATCAGCATTCCGCATGAGATTTGTAAAAATAATAATAAAAGATTTAAACTGACTTTTCAAAAATTTCAAAGCCCAATATTGATAATCTCATATAAACAAGCCAAAATTCATGAAATTTCAGTATGTATATCATCAAAAAACTGAGATGATATTCCAACAAAATTCATAAAATTGAATTTTAGATTTTTTCTTTCCATCATCGATCACTTTAGTGTGGCTGAAAACTCCCAACTACGCTTTCATATAAACACTTCAAAAAATATTTGAACAATTTTCTTTTATAGTAAATATAGGATAAGGAACAAATGTTTATTATTTACTCTTCGAAACCTTATATTAAAACTTCATTTGATTCCGAATATCAATATTTAATTTGATTCCACATATCAATTTTTCATTTGTTGCCATATAACAAATTTTCATTTGTTTTCAAATATCAAATTTTAATTTGATTCCATATAACAAAATTTCATTTGTTTTCGTATAACAAATTTTCATTTATTTTCGAATATCAATATTTTCACTTGATTTTTTTAACAACAAGTGGCTCTAAGTGAATTATATAAAAAGATAGATAATTAAATTTCCAAGTACGACATATTATGTGAAATAATATTTCACATTCATAACTAAAAAACATGATTGACTTATTTAAGAGTTTTTCATGAAGGGGTCAATATTATTCAAACTCTAATTTCTCACGAAATTATTGATCGATTTCGAATAGGCTTAAATACTGAAATTTATTTTTTTTACTTCTCAAAATAATATATTTAAGAAGTTTGGGGGCTAAACTATAATTTTTAGAGGTACAAGTTCAAAAATTATAATTTCAAAAGGTACAAGGTTAAAATTATAATTTCTAGAGGCAGAAACTTGGTTGGCCCTTTTCATTTTAGGCATCAAAAGAAAATAATCATATAAGCGCATAAGATTTATTTTTTGCTCTCCATAGTAGAAAAAAATGTATTAAAATTATTGAGACTGTTTAGACATTATGATTAAAAATCACGCGAGAGAGTTTTATGAAGAATTTGAAAAGCAAAGTCATAATTTAATTGTGGTCTACTACTCAAAATGAACTTGTTACCTTATACAATTATCACAAATATGAACCTTATTATTTGGAATACAAATATATACTGTACAATAAAAATAAATAATATTTCCTCAATTATTAATAAAATCTATAGCAGACGATTCTTAGATTGAGTCGCAGACTGAGTCGCTCTCTTTGAAACGTTCTGCCGCTCTACCCTCTCTGTAAATTTAGTTCACAATCACGTCATTCCCTCGATGAAACAAGATCAGAATCTCCTCTATTTCATATAACTTTGCACCGTAGTTATATGTCACATTAATACCCATTCAAAATTATTTGCTCAATATCACACTGTTATAATTTGGGGAACAAATATTTTCTTTGTGAAGAAATTACTGAGAGAATTTGAGAGTCATTTTTTTAATGTATGTCTCTTTTCTTATTTTTTCCTCTTCGTACCAAACAAAAATAAAAAAAACTTCCTTATAGCTAACCGGATGTGGGGTTATCATTGTGGGTTGATAGTGGGTAGACTAGTGGAAGAAATAGGTGGCTTAGTCAGATTATTCAAATATGATTGTATCACCTCACTGTTTCAAGCTTTTGTTTCTTACTTTATTTTCAAAAGATTACACACACTTCCAGCATATACAATTAAGAAAAGTTTTTATGGATGTATTTTTGAATCAATATGATCAAATATATTTCACAAGATTTTTATACTAACAAATGTTATTCATATATTTTTTTTTTCACGAATAACATTTCTTAATAAGAATTATAGTTAAAATTAATAACCTATACTATTGTGAAGTCCACTCATGAGAAGTTAAAAAATGATTTTCATTTACTAACTAGACAATATACATTCCATTTTGTTTGTGTTGTTAAAGCATCATTCATGCATTCGTATAGGACATTTTTCTTCATCTAAATTTGGGTTCCCAAATATAAAATTGCCACAATGATTAAAACCAAATATGCCCATAAAGGAATTGAAATGTCGTTTCAAGCACCATTATTTCTTTCACTCGCGTGAATATTACGTTTCGTTTGCGTAAATGGACCTAAAAAATTGATAGTTGTTTCCTCATTTCTCAAGTGCATTCTTGAACACAAAATAGCCTTATCACTTTCATCATTGCCCATTTGACTTACCTATTTATATCAAATATGATCATATATCATACCCATCAATGATGCTCTCACTCATTATAAGAACTTAAATTAAATAAACCTCTTGAAAAATATTGACTTAATATTTTTAGCATGATTAACTAATCCCCCTTGTGGACAAACGTGTAGAAGTATTGGCCCCGATTGCAAACATGTTTAGTTTAAGGCCCCTTACACGTGTTTATAGTAGTAAGATTTCATAAATACCCTTTGCATGGTGACCCGTTAATAACAAGTTACAAAATGTATGTAATTACAATGACACGCCACGTGTCCAATACCATTTTGAGTTCAACAATTATCTCAATTATGGTATCTAAAAGATTACCTCCACGATTTTAGGCTAGTTGTAACTTATAAAACTTCTTATATACTTAACTCTTCTTCATTTTCTAATCTTACACTTATATTAGGGGGTCTTATCATTTGGATCTTGATAACTCTTGTTTAACAAGTTAACTATGGAAAATAAGTTTTTAACATGTTTTATCAAGCATGGTAAATTGAGTGTTTCCATAATGATATTTACAGCGTGTTAATACGAGGATTTTGTTAAAAAAAATGTGTGAAAGGGAAAATGCTCAAATCAACATCATTTTGTATGAGTTATAAAGTCTCAGGTTATCCATGTTGTATGCCATATGATCAGATTGATATGGAGAACATTCTTGGATATATATATATACCCTAATGGTTTGGATAGGGTTGAAGTGAGTCTTGAAAGACATGACTCTAATTCTAAATCTGATGAATTTTATAACTCCTCTTATGATAAATTACATTATGTTGAAATTGATAGAGAAATGCAATCCAGTTGTAATGTATTTGCAGATAGGACATTAATATCAGTTCGATGGGATCATTTAAATATAAGAGTTTGTGAGATATTTTGAAGGTGGTGAAGGAAATTCAGAATGGATTTATGCAAGTACGTTGTTGTTTAATTTTGGCTTTGATTATTTAAAGAATGAACATATTAGAGTGACTACATAGTTTTCAATAAAAGCCAATGTCCGTTGGAAATGGTGAATTCACGCTTCAGATCATACTTGTGGTTAAGTTGTGTGAACCAGAAAAGAATTATAGGGTTATATCGAAGCTAATTTTAGCGTTGATTATGGATGAGATACGTTCAAAACCTTTAACTAAACCTTGCTATGTAATTCAGGAGTTAAATTCAAATAATGGAGTACAAATGCTATATCATTTTGTTTTGTTGGGAATTCAAATTATGGAATACAAATTTCATATCATTCTGTTTCGTTAGGTGTTGAATATGCAAGGCTTCAGTTATATGGTGATGTTTTTCTTTTATTTGATCAACCTAGGTGGTTCGCTGATAAAGTGAGAATAACTAATCCTGGAAGTGTTATTGACTTAATTTGGAATTCTTAACAAAGGGGTTAAAAAAAATTGTATCTTTTAGCGCATACATTAGTAGCTTCAAATTTTATTGACCAATGATATTTCTGGATGGTAAACTTTTTAAAATTAGATACAAAGTGAATTTACTTGTCACAACTGGAAAGAATGGAAACTAAGGTATGATATGTTTGCATTTTGGAAGTCATATTTCACAGTTCGATAGTGATAAAATTTTGTGTTGCGATTTCACATTGTGATTTCGCAATGAGAAATGGAACAATTTGCAAAATTGCAATGCAAAATATCAGTGCTTAAGATTATTATATGCAAAATACATTGCGAAGTTGAAATAAGAAAAGCTAAATTTTAAATGCAAAGAGGAAATACAATCTAAAATATATCATTAAGAAATAAAATTATTTAATGTCAATATAAATGTGATTGACGAGAAATAAAACTACAAATATAACAAATATTCTAACAAATGGATCATTTGTTGTTGAAGTTCTAGCTAGATGAATTTACATTATTGACAACGATGAAGCTATTGTATATCCTAGTAGCATTTCTTATTCCCTTATATCTTCAAAGTGGAAATATGTGCATTTTATTATTACAATAGATAGGAACCATTTGTGGTTCTTGTGAATGTATTCAGAGAAGAAATGATACATCAATTCCATGATAAACACGCCATAATTTTTTTCTTCAACCATGTATATTTTCTCAATTCTTTTTGCTATCTCTTTAGCTTTTCCTGTATCACTGATATTAAGATCGAATGTGAATTTGATATCTTCGTACAAGTGGTAACAACCTTACTGCTTATGAGCCTTATAATTGATTTGAAGAAGAAATTTAATAGTGTCGCCATTGACATGCTTGACAGTTACAGTGAATGTCTTCATGTTGTTTATATCATCATAATAGCATCAAATTTTAGTAGTTAAAGATTACTAGTTTATGTAGTTTACACAATTCATTATTTTAGGTGTTTTATATTACTTTTAACATGCGATTAAAGTGGAATTTATGGGAAAACAATTAATAAGTTGAAGTTACACATGGGCGTAAAAAACGTGATTCAAGAATTTTGTACTCGGAATTTTATCGTTTCTCAATGGGAAATGGTTTATTTCCCACTGAGAGATATATCATTTCTCATTGCAAAATATAATATTTCTCACCACGAAATGACTTACAATTTGTTTAATTTGAACAATTTTCGTGTGTGTTTTTCCTTACATTTGTTATTATAGTTAAAGAAGATGAGGAAAACTAGACATAGTTCTTAAACAAGCTTTGTTGTGCTGTTGGTTGTGATAGAGAGTTGACTTTCATTTATGATCGTAATTATGGGTTAGAAGAAGTTATGCTTAAATTTTTTTCCTCGGAGTTACCACTTATATTATATGCAACATTTGAAGGGAACTTTAAGGAATTAGTTTAGTGGTGGTCACCAATACTCAAGGGTTCAACGTGAAGCTGTTGTCATGGGATTCAAAGCTACAGCTTAGGATAATACAGTAGAGGTATATGAGAAGAGTATGGATTAACTAAGAAATTTTGGAGGTGAGAAGAATAATTTTTGTAAGAGGAATGTGATCTAAAACACCGGGTAAATGTAAAAAGTGTGGCAATATGTATTCAAATGTGGCTGAATCTTTCAATTCGGGGATTCGGGATGTTCGTCATTTACCGGTTACCAGAATAATTGGCAATATAAGAATGAAGATGATGAGCATGATGTCAAAAAGGCACACACAATTAAGAGAATGGAATGGTGTGTTGTGTCCTGACATGGATAAGATATTGCAACTCAGTGTAAAAGAGGGCCATACTTGATGTGTAGCCGAATCCACAGATGACATATATGAGGTGTTTGCCCTTCTTATTCTATGTTGGTTAGCATTGACAATTGGATTTTCTCAATTGGGAAGTGGAAGATACGGGGATTTTTGTGTCCTCGTGCTGCTGCAATGTTGCAAAAGAGTGGCAAAAACTACAACAATTACACGGACATATATTTATATGCCGGTACTTTTAGAAATTCTTATAAAGATCAAATTGATACAATCTCTAGTATTAATAAAGCCGAATTTAAGTTAATAGATGCGCTCATTATACAGCCTAATATAAAGAAACAACTTGGTCATTCAAGAAAGAAGAGAATTCAATTCAAGGAGAGGCTTAAAGGTTGACTAAATTTGGCAGAGATATATAAAATTTGCACCTCATAATAGTAGGACATGTAAGGAGAAAATAACGGAGGGTGAAATAAAAGAGAAATAATAATTTTCATTAACAATTTATTGATTTTAAGTAATTGTTCATATTTTAATTTTGCACTCAGAATTACAACATCTCGCAGTACAAAATACCATAGTTCGCATTGTGAATTATTATATTTCGCGGTATGAAATATAATAATTCTCAGTGTGGAATATATATATATATATATATATATATATATATATATATATAAGTTATTATAAAATAATAATTTTCCAATTTTCTTTAGCAAGTACTAATAAAGCTACAACACTATTGTGGAACATATTTCTATGTTGTTAGGAGTTTTCTTTTAATTAAAATTATTATTTTATATTTATAAAATTACAATATTGTTTTCTAATATCGTAATATTTTATGATATTTTAATTAAAACTTTGTTTGCTACCTCAAGCGATGACTGCTAAAATAACATATTAAATAATAATTTCTGATTTTCTCTATCAAGGACTATTGAAATCACACATAAATGCATGTAAAGAAATGGATAACACATAAGTGAAAATATTTGATTAACTAACTATTATTTCAACCTTTTCCATATGCAAAAACTACTTATTCACTTCATGAATACTATAACAACTTTTTTTCCATATGAAAAAACTATGCATTCACTTCATGTGGGGGGGGGGGGGGGGGACAGATTATCTAAGGAAGGGCTCGCGTGTGTCTGACAGTCTTGATAAACAATCATAGTTTCAAGATAATAACAAAAGACGATCTGATACGGAAAATCTCGAGCTTGGATCTTGTGTTGTGTGATGTGTGATTCTCTTTTACTGTTCAGCTTAACTGGTTTAAATTAGTCAAAGTGGGATTTTACCACCTACACATCATATAATGTTATATCTAATTACTTTAATTCTTAGTCCAAAATATAGTAGTTCACATTGAGAATAACTAGATTTCGTAGTGTGAAATATAATAATTCACAGTGAAAAATACATATTTCATAATCATAAGCTATTATATATTTTGATACAATATCTTACTATTATTTGGAACATGAAAAACAATTGGAAATAGATTTCAAAAAGGTAACTGACTAAATCGGCATTCGGTGTTCTTCAATTTTTCTTGAAAAAGGTCTAACGATTATTTAAGAAATTTTGGTACTTTGGATGAAGATAGTTGTTTTATAAAAGTAGTTCCATCCTAGCTTCACCAACTTGTCAAACTCAGAGGATCAAACTACTTTTATGAAACCAACATCGCCATTTGAATGAACATAGTGGTTTCATCAAATTAGTTCCTTCTAAGATTCACCAACCAAACATACTTAAATGAGAAAACTACTGTTGTGTACCAACATCTCCATATTAAATGCCGAAGTTTCGAAAGTGGTCTTTAGACCTTATTAACATAAAATTAAAATACATCTAAAAAGGGAACAAACTATCCGGGAAGTCAACATAACCATCCTCAAAATTGCCAAGGGATTATATCATGATAATGGTGGTTACCCTTAATGGAATCCATCCTTCACATAGATGTCGTCTTGAAAAGAAACCAAATCCTCATAATGTGGTATGACTTGATGGACATAGAAAGGCCATAAATAATCAAAGTTGTGAGTAATGTCAGCCCCCTTACTTAGTTTAGTTATTGGGGTAATCCAATGCAAACTTGTTCCACATATATGAAGAACTCGTGATTTGAAACACTTTATTGATGGATATCATCCTCAATATCTTCAATTTATTATTGCTACTTCATTTTCATATCTAGGTAGTCTTGCAAACTTCGTATAAGTTGAATCATTATTGACAAACAAGTTAAAAGAATATTAGTGTTTATGTTTTGATATTTTGTAGAGAAGATGCAAATAAATACTTAATGGGAATGGTATTAATGTGGATTTATAGATGAATCGGTGTAGAGAAATGAATAATACAAATGTCATGTCATTTCATCTGATGTAGTTATTTAAATACGATGTCTTCACTTGTGGCTTTGCCACGCATCTTATAAAAAATCTCTAGAATTAAAATCTACCCTTCCATCCTTATTGATAACATTTGAGTTACTCTCCCCTCTCTAAGTTTATATTTCTCTATAAATTTCTTTATCTAATCATATCAAGCGCTTTAGAATATGAACATGTATAATTTTTTGTAGCTCCATTCATCTCCAAATACCTATAAATCTTTTAAAGATGTGTCTGTCCATTTTACAAATCCTTCTCCCTTCCTCATCTATCCATCACACCCCTTGTATTTTAGTTTTAGTTGATTTTATTTGTGATATATATCAATTATATTAATTCAAGCTAACACTCTTTTGTTTTTTTGTAAGGACTTTTCATATTGGATTTTGGGTCCCGGTAATCATCTTCTACAGGTATATTACGAGCTTTATTTTCTATCAGATTGCAATTTATATCTTATTTTATTTTATTTTCATTTGGTATGAAGGTATGAAAAAGTTAGAAGAGTTAACATATCTTTTCACTTTGTATATACAGTTGCAGTTTTTTGGTTTATAATAAAAATGGTTATAGATCAGGGTTTTTATTTTCAAATATATATACATACACGCACACATTCATCTTATTTTATCTCCTTTGTTATTCTGGGTTCTCAACATCTCACAATTGATGTTTTTACAAATGGCGTGGGTGTATGAGATTCCGTGTCGTGCGTAGCTGAGAGAGAAAAATATAGTTAGAGATTTTTCTAAATTTTTTTTCTATTTTGAGATTTTGGTACAATACAAATGGTAAATATTTTTGTGTGTAAAGTGTTTCAATTGTATAAAAAAATAGAAACTACGTAATATGTTTTTTTTCCTCCAACTCTATTATTTTACTGCGTTTATCTCTCTCCATTTCTTCTTTTGTAGTTAAATGATCCTTAATGCTTGGTGCTCTATGGGTCCTTAAATAGTTGATGTACATTATTATGTAAACGCTATTAATTAGTTACTTATTTAGTTATTGCTGATAAAATTTATAAATATGTATGTATAAATCATTTTAAGTATATATCGAGGTTTTCTATTTTCTATTTTCTATTTATTTTATGTGTGGGGGGGGGGGGGGGTATTTAAACAAAGAATCGTTGCATGTTCCTCGTATTAAAAATCGACTGAATAATTCATTAACTAATATTTATCCTTAAATAACGCATCACATATCAAGTAGCCAAGTTACGAAAATAGGTAAATATATGATATGCTTGAGAAAATTCCACAAGATCATGCATGTTAATGGCATGTGCTAAGTCCATATATGTTGTTTTATCCTAGTAGTGATGAATTTATTAGTGCCTTTGATTGTAAAGGTATACTTTTACAATACTTCGTTGATTGCTATAAGGAAAGAGTACAAGTATAGCAAATATGCATACTCTATGTGTGTGCAAACCTACTCTTTCTTTACATATTTTGTTTCTTATATTATTTAATTTTCTTACCTAATAAATTCTTACACTTACTTTCGATCACTTAAGTAGCTGAGAAATGTCAGGGAGAGAAAGGTAAATCTTTTGTCAGGAGTGTTTTTTTTAAGTTACCATTTTTAAATTTTAATAATTAACCCCTGTATTAGTGACAATGGTGAGGACAATTTTGAGGGAAAAAATATTAGGGCACAGCATCATGCATCTTCTATAACACCTCGTATTTCTGAGTAATAAATATTCAATTAATTCGATTGTTTTAACTTACACATGTGTCGTAATTTAATTGAATTAATTATTATGTGGTTATTAAAATATTAATAGGGAGAGATAATGATTGATATTTATGTAATATAATTGCTAAGTGAATAGTAAATTATTATTTTGCGTCATAGCGAGTGATAGTGATGTGACAGTCTTATATCTCAACCAAAAGTCGCGTGTAGACTATATGAGGTCGAGGTAGGAAATTATTGTAAGGTGACTCGGATGGTGATTTTGAGGTCATGGTTGGCTCGAGATAGTCAAAATAGTGTACTCAGGGTAGTAATTGTGTCCCTAGGCCTTTTTGGACGTAACCGGACCCACACGGTGGTATTTGGGTCATTTGGGCTTCTCCCGTTAGCTTAACTTCGGGATTAAGGATATTTGACCTGAGTTTTAGAGTTAGACTCAACCATTAATCAAACTCTACACCCTAGAAATTGAGAGAGGAGAGAAAGGAAAAAGGAAGAGAGCTTAAGGAACTAAATTCGGGGCAGATTCGGGAGCTATTCATATCCTACAACGCGTAATCAGGCCCTAAGAACCTAGAAATGAAAGTGATTATCTTGCTCATGATTTCAGTTACAAAAACTCATGTTCATACCATAGTTGGGGTAGACAAATTTGTTTTGGGGAGGGTTGTGACATGTTAAAATGGGTTTGGCGGGATTTAGGCATTTGACATGAAATTAATGCCAAATTAATAATGAGATGATATCATATGTTATTGGAATTTGGATTTGAATTGAAATCAATATCTAATCTCATTTAATTTAGAGTATTGAATTACACTGAATGAGGGATTTGAATAATTGTGAGAAAACCCAATTCGCATGTTATTTGATTAAAGCAGAAATCGTTAATGTTCAAAGATGTTTATGATGCTTAGAGATTGTTTGAGGCACGTAATAATCATAGGTTGTGATTGGGTTGAGTTTTGGGAAGAATTTTGAAGCTTAAATGGGTAGCAATGGAGGAAAAAAAGATCGGGGAAGAAGGGTTGGCCTCCCACGGTCGATCGATAGATGAAAGCCAAAACGACACAGCTTTGCTTATTTTATTTATGAACTCTAATTTCTTAGGGCTTTGTTATAGACTTATTTATTTAGTGGAAAATAAATATTGGGCCTATATACGGGCCGATTGGGCGAGTCTGAGTATCTTATCAAGTGAATCTACGTTAAATCTTTTTAATGGATTAGAAATTAAATAAAATAAGAGTCGAGGAAATAGACTCGGGTATTATAGGCTAGCTAGGGGAGTTAGGCACTGGTTAGCCGGATTTAATTTAATTATATATATACGAAAGATGTGATAGTATATATATATACACTTGCGTGCTTTATAAATATCGGTGTCAGATATTTATATGATTACATACCCCTCTAGTGCTATCATAGGAGGTTGTGTGATGTAGGTGAATCCCCTAGCTAATGAATGCAGGAAGAGTATAGTCCCCGGGTCATATCGTCCGGTATTTTATTGTGTGATTTATTTTCAAGGTGGGACATTTTGGGTATGATTCGATCTCCCTCCCGGGTAAATATGACTGCCTCCACTACGTTTCTAATTTTATTTACCTATTTCGGCGTGAGTTATCCGATTTATGGTAACCGGGTTAGAGTGAGCATACCTGGGATGATAGAAAATTAGAGAAAAGCGTCTAGTGAGTTAATTCTCGGAAGGATTGTTATTATACACGACATGTGTTTGATTGTTGTAGTATGTTCATGCATATATAATAGTTTAGAGAAATTATATACGAGTTAAAACTACAAGGCGTGAATGTATTATTTATATAACTAGGGTGAATGTTATATAATCAATTGAAGTGGAAAATATTAACTAAGTTAAAGGGTAAAATAACTTAGGAAACAAAATAAGGAAATACTTGGGATAGAGTAAAGTGACAGGAAGGCATGTAACAGGACTAGTAAGGTGGGATAGTATAACTAGTTGTGTTAGAGAGTTTGTTCTAGGTGTGCACAATAGTTGAGAGGTGAGTAATATCTCAAGAGAGTGGGACACGCTCTTAAATATGAAATGTGTTAATGCATATTTAAATTGTTGCATTTTAATTAATTATAAAATATTTTCAAATGATTTTGTACTTTGACCCGTGTTAATATATTTTCCAAAATAATTTTAGGTGTCCAGCCACAGGGACGCCCAGCTTGATGATTCTTTCCAAGGATGCATAGTTGCAGCATTGTGGAGGCTTGCAGGATTTTCTTTAGATGATTCAGTTATTCATTCCTTCTTCAGGATTTTCATTCATTAGTTTCGTTTGGGCATGTCGCCCCTTTTAGTTGATACATTTGAGTTTTATTTTTCAGACGATCTACGTGGATTTATTTTATTGGTCTAGACTTATGATTTGAATTTATTTTGGGAACCAATGGTTTATTCGGTATTTTTTATTTACCTATATGTCATGTGATTTATTCAGACTGTTATTGTATGGTTTAGTCATTTTAGTTTTATTCCTCGTGTTATTAAGTTAATGAAAAGATAAAATTTGGCACTGTCTTAATTTAACATAGGTGGTTATTGATTTAAAATTGGTTTTCGACAGTGATGCTAAGAATGAACCAAATGCGATTCTTATTTATTTTATATAAAGGACTGATCACCCATGATTAAAGTAGGCGGGGTATCACAAATGGTATCAGAGCATCAGGTTCTAGTTTCTATAAGATATGTTCAGCTTACTACAATTTCAGTGTAGCGTTCTTTGACATAGAGCCCTATTATTAGGATTGTTGCATTCATGCTTTCGTATTTGAGATTATGTTCTTTTTCGATTATATTTGTATTAACTGTGGACTCATATAATTCGATCCGATTTCAGATGCCACCCCGAAGAGGAATACCATCGAGAGAAGCGACGAGAGCTGATGAGAGAGAGGCTCAGCAGGAGCCACAGCCACCACAGGGGATAATTACGGCAGCAAAAGTGGTTGCTATCATGGCACAGTAAGTTAATGCCGCTATGAGTGCCACTGATCTTCACTTCTCTCAGACATAGCAACCACCACAGCAACCAGTGGCACTAGTTGTCCTGGCCCACCCGGGGCCATAAAATTTGCAGAGAGTGAGTTAGGCGTTCATAGTACCACCCACCAGAGTTTTATGGAAGTTCTGATGTGATCCTAGCGTGACAGTGGAAGAAAGATATTCAGTGCCACCTGCACATAGCGGACTGCAGCGACATTCAAAACCAGATGTTGGCCACTTTTAGAATTTGGGGGGCAGCTTTATAGTGGTGGGAGTCTTTTACCACAGACGATGAGAGGGATACGACGCCCATTGTCGAGTTGTGGGTGCAGTTTGATCGTAAATACTTTTCACCAACCGTGGAGTCAGTGATGCGAAAGTGGTCAATGAGGTAGTTCAGGGAGACTGTTCCATAGTGAAGTATGAAGAGGAGTTCACGCGTTCGGCAAATTTTGTGCCAGACGAGGTGAACAGTGGAGAGAAGAAGAAGCTGAGATTTATGGATGGGCTAGCCTGGAGGATCAACCAATATTTGATAGGTAACCCCTCATTGAGGATGTATACTGATGTCATCAATTCTGTACTTCTACATTGCCAGGATCATCTCTTCTATCTGAAGGAAAGTAAGAAGGGGAGTGAGTCTAGCCAACAGGTCAAGGGAGGTGGGAATGGTACTAGTGGAGCACTGCAGCAACAAACAGGTAAGCAACAGGGGAAGGATTATCGATAGGGGTATTCTTCGAAGAGATTTAGATTTGGGGGTTACCGACCCGAGGGAGGTTTCAAGAAGGGACATAAGGGTCCTCAACAGTAGCAGCAGCACATTCCTCAGGGCTACCAGGTCCAAGGGAACAATGGGGGAGGCCACCAGGGCTAATAACAGGGATAACCTCGATAGGGCCAGAGGCGGGGTGACTTCCTGGGGCGTTGCTTTATGTGTGGTAAGACAAGTCATATGAAGAGAGAGTGTCCACATAGGTGTAGGGAACCATATCAGTAGGGTTCCCAACAAGGCCAGCAGGCACAGTTACCCCCGATAGCACTAGCACCACCAGCCCCATTGCAGCATGGGCGATTATAGTACGAATGGGTCTATAACGTCTAAGATGCAGTCATACAGTAGGCCCCATAGGCACCACCTACATTAGATGGTACATTTCCTATTCATAAGCTTGAGGATAGGATTTTATTTAATACGGGGGCATCACTGTCATTTATAGCCACCATATGTGCACATGCGACCAGTTTATTAGAGAGAGTCGGTAGTTTGATTACGTGTGTAGAGTCACTTTTGGGTAGAGGGTCTCTTATACACTCGATCTGTAGGGGTCTGAATATTGATGTGGGAAGATTATATTTATCCATTAACCTTTTAGTGTTAGATATGAAGTGTTACAGCATTATCTTGGGTATGGATTCGTTAATAGGAAATCGGGCGATGGTGGACTATTTTGGGAGGACCATTATGTTCTCTATCCCAGGGCAAGACATGTTCTTGGTGGCGATGCCTCTTTCTGAGGGAGGATTGAGCACACATATGTATTTCTTTGAGAAGGATACCTTATAGGAGGTTGTTGTATCTTTAGACTCAATTCCAGTAGTGAGAGAGTTTGAGGATATATTTCAGAAGATACTCGGGCTGCCACCTAGTCAAGAAATTGAATTTGTTATTGATTTAGACCTGGGTACAAGGCCTATTGCCCAAGCACCTTATCATATGGTCCCATACAAGATGTGGAAGTTGAAGGAGCAGATTCAATAACTTTTGGGGTAGGGTTTCATTAGACGGAGTGCATCACCGTGGGATGCGTCGATGTTGTTCGTCAAGAAGAGGGACGGATCACTTCGATTGTGTATTGATTATAGGGATCCGAATAACGTCGTAATCTAGAATAAGTACCTGTGGCCTTGGATTTATGATCTGTTTGACCAATTGAGGGGAGCAGCTTACTTCTCCAAGATAGATTTGAGGTTTGGTTATCATTAGTTGCGCGTCAGGGAGGAGGACGTACCTAAGACTACTTTTCTGACATGATATGGGTCCTACGAGTTTAGGGGGATGCCATTTGGGCTCATCAATGAGCCAACAGTCTTTATGAATCTGATGAAATGGGTTTTTAGAGAGTTTCTTGACCAGTTCGTGATCGTGTTCTCGTCCATATTCTGGTTTACTCTCGTTCTGAGGATGAGCATGCCGAGCATTTATGGATGGTTTTACAGACACTACAGGATCACTAGTTGTACACAAAGTTTGAGAAGTGTGATTTTTTACTTCAGGAGGTGTAGTTTCCAAGCCACATAGTGTCTGACAAGGGTATATTGTTGATCCGGATAAGGTATCGATGATAAGGGAGTGGGGATAGCCCACGACACCGACTGAGGTTTGCAGTTTTCTGGGCTGGCAGGATACTATCGGCGCTTCATTAAGGGTTTCTCAAATATCGCGAGTCCATTGACGAATTTGAATCTCAAAGGGGTGTCATTTGTTTGGGACTACCATTGTTAGTTAGCTTTCGATGAGCTAAAGCACAAATTGACCTCAACACCTATACTTGCACTGCCTAGGGGAGGAGTGGAGTACCATGTTCGCACAGATGCATCCTTGTGAGGACTTGGGGGTGTACTCTAGCAAGAGGAGAGGGCTACAAATTATTCATCTCTCAAGCTTAAGCCCCACGAGAGGAATTACCCCACGCATAACTTGGAGATAACTGTGATTGTGCTTGCCTTGAGGATTTTGAGGCACTATCTTTTGGGGGACCAGTTTACCTTGTTCACGAACCATAAATCACTTCAATATATGTTCACGCAGAAGGATTTGAACATGAGGCAATGGATATAGTTAGCATTCATGAAGGATTATCAGTTTAATATTAAATATCATCCTGGAAAGGCTAATGTGGGGGCAGACGCATTGAATCGACGATCGGTTGGGAGATGGTGGAGGTTTAGAAAGAAAAATAGAGAGAGCCTCGACATGATGATGAGGTTGCCAGAGCTTGTATTTCCATATTGGATGTCACGCCCGAGATTATTATGAGGGTGGTGAAAGCACAGGTAGGGATCAGTATTGCCAAGACATAGTTTATCAGTTATTAGTTGATAGGGTGGAGTCTTATCAATTAGTTCAGAGGCAGGCTTACGATTTAATGGGACACTTGTGGTTCTATAGTATGAGGATTTGAGGCATGCAGTGATGTCAAAGTCTCATAGGTCGAGGTTTACAGTACATCCCAGAGGGGATAAGATGTACCAGGATTTGCGTACACAGTATTGGTGGTTGGGGATGAAGCGGGACATAGCAGAGTTTATCTCGAAGTGTTCTACCTACTAGCTAGTGAAGGTAGACCACCAAAGATCGACGAGGATGTTATAGCCACTCGAGATTACAGTGTGGAAGTGGGAGAGCATCTCCATGGATTTCATTACCGGGTTATCATTATCGTAGCGAGGTCATGACTCCATTTGGGTGATAGTGTATCGGTTGACTAATGTGGCCCATTTTCTACCGATTCGTACGAATTTGAGATGAGGCAGTATGCGCAGTTATTTATTGCTGAGATAGTACGGCGGCATGGTGTTCCGATTAACATTGTGTCGAATCGGGATAAGATTTTTATATCCCACTTATGGCAGAGCTTTTAGGAAGTCATGGGCAAGGATTTAGGGTTGAGTACAGCCTATCACCCACAGACATATGGCCAGATGGAGTGAGTTAATCAGATGCTTGAGTATATGCTCAGGATGTGCATACTTGACTTCAGGGAAGGATAGGAGCAGTATCTTCCATTGGTGGAGTTTGCGTATAACAACTCCTACCAGTCCACCATCAGCATGACATCATTTGATTCACTATATGGATGGTCTTTTCATTCGCACACTTGTTGGGTTAGAGGTGAGGGACAATAAGCTATTGGGGCCAGAGATGATTCAGGACACCACTGCCAAGACTGAGCTAATTCAAGGATGCAACCATATAGCGCAGGACAGGGAGAAGAGTTACATCGACACAGACAGGAGGCACATAGAGCTAGATATTGGTGACTAGGTTTTTCTACGGGTGTCTCTTATGAAAGGGGTCATGACATTCAAAAATAAAGGGAAATTAGTGCCGATATATGTGGGACCTTTTCCTATTATCGAGAGGGTGGGACCAGTGGCATATAGGTTGGGACTACCGTAGCACTTATAATAGATTCGCGATGTATTCCACGTGTCATCACTGAATAGGTCTTGAAGGAGTGAGAGGGTTATTTGGAATGTTCCATTAAAGGAGATAGACTTGCACTCATCTATCTCGTATGAGGAGAAACCGGGGACAATACTTGATCGTAGTGAGCGTAAGTTGCGGTCTAAGGTGGTACCCTTGGTTCGAGTTTAGTGGGGGCACCACAATATTGACGAGTTGACGTGGGAGCGGTAGGATAATATGCGTGAGCAGTATCCAGAGTTATTCACCGCAGGTATGTCCCAATTTCGAGGGCAAAATTCCTTTGTAGGGGGGGGGGGGGGGGAAGTATGTAACACCCCATATTTCTGAGTAATAAATATTTAATTAATTCGGTTGTTTTAAATAACACATGTGCCGTAATTTAATTTAATTAATTATTATGCGGTTATTAAAATATTAATAGGGAGAGATAATGATTGATATTTATGCAATATAATTACTAAGTTAATAGTAAATGATTATTTTATTCCATAGCGAGTTATAGTGACGTGACAGTATTATATCCCAATCGGGAGTCGCATGTAGATTATATGAGATGGAGATAGAAAATTATTATAGGATGACTCGGATGGTGATTTTGAGATCACGGTTGGCTCCGAAAGAAAGGAAGAAGGAAGAGAGCCGAAGGAACCGAATTCGAGGCAGATTCGGGAGTGATTCATCTCCAACAATGCGTAATCAAACCCTAGGAATGTAGAATGGAAAGTGATTATCTTTCTTATGACTTCAATTGCAAAAACTCATGTTCATATCGTAGTAAGTGTAGACAAATCCGTTTTGGGGAGGGTTGTCATATGTTAAAATGAGTTTTTGGGGATTTAGGCATTTGACGTGAAATTAATGCTAAGATGATATCATATGTTGTTGGAATCTGGATTTGAGTCAAAATTAGTAGCTAATCTCATTTAATTTGGAGTGTAGAATTAAATTCAATGAAGGATTTGAATAAAACTGAGAAAACCCAATTTGCTGGTTAATCGATTAAAGCAGAAATCATTAATTTTCAATGATGTTTATGATGCTTAGAGATTGTTTAAGGCACGTAATAATCATAAGTTGTGATTGGGTTGAGTTTTGAGAATAATTTTTAAGCTTGAATGGTTAACAATGGAGGAAAAACAGATTGGGGAAGAAGGGCTGGCCGCCCAGGGTCGATCGATCGATGAAGGCCAAAATGACACAATTTTGCTTATTTTATTTACGAACTCTAATTTCTTTGGGGTTTGTTCTAAACTTATTTATTTAGTGGAAAATAAATAGGGTCATATTTCCTAGTATTATAGGTGGATATAATTGGAATTATGAAGGTGAGAAATGGCGTGACAAATTAATAATGAATTAACTGAGAAAAATTCATAAATGTTTAAATACAGGCCGATTGGGTGAGCTCGAGAATCTTAGCAAGTGAAGTTATGTTAAATCAATTTAATGTATGTGAAATTAAATAAAATAAGAGTCGGAGAAATACAGTCGGGTATTATGGGCTAGTGCTATGGGAGTTAGGCACGGGTTAGTTGGATTTAATTTAATTATATACATACGGAAAATGTGATAGTGTATATATGTGTGTTGTGTGTGTGTATATATATATATATATATATATACACACACACACACACATATACTTGTGTTATTTATAACTATGAGTGTTAGTTATTTATGTGAATACATACCCCTCTAATGGTATCATAGGAGGTTGTACAATGTAGGTGAATCCCCTAGCTAGCGTTTTGCGTATGATTCTCACTCTCGAGGAAATATGACTGCCTCCACTACGTTTGCGATTTTATTTACCTATTTCAGTGTGAGTTAATCGATTTATGGTAACCGGGTTAGAGTGTGCACACCTGGGATGATAGCATTTTAGAGACAGACATCCAGTGAGTTTGTGCTCGAAAGGATGGTTATTATACGCGGCATGTGTATGATTGTTTTAGTATATTCATACGTATATATTAGTGTAGAGAAATTATATACGGGTTAAAACTACAAGGTGCGAATGTAGTATTTATATAACTAGTGTGAATGTTATATAATCAATTAAAGTGGAAAAGATTAACTAAGTTAAAGGGTAAAATAACTTAGGAAACAAAATAAGGAAATACCCCAGATCGATTAATGTGACAGGAAGACATGTAACAGGACTAGTTAGGTGGGCTAGTATAAGTAGTTGGATTAGAAAGTTTGCGTTAGGTGTGCACAAGATTTGAGAGGTGAGTAATATCTCAAGAGAGTGCGACACCCGATTAAATATGAAAAGTGTTAATGCATGTTTAAATTATTGCATTTTAATTACTTGCAAAATATTTTCAAATGGTTTTGGGATCTAACCTGGGTCAAAATATTTTCTAAAATAATTTAGGTGTCCAGCCACAGCCACAGGGACGCGCAGCTTGATGATTCTTTCCAAGGATATGTAGCTACAGTATTGTGGAGAGTTGCAGGATTTGCTTTAGACGCTTCAGTTATTCATTCCTAGTTCAGCAGTTTCATTCACTAGTTTCATTTGGGCATATCGACAGTTTTAGTTTATACATTTGAGTTTTATTTATCGGACGATGTACATAGATTTATTTTATTGCTCTAGACTTATGTTTGGATTTGTTTTAGGAACCAATGGTTTATTCTGTATTATTTATTTACCTATCTATCATGTGATTTATTCAGAATATTATTGTGTGGATAGTTTGGTCATTTTAGTTTTATCTTCGCATGATATTAAGTTAATGAAAAGATAAAATTTGGCACCGGCTTAATTTTAACATAGGTGATTGGTAATTTAAAATCGATTTTCAATATTGATGCTAAGAATTAACCAAATGTGATTCATGTTTATTTTGATAAAGGACTGATCACCCGTGATTAAAGTAGGCGGGGTGTCACATCTTCCTTCTACATAATAGTGTATGTGTGTGTGTGTGTGTGTTATATTGAAAATACTTTGATATACAAATCTACTCTTCGGTCTATTTCAATATCATTATTATTTTGAAGATGGTAAATTATTATGACAATAACCATTTCTTCGTTATTTCTTTTAGTGTTTATATCTATTTATAGATTTATTACCTGGTGTGATTAATCGAAAATTGTATTACATGTGTTTTATTGAAGGGATTATATAATACCTGAGCATCGTGCGGGGTTGAAGTCTAGTTATCTGACTTTTCAGATATCGAATCCACCTTTTTAGCCTATGTGGAGACTATTCATTGACTTCATTAAATAAATAACCTTTCATAAGTACTCTCTATATGTTGTATCGCATTTATGCTCAGTTCATTGAATCAAATTCATCATAGCGAAGCAGATAATTCCAATTACGAAGCAAATAATTCCAACACATACAAAAATATATGTTCTTTTAGTAGTCATCTTTAGATAGAGCAAACAATGTTTTAATAAATATCAGTATAAAATATTAATTTTTTTAAACTATTATAAACTATTATGATATTAGAGAATAAAGTTTTAATAATTATCATTATAAAATAATAGTTCTTTATTAAAATATCATAAAATATTACGTCATTAGAAAAAAAAGTTTTTAATATTATCAATATAAACTAACACTTTTTTATTAAAATATCATAACATATTATCATATTAGAAAATAAAGTTTTAATGATTACCAATTTAAAGCAAAAAAAAATTATTTCCTCTAGCGAGGAATACTTAAATAACATATAAATGTGTGTAGGAACATTGGTAACACATATGTCCAATAATTTAATTGAATAATATAACACCCTTAGTTTTAGACAATTTATTTAAACCGTCGTAATAAAAAGTTGAAGAAATAATTTTATTCTAATTTGACTTATTTTTTGGCATCTAAATTGTTGATTTTATTTTTGTATAAATGAAATTTTAATATAAATTTAAATTGGGGGAAAATCGGGTTGTTTATTTATAAAGTTATAACTACTTTTGGGCGACCTGGGCACCTGTTCAGGTCCGAATCAATTTGTCCCTAGGGGCGAATCGATTTGCACCGGACACATGCTGTGGGTTGGGGCAAATTTTAGAGTTTGTGTTTAACTAAATCTCTCCAAACTTCTATTATAAATTAAATTTTGGGTTAGACTTTTTCAAACACTTTTACATTAACCCTAAGAGCAGTAGCTCCCATTTTCCACCTCCTCTCACCCACAAAACCTAAGCCCATTGAAAAAGAAGATTTAACCCAAGTTTTGAAGAGCCAAATCGGATTTTCTCAAGATTAACCAAGAACATTGTTAGTTTCTCGACAGGAACGCAACCATCCAATCAGATTCTTCAAACGAATTTTTACAGACACACATACTTCTATTTTTTCCCTTTAATATTATGCGTTTTAAATGTTGACTAAACACTAATAATTGATTTTTTGTAAAATAAATTAGAAAGATTAATTAGGAAGGACAAAATAATTCTGGGACTGTTTTTCTTCATATCTTTAACATGAATGAAGACCCAAAATGATTTCGTGTTAGACTAGATGATTGGCTTACGTTAGAATAATGGAATGTTCGCATATTGTAAATTAGAATGATGATAATTATTTATGGATTTTGACTCATTAGACTACGTTATTTACATGTAGGTTGTAGAATAAAATTTGTTGTTAGGTGCCCCGTAATACACCTGTGAATGAAAATTATATAAATTGCTTAAATAATATTATGACTAAAGGGATGTAATCTGGTTAACTTTTAATCTTGTGATTAATTGGAAGAATTGTTGTTATAGGTTGATAAAATGCCTTGTGTGATTGCTAATTGCATTAATATTCAACCCGCGGAGATGACAAAATTTTTTGCGATAGTTATGCTTTCAGCTTATTTTAGGTTGCTTGCTAAGTATGAGACTATTAGATAAGCCTTTGTTGTTATAACACTTTCTAGGTATGGGACTAGTTAGTGTAGGTTTTACAGTTGGGTTATTCCAGGGTGGGACATAATTGTACATCGTTTCGTTGGTTTGTTAGCCTAAATATGAGACTAGGTTGTAACTGTTAATAGGTATTGTTCTTATATGATAGGCTAGGATATACTTGTGTTTTGGAGATCTCTAAGTATGGGACAACGGATGGTTTGAGGATTTATTGCTCGAATAAAGGGTGGGGCTATTAGGAAATAATGAACTTGATAAAATGGGAAATTAATGCATAAGATTATAAATAGGTATTAAAATGAATTTGTGTCACCAATATGTGCACGACCAACAATAAGGGGCGAACTAGTTAAAGAGATGTGGGTATGTGTTGGCGTCACTAATATGTGCAGGGATAACGAAATCAGATGAACTGGCTATAATGATTTATGTGGAACCTCACCAATATGTGTAGGGTTAACGAAATTTGGGCGAACTATCTATAGTGAGGAAAGGTGTATGTGGTGTAAAACCGGGGGTGTGCCAACGATGTGTGTAGGACTCTTAACAAGGTGAACTGGCTATGCTGGTGTTGCATAAATAAAATGAGTTAAATTAATTTAATTAAATTGTGTAAATTGAATTAATATCTTTAGCATGAGTAGACATTGTAATAAAACAATGGGACTTAGATAATGGGGTAGCTTAGTTATGTGGGTAGATAGTAGTAGTTTTTTAACTCGTGTTATAATATATCTCGTTTAATTTAAAATACTCTATTGAGATGTTTATCATGTATAATGCTTCTTTCTGGATTTATGAACCCTAATTGGGAGGAGTAGCTAGTATTCTTGTGGTGGACCCTGACCCATTGCGTTGACTAACATTTCAGGTATAGTGACAGAGTAGCTGTATATAATGGATTGAAAATCTTGGGAGTGCAGGTGGAGATTTATTGTAGTTTCTTTAGTAGTTTAACTTATCTTTCCATGCCATCATTTTTATTATGAGACTTTCATTTATGGATTTGATGGGCCAATCGGTTCCCGAATTGTTTATGGTTTTAGTCAAATATTTATAGTTGGATAATTTCATTTGACCTAAATAATTTGGAGTTGGATTTATTTTGGAGATAGCATGGTGATGGAATTTAATTTGCATGAATTCTTATATTGGATAAATATGAATATTATCTTGTAGAAAGATTTTTTAAATGTCTCATATACCTATCACATACTGAGAATGATAACTTATTTAGTGACACCCGACATAGTTTGGCAGTGGCGGTTGGCCACCTCACTTGCTAGAATGTGCGTGATGTTATGGATAGTATCAGAGCATGGTCTTAGGTCTCATAGGTTATGAGTCCATTTTAGCCTTCGCATTACTTATCTTTGATTTCCTTAATGATTTATACTTTTATCTATTCCAAGTCTGATGTTGTTCGTTCCTGTCTTTTTAGAGGGAGAACACGAGAAAATCTAGAGATAGGAGAGAGGGTTTGGTTTATGGTCTCACAGTTCATAAAAGGAAGGGAAAGTTTATTTTGAGTGTCGAGGAGTTAGCGACTGTTGATGTAAAAAACTAGATTTGATCTAATTAATTAATCAAAGATAAATATGAAATAAGAAATAAGACACATGATTTTTAAAGTGGTTCAGCCTTATGAAAATGGCCTACGTCTACTGTTTTGTATTACTGGATGTCTTTGCCTTAATCTTGATCACAATTGCTCATGATCAATTATCCCGTTATTGAGGGTGTTACAATGTATTTATAGCCTTGGGGCTATCAATATGAATAGACGATATGTCGTTATTTCATAGACATATACATATGTACAATAAGAATGTTCATTAACTTCGATGTTCACAAAATGTGCAATTGTCTCTTGATCTTCCTGAATAGATGCTCTGCACGTTGAGCAGCTCGGCACGCTAAGTAACTCGGGGTGATGAGTTGCTCGGTATGCTAGTAGCTCGGAGGCTGAATAGCTCGGTGTTTATAAGCATTTGCCACGTAAGATGGCACTTTTCTTCATATGATTCGTACACGTCAACTGACTAATTTTAGTATCAACAGAAGCCCCCAATGTTTCACAGTTGAGTTTTGATATGAGAGTGTGGAATATTTTACTCGAAAGTTGCTCAAGCACCTTTTTACGTCTTGATTAATTACAGATCTCCAACACTTAGGAATTTTCTCTTTCGTCTTGTCATTTGACCTCGAAATGGAAAACTTGTAAATATTTTGAATCTGCGACATATGATTGGGTATTTGCGTCTTTTTCATCATTTAATCGCCGGTAACGCAATCCTCTTTTCTAGTAATCATTTCTTTTTCTACTTCCCGATGCAAGGAATTTAAAAGAGATAGAAACAGATCGTCATCTACTTTTTACTTCTATATTTATAAACTCTTTGTCTTCTCATTCTATCCTTGTATTGTCATTCTTTCTGTCATCCGCCTTAGCAGATTTCTCAATCCCTCTGTAAGAACTTCTTCTTTCTTCTTTCTTTGCTTTAGCCACCATGGCTTATCTTATAGAATCGTTGGATAAGTTCCGAACTGATTTTGCGATTCCCTCTTGGGTTATTCTAGAAGAACCTCCTTGCCCCTTTGATTTATTTTCTCTGGATGAGGGACATTGGTTTCCCTCCCTTTTTGTATCGGAGTGTGGCTTTTATTTTTCGCCTAATCCCTTGTGTTTGGAGTTTTGCCAATATTTTGATATTTTTCTCTCAAGAGTATCTCCAAATACATGGAGGGTAGTTAATGACGTACATAGGTTAAACTAGATTCATGGGACTCATTTAGGGATCCCTGAAATTATGTTTTGTTATAAATGGGTTACCAGTGATACCACATTTTATTTAAAAACTAGGTTTTTCAATAGAGCTTTAGTGGTCAATCTACCCGATGCTAATAGGGACTATTTTGATCATGGAGTTGTGATGAAAAATTATAAACACCCCCCATTAAAAGGAAATGATGTTTACCAAGGTCCCATATGTCCACTATATGGCAATGGGATAGGTTGTTTTTAATTTTTTGGTTTAGCTCCGTTTATATTTGATGAAATGCGTCATTGATATTTTTTTATTTTTTTGCAGTTGATAACAAAAGAAAGCCCCCAAAAGAGAGTGACGTTAATATAAAAGATTTGAAACTCATCTGGGGTTTGCATCAATCAGTTGTTGGGGAGCATGTTAGATGTACTTCTTATTTGTTGAGATACAAAAATACTACTTCCTCTTTTATTGCTCGTCCTCTTGCCCCTCCTGTGATAATTGATCTTGATCAAATTCCTTCATCTCAAGCCGATGTAGAAGAATCTTCTTCTGATTTGGGTACCTCTATTTCTAATTTGATGATGAGGAAGAGGATAATGCCTGAATTCTTTACCAAAGATGCTCCTGGCACTGATGGGGCAAAGAAGGCAAAAGGGATGTCCCAGCTGAAGGGACGAAGAAAATGGATAGTACTCCATCCAAAGGAACAATTCTAGCTGTCAAGGAGGTCGGCAATAAACTACGTGCTATCCCAAAAGAGGCAGCACCTTTGATTGAAGGTGTTGTTATTACACAAGAAGTGGCAACACATTTGATTGAAGGTGCTCCTTTAAGGAGATTGGGGAGAGGTCTCACAGAAAGACTTATAAAAACTACTTCTCAACCTTCTAATATTCAGGATACTACTCCAGCTCTCATTGCTCCGAGCTCGACTAAAGGTCTGATCAAGTTTTGGACTATTCCTAAATATCGAGTTGCTGAGGGTTCCCTTTCTCGGGAGAGGGTCATCGACTTAGACGCCCAACATATTGCATAAGTACGTATCATTATCTTTACTATTTCATCGCCATGTACCGTGTTCATATTCTGATCCGAGCTCCTTCTCTTTTGCAGTTTATGACGTGTTGTATTATGGAGAAAGATGAGGCTATCAAGGCTTCAACTTCCTCCAGTGGGGTGGAAGAATCTTTTTCTGGGTTGTCACAGTCTTTGAAGGACTCTCAGCAAAAGTACGAGGAAGATAAAGATGCTTAGGAGAAAAAACTTCTATCTACAGAGATAGCCCACCAACAAGCTGATATAGCTCGAGACCAAGCTATAATTGCCTCCAAAGAGTTGGAGAAAAAATTAAAGGTCGCCATTTCTAGCAGGGACCAAGCTGATGGCACACTTGAAGAGGCTGAACGGCGTAAGAAAGATTTGTAGGATAAGGTGAAGCTTGCTGAGAGGTATGCTTCTTCTGAGAAGGCAAAGAGAAAAGTTGTTGTGAAAAAGTCCTTTAGCTCGGGTTGGGATAAAGGATGGAACAAAGCCTTAACTGATATTACTTACCAGATGGAGTATGTAAGTTTGAAGTACTTCAGAGACAGATGGGTCACAGTACTGAAAGATTTGAGTGTTGTAGACGATTCTGAATTATTTCAAAAACACACTTATGGCCCTCCTCCTACTATTGATGAAGAAGAAGAAGAAGAAGAAGAAGAAGAAGAAGAAGAAGAAGCTATATCTGATGAATCTTCTATGGTGATAGTAGAACAAGTACCTGTTATTATCATTCCTCATCCCTCTGACCAAGTTCAGTAGGTGAAAACTTCTATCGAGCAACACAAACTGCCCTCCGAGTAGCCAACTTCTTCGTCCAAAATGGATGATGACGTTGTAGGGAATAAGGAGAAGGTGTAGAGTTGTTTGGCTCCTTAATTATGTTATTCTTTTGATTTTCTATTTTTGTTGTAGCTTTGGTTGTACTTGCTTCTCCCGTTGATCAATAAAAAGGACTTTGTTATTTATTCTAAGTTTCTCCTTTAATTGCTCTGTCTGTATCGTTATTGATGCAATTTTATTTTTCCTTGCTAGTTTTTTGGTAGGATGGAACTCTTGTCAGTTCATGATACTGAGTTGATGAAGAAATGTAATGATTATTTCAAAGTTGGTCACACAGATTTTACTAAAGCTCAAATAATTGATATCCTTGGGCATGATGCTTCTGAGCGAGTAACGGATGCATACCAATACTTAAAGTGTTTACTTGATCGTGCTGTAGCAAACAATGTGGCCTATTATGAAATGATTGAAGACCTCCAAGGAATGATCGAGGAACTCCAACTTCAACACAAAGAAACCACTACACTCCTGCATGAAGGTTATGAGAAAAAGTACCAATAGTTGTGCGTTGATTGGGGCTATGAAAAATATATCTCGACCCATGAAAAGAGGGAAAGTGTGCTGAAACTTGAGATCAAGGAACATAGTAATATTGACAAGCTATTAGAGGAAGAGAATATTTCCTACAAGAAGAAGTGAAACAACTCAAATCTGCTGCCTCATCCTCTTCGAGAGCTTTAGTCCCGGTTAATGATGAAGGTTTTTCCTTTTTGGAAACTAAAAATGTTTCCTTGAGAGAAGATCTGGAGACTTTGAAACAGACCGGACCTACCTCGTCTGCTCGTGACAGAGCGAGGATTTCTACCCGTGGTCGAGCAAGTGCTGGTTGGATTAATATTGAAGAGACGAGGACCCAACTGGCTTTAGAAAATCAAGTCGTTCAACAAACGAAAAAAAATCAAGCCCTGGCAAAAATGTCCAAAAAAATTTAAAGTCTTACCGATCAAATTTCCAAGCAAAGCTCTGCCTTGGAGAGTAAAGAGAATTTTATGAAGAAGCTTCATCAAAACGTTGAGAGATTGACATATCAATTCCATAAACAGTCTAGGGAATTTTGGAACGCGGGATACAATGAAGCTCTGTGTCATCTCGATGCTCGGTTGAGACAATCAAATAATGAGGGGTACAAGAAAGGATGGTTGAATGCTCTTGGTGTGATGCGTCTTGAGGAAGGAAATTCCTTGTGGGGTTGGTATGAACCTGGCTTTCTCGACTTCCTAGTACCTCCTTTCAACTTAGACGTTAGTTAGATTCCAGCTCGTGTTATACCTCAATATTTGATTTCCAAGTACCTTGGTGATTACAACCTTCATGAAGATTATGAGATATCCCGACCTCCTCATCTGCTTGAGTGGCCAAGTTCCAGCAAGACTAGGATGCTACGAAATATGAATTTTATCAATTCTCCTGACGCTTTGGATGATCCTCCTGCTGGGATGGAAACTGTGCCAAAATCAGAAGGAAAAATGCCAATAGAATAGGAAATTTGTATTGAACGAAGAAAACTTCATCTTTTGCAAATTTTTTTCCTGTATTTAATAAAGAAAAATGTTATCTTTATGCACTCTTCTTTCCTTGGAAATAGTGTTTAAGAAGTCTTTCTTATAACATATAAATGCATATATATCTATAGGGGGATAACTTATCATATTGTGTTTTATTTTCCTAGACAATGGAGCTTGCCCCACTTGCTGCCTAGTTGTAGTTATTTGTCACCTATAAATGCCTAAACAATGGAATGATTTTCATCCCATGATCTTGCTTAGTTGTAGTAATCTTTTAAGGATTACCTTGATGCCTAGACAATGGATGCCCCATGAGGTCGCCCATCTTCTTGCCTAGTTTGGGATGCCCCTTGAGGTCACCCGTGATCAAACAGGCTTTGCCATGTATGATTGTTATGCTAACATTGTTGGTTAAATTTATTGGTGTCGACCAACCGTTGTTGGTTGTTGTTGATATGCCGACCAACTTTAGTTGGTGATTGTTGATATGTCAACCAACCTTAGTTGGTGGTTGTTGATATGTCGACCAACCTTGGTTAGTGTAGTTGGTGGAGGGTGTAGCACTAGTACTCAAAAAGATTTAACAAAAGGAATATGGAGAAAATATCATCTTTATTCACACTGAAAGAACTGAAGTACATATGAATTTGTGTTACTTATAATATTTGCGCAGATGCTTTGCATTCCATGCATTTTTGAATTTTTCTCCCTCCAAGGTCTCTATTCTGTAGGTCCCAGGTCGAATAACTGTAGTTACCCGATAGGGCCCATGCTAGTTGGCCTCTAACTTATTATTCTTCTGAATCACCTTATTGAGAACATAATCTCCCTCTTTAAGATCACATTTCTTGACTCTTTTTTTACAGAACATGGCAATTCGTTGCTAGCAAGCTGCGTTCCTGATTACCGCATCTTCTCTTACTTCTTCGAGTATATCCAAGTCTAAACGTCTCATCAAATCTCTTATAGGAGAGTTAAAATTAAGCACCCTATGTGTGGGTAAGCCCAGTTCAACTGGTATGGCTGCTTCACTTCCAAAGGCTAGTATGTAGGGAGATTCCTCAATTGTTGTTCGGGGTGTTGTACCATAATATAACACAGAATGTAGCTCGTTAATTCAATTTCCTTTTGCATCATTTAGACGTTTCTTCAACCCGTTCAATAGAGTTTTGTTTGTCACTTCAGTTGGTCCATTGCTCTGGGGATGACCTGGTGCAGAATATTTTTTTGGACATTGGATTGATGACAATATGCAGAAAACTCCTCATTATCAAATTGAGTACCATGATCAGTAAGGAAAGTATGTGGCAGGCCATATCTTCAGATAATATTCTTCCAAATAAACTAGTAAATCCTTTCATATGATATATCAATGAGAGGCTGAGATTCAACCCACTTGGTGAAATAATCAACAGCGACTACTAAATATTTGAATCTCCCTTTGGTAGTCGGTAGAAGCCCGACCAAATCCATACCCCACAGGTAAAATGGCCAAGGGGAAGTGATGGGCGTTAACAGTGCCTGAGGATTTCTTCAAATAGAAGAGAAACGTTGGCACTTATCACACTTCTTCGCATAAGCTGTACAATTAGCTGTCACCATTGGCCAATAGTATCCCTGCGTCGTTATCATCTGTAGGAGAGTCCGACCTGCTACATGAGCTCCACAAGAGCCTTTGTGAATTTTTTCTATCAAATCTTTAAATTTTGAAGGATGCACACATCTCTGTAGACCTTCTATGATACCCCTTCTATACAAAACACCATTGTTCGGTACATACCGAGCAGCTTTAAACTTCAGGCTCTTGGCTGTAAGGTGGTCGGCTGGTACAACTCGTTCTTCGATATATGCTCTGATGGGGTCCATCCAAGATGGTCCCATATCCAGGGTGATGAATCTCACCATTAAATCTTCAACTATGCTCCGATCTGTCATAATCTCAATAGAAATCATTCTTCGTAGCTCGGTGCGAGTGGCTGAGGCTAACCAAGTTAGTGCATCAGCTCTTATATTTTTTAATCTCGGTATTCTGATCAATTGGACCGCAGTAAGAGTGGACACAATCTCCATAGCTTTGGAGTGATACCTTGACATCAAGTCTCCCTTCGATGCATACAACCCAAGAATCTGATTTTCAATTAACTGTGAGTCACAAAACACAACAATTTTCTCTACATTTAGTGTTTTGGCTAAACTGAGGCCCATGATCATAACTTCATATTCAGCTTCATGATTAGAGGCTTTGAATAGGAAACACAGTGCATATTCCATATCCAATCCATCTGGGTTGTGAGGAATTATACCGACTCCGCTGCCTGTGGCACATGAAGAGCCATTAGCAAACAAATTCCATATAGGGATGACATTGTCAAATTCTTGATCTGACAAAATTCCTTGATGAAATATTTAATACTTCTTTTTATCATCTCCTAACACTAGGTTGTTGTCTGATGGTTCTTGTTGCTCGACGTTTGTTCCCTTCGTTACCTCTATTGATGAGAGTTGATCGAGGGTAGTCTTCGATAATTCCCTAACATCCACAAGCTGTTCTACATTAGGCCCTTATTGGTTGGCAGTATCAGGGCAAGTGAGTTCCACAATGAAATCTGCTACCGCCTGCCTTTTGAGTGAGATCCTTGGCTCATAAACAATATCATACTCTCCCAATTCGACTACCCAATACATCAGTTTTTTAGATTTTTCTAGCTTGTGCAAGGCCTATCTGATAGGCATATCAGTGTACACCACTATGGTATGGGCTTGGAAATAAGGTTTCATCCTCCTACTTGCCTCTATCAATGCTAGGGCTAGCTTTTTCAATCTAGGATATCTTACCTCTGCTCCTCAGAAAGCCATGCTCATATAATACACAGGTTTTTGTACTCCATCTTCAACTCTTATTAATGCTGAACTGACTGCGCCCTCAGAGACATCCAGATATAAGTATAATCTTTCTCCCATCACTGGCCGAGAAAGTAGAGGTGGTGTCCCCAAGTATTTCTTCAGAGCTATAAATGCCTGTTCGCACTCATCATTCCACTTAAAAGTTTTTCTAAGCACCTTGAAGAATGGGAGACATTTATCCGTCGCTCTGGAGACAAACCTGTTTAGAGCTGCAATACGCCCTGTAGGGCTTTTCATTTCCTTCTTAGTGGTTGGATATTTCAGTTCTAGCAAAGCTTTGATTTTATTCAGATTTTCTTCGATACCTCACTGATTCACAATATATCTGAGGAACATGCCTTCTCATATGCCAAAAACACACTTAATCGGGTTTCGCTTCATCTGATATTTCTCCAATTGATCAAAAGTTTAGCTTAGATCGTCTATGTGGTCTACGGATTTCTTACACTTCGTCAGCATATCATCGACATAAACCTCCATGTTGTTGCCGATTTGTTCTGCAAACACCTTATTCATCAATCGCTGGTACGTTGCACCTGCATTTTTTTTACCAAACGGCATAACATTATAACAATATATACCCATTGGGGTTATAAAATAAATATTTTCCCTGTCTTCTGGTTTCATCTTAATCTGGTTATAGCCGAAATAAGCATCCATGAAGCTCAGCAATTCATGCCCCGAAGTAGCATCCACTAGCTGATCAATTCGGGGCAAGAGAAAATGGTCTTTTGGGCAGGCTTTCTTAACATCTATGAAATCTACAAACATCCTCCATTTGTTGTTCGTCTTTTTCACCATCACTATGTTGGCTAACCAATCTGGATATTTGACATCCTCAATGAAAGAGGCCTTTTGCAATTTTTCGACTTCCTCTTGGATAGCTTGATTCTTCTCTGGATAAAATACTCTTCTTCGTTATTTCATTGGCTTGATCTCTTTATTAACATTTAACTTGTGGCATAAGAAGGTTGGATCTATCCCTGGCATATCTTCATAACTCCACGCAAAAGCTTGCTTTCTATATCTTAAAAATGCCACTAATTCCTATTTTATTGACGGGTCCAGTGAGGTGCCAATTTGATCTGTTCGCTCTGGACATTTATCGTCCAAAATGATGTTCTTCGTGGTCTCCATAACCTGACCCTTCACAAGCTCAGACTCATCTCTGGGTCCAGAGTCTCGATCTCTGCATCTTCAGACTCCTCCACTTGCTACGTGGTGGTATTTTTCTTAGCTTCCTCCAACTCGTCCTGCTCGGTAGATGAATAGTAGCATTCTCTAGCTACTTTCTGGTCTCCCTTCACAACTCTAACCCCAAAATTAATCAGAAACTTCAGGCATTGATGTACCATGGATGACACTGCCTCAAACCTTTTCAAGCCTGCCCTCCCCATAATTATGTTGTAGGCTGATTAAACATTTTTATCCATTATGAAAAAGCGTACTTTTTCTATTCTATAAGCAGGCCAGGTACCAATTAGCATATCCAACTTGATCGTCCCAAGTGGAAAGACTTTCTTGCCAGTGACGCCAAGGAGGGGCTTGTGATATGGCTCCAATTGGGCTAACTTCAAATTCAAGTTGTCAAAGCACGGGTATAACATGATATCTGCAGAGCTACAATTATCGACCAATACTCGTGAGATCACCACATTATTCATCCTTATCTTAACAACCAAAGGATCATCATGTGGATATAAGACACCTTCTAGATCATTTTTGGAAAAACCGATGACCATTTTATCCTTGTTCACCTTCCTCGGGTGATCATCTTCAGCCAGATTTATGCGTTGTATATGAGAACAAGCTTGGGCCTCATTGAGGTAAGTTTTCCTTTCAGTAGTGTGATCCCCACCTGATGCATCTCCACCTGTAATCACATTACATTCAAATGATCTAAAATGGATTGAAAATACCTCCCGTTTGGGTTGCCTTGGTCTTTTGGGAAGGTCAGGTCATCTTCACGATCATCTTCATGGTCCCTTTTCTTATTATCTTTAGCTCAGCGAGGAGATTTGGACCTTTGACTTCTTTTTTCGTTAGCCTTTTCATCATTTTAACGATCAATGAACTTACTCAATTTTCCTCGTTGAATAACTGCTTATATCTCATTCTGGAGAGCTATACAATGATTGGTCGTATGGCCATGATCTCTATGGAACTCGTAATATTTGGACTTATCCCTCTTGTTAGGGGTTGTCCTCATTTTCTCCGACAAATTCAATTCCTCGTTGTTCTTGATCTCCTCCAGAATATGGTTGATATCCACCTTTAAGGGAGCATAATTCCCATACTTCTTCAATTGCTCTAGTATTTCCTTACCTTTCGACTGCTTACTGCCCCCATTGTGCTTCAAATCTTTCCTCTCAGCTTTAACTGCAGCTTCCGTCTCTGCTTTCACATCGGTATGCTTCTTTGCATCCTCTTCGGCATTCATGATCTTAGTTTCCTTTGCCATTAGTTCCGCCATGGTCTTGGGGGGATCTTTGGCCAGTGTATAGTATAACTTATTCGGTAACAGGCCACTCATAAGAGCTGTAATGGATGTCTTCTCCTCGTAGTCGATTACCTCAAGTTTCTCGTTATTAAAGCAAGTGATATAATTCTTGGTGCTCTCTCATGTTTTTTGCCTTACACTCAGTAGATGTGCTACTCTCTTCACTGTCTTTGCTCCAAAATAGAAATTCCCTATGAAGAGCTTTACCAGCTGATGGAATGTAGCAATCTTCCATCGAGGAAGGTTATTGTACCATATTTAGTCTGACCCGGTGATAGTTCCCGAAAATGCTCTGCACCTCATCTCATTAGGAATGGTATAGATATCAGCAGCAGCTTGGTACTGCTCTATGTGAAGGACGGGATCAGTTTTTCCATCATACTTAAGCGTTACTACAGGAGCTTTAAATTTTGATGGTGTGGGAAAATCCACAATTGCCTATACAAAGGGTGATCCCTTGACGAAAGTTCTTTGGAGAGGGTTCTTGGCCTTAGCCATTTCCCCTAACCTGTCCTCCAACCTTTAAATGGACCCCTTCCATGCATTATTTCCAGCCTCGGACCTATTTGTCCGAGCAACAGATCACGCTGAATTCTCCTCTTGGGATCTTTTAATATAAGTTGCTGGTCGTGACTGGGCAGAACCTTCCCATAGATCATTTGGTCATTGAGAATTTCTCGACGCAATCCTATGAGGGTTTTTATTCCTCCTAGGGCCCAAACGGTCAAAGGGAGAAGCTTTGCTTAACCTCTCCAGAGCGCTTGTTCGTTTTATGGCTAACGTAACATTTCGTTGAGAATCTGTAGCTCTTATAGAAAAGGTTTGGCCAGGCTGATAAGAGGGACCATTGGTCCCCTCGGTATGATGAGACCCAGTGTGTCGGGACTGAGGAACATCTGGGAATAGCGTACGTCTTATTCTTGAAGATGGAAATGAGTGGGTATCTTGACGCTTCGTTGACATGGCTGGGCAGGCGCGCCACTACGAACTATTTGAACGAGTTGATGCATGGTCTCTTGCATATTTGTTTGCCCCTGGGCTAAATTAGCTACCATGCCAGTGAGATCTTGAAGAGTTGGGGGAGCAAATGGATTGGGGGGGACTCGATCATTGTTCCATTTACTGGATTTTGGGATCTCAGCCATTTGTTATGAATATTTAGTGAAAACGCTACATATAGTCGTTCCCACAGACGGCGCCAATCTGTTGATGTAAAAAACTAGATTTGATCTAATTAATTAATCACAAATAAATATGACATAAGAAATAAGACACAGGATTTTTAAAGTGGTTCAGCCTTATGAAAATGGCCTACGTCCACTGTTTTATATTACTAGATGTCTTTGCCTTAATCTTGATCACAATTGCTCATGATTAATTACCCCGTTATTGAGGGTGTTACAATGTATTTATAGCTTTGGGGCTATCAATATGAATAGATGATATGTCATTATTTCATAGACATATACATCTATACAATAAGAATGTTCATTAACTTCGATGTTCCCTGAATGTGCAATTATCGCTTGATCTTCCTGACTAGATGCTCTTCACGTTAAGCAGATCGACACGCTAAGTAAGTCGGGGTGATGAGTTGCTCAGTATGCTAGTAGCTCGGAGGCTGAATAGCTCAGTGCGTATAAGCATTTGCTGCGTAAGATGACACATGTCTTCATATGATTGGTACACGTCAGCTGAATAATTTTTATATCAACAGTGACTATTGTACGTGAGGCCACAGTGGACGATATCGAGATAGGGAGATAGAGGTGGGGAAACCAAGATGCGCAGTAGATGGGTACACCCGCTTCAATTTGGGATAGGGTGAAAGCTAGTTTCCATGAGGGCAATCCTCCCACTTTCACAAGGGGATCTGACCTAACGGCTACTTACCAATGGAGGCGTGACATGGAGAGGCATTTGAGGATGGTGGACTCTACACACGTGCAGAAATAGATGTTGGCTACATTTAAGCTAACGGGAGATGTGTTACAGTAGTGGGAGAGTGTCACCACATCTGAGGATAGGGATCACCTAAACTATGGAGACTTTTTAGTGAAGTTTAATGACAAGTATTTTCCTTATTTGATTAGAAGTTCGAAAAAGGGGGAGTTTTTTATTTTAGAGAAGGGTTCGAAATCAGTTACTGAGCATGAGCAAGAGTTCACAGTATGTCAATGTTTGTACTGGAGAAGGTGAATACTGAGGCGAAGAAAATGGAATGTTTATTAAGGGTCTGTCATGGTCTATTAAGCAGATGGTGTTAGGAAATCTGATGTACACTACTTATACCTAGGTAGTGGTCGTCGTTGTTGTTATGGCAAGAAAAATTGAATTACCAAAAGAAGTTGGTTAGCAGGCAAGAGTTGAGTGGTTAATGAGGGGAGAACAAGGGTTGCAATGACCAACCGTGGAAGAGACAGTGGGTAGGACCGGAGCTGCATGTCATTTATCAAGGTAATGATGTCCCTGAGTGCCCTCAGGGATAGGGGCAGGGACAATAGGGGGAGCACGAGTTATCTAGGCATTCTGAACCTTTTATGGGTGCATGTTATACTTGTGGGGAGGAAGAACATCGTTCTCTCAAGTATCCTAAGAAGCAGGGCCAGCAGGCCAAGGAGCACAGGGCCAGTAGGGCCATGAGCTTCCAACACCAAGTGCGGAGGGAGTGTCAGTAGCACCCCTAGTGGGTAGGTATTATTTACTACAGAATCGGGAACCTCAGTAATGGCATGCCCAATAGGATCCAAGGCATGTCTAGTGAGATAACATGGTACGTAATATTTTCCTAGATATGTTAATATATAGTCGATAAATATATTATATTTTTGTCCATGGTAGGTACGGGTAGGATTGGGTGTATGGGCGCTCAATTGTGGCATTCTACGGGTAGGCATATATAAGCCTTATATTATTACTCAATTTTTGGATTTACACTTCGCCGAATTTCGAGGGCGAAGTTCCTATCCTAATGGGAAAGTATGTAACACCCCGTAGTTTTAGATCATTTATATAAACCGTCGTAATAAAAAGTTGGAAAAATATTTTTATTCTAATTTGAATTTTTTTCGTCATCTAAAATGTTGGTTTTATTTTTGGGGAAACGAAATTGAAATCGGGGGGAAATAGTTTTTTTTAATAAAGTTATAATTACTTTTGGGAAACCTGTTCAAGTCCAAATCGATTCGGCCTAGTGGCAAATCGATTCTCACCATATAGAGGCTTGGTAATATTTAGGGTTTGTGTTTAATTAAAACTCTCCAACCTTCTATTATAAATTAAACTCAGGATTAGACTTTTTCAGACACTTTCATATTAACCCTAAGAGTAGTAGCCTCCCATATCTCCACCTCCTTTCACATAAAAAACCTTACCCCATTGAAAAATAAGATTTAACCCAAGTTTTGAAGAGCCAAATCGAGTTTTTCTAAGATCAACCAAGAACGTGTTTTTGTTGTTTTCTCGAGAGGAACACAACCATCTAATCAGATTCTTCAAATGACTTTTTACATGAATGAATACTTCTATTGTTACCTCTTAGTATTATACCTTTAAAATGTTTCCAAAACACTAATAATTGATGTTTTTGTAAAATAAATTAGAACTATTAATTAGGAAAGTGAAACTAATTTCGGGACTATTTTTCTTCAAATCTTTAATATGAATGAAGACTCAAAACGATTGCATGCTAGACAAGATGATTGGGTTACGTTAGAATAATGGAATGACTTAAATTTCAATTCAAAACTGTCAATAACAAGAACATTCAACAGAGAATGTAAAGGAATGGGCCAGTATCATATTTTCTGAATCCAAAAATAGTAAAAAAATAAAAGTCCAAGTATATGATTGGAAAAATTAAATTGAAAAACAATACCATACGGGCTAAATAACAAACCCCGGGAGAACTATAGAACCTTTAACAAGCTTAAACTCGTGTAGAAAAATATATAAAACTGATTGGCATGACCAAGCAATTAATCCTTATCCTCGCCCTCATTCTCAACAATGTTAAAGTACCTCAGTTCATAAACATTTCTGTCCTTGTTGGAGGCTATCACCCTCACCCAATCCCGAACGTTGTTTTTTTTAGATACTTCTCCGTCAAGTACTTCAAATAATGTTTGGAGAAGTTGTTGTTAGAAGTGACAGTGATTTTGCTCTTTTAATGGGTGACGAAATCTCTGAGAGCGCCAGCCTTGCCTCCAACCTTGATCCTTTCCTAAAGTAATTTCTCGAGTTAAGCAATTTCCATGATCTTATCCTCCACCGGCTTCCAACAGTCGATGATAAAGCTCGGTCCCTTCTTTTTTCTGCCCTTGGCCCCACCAACAGCACCCCCTCGACTCATCTTCTTCGATAATTGATTACCAATTAACAAAGCGAAACTTCAATGGGATGGAAAGTATGAAGAGGATAAGGGTTTTATCTACGTCAGAATATCGAAACGTTCGCATGTGGTAAATTATAACGATCATAATTATTATTGGATTTCGACTCGTAAGACTACGTTATTTACATGTAGGTTGTAGAATGAAATTTGTTGTTGTGTGCCGGGTAATATGCCTATAAATGGAAATTATATAATTTGTTGAAAAATAAATTGTGTAATTAATATTATGATTAAATTAATGTAATTGGGTTAAATAGTAACCTTGCTATTAATTGGAAGAATTGTTTTTATAGGTTGATAAAATGCCTTATGTGATTGCTAATTGCGTTAATATTCGACACTGCGGGAATGACGAAATTTTTTCGGGTAGTTATGCTTTAACCTTATTTTACGTTGCTTTCTAGGTATGGGACTAGTAGGTTGTCCTTTGTTGTTATAACACTTTCTAGGGTTGGAACTAGTTAGTGTAGGTTTTACAGTTGGTTTATTTCGGGGTGGGGCAGAATTATACGCATTGCGTTGGTTCGTTAGCCTAGATGCGAGACTAGGTAGTAATTATTGGTAGGTATTCTTCCTATATGATAGGCTAGTCTATACTTGTGTTTTTGGAGAGCTCTAGGTATGGGACTAGTGATGGTTTGAGGATTTAATGCTCGAATAAAGGGTGGGGCTATTGGGAAATAATGAACTTGATAAAATGGGAAGTTAATTCCTAAGATAATAAACGACTATTAAAATGAATTTTCATCGCCCAATATGTGTAGGGCCAACAATAAGGGGCGACGTGGGTGAGTGTTGGCATCACCAATGTGTGTAGGGATAACGAAATCGAACGAACTGGCTATAGTGACGTGTCATGCGTGGAACCTCACCAATATGTGCAGGGCTAACGCAATTGGGTGAATTGGCTATAGTGAGGGGAATGTGAGTGTGGTGTAAAACTGGAAGCGTGCCAACGATATGTGCAGGACTCGTAATAGGGTGAACTGGCTATGCTGGGGCCACATAAATAAAATGAGTTGAATTAATTTCATTAAATTATAAAAATTAAATTAATAACTTTAGCATGAGTAGATGTTGTAATAAAATAATGTAAATTAGATAGTGGGGTGTCTTAGTTATGTGGGTAGATAGTAGTAGTTTATTTTTCTCGCATTATAATATTTTTCATTTAATTTAAAATACTCAATTGTGATGTTTATCATGTATAATGTTTATGTCTAGGTTTATGGACCCTAATTGGGAGGAGTATCTAGTATTGATGAGGTGAGCTCTGACCTATTGCGTCGACTAACATTTAAACTATAGTGCTGGAGTAGATGCACAGGATGGATTGGAGATCTTGGGAGTGCAACTGGAGATTTATTTTATTTGCTTTAGTAATTTAGTTTATCTTTCCATTCCGTCGTTTTTATTATAAGACTTTAATTTATGGATTATTTGGGTCAATCGGTTCTACAGTTGTTTATGGTTTCAATCAGATATTTATAGTAGGATTATTTCATTTGAACTTAATAATTTGGAGTTGGATTTATTTGGAAAATAGCATGGTGATGGAATTTAATTTGCATGAATGTTCATATTAGTTGGATAAATCTGAATATTATTCTATGGAATGACCTTTTAAATGTCTCATATTTCTATCATATGTTGATAATGATAACTTATTTAGTGACGCTCGACATAGTTTGGCAGCAGCTAACTACCTCGCTTGCCAGTATGCGCGGGGTGTTATAACTGAATACTATTTCAACTTTTTACCATACACATAAAGTATGCATTCACATATTTAAATAAGCAGACAGTTATCATCATTACTCTGGCCTCATTTTAACATAAGTATTCATTTCATTTAATGTAATTCATTGCGAATTTCATTAGTATTCGCTAATAAGAATAAAAGTTTAATTAATTACTATTAAGTGTATTTACAAAGATGTGAAATTTCACAGTGAAAGTTCGCACTATCATTTCGTAGTGATATTTCATAATACGAATTTATTGGGAAGTTCCTATAAGAAACTATTAACTATAGACAAGATTTTGAACTACCATCAGTTTGTATATTCTTCATAATTACTTTTGACACAAGCCACACATTTTCAAAGGAGTGTTATAATATATGCATTTATAAATACTTGCTAAACATTTTATAACATATCGTTATCTCTTTTTCTTCCATTATTTAAAGAAATATTCCCTCTTTAAAATTACATATAAAATGGCACACATGTTTGATCTCAATGATGAATTTCTAATTAAGATATTTTCACTTTTGTCTGTTACTGATATTTTGAAGGCACTTGCTATATCAAAAATAATATATGAAAATATGTCTACATGATGATACACTAGATGAAATTTACCTGGGAGATATACCCATTGGAAATTTCAAAAATATTGACTTGTTGAAAATATTGGTTGCATACTAGGTATAACACTCCTTCAAACAACATCAAATATATGTATGTTATATTTAGGTTTCTGGAAGGAGTTAGTGGGCTGATGATGCTGGAAACAACACCACCCTCCAAGGTGTTTGACAGCTCAAATTAGTGATAACAATGGCAGCACAAGAGTATATTAAATATAAGAGACTGAGATGAGAAGAAGAGGATGGACACCAATATATAAGGGGTTCAATCAATTAGGCCTACGTCCACTGTGCAAGTGAGTAAGTAAGGTCTCCAGAATAAGGCACTACTGGACATGGATACAATCTCTCATGCTTTCTCTCTCTCTCTCTCTCTCTCTCTCTCTCTCTACTGTGTAATTTGACATAGTTTCAGCTAGGATTGTTATTTTTGTATCCCTTTACAAGGTAGAGGATGACCTCTATATATAGTGCTTGGGGGTGTAATGTGCCCCTCAAGCATACAATGAGCATATACAACGAGCATCGAGCCAGTATGAGAGTGACACTTGGCTGATCTTAACTAAGTAATGATGACCTCAATATTCCCTCACGTGGAGGGAATAATTCGGTTATAACAGATTTGTCCACGTGCTCCAAGTTATACTCGAACGTGTAAAAGTTCGGCTACCTCGGGTGATACTAACCTCGGCCTGAAAGAGTACGAGGTTGGTGAAGACTGGTAATTGCTCAATCAGAGGTTATCCATGATGATCTCGGCTCAGTAGGAGAGCTGAGGTAAGGCAGGTGGAGTTGTAATACTGGCCTGGGCCGAGGTAATGGTGGAGTAGCAGGAACGTCGGATGATTCCCAGTCGAGGCTGATTACGATGATTGTATAGTCTCTGCTTCCTCGGCTTACACCCAACCAAGGTTGATGTATAATGTAGGCGTGATGTTGGCTCCAACCGACCTGATGGATTACTATCTCCATGGATTACGAAGACCTCAGCTGTTGTCTGGCCGTGTGGTAACTAGTAACGTCGTTCATTGCCGACCTTGCTTAGGACGAGACCGTTGGTCACCAAGCTGGGGGCCTTCTAACTCGGCCATCTCCCTGGCCGAGGTTGGTGTATCTGAGCTATTGGGTACATATAGAGCATATCAATCACCCCCTAACCCTTAGTTACCTATGTGATCAGGTGACTAAGGGGTATGTGTGTCCGAGGTTGGATTTCTTTAAGTGCCAATATTTTCTTGACAAGTGTCAGCTTCTGAAGTAGGTTGTGTGCTTCGCAAATGCAATAATTATGGTCTTTTAGGCTCCCAAGGCAATGATGGGCCTTGGGATGCTTGCAAGTGGATTGAAAGAGTTTTTAACCCTTTTCTCTCTGTTTCTTCTTTATTTCCTTTCATTCTCCCGCCTGAACCTTCTTTGTTTCCTCTCTCTTTCAGAGCTTGATCGAGGGTGTGTTTGGTGGATTTTTCCTTGCCAATCTTCCCACTCTTCACTTCATATTTCGTCAAGGACTTCCTATTACCCCTTATTTTCCCTTTTCTTCAGCCTTATTTTTCTATTTATTGCATTTTTTGGTCTCGGATTGAGTTTGTCGGTGAGTTTATGAGTTTTCTGATAGGTTTATGAGTTTTTCGGTGAGCTGTTCTTGATTGTGTTTGGTTAACTTTTTTTTCAAATAGCCATCTTTGATCTTTCACTGTTGTGTTCAACCTGTTTGTTTTTAACTTGAGTCCATAAGTGTAGGGTTTCCCCCATATGCTCAGACCCCTTTATCAACTCTTAGAGTAATTCCCCTCTCTTAGGGAGAAAACCTTAGATAAAATTAGGAAAATAGAACGAGCCCAAGAGGAAGCTCATAGGGAAAAGGCATTCCCTCTCAGGTCTATATTCCCACCCCCTCTGAAGGTGATATACCCTGATCCATTTGCGTCTGCAGAGGTCCCAGTAGAACCTGTTCCGATGTCTGAGTCTGAGTCTGAGTCGTCAACCTTAGACCCTGTGTTTGTGGATTCTTTCTAAGAGGCCATGGACTATTCCTTTCGGATGGACCAAGCCGAGGTTTCTAGTCATGCCTCATCTCACAAGAATTATAGCCCCTCACATTCTTCATTCGATGTAGAAATTATAGGACCTAGTGTGGCAGTTCCCCCAATCCTTGACGCTATGCCCCTGTCGGCCGCCATAGGAGTTGAGTTTGATCAAAGGTTCCCTGGTGGTGCTCCCTCATCTGCTCAAGCCGACGTTGACCCGGATGAGGATGATGGTAGCGAAAGCGATGTTGACACCTCGGAGGCTGTCGAGATAGAGAGCACTATCAGCGAGACCGACCTTCAAGCCTTCAGACATCTGTATTCTATAAGTCCATCCATAAAACTTAGGAGACCTCTGAGGAACGAAAGGGCCTTTGGCGACCGAGATGGTGAGATCTGCTTATATGATCAAATGTTCAAGTTATGGTTTCGTCTTCCCATTAATCCAATAATCAGGGCTATACTTCCCTACATTAACTTGGCTCCTTCCCAATTATCACCCAATGCTTGGAGGGTGATAATTGGAGTTATAGTCTTATAGAGGGAATTACATCATTCAGACCTTCCTGTCCAGGTCTTCATAGGGTGCTACGTCCCCTCCTCTGCCAGTAATCATCCGAGTTACTATCACTTTTTAGTTGAGAAGTCTAATAAGAAGATGTTGCAGGTTACCCAAACTTCAAACCACAATTGGAAACCACGCTACTTCTTCGTGTCAAGGCCATGGGAGTTTGGTCCCTCTGTCCCCTCATCATCCTTAGAGCCGAGAATACCCCTGAGATGGGGAAAGGTGATAATGGTTGCTAGGGACGACCCTAGGCTAACCCAGAATAACCTTCAGAAGGTCAAAGACCTTCAGGATCAGGGGGAGCATGGTCTACTAGTCAAGTACGAGCATTTGATGACCCCCTACTATCTCTCTGAAACTGGCCTTGGGGGGAGTCCTCTAACCGATCTCCGTAAGTTACTTTATTATTTCCATAAGTTATACCTCTAAATTTATTATGTCTCTGATCTTTTAACTCGGGTCTTTCTGTTTGCTGAACGTCCTAAAGGAATTTTGGACGACCTTTGGGAGATGGCAGCCCCCAGTCTTACCAAACTCGTAAAGAAAGTAGGTCTAACTACGCCTCCTCCTCCTCCAACTACTTCAAAGGCTAAGGCCTCCAAGAAGAGGAGATCTGTTGACCCTGCTCCTGAGGATCAGAGGCAGAAGAAGAAAGCTTCAAAGGGGGATCGTGCCATCCCCATCTCTTCTGAGGATGCGTTAGTTGCTCGTTTGGAGCAACTGTAGATCGGCGATAGTCTTATCGGCCAAAATTTGAAGGCCCTAGACGCTATCGGCTTGGTCATGACCAACTTTAACAAATGCTTCTGTCGTTCTTTGGACACCCCTATGCTGGCTGAGTTCGCCCTCCATCGATCCATCCAAGTAAGATTTTCTCTTTTGTTAAATAAGTGTAACCTCGTCTTTGAGTTATACCGGATCTTGAACTGACATCTCTTCACATGTTCTACAGTGTCTCCTCACCATGCATCAGTTTGTTGACTGGACTCTGAGGAAACTTCCTCTTATTGAAAAGGGCAAAGAGTCCCAAAATAATGAGACCGCTTTGAATGCTGAAGTAGAGCATCTGAAGGCTTCCTTGGAGAAGTCTGAGGCTAATGTCAAGCAGTTGGAGAAAGACATGGGCAAGCTTAAAAAAGATCATATCTCTTCTTTGAAGACTCAGGCCAACTCTCTCCCACACAATGTTGACGTTGCTGTGAAGGCTGCTCTGGAGGATGACTCAGAGAAGATCTTGGAGGACTACAAGGTCTCTGATGAATTTGTCAGCTTCGGCTTCGAGTACCTCGAAAGGGATGTTAAGGCCACTGGAAAATGGGCTGTAATGAAGGAGAAGGAATCAGGGAGCCTGGCAGCCTCTGACTTCATTGGTCTAGGATACGTTGATCCTCGGTTTGCTCAGGCCTTACAAGAAGTCGAGGAGGAAGGAGGTACCACACCTGTCGAGACTACTGGTAAGGAAGATACCAGGACCGAAGACGTTGGTCCACAAGATGATGGGGTGGAGGTGACCAATCTCGACTAGGGAGATGGGGGCATGGCTACTAACCCTGAGATTGTAGATACTTAAATTCGTTTTGTGAACCCCTTGTAATTTTTAACATTGATCTGTAACTTCTGATGACAAATCCTGTTACCTTTTGTCTTGTAACTCTTAACTTCATGCTATATCAACCTATGAAGAGGGCTTTCTTTCTTAGTTGTTGAATGTTCTTTGAATGGGTTTCTATGTCATGCAATGTGTTTGTGTTAAGGCCTGAAGTTTTAATATAATGGTGATTTCGTGAGCCTTATGATGTTGTCTAAGGTCTGAGGTCATCCAAGTATGATGTCTTATCTCAGACCTTTCCACCAAACTATGATGTTTAAGGTCTGAGGTCATCAACTAAGATGTTATCCCCATAAATAATTTATTCACCAAATTAATGATGTTCAAGGTCTGAGGTCATCCAAGTGTGATGTTCACCTCAGACCTTGTCACCAAATTATGATGTTTAAGGTCTGAGGTCATCAACTAAAATGTTACTCCCATAATATATTCACCAAATTAATGATGTTCAAGGTCGGAGGTCATCAACTAGGATGTTATCCCCAAAAATTATTCACCATATTAATGATGTTCAAGGTCTGAGGTCATCCAACTGTGATGTTCACCTCAGACCTTATCACAAAATTATGATGTTTAAGGTCTGAGGTCATCAACTAAGATGTTATGCCCAAAAAATATTCACCAAATTAATGATGTTCAAGGTCTGAGGTCATCCAAGTATGATTTTTTACCTCAGACCTTATCACCAACTATGATGTTTAAGGTCTGATGTTATCAACTAAGATGTTATCCCCATAAATAATTTATTCACCAAATTAATGATGTTCAAGCTCCGAGGTCATCAACTAAGATGTTATTCGTAAAAAATATTCACCAAATTAATAATGTTCAAGGTCTGAGGTCATCCAAGTGTGATGTTCACCTCAAACCTTGTCACCAAATTGTGATGTTTAAGGTCTGAGGTCATCAACTAAGATGTTATCCCCAAAAACTATTCACCAAATTAATGATGTTCAAGGTCTGAGGTCATCCAAGTGTGATGTTCACCTCAGGCCTTGTCACCAAATTATGATGTTTAAGGTCTGAGGTCATCTACCTCAGACCTTATCACCAACTATGATGTTTAAGGTCTGAGGTCATTCAAGTATGATGTTTTACCTCAGATCTTGTCACCAACTATGATGTTTAAGGTCTGAGGTCATCAACTAAGATGTTATCCCCATAAATTTTACCCCTAGATCATAATGAACCAAGAATTGATACTGGAACTGATCTTCTCATTAATAATCTCTTCACACGATGATACATTTATATAGAACTCTTGCGACATCATATGTAATACTTTTTTAGAAGATCATCATTCCAAGGATTGGAGAAAGGTTCCCCCTTAAGGTTTTCTAACTTTTAGGTCCTAGGTACAAATTCTTCGATCACCTAGTAAGGGTTATGCCAATTTGGGTGAAGTTTGTTTGCTTTTTGCAACGTCTTCTTCAACACTAGGTCTCCCACGGCTATGGGCCTTGATTTCACCCTTTGTGTAGAACTTCGTTGTTCTCTGTTGGCAGGCTGTCTCTCTGATCCCTGTGTCTTCCCTTATTTCTTCAATTAGGTCTAAGTCAAGTCTTCTCTCCTCCCCATTCTTCTCAGGGTCATAGGTCTGAACCATGTGAGTGAGGAGCCCTATCTCGGTTGGTATGATAGCTTCTGAGCCATGTGCTAACATAAATGGGGTTCCCCCGTTGGTGTCCTAGCCGCTGTTCTATAGGCCCATAACACAACATAAACCTCTTCACTTCATCTTCCCTTAGCTTCTTCTAACCTCTTCTTGATCTCGTCGAGGATTGTTCTATTTGTGACTTCGGTCTGACCAAGGGTAGTTCTGTTCAGACCTTTGAAGGGCCTTACTGTTGAAGTATACAGGTACTATAGCTGCACTTATAGCTGACTCAGAGACTGCTAGATAAAAATATAACCTTTCTCCTACTATGGGCTGAGATAAAAGTAAGGGAGATCCGAGGTAGGACTTGAGTTGATTAAAAGCCTCATCACACTCTTTGTTCCACTCGAAGGCCTTTCTAAGCACCTTAAAGAAAGGAAGACACTTGTCCGTCGCTCTGGAAACAAATCTGTTGAGTGCAGCTACTCTTACAGTGAGCCTCTGAACGTCCTTGATACTTATTAGTGTCTTTATGTCGAGCAAAGCTTTCTCTGGGTTCGCCTCTATTCCCCTCTGATTGATAATAAATCCAATAAATTTCCCAGATCCTACCCCGAAGACACATTTTGTGGGATTAAGTTTCATTCTGTACAAGTACATAGTATCAAAGGTATTTTCTAGGTCTGTCATGTGAGTACATGCCTTTAAGCTCTTCGTCAGCATATCATCTACATACACCTCCATAGTCTTGCCTATTTTATTTTCAAACATCTTATTCACAAGACGTTGATACGTCTCCCCCGCATTTTTCAATCCGAAGGGCATAACCTTGTAGCAATATATCCCCTTGTCAGTGATGAAGGTTGTCTTTTCTGAGTCTTCAGCATCAATGAAGATCTTATTGTAGCATAAATACGCATCCATGAAGCTCATGAGCTCATGCCCTACAGTGGCATCTACCATCTGATCGATCCGAGGCAAGGGATAGTTATCTTTTGGGCAAGACTTGTTCAGGTCGGTAAAGTATACGCACATCCTCCATTTTCCATTGGATTTGGGCACAATGACTACGTTAGATAACCACTCCGAATATATGACTTCCCTTATAAACTCGGCCTCTCCCAACTTTTTGACTTCTTCCCTGATGACGTCGTATTTCTCCCTAGAGTAAACTCTTCATATCTGTTTGATTGGCTTAGCATCCTTAGTCACGTTGAGTTTATGGAACATAACCTTAGGTTCGATGCCAGGCATGTCCACATGGCTCCAAGCGAAGACACTCTACCTCTTCTTCAAGAAATTTATCAGCTCTTCCTTGATATCCACTTTTAAGGCTTTACCGACCTGGACGGTTTTTTACGATTCGTCGTCATTGAGGATGATGGATTCTACCTCTTCCGCGACCTCTCCTTTCTTCAACTTCATTTCATCTCTAGGGTCAAGTGCATCAATGTTATATGTGGTAGTTGCTCTCTTATGGGACTCTCTCTCTCTTTGGCTGAGTTGAAGTAGCATTCCCGTGCTATGGTCTGGTCACCCTACACATCCCCTACCCCATAGGGGGTCAGGAATTTTAGTATCTGGTGGACCATCGTTGGCACAGCCTCAAACTCCTTAAGGGCAACTCTTCCTATGATGAGGTTGTAGGCCGAGAAGAAATTTTCGTCCATAACAAAAAAATTGATCTTCCGGGTCAACCTCTTAGGCCACTCATTGCCCATTCGCACGTCCATCTTATACATGCCCAACGAATGTTCCTTTTCACCGCTGAAGCCCATTAACGGATGATGATAGGGTACCAGCCTAGCTCTGCTATGGCCAAGGCTTTCGAAGCAGGGCCAGAACATCACATCTGCTGAACTTCCTCCATCTACGAGGATTCTCTGTACCTCGCATCCATGCACACTGGTTGTGATTACTAAAGGGTCATTATGCGGAGCTAGGATGCCTTTAAAGTCAAGTCGGGAGAACCCAACTATAAGATTATCCATATCTACCTTCTTTCTCTTCTGCTTGGTTTCGAAAGATGTCAGATTTACCACTTCTAGCTTGTCTACTGACTTGGCCTCTGCTATATGAGCTTTTTGGTCAACCACTTCAGAACCGCCCCTGCTAGTCCTCCGCATATGGTGTTAACACCGAATGAGATCATACTAATCCTCTTCACTAGGGCGTTATTATCTTTTGATGGGAGGTCTGGATCATCTTCATCATCACCATCCGAGTCATCATCTCTTCTTTTTGGAGTATCGCCATGACATCTATCATTTCTCTTCTTTTTAGGGTCATATCTTCCTCTCTTAGGAGCCTTGCCATCAAGATACTTCCTCAACTTTCCTGATTTTAACGTCTTCTCGATCTCATCCTTTAAGGTGAAGAACTTGTTCGTAATATGTCCATGGTCTTGGTGGAACTCGCACCACAAGTTCTTGTTCCTCTTATGTGAAGGAGCCTTCAGCTTCTCCGACCATCTCAGAGACCGATCATTCTTAATCTCATTGAGGATGTGTTCGTAGCTCACAATTAGAGGGATATAGTGTGCAAACTTATCGTCAGTTGACCTCTTCTTTCCGTCCTTCTTTCTTTGGAACTTCCCGCTACTACCGCCATTCTCATTATCATATTTTGCAGCCATGGCCTCTTCAACATTTATGACCCTGCCCGCAGTTGCTAGTAGTTTTGCCATGGACTTGGGAGGATCTTCTTAAAGTTTTCACAACAACTTCCCTTTCTGAAGTCCTATTATGAGGGCGGTCATGGATATATTCTCTTTGGAGTCTTTAACCTCGAGTTTTTTTTATTGAATCTAGCAATGTAGTCCCTTAGGTTCTCGTTCTTGCCTTGCTTGAAATACAACATATGGGTAGTCTTATTTTGAGGTCTTACCCCAAAACAGAAGTTGTGAATGAATCGTTCAGCCAAACCCTTAAAGTTCTCTATTGAGTTCTTCTGAAGAGAGGTAAACCAGATGTGTGCATCTCCCGTCAAAGTCCCGAAGAAGGCCCGATATTTCATCTTATTTGGTATTGAGTAAATATCCACCGCAGACTGGTACATCTCAATATGATGTACAGGGTTGGTGCTACCGTCATACTTGGGAGACACCATAGGTGGCTTGAACTTGGCAGGGGTAGGGAAGCTCACTATCTTAGCCACGAACGGAGAGCCTTATGAGAAACCTCCTTGCAGTGGGTCCCAGCTTTTGATGAGGTCTCATATCTTGTCCTTAAGATGTTGGATGGATTTATTCCATGGTCTTGCAACATCGGCCTAGCTGAGGTTATCCCCAGCCACCTCCAAGGGGTGGATAGAGGGTTCCCCAGCCGTAGCACAACGTCAGCTTTTGACCTCTTCCTGGTCCCTACCTCATCTTGTGTTAGGTTGGCCTTGATAAGGATGATGTTGCCCATCTTCCCTTTGTCAGCCGGCTACACTTCTCGACCTGGATAATCTCTCTCTCAGGTCGTTTACAGGGGCGGTCGAACCTTTCAAAGGTCGACCCTCTGCTTAATCGATCAAAAGCTGACCCTCTTTGTTGGGCTTCTTCACCTCTTCTACCCCCACAACCTCGGCTGTGCTGGATAGGACGTACTGTGTTATTTAAAACCTCATACGACTCCCATGAATCTTTTGGAGCATCTTCTGCCTCCAAATCATCATACCTATCCTCAGGGCAAGGGTTTCCTTGCCACCCCAGATGCAAATGTCTAGCGTCAGCAACGTCCCTCCTCCATTGAGGTGTAGGTTGGTATTTTCGCGGGGCTTGGGGTGGTCCCCCGGCATCAGGATGAGTCTGAACAGACGCTGGAATAATCATCTCCGGTGAGATCCCTGGTGGTCTCATCATATTTTGACTAAGTTGTGTAAATTACTCCTTCATTTCTTATTGCGTTGCAGCCAAAGACCTCAAGGCTGCTGCCACTTCCACCATTTCGGACTGAGGTGGTGCCTGGCTAGAACTAGGCCCTCCAGCACCAGGCGATGGAGGAGGTGGCGGTAATTCCAATGTCATGTGTTAACACTAAAGAGCTTGTAGAGTAAATAAGCTTTGTACCTTAATGGACCTCTTTCAATGATGAAATAGCTCCACACAAGGGGTGAGGCATGGTTCACCACTAGAGTCTCCGGTGAGGTTATACAGAAAAAATAGGAAGAGACAGCTTCTCGTTCCCACAAACGGCGCCAAAATGATGATGCTGGAAAGAGAATCACCCTCCAAGGTGTTTGTAAGCTCAAATTAGTGATAACAATGGCAGCACAAGAGTATATTAAATATAAGAGATTGAGATGAGGAGAAGAGGATGGACACTAATATATAAGTGGTTAAGCCAATTAGGCCTACGTCCATTGTGCAAGTGAGTAAGTAAGGTCTCCAGAATAAGGCATTACTGGCCATGGATACAATCTCTCAAGTTCTCTCTCTCTCTCTCTCTCTCTCTCTCTAATGTGTAATTTGACAGAGTTTTAGCTAGGGTTATTAGTTTTGGATCCCTTTACAAGGTAGAGGATGACCTCTATATATAGTGCTTGGGGGGTGTAATGTGCCCCTCAAGCATACAATGAACATGTGCACGAGCATCGAGCCAGTATGAGAGTGACACCTGGCTGATCTTAACTAAATAATGATGACCTCAATATTCCCTCACGTGGAGGGAATAATTCGGTTATAATAGATTTGTCCACGTGTTCCAAGTTATACACGAACGTATAAAAGCTCGGCAGCCCTCGGGTGATACCAACCTCAGCCTAGAAGAGTACGAGGTTGGTGAATCCTGGAAACTGCTCAATCATAGGTTATCCGCGATGATCTCAGCTTAGTAGGAGAGCCGAGGTAATCCAGGTGGAGTTGTAATATCCGCCTGGGCCGAGGTAATGGTGGAGTAGCAGGAACGTCGGCTGATTCACAGCCGAGGCTAATTACGATGATTGTATAGTCTCTACTTCCTCTGCTTACACCCAGCCGAGGTTGATGTATGATGTAGGCGTGATGTCGGCTCTGGACGACCTGATGGATTACTATCTCCATGGATCACGAAGACCTCAGTTGTTGTCTGGCCGTGAGTCAACTAGTAACATCGGCCATGGCCGACCATGCTTAAGACGAGACCGTTGGTCGCCAATCTGGGGCCCTTCTAACCTCGGCCATCTCCCTGGCCGAGGTTGGTGTCTCTGAGTTGTTGGGTACATATAGGGAACATCATGGGCCATCACGATCATTTCTCAAAGATTTAGGTGCTAGTGGAGATATAAATATTTTACATACTTTTGTAATATTTTCTGTCCGCAGTGATTTACCAAAGAACAAGGAATTTGCAATAGAATTATTGAGGGAGAGCGCTTTTGAAAGGTATTAGACCTTTTGGAAGAAATCATTTCGGCATTTTGAAGTAGTTGCGAGAAATTCAAGGTTATATGGTTGTTATGCTCGGTATGAGTCTGTTTGTAAGATATACGATAATTTTAGTAGGCTCTTTTCTAGGAAAGAGTATAAACAATTAGATTATACTGAGTGCAGAATTAATGCAATCCTTAGGATGACCACTTTTTCTTTAAATGTAAGCTTCAAATTATCACTCTTATCCAATGTTATATTTAATTAGTTCCAAAAAGTGTGTCAAATAGAGAATATGGTAGAACAAATGTTCATCTCGAATTGCGAAAAATTCAATTTCACATTGTGAAGGATACTACTTTCGCAATGAGAAATATATATTTCTCACTGCTAAATTGTTGGTTTCGCAATGCGAAATTTTATATCACAATGAGATATTTTATAAAAATGGTGAAATTTATTTGTTCTTTTGCAATATAAATTCCTTTAGCGGGGACTACTACCACCAAATGAAAGAGATATATTAATTCTCCAATTTCACAAAAAAATAGAAATTAAAGAAATGATGATAGGGACTATTTGCCGAAAAGTAAATAGATATATTAATAATGAAACTTCATAAAAAAAATTAATACAAAAGATTGTTATTTTTCCAGTATTATGTCACAATTAATTTACAAGCATCTATTTTGAGTTAATTTCAACTGAAAATAATAAAATAACAGAAAAATAATAATTGAGCACTTTGTTTGTTCTTTGTTTACAAAAGAAGAAACAAAGTTCACTTAGTCATTTTTATGCAGATCTAATTCAAAATCAATGTTTTCACTTATTGTTGATAATGTTATTTACAAATATTAAAAAAATGGCATTCTATAGTAAATGAACAGGATGCATAAAAAATTGAGGAATATATAAAAAAAAACTTACATTTCAATATGCAAACGAAACAACTCGATATTTGTATGAAAACAGTAATAATAAGTAATTTCAATGTACAACAATGGAGAACTTTTTCATTTTTGGAACACTTCTTATTTTTGAAGATTTCACACACGTATAGGGGATAATCCTTTTGTTATGGTAATCAGTTATTGTCGGTTAACACTTTGAACTATCAATTTTTATGTCACACGTTGCGCACTCTTCAAGGATATTTTAGTAAGTTAAGCATTTATTTTTTTATTGAAAAAGGACATAGACTAAACATGTTTTAAGGTGAGATTTTAGTTCCAAACGTTTAATGCCAAGGATGGATCATTTATAGTCTCAATTTTTTTATTAATTGAAACATAAAAATAAAAGGTTGTCAATTATTACATGTCCAATATATTTTAGTGTGCAACCAATTAAAAGTGAGTTTTATTGTGATCCTTGAGCCAACCTTGAATTATCATGTAAAATAATTAGTTACTAAAAATTGTGGCACATGTGACGGGTATATAATATTAAAAAGAGTCAATTATGCTAATATATAAATATTTAATAAAATTGTTAGCAATTTAATAGTAGAATTTTATGAGTTAAATAATTTTATTATAACAATATATTTTTGTGATTTTTTATGTTCATAATTGGGGAAGTTTAGTTTAGTTTAGACCACTAAAGTTTATGTTGAAACTCATTTTGGCCCTTAAAATGTCTGACAATTTGGATGTTTGCTCCAAATTATTAGTTTTGCTCCAAAATCATGTTGAGTTTTGCTCTTTCGATGCAATAAAATTTTCCTTTGCTACCCGTTAACTCTTGAAAAAAACTTGGAATTTTTTCATCTCATTCGTGCAACCGCCTCCCCAATCTTCATTAGTGTTATTTACTATAACTAATCTTGCATCGCTGCTCAAACACGCTTATGTGGTTAGCTCCCAAAAGTCTATGAGGCTTTTACGACCCTTTTAGTGAAATCTCTCGAGAACGATGCTAGAGCTTCGTTGGAGAAAGATACTCGTGAATAATAAAAAATAATGGAAAATGCTATGTGTCCCAAACAACTCCCCCAAATCATCCCCCAAATAGCTTTGAGTGTTATACCTTATGGTATGGGTCCCGCCAGGGTACAACTCATCAATGCTATTTGGGGGAGATTTGGGGGAGTTATTTGGTACCCATAGCACCACTCAAAAAGAATACTTAGATTCAGGATTTGAAATCTTTCTTGGTTGGATTGCTTTGGAACTCACTCCATTGTCACTTCTTTAAGACTAAGTAGTTGCGAATTAATCTTAGGTCATCATGAGGTGGCTACACTCAGAAAGAGTGTTGACCATCGCAACCACTAATGTTTTAGATTTTTCAAGCTCAGAGAAACTAAAATTCTAAGATAGTAAAACCTTCCTTGTGTGAAAAATTCTTTACTTCATTTTAAGAGGAAACGTAGAAAGACGTTTACATGTTTTTACAACTCACATTTTCTTTGTTCTTGAATGTTTTCCACCATTTGAGTTTTATACACTTTGTTATATTTTTATTGACACCAAATATTATCTACATTATCAAACTTTGAGATATTCTCACTCATCTTAGATGTTAGTTTCATTGACTAATGTTGGTTATTTTCTTTGGAATAAAGTCTTCTTCACCTTAAAAGAATATTAAGAATCGATTAAAAGGAGACCTTATAAACAAGGTTGTCATATTATGACATGGTGAGTTATTGACCGTGATTCGTACTTATACTATTATATAGTGAATACTGTAAAACCTCCACAACTAAATTTTTCCACATTGTAGTAATATGATAGGGCTTGTAAGACATTTATCACTTCAAGTAATCATTCATTTATATTAGTGCAAGGTGTCGCTTTGGCCCAAGGTTTTTTCCTACAATGATTTTTTCTCATATAAATTCTCCTTTAAAGTGCATGATTTAATTTTCTACGTTTTAATTATCTTATATTCTTAATGAACATTGTTGATGTCTAAAAATGGAGTGGGTCCAAATTTATAATCACTGATAAAATAAATATAATCAAGCAAGACAAATACACAACAAAGAGATTTTTAAAGTGGTTCAGCTATGAGAAAAGCCTACAACCACTTTTTCAGTATTTATAGTGGTTACAATAGCTCAGGGTTGAGTATATTTGTGCCTGATTGAATCCTCCCCATGAGTTGAGGGAAATAATGTATTTATAGTGGTTAGGAACTCAAAAGATGGAATACCTTTATATATTCAGGCATTTATATTTGTATACAATAAATGGGACTATTGATATTCACAGGTACATGTACAAAGGTTGTTAGCTATTCGACCCGAGCGACTCTTGCTATTCTTGATGGTTCGTATTCTTAAGGTTAGTCGGCCTATTGGCCGATCAAGTATCTCTGGAGTCGACCAAGAAAATAAGTAGTGAGGTTAGGCACGTTGGAGGACAGGTTTCCATCCATTGGTCCACGTCGATGAATAATTTTTACATACAACGAAAGCCCCCACTTCTCCATGCTTGATGATTGACTAAAAATATGGAGTACCTGTTCCTGAATATTTCTCGACGTGTATTAGTCGACAGACGACCTCCTAGACTTGTAAATTTTTCCATTAGTATATCTGATAATGGCATTTTTGTAAATAGTCTGAACTTTAGCGAACCACCAAAGGGTGCGCTAGTCTTTTTGCATTTTGGGAATTGTGTGGCCGCCAGCAATTCAATCGTTTATTCATTTTAATCATTTCATTTCTAATTTTAAGGTAACTTATCGAAGGACGGTTGTTTCCTTCCACTTCTCCTTATCTCAAAACTTCTAAACTTAATCTTTCTTTTTCTTCTTAAGCTTTCCTTCTCTGCTTTTGTTGTTTACTCGTTGTCGTCATTTTTCAAACTCTATAAGCTTTCTTGCCTTTCCCTTCTTTGATTTTTCTGTCTTTCAAACATGGTATATATTATAGACGAAGGTTCCTTACAAGAGTTTAGGGAAAGAAGATAGATTCCTAGTTGGGTAAGTTTAGAGATAGCAAGTGGCCCTATTGATGTGTTTTCACTGTCTGAGGGTCACTGGATTCCAACTTTGTTCACTGTTGAGTATGGCATTAACTTTCTCCGAAATCCCCTCTTTCTTCAATTTTTCTATATATTTTGATGTAATCTCAGCGAGTAGCCCCCAATACATGGAGGGTGGTAAGATACACTGGACCCGGGTGCCCCTAGGAAGGGCGTGACATAGGTTGTAAAATATGTTGATTTTATATTTTATTCTTGCTTATTAATTGTTTGATGATTTGCCAACAAACTATCTCGCTTTGTTCTTATAAAGATTAAAACAAAAGGAAATGTCCAAAAGAAGGGGATATTAATATTGAATATCTTAAGTATTTGTGGGCTATTCACCAAAGACCAGGAGAAGAGCATCCCCGAGCAGCTTTTGTTCTGCTAGAATTTAGGATTTCTGTTACCTCATTTGTTGTCCGACCAATAATCATTATGCCTCAGCCCCCCATCAACTTGCATGAGGAACCAGTTTCTACCTCCTCTACTTCCGAGTCAATTGGAGTAGAGAGAGATCTTTCAAAAGGAGGAACATCATCTTCATTCGAATCTCTTGATCTTACAATCATCCCCACTTCACTCTCTGCAGAAATGGTGAAGAGAAGAATCCCAAATTTTTTTGCTGGGTCTGGATCTCCCCCTCCTGCCAAAAAGAGTTCAACCAATGATAAGAGGCCTCAGATTCTCAATGTGTAAGAAAATAGAATTATTGATCCTCAATTCAAGAGGTTGAAGAGAGGTTTGCCTAGTCAACATGAGTTGGCTCAAAAAGCTTCTGTCGACCAAGTCAGAGATGAGTCTGCCTTCGTGGCTATCAACCTAGGGTTGGTCCGGGGTCTGATATCGCATGAAAGATGTGTAACAATTTCCCAACAATACTACCTTAATACAATCCCAAAAGAGTATCTGAATAATATAAGTCAACAAACTCTCTACATACAAACTAAAATGTCTCAAAATAAAGTGGACTCAAACGTTAAATGATAACTAGATAAATTAGAGACCCACAGTATCTCTGAAACTGATATCTTGAGTGAGAGAGAGATAAATAGAAAATGTTGGCTGGAACAAGGAAGATAAGAGAGATCCACCCTAGCATATGAGGTCCACGTAAAAGAGATGGGTGAGAAGCCTAGCAAGTAAATTAGCTACGTAACTCAAATAACTTATATGAGTACAAGATAAAATCATAGTTTATATATATATTTCATAACAATGGACCAGCCTATAAAACATAATCTCACAATGTAATATAATTATCTAAATTCATATTATTTATTTAATTGTTCTCATCAATTAATCAACACGTAACTAGCATGCGCCATTTTCTCTCAGCCATCTCAAGAACATGCGGTATTCCAAATAATCCTCCACATAGCTCGTAGCCACCTGCCTCACAGTATCAGACTGCTCAACACATATAATTCATAAACATCACATTACACATCCTCACTCCACATGATATTCACATAGACAGATTTCACAACATCACATTACACATCTTGACACTTCCAGATATTCACATGTCCAAGTATTCCAAGGCATAAAATACAACTGTTGTCCATTACACAACCCGTAACCACCTTTTATTCTCACGGACAAAATTTCACATTTCACAACATAGGGGTGTCCCTTCTCGGTACCCACCTATTCAATTATATTTCACATGTTCATTTATCAATGGCATTCACCATTTAACATGTCTTTATTCACCCCGTGCTATAAACTCAATACCCAATTACCCCGATCTCGGGTAAGTAAAAAAATAGAATAAAGGTATATTGGTTTCATTAAATATTTGAGTCGTGATTCTTACCTGTCTCTAAACTCCATGCATAGGATGTCTCATCGAAGTGAAATTCAAACATGGACCTCCCTTGATACACTTATATTTATATAGGGCAGTTGTTAAGACAATTTAAATAGGGTTTATTATGAGAGAGTGAGACAAGAAACTAAATATCTACATGTGCAATCTGCCCAACTTGTCCAATGCTACTATCAAACAAACAACATTATCACGTACCCATTCTATCGTCTCAATGATAAAAAGGAGATTAATAATAGCAAGGTATCAAGTAAGGCTCAAATTGTGTTCTTGCACAAAAGAAACACATGATTATTTTACAAGAGTGTGTTAAATAATAAAGGGTCCATTAATACGTATCAGGTGTCCCAAGTCATTTATGATGTATTTACATTGGTTCTTATAGTACGAATAAGGTCATCGTAGCAAATCTCATCAATTTGGTACATACATATCAAGAGTACTAATCTTAAAGCATAAGATACCACCCTACTAAGAATTCATAATTTCTTAATTAAGTTCGTATTAACTATTACCAAATCTCAATTTTGCCAATTTCAACAAATAGGAGCCAAACTCTAAAATATTATTTTCATGCTTTGGGGCCTATAATCAATTTTCACAAATGAATAGGGCTCAACATTTATTTTTGAGTATATCTGACTCATTTAAATCCACCTGATATAAAATAATTTACGAATACACAATTTTTCAACAGAACTACTATATTTTAACTCTAAAATTTAGTTTATATGAATTTAACAAACACACATATGAAATTAGAGGAGTGGAAAGTCACTTGCCTAAAAAAATACATCCCAGACTTTAATTTCTTGTTGATGAAGAAACCCTCTATTGACCCTTGAAAATAGTCCTTAAAAACCCTCTTTAATCCTGTTTTTTTTAATTTAAAACCATATTTTTAAAATATAAAGGAGTTTGGGCTTTGTATGTAATTTATAAGAAGTTTGGGGGTAGCTGAAAATAATAGATTTTGGGTGATTTTCGAGAAGAGTAATGAGAAAAGTTATGGGATGATTTTGCAAAAAAATGATGAGGAAAATGCATGGATCGGTTATTATTCCAATTATTGAAAAATACTCAAATAAAATTATTGGTAACCCTCTTAAAAGGAACCCACCGCTGCAAATTTCTGAAAGAATGTAAGTAACCGCCTTTTCTTCTTAAGTTTCCCTATAGCTTTGTCTTTCTTTTCATTCTCGAGCCGTAACCCTTTAATCCAATTTTCCAAAATTCTTATCAAATACCTCATTTCCCTTTGCATACCAATATAAACTCAATCTCCCATTTTTATTATACCAACCAACCTACATTTCACTTATAACCCAAATCCTCAGCAAACCCTTGTCATTTCTTCCCCAATTAACACTCTCATCCACTATATTTTGTTTATGCCAAGGCTTTACCAATAATTCCTTCTATGCACCCAAACCAGCATCCCTTTCCTTTCATAAATTAGACCAGCATCGAAATCTCTTATAAAAAGGACCCACAAATATGGGGAATCCCTAAAACCCTACAGGTTACCAAATAAGTTTCCCATATTCTTTTAAGTTAGCAAATCAGTTGCCCATAAAAACCTCAACCAATTTTGGACATCAACAGATTGTCTTCGTCTGTGGGAACTACTATTTGTCATCGTTCTCTACTCATTTATTTCAGTTGTTCACTTTGGGAATTTTCCATAGGGTGACGACTAATCCTGAGGGCATCCTTGCGGCTGTAGGTACCACTCTAGATCCATCTGCCCCTCCTAGTGTAACAAATTTTCAAAGAATCTTACTCAATCTTTGAAAAGGGCAAGAAGCAATGCAAGAGTCAGTTAGACAGTTAGCTCAAATGCTGCAAGACAAGTCTACCACCGTACCATCCCAGGGGGAGATGCCACATCCTCCTCCCATAATTGAGAGAAGTATTCATTCCAAGTCCTCTCGTGATAGATTATATCACTTAGGATCAATATCATCCATCCGTTCAACTGATTACTATGATGATCGGTCTTTGACCTCTGAGCGATTGAGGGTGCTAGAGAGATTGAGCAAGGCTTCTGCTTTTGATCGCCTGGGTCCTCGAGAAACTTGAGGGCACCATAGATAATCGGCCCGGTCGTGTGAGCATAGGGAAGTCTCGGTTAGGTCCAGAGCTAGCAAAAGAAGATTTGTGCGTGCTGAGAAGACTTCTCGGGAAGAGAACTTAGCATAAACACATAATAAGGCCACCAAAGCTGCCTCAGACAAATTCAAACCAGAAGATCACTCTTGGAAGGGATCAATACAGAGATTAAAAGACCATTTGGGAGAAATGGCTAAGATCAAGAAGAGGAGTTTTGTGAAAGGATCTTCTCTCCTCCAGACCATTGTGGATTACCTCACATCGTCCAAATTCAAACCACCTGTGATCATGCCTAAGTATGATGATAAAACTGATCTCGTTATTCATATGGAACAATATCAGGCCGCTACTGATATTTATTTCGTTCCTGACAAGATGAGATGCAGAGATTTTTTTAGCAGATTCACCAGTCCAGCTCAAATATGGTATAACAATTTACCCTGAGGATAAATAGCCAATAATCATCAGCTCGCTGAACTATTCATCAACAATTTCTTCTTTAGAGAAAAACTAATCAAGAAAGTAGCCCATTTACTCAGTGTTAGTCAGCGGCCAGGAGAAACTACACGGGAATATATCACCCCTTTTAATAATGAGAAACTGAAAGTTGTTGATTATGAGGAGAAAATAGCCATCACAGCTAGCGTTCTACTCCATGAAAAGTTATATTATGCGTTGGCAAAGGAACCCTAAAAAACCATGACTAAATTAATGGCAAAAGCTGGTAAGATCATGAACTTCGAATAAGTTATGGCCGTTAAAAAAACCTCGAGACAAAATTTGAGGGCCAGAAGAACCCTGATAAGAAGAAACAAAAAGATAAGAAAGACGAGAAGACTAAAAATATAAGGAATGTCCTCCTCTTACTATAGGTGTGCATCATATTTTGGAGGAAATCAGGGGCATTAAAGACTTAAAATGGCCCGGGAAACTGAAATTGTCGCCCAACCGGAGAGATAAGTCTAAGTACTATGACTTTCATAAAGACAATGGACATACCACTAATAATTTCATTGCCTTGAAGAATGAAATTGAATCTCTCATCCATCGAGTAAAATTAACGAAGTTTATTGACTGGACTGAAGATCGAGACATGAGAAGAAAGTCAGACTCCCCTTGCAAAAAATAAAAACGACAGGAAAAGAGGTCGAGATGATGATTCTGAAGATAACCTTGACTTGCCAAAGAAACCCAGTGTGCCTGAACTTAAGGCGGGCATAATATTTTTTGGCTATCATTTCATTGTAGGAGGGGATGCTAGAGGCAGAGATGAAGTTGCCGAGAGTAAGTCCTATTTAAATGAGGCCAAGGCTTTCTCTTACATTAGACAAGTTAATTTATCAGGCGAAGTAGATGGTCAGCCCAAAAATGTGAACAAAGATAAGCTGATCATCGATTTTTCCAAGAATGACTTATCTGGAGTACTTTACCCTCACGACGACCCTCTAGTTGTTACCTGTCGGGTACATCATGCCAGGATTGTAAAAATTATTTTAGATAACGGTAGTTCAACTGATGTAATGTTCTACAACTAATTTCACAGCCTGGAGTTACAAAATAACAAACTTAAACCCTATCATCAACCTGTAATCGGCTTTTTTTAAAAAAAGATTTATCCTTTAGGAATTTTCAAATTTGAAGTCTTGATTGGTACTTGGTCAGCAAGCAAACTCGAGAAGGTTTGTTGCTTCATCCTGGACAAGAATGTTCTCTCGGCCTATAATATGATCTTCGATAGAATGGGATTGAAGAAGTTTGAAGCAGTGTCATCCACAGTTTATCGGTGTATGAAGTTTCCCACTCATTATGGGGTTAGCGTGGTAAAGGATAATCAAATGGAGGTCAAAGAATGCTATTATACCTATGACAACCAGTGAGAGGCTCAAAAGAGAACCACCACTTACCAAATTAACACTTTAGATCCTCGTGAAGAAGTTGATTTAGTCAAAGGGCAAGTCGTAGAAGCCACAGAAACAATCATACTAAACGATGAAAATCTAAAGTGAATCGCCCAGATTGGCTCAAACCTAACACCATCCCTTAAGCAGGAATTAATTACATTCCTTAAAGAATGAAAAAGCATGTTTGCCCAAAACCATGAAGATATACCTGGAATTGAACCTAACATCATATGACATGAACTCAATATCAATAAAGATGCTAAGTCGATCAAGAAAAACCGCAGAGTATTTAGTCCCGAGAAAAATATGGATATTTAAAAAGAAGTAGACAAATTACAGAAAGCTTATTTCATTGACGACATCAAGTACCCTAATTCGTTGGCCAATGTATTAATGGTAAAAAAAGAATAACAAATGGTGAATGTGTGTGGATTTCATTGACCTTAACAAAGCATTCCCAAAAGATCACTTTTATGTACCAAAGATCGATCAATTAGTATATGCAACAACAAGTCACGAGTTTTTATGATTTATGGATGCCTACTATGCTTACAACCAGATCAAATTAAAATTAGAGGAAAAAGAAAGCACATCTTTCATCACTAGAAGAGGTACTTATTGCTACAACGTTATTCCTTTTGGGCTTAAAAATGCTGGAGCAACATATTAAAGGCTAGTAAAAAAAGTTTTTTAAATAAAAAATAGGGAAGAACATGGAAGTATATGTACACGACATGCTTACCAAGAGCAAGTTAGCTGCCGACCACATCAAAGACCTGACTCAGACGTTTGATCATCTAAAAAACATCAAATGAGGCTCAACCCAACCTAGTGTGTGTTCGGTGTATAAGAAGGAGTGTTCCTAGGCTTCATTGTGAGTCAGAGAGTCATTGAAGCCAACCCAAATAAAATCAAGGCACTGGTTGAGATTTAGTCTCCCATATGTAAGAAAGATATGCAGAAATTAACAAGAAGAGCGGACGCGCTCAATCGATATGTATCCCGAGCTACGGATAAATGCTTACCATTCTTTAAAATACTCAGAAAAATCTTTGAATGGAATGAAGAATGTGAAAATTGCATTTATGAATTGAAGAAGTACCTAGGATCTCCCTCACTGCTCTCCCGACCAATTCTTGAGAGATATTATATAAATATTTGGCTGTTTAAGAATCCGTTGTTAGCTCGACGTTAGTCAGGTTGGAAGATGAGTTCAAAATCAAGTGTATTACACTAGAAAAGCATTCAAAGGAGACGAAATTAGATATCCACACCTAAAAAATCTAGCCCTTTCTCTTATTGAGGCTTCACGGAGGATGAAGCCATACTGCCAAGCACACACCATTATTTTGCACTGATTAACCTCTGTGCCAAGAACTTTACAAACCAAAGAAATTAGGGAGATAGAAGTCATGGGCAGTAGAATTGTGCGAATATAAAATCTTTTATGAGCCAAGGACAGCGTTGAAGGGACAAGCCGTAACAGATTTTATTATTGAATTCACATATCCGAAAGCAATCTCCACCCCAAGTTTTCCTTTCGAGCATACTTCCCTAGAAGAAAGCTCCACTCCAAAGCAAACTGAAAATATTTCCAACCAACCTGAAACATCAGTTGCCGAAAAGATGGATCAATGGTATAATGACCAGAATAAGAAAATATTTCACTAAGGTGTATTGTTTGAGGAAAGCTTCAATGATGATGTTCCAGTTTGGAAATTATATGTAGATGGATCCTCGTGTGCAACTGGAAGTGGAGCAGGCCTTATTATCAATACTCCGGACGATATTGATGTGAAATATGAACTTCGTTTTCAATTTCAAGCCTCCAATAATGAAGTAGAGTACAAAGCATTAATTACAGGCTTGGAGTTAGCCTTATCATTGAGAGTCGAGCAAGTTATGGAACATAGTGATTCTCAGCTCATTGCTAACCAAGTGCTTCAAACAAATGGAGTCAAGGGGAATCTCATGATCGAGTATCTATCCAAAACTGTGGAAGTCATCTTCAAGTTTGTTGTAGTCAAAATGGTGTGAATACCAAGGATAAAGAATGCCCGAGCAGATGCACTTTCTCTACTGGCCTCAGCGATAAAGACAAAACTTAGGAGAACTATCCCTATAGAAATTATTGAACACAGAAGTATCGATGTGGATGTAATGGTCAGTTTTATCGCTACGAATTTAGGATCCACGTGGATGGATCCTATCAGAAGCTACATTGACAAAGGTATATTACCCACTGACCCAAAAGAGGACAAGAAGTTAAGTTTCAAGGCATCCAATTATGCATTAGAGTGAGGAGTCCAATACAAAAGGGGATACATTATTTTATTACTTCGTGGTGTGCATCCAGTCGAGGTACCATATTTGATCAAAGAGGTACATAAAGGTTCATGTGGGTCTCATTTAGTCAGTCGATTATTAGTGCGAAGGATAGCTATGCAGGGATATTACTGGCCGACTATGAGAGCATATTGTTATTGCTTTACAATATAGAGTGATAAATGTCAAAAGTTTACCATCATTCACAGAAGATCGAGGGATGCCATAACTCTAATTACTTCCACTTATCCTTTTGCTATTTTGCGAACTGATTTGGTCAGCCCATTACCAAGGACCAAAGGAAGGTTCAAATACTTGGTAGTGGCAGTAAATTACTTTACCAAATGGGTGGAGGCTGAACCGTTGGTTGAAATGAATTATGAAAGAGTTTTCCAATTCATTTAGAAATAGATCATATGAAGTTATGGAATGCCATATGCCTTCATCACTAATCATGGCACTCAGTTCAACAATGAGGAATTTGAAGAGTACTATATTCAATCCAAGATCCAGAAACTTCACTCTGCCCCTGGACACCCACAGCATAATGGCCAAATAAAGGTCACCAACAAAACTATACTTGATGGGTTGAGAAAGAGGTTGGATGATGCTAAGAAAATATGATAAATGAGATACACAGTGTTGTTTGGGCATATAGAACTACAGTGAGAACAGCCACCATTAAGACTCCTTACATGCTTGATTTTGGAACTGAGGCAATGTTACCGATTGAGATAGGTTTGTCGACCCATAGGGTATTAAACTTTTATTCTCCCAAAAGTGATCTCTTGAGGAGGTTGGATTTAGACATGATTGAGGAAGTCAGGGAGGATATTGCACTTCTAATGGATGTTTATCAATAAAGAACTACTAGATTCTACAATAGGAGGGTTAAGCCGACCAACTTAAAAGAATGAGACTATGTCCTTAACAAGGTCATCCTGAAGGGAAACAAGTTTGAAGCAAACTGTCATGGTCCTTACCGCATCTTGGTAGTCGTCCGACCAGGAACTTATCACATGAAAACACTTGAAGGGGAAGAATTTAGTAACCCATATAATGCCGACCACCTCAATATATATGGTCAGTAATTCTATTACGTATTTGATGTAATATTTTCTTCTATATTAATAAAGTTATGCTTGTGTTTCTTTTTTCAGAGTACGATGATGATACACATCCCCCCAATAAACTAGCAAACTTTTCCAACTTCAAACTTGACCAACTTCAAAAAAAATTTAGAAAATCTTTAGACTTCATGTATGACTTTGACAAGTCACGACCTAGAAGTCCTTCTCAACCCAATAAACTTTTCTAACTTCAAAAGAGAAAAATTATTTTAAACTTCATGTATGACTTTGTCTTTGACAAGTCACGAATAAGAAGTCCTTGAAACTTTATGTATGACTTAAAGTTAAAAAATAAGGAGTTTTACCCGACCAAGTTAAATTCAAGAAAAACCTACATTCCTAACGCACTTAGTTGCCAATGGTAACTAATGCAAACACTTAGACATAAAAATGTTTTACCTAAGTGCATTAGTATAACCTAAGGCCAAATAACTCAAGTTCATAACTTAATCAGACACGGATCAATTAAACAAATAAGTTGGTTGCATAGCCAATACACTAATCAAAGAGCTTAACTATGAATCAAGGGATAAATACATATACGTGTATGTAAAAAATAATCTTTTATTTCATTAAACTTCCATAAAAAGATAAGACATACAATTAGAAACAAACAAGAAAAACAAATTTATTTTATGGGATATTTTTCCTCAGCCTTGTCCATCATAGCAGGAGGAGAATCAAGAGTATCGGGCAAAGTTATCGTCCTGAAGTCTCTGAACCTATTACTCCTTGTGGAGATCTGTTGATCCAACAAGTGATGGGGACCAATGTAAGTATCTTAACCATGAAGACCATAACCCCTAGGTACTTGCTCACTAAGCTCTGGGGAATGGCGTCAGTCGGGATCCACTCAGCATCAATTCTGAATGGAGGGTCAAGGCAATCTAATATGCCTAGATTATGCCAATGCCACAACTCACTTTTTTGTCTACCTTCAATAGTGTTAGTACATTCAACCATACCCACTTGTATCCTTCTCGACGAGAATGCTCCAAGTGATCTTCTATATGAGTTATGGCCTCATTATAGCCATCCATCTAGACAACTTTGGGTTGTTTAAATGAAAAGTCAGTCGGTCAACTTGATCTTGGAGATTTTTTATGGTTGTATCTTTATCCTTTAACAAAGCTTCCTGGTCGGCCAAGGTTTTTTTAGTTCTTTCTTCGTCCTCAGTTAGCCGAGCAACAACCACTTGTCTAGAAGACCGATCGGATTTGGTTTTCCTCTTCTTCAAGTTTTCCAGTACTTCAACAGTCTGGAATTTATTATCTCCTAAAAAGAAGCACCTACGCTTGACTCAAACTCAGTTGACTTTTTCAAGTTCTCTAACTCATTCTTTAAAATGTTATTCTTTTTTTCAAAAAGAGTAGCAATGTCTCGAGAACTTTCCACCTCCCTGTTTATCAAGAAGTCCTCCTTCTTGAATGTAGATGTGATCTCTTGCATTTTCTTATCAAAACCCCAACCTGCATTCAATGCTTCATATTTACTTCATAGTCAGAATGTAACAAAGCTCAAGCAAGATTATGATCATCCAAAATTTTCCCAATCATTTTATAGTATGACATATTATTCTCCATGGATCTATCAAAGAGACAATGCAGATGAACATAGGCTTTATTTACTTAGTCGAAAGCATCTCTGTTGATCAACCCCTCTAATTCAGTCTCAATCAGACTTACATGGCCAGTTCCAAACAAGTTATTACTACGTCTTGACTGGTCAGTCTTAGCGAAGATAATTACATTTTTCCTAGCAGTGAAAGTGACAATATCATAACAAGAAGTCCAACCAAACATACTGAACAAGCACAATTAAAGGTATACACTGGAAAGTGGACCAAAGGAAAATTTCCGTTCATCACTAAAAAATGTGTTACAAGGGATTGTTCCATTACAACTCAAAAAGAAAAAGAAACAAAAACAAACATCAATTTAAAAGGACACAAGAATGGGTCATCAAAATTGGATAAAATTTACACCTTCTTAATGTCCTTTATTGTTGCCTCTAGGAGGATGGACTCATTCCCAGTTACAGGTGCCAGGGAGGATTCACATATGTCCTCTTTATCATCAATCCCCTCATCCAAGTTAGGAGGGGAACTAGTATCATGCCTCTGAAATTAGTCAGAGTCGGCTGAGGTTCCGACCTCTTTCAAGGTAGAAGTCCATCCATCTTTGAATAACACCTTCTTCCCATACTCTAGATAGATAGAATATGTGGCAATGGCCTTATCCCATCCCCTATTGAAGGCATCTTCCTTGTCTTTTTATATTGGGCCTTATGCTCTAGACTCTTCTTCTTTTCAGCAACTACCTCCTTAGTCGAGATAATTGCCTTGTCCTCGGTAGCCTTTACTTTATCTTTGGCAGTCTTTATTTTTCCTCTGTTATGGCCACTCTATCTTTAGCCTACTTTAACTTCTCTTACCACTATTTTTTATCCCTCTTATGAGCCACTTCATAATTCTTTAAATATTTCGTTAAGACTTCAAAGGCCTCTTCCACATCAGTTGATGATGACCTTAGTTGGTTATCTTCAATCAATAACTGGTCATAGTCAACCAAAAACTGTAGAATTGTGGCCATAATAGAATTGTGGCCATAACAACAGTAACAAATTTATTATCGTATATACTTAAAGGAAAATTGTGGAAAGCAGACAAAGGGTTAAGAACTTACCAAAGCTAAATTTTGATTCACCATCTCCAATAGATGGGCTCTGTATAAAGGGGTTGTTGTTGACCTAAACTCTCGAACAAATTAGTCCCCTGGCAGGCCTAGGGTTCACTGCCATATATGCAGACTCAATAATAGCTTGGTCCACAGGGATCTTCAGGACCAATTCTTATTTTACATCTGGTGCTCTCTTCAACCTCATGAATTGAGGCTCGGTGGTTTTATCCTTCTCAATATTAAGAACCAGGGGTCTCTTATCGGCAACAGTGGTCTTTTTTGGTGGTGGAGAAGACAGATCAGCCAACAAATTATGAAATCTTCTTTTTCCCATCTCAACAGTGGGTGAACTTTGGATCGCAGTGATGTCAAAAGACTCAAAATATGATAAAGTCCCTCCAACTGTGAGCACTTTGCCTACTCCAAAAGACTCAGTAGTAGAAGATGTGGAAACATGTTCCTCGTCCAAGTTGATTGGAGCTTGGGAAACAACTTTAATTTCTCGAGACACAAAAGATTTAATGGATCTTTTATACTCCAACAAGAGAGAAGTTTCTCTGGGGTGATCTTCCTTTATTGTTTAGTGAACTAACCACAGAAATTTCAATTCGTCAAAATTCACCTCACCCTCCTTTGGACACCTCTTTTTACTTTCCTCTGCAAAAGTAAAAGAGGAGTGGTTAGTCGACATATCATTAAATAATTATTAGGCAGTGAAGAAAAATAAAATTCAAGATGTTAAATCGACCTTTTCCATGCCATTCCCGGGGGCATTTAGGACTAATGTATTTTATCCCCTCAAGAAGGGGGGCATATTGCTAGTTCTTTATCACTACTCCGTAATCCTAATAAGCTTTGTTTGAATCAAGAAGATTAACTATTAAATCCCTACTGGACTGCCTACTCTTTAGATAATATGTATGATACCCTATTGTTCCCCATTTGTAAAAATACATCAGTTCAGGAATCCCAATATGGGTCCCATGAAGTTCATTTAAATGATGGACCCCATTTACTACCCTCCCAAGTGTTGGGGGTACTCTAGCAGGGACCATGTCAAAATACTGATAGAATTCAAGGATTAGGTGATTTGGAGGGAAAGTTATTCCACACTTTGTAATAAATAAAATGGGGATCTAGTGGCCCTCATCTAGTGATAATATATCCACAGGACCTTCCACCAATTCTAAAGATACCCAAATGGGTATTTTTCAATTTTCCCTAAATTCTGGTAAGGAATCCTCACCCACACAATAAACAATTGTTTGGATGAAATAAAAGAAGGGGATATGAAATATATAAATTTTACAGGATTTCCTACAGAACAACAAGGAAGGAACTACAAAGGAATAGCTTGAAGAAATAGTAATTGCTTAAGTGTGAAGGTTAAAGGTGAGAAGAAATAGGGGAAAGTTTTATCCTTTTATAGATCGACCTCGAAAGTTAAAAACTAATGATTAATTGAACCAACATTTTAACTCTTAACAGCCACACGATTCCCATAGGTAAGAAAAGTCCAGTGAACCTTTTGGCAGTTCGCTAATTTTCAAATTATTCATAAAAATGCCATCACCTAATGTACCGGTGAAAAAATTACAAGTTTAAGAGGTCAGATGTCGACCACCATCATACTAGAGCACCAAGATTTTTTTTAGAGCTAATCCTAGATCCTTTCAATAAAACATCAAGCATGGAGCATTGTGGGCTTTTGTTATGAGTTAAATTATTCATGCCATGTGGACCTATGATATTGGGACACCTATCCTCATGAGTATACATATCAGAGCTTCATCTATACTTGGTCGGCTCCAAGACTACTTCGCCGGCATATTAGCCGATCATCTTAAGAAAATAAACCATCGGGAAGAAGAAATGTCATTCACATGGGAATTGTCAAGATCATTTACATTGCTTAACTAATTATATGTGGTTACAAAATTGGTAATTCCTACCTAATATAAAATATCAACCAATTTTGGACATAAACAGTAACATTTAATCAAATTAATTCTCACGCGATAATAATATAGGATTTCAATGGTCGTTTGAAGGTTAGACAGGTGGTCATCCTATTTCTTTATATTTACCAACATATGATTTATATAAACCTCCATTGTATTACCCAACTCTTTAAACATCTTGGTTACTAGTTGTAGGTGTTAAAATTCTACTAGTATTAACTCAATGCAATCAAAGTCGAGCAAATTAAAAAACGCACAATCACACAAGAACAAGATTTTCATGGTTCGACAATGTGCATATGTCCATAGGTGTTTCTTTCCTCTTTATTAATCAATTTATTATTACAATGACTATGTGGCCATCCGGGGCGAATTCCTCTGGCGCAGGCCAACCCCGAAATCGGGATGGGAATGGGAAAAGGTCCCTCTCTCTCCCTCTTTTGCCATGCGCGTGCGACTGATTTGAGGATATGGAGGTCCTCTTTCTGCCACTCATGACGGCATCTTCGCGGTCCGCCTCAAATATAAAATTGGTCTTCGTCAAAAAGGGGATAACACAAAGGAATGAAGTCACCTATCTATTTTTCTCAAAATAGGCAAAAGAATGTAGCCGCCTTGAGAGAACGACATCAAGGTCATACTGCTGTATATGAAATCAGGTGCTTCAAAGGTTCGGGACTAAGTAACAAAATGGAAAGGTGTTAGGCACCCATTCTGCACTTTCAGTCTCTCATGGGCTATGTTAATCTTCTCGTTTTGTCCAAAGCGTGATGTGGGTGTGTACATGCGTGTAATATAAATAACGGGATAAGGGAATTATTCTACTCACATCATGAAATGGATGGAGTGGACTCATCCGTAGAAGTGTACCCAAAAATAATAATAAACATACGATGTAAGTGCTCATCGAATCACGAATCTCTATGAAAGAGCGAATGTTCATGTCGAACAAGACACAAATATATAGGAGTTCAAGACTTATAAAATAGATATAGTAGAATATAAAAGACATAAAATGGAAAGAGAGAACTCGAATCATAGGATTGGCCCTAGACTCCTACGTAGCCCAAGGGGCATCAAAGTCCACGTAGCTTAAATATATCATAGGGGTGGGGTTCAACTCATGAAGCCAAATTTAAGACTCCTCTTTGAGTGCTTTTGAGAAAAATGTTTTCAAGTGAGGAAGTGTGAGAAAATGAGGAAGTCTTACTTTTGGAATTTACGAGTAATACCCTTTTTTTGCCTTTTTTTTTTTTGGGGGGGGGGGGGGGGGGGGTATGAAAATAAGTTGTGTGAAATACTATTAATAAAAGTGGATATTATTTGATATGAGATGATAAAACAAGACTAAAAGATATCATAAAATGAGAATAAAGTGAATGATAACTCTAAATGAGTAAACTAGAAAACAGATGAGGGTGGACCTCCTAGAAGACTTTTTTTTACTGAAATTGGGAGATATTTAGGCTGATTTTTGTATTGGTATAATAGGTAGAGGTAAATGACCAAAAATGGTAGAAAAATGAGGTGGGCGAATTTTGGAAAATAGGCTTTTTTGGTAATGAGAAAGATCTAATTTTGAGGGAATATTTGTTGACTGCTAAAAGGAACCTCCTTCAGGAGTGAGGTCATAGGCTCTTTATATAGTGCACTTTTAGGAGGTGTCGATCGGCAAGACCTCGGGTCAGCCTATCGGCATAGTGCCTGCCGTACTGGGCAAGGAAAGTATATTTTGTCGATAGGTAGGGGGTCTGGGGTGCCTATAGGTAGTTCGAAACGTAATTTTTGGAAAAAACTGGCATAAGATGCAAAAATTAAGTCCGAATCGCACACAGCCGAGACCGTTGGAAAAGGAATCCAAAGTCCTTCAATAATCCATTGATCAACTCTCTGGATCGGGAGTTGACCAAAATCAAACGGGGTTCGAAAGCAACCGATGGTCTTTGGATGGACGGTTTCAGAGTAACAGGAGTCATTCATTAACAAGACTATAAAGGTGTGCGCAATGCGTGTATCTACAACTCAAGTGTAAGTCAGTTGCTCAAGTAATACCCCGGTAAGTCAGGTGTCGAACTCAGGACATAAGACGATGATCGTGATGACAACTATGGGCAGATGTCTAAAACCAAACTATCGACTCACTCACGAAAATAAGAAAAGGTGATGAAATTATTTATGCAAAGTCATATGAATTAATGAAACTAACTAATGAATGCAATTTAATTAATGAAAGCAATATTAAATTTCACTTTTAGAAATAAACTATATGAGAAAATGGGGATGAAATACACTCCCCCGAAAAGTCGATAATTATGTTGAATATAAAACGTTCAAGAATTAAATATATAACCAAGAGAAAACCTTAAAAATATTTAAGTACCATATATGTGAGGATTTAACTCCACATAATACCTAGTCAAAAATAAAACTAACGTGAAAGATACCATTGTCGACACGCATATTATATCCTTAAATACTTCGGTTACCTATGAAAATCAAAGTTAAAAGGTCTACAATACTTGTTTCGACAAAGTATCAAACCTCCTAATTATTTATTTAATTTTATCCAATTTTACATTCATCTATAATACCTAGATTGGGTTCATGTACCCCAACCCTTTAAAAAGCTAGCCGGACATGATATTGTTAATCACTACGCATGAATTATCAAGATTACATGAAGATATGGTGAATTAATAACAAAAATAAAGCATTAAAACAATGTTAACAATATGTAGAGCATGAAGAACATGTAAGAAAAAAGCTTGAACAATCTCTGGAGTGGAATCAACTTTTTATTGAATTTTGCATGAAAAGAAAGCACAATTTTTTATCCAATTATTCCAAGGGTTCTTGTCTACTTTATATGAATGCCTATATGATTATAATATTCCTAATAACTATTTAAGAATCATGGAAGTCATTTTTTAAAGCCTTAAACTAACAGAACTCTTGTAGCTAAAAATAAAGAGAAAATGAGAATTCCCGTATATTTCAATCAGGTACATCAAACCCATTTTCCATAGGGAACCCAAATCGGTTCACATGTTGAACCAATTCACTCTTAAATTTGAACTGATTCACATACTTTCTCTGCATAAAGTCACTTTCTTGGGTCTTTTTCTCCTATTTGTACTTTTCACCCCTCGATTCTTATCCTAACTTCAAATGTGAACTTCTTCACCGTAACTCGAATTGAGGTGTCGTTTCTTCTAGAGTTCTCATGACTTTGAGTTCTTCAAATTTTCATCTAGATCCTCTTTCGAATTTTGTCTAAGAAATTATGAATACGCCCTTGACTTTCCTTTTTCGGGTTTCTTTCACCGTTTCAATTTCTCTTTTGCATCCACTTTCATAATTTACCTGTAAAACATGAGAGAAATATAAAAACCATGAAATACTCTCCAAAAAGGGTTAGTAGAATAAATATGAGATAAATCAACTTTAAATGCAATGCACGGGACCATAAAATTATCGTAATTAAGGGGATATATATGAAATATTTATGTTGAATCAAATCCCCCTAACGTAGAACACTACTCATCCCGAGCGATGTTAAAGAACAAGAGCGGTAGTTTAAATGGATTTTAAAATGGCTAAGGGATTGAATACCTCTTTTGCGGGAAAGTGATTGTATTTAGCATATGCAACAAGCCGTTAAACCCATAGATTACCCTAGTAGAATGAGTGGTGTCTTGTAAGGATTTGCAGTGAATGTACCCACAAAATTTGTTATCCACAAAGCTCAAAGAAAAACCAAAATAACTAAAAATAGTACAATTTAAATTCCTTAAAAATAATCACTTCAAATTTTTATCCGATACTTTTAATTCATGGGGTGTGTGTGTGTGTGTGTGTTTGAAGCCGAAAATTAAATAGCTAACTTCCACCGATTGATCATTACGTTATTTTTTAAAAATTTGCTTTGATTTAATTTCGCACGGAATGCACTCACAAAAGAATCACTCGGACGGTGTCTATTTTCTCTTGGTGCGCGTGATATAAAGAGTAAATATAATGAAACATAAGTTCATGCATACAAATTGAAAGACAAAATATTTAGGGTGAAAAGATCTCATGGACGGCTTACGATCATTGGAAAACGGAAAAAAATCATCTTTTATTCGCACCATTTTGTCACTTTCACTATCTTTTCATGTTTTAGCTCTCCACGCGGTAATTAATTAGGTTATTTGGACTCGGTTAGGACTTTTTGGAGTTATGGTGTATTGGGTGAAAAATGGGAATGGTTGGAAAATTCGAAGATGGAAAATTTTCTTGCAATGTCCTTCGGTACTTCTATGGGTTTTTGCTCTTTTTCTCTCCTTTTTCTTCTATTTTTCATATTTTTCTCATTTTTTCTATTATTTTCATTTCACTTTTTTCTTCGAGGATTTTTTAATATTTTTCTTGCCCCTTTTTACGTACCAGACGAATATAATTGATTAATTTTCAATTTTCACAACTCTAGACCAATTGGATTTTTTGGGTTGACAAATGAAAAATGGTTATGAAGTATTAGGCTCAAATTGTCGTGCAAAAGGATGATTTTTCATGTCTTTTTTGGCTAATATTTTTGGGTAAACAAACGATGGCCAAACTTCATTTATTCGAGTTAGTAATTATGTTATCATATGCGTCTCGAGATTAATTTTAATTATGAAATATTTTTGGCATGTTTTCAAAACAATATCTTACTCGTTATTCGTAACCGATCATGCAATGATTTAGAGATCATCAACGACTTTTTAATCATTAAAAAGAACTTTGAGTTAACATTAACTCGGATTGATTTACTTACTCGAAAAAAGTGATTGGCTCGAAAATCACCGAGTTAAAACTCTCCACACTTATTCTTTAAGTCGTCAATTTTCGTTCAATTTTCTTTTTTGAGCAATTCGGCTTAGTGCATTAGATTTTCACAAATTGAGACTTCAAACAGAAATTTAGTGATATTTTTTAAGAATTTAAATTCTAATTTTTATTTATTTTGAAGATTTTTTTTTTTTGGAAATTTAATGATTTTTTTGAATTTTATGACATTTTTCAATTTTGGGGGAATTTTAAAATTTGTGGAGTTTGAAAAACGCACTTTTCACCCCCCAATGTAGACTTTTGCATTGTCCTCAATTAAAAGGACTAAAATCTATATAAGAAAAGAAGAGTGTGAAATATATAAGCAAAAATTAAAATGCATTACTACACTAGATAAACATAAACAACTTGCATTAACAAAAGATAGAGCAATTACATAGTCCTTTGAAATATATGAGTAAGAAAAAGAAGGAGCTACATAAAAGATAGGAAACATAGCCAATAAGCTACTGGGAAGGGCCGGGGGAATTCGGGTCGCGGGTGTATGGGTCATAGAAGTAATCCAGGAATTGTGCGTACAGATTATATTCAAGCAGTACATGTCCACTTGAAGCTACATAATCATGCTCATGTCACAACGATAATCATGACAATCCAACCCTCGATCCTCTAGGTATTTGGCAATAAACCTATCGATGCACGTCTTAATATGGTCCATACGGCTATGAATGGCTGCCGTATTATAAACACGCTCATCAAAGTCGGCCTCGTAGTCCGGGTCGACCTCCTCGTCTTCCTCTTGGGCTTCTCCACCAATTTCTTCTTCCTCCTCCTTATTTTCATCACCCTCGTCCCCCTCACCCATTTCCACATTTTTAAATATAGGCTCGAGTGGACCTTGTACGTTTTATAATTGAATGGAGCTACGCTCGATGGAGGTAGCATTGATGGGCTTTGGGGCACGTGCGACGGAGCCCCATCCGGAGACCAAAGCATCGTGGCAGAGTGAGAAAATGAACTGCCCATGGGGGAGCGACATCTTTCCTGTCTTGTCGAAGTCCACGTCAATAATCTCCTTAATATAGGTGTGGGAAAGGATAATTAGAGGGTCTTCGTCAAGAAAATGTTAGAGGAAAGCGCCATGATGGAGCTAGATTGCGGAGTTATTTATTGTCGGGAGGAGTGTGCCGCAAACAATGATATTGGAATAGTTGGTAGGCGGGGGCAGTTTCCCAACGGGAAATGCGTCACGGGTGCACTCGATGATCGGCGCCCAACGATCGTCGCACACTTGCTTGGGGAGTGCAGGAGCGGCATTGGGATATATGTGAGGGTCGTACATGTTGATGCCCATAGGCTACATATTTTACTTTATTATATTTAGGGAGATCGGGACTATCGTGCCATTGATGAAGGCCTCGTATTGGACTCGGGAAGTGCGGACAAGGGTGTCATAGAATAGCCAAACAATATCTTCATAGGTCCCACCTGTTGGGGTTAACCATTAGGACCAACCGAGATGAGAAAAAATTTATGTAACATTAGCGAAAATTTGGTCCCACACCACTCGTTTCTCGATGAAAATCGTGCGGGTGGGTCCAAAGTGTTGATTGATCCAATCACTCTATTGAGTGGAGTAGAATAACCCCGTGCATAGTCATCTTCGATATCCATTGAGTTTTATTTTTATCACTTGACGTATGGGGAAGGTGGCATGTCTTTGAGGCATGGTGGGAGAAGGAAATTTGAGGATAAGGGAAGAGTTTGTAATGGAGAAGAAGCGAAGTTTTAGTGTAGGAGAAATGTGGGAGGTGGGGGATAAAGTTTGTGTTATAAGTAAGTGGGGTGGAAAAATGGTGGGAAAATGAAAGGGTGTTGGTGGTAAATGGAGGGGGAAGTGAAGATGAAAGGTTTCTTTATGGGATGGAGTGAAAAGGGTGAAAATTCGTGTATCGGGGGAGGGGGTTGTTTTGGGTGGAGGGAATGTGAAAGAGTGGGAGGGAAGATGATAAAAAGGGGGTGAATCTCGTATTTGCAGCACAGAGGCACGAATCGGTTCGGACCAAGGGCGAACCGGTTAGGGGTGCGAACCGACTCGGGTATATTTGCTGCCCAAACTGCTTTGTGTTCACTTCTTTCACTCTTTCTCAGGATCGGAGTCAGGGGAAGGGTACAAAATCTCCACAATGATTCTAAATTGCTTAAGGGTGATTGAAGACACTCAAAATTCTCATCGCTACTGAATTTATCTCACTCAAGGTTCATTAGGGTAAAAAAGACGCTCGTATCTCTCATTAATTCCGAATTAACTCACATCTAAACACTCTAAACACACACGCGACTCAAAATCACTACAACTAATTCACCCCATACGCGTCAGGAGTGTGACGACCTCTCACTCAAACCTACTCATCCCCACATATGGGCACCGACAATCAAATCGTGTCGCCTTCCTCAACATACACCTCTAGATATGGATTTAGTAGTTGTCCATTCACTTTGAATGTGTTCCCACATTTCAGATTTTCTAATTCTATATCAACATGGGGAAATACTTCACTTATGATGAACGGGTCGGTCCACCGTGAACGTAATTTATCGAGAAACAACTGTATTCGTGAGTTATATAAAATCACTTTTTGACCCGGACAAACTCTTTTCGATTGATAATTCATTCCTGAGCAAGTTTCATCCTTTCCTTGAAGATGCAGGTTCTTTCATATGCATCCTTGCCTATTTCTTCCAACTCATGCAATTGCAATTTTGGCACTTCATCGGCTTTGTCAAGGTTATAGTTCAACCTCGTAATGTCCCAATACGCTTTGTGCTCGATCTCTACAGGGAGATAAAAAGGCTTCCCATACAGGAAGTGGAATGGGGACATTCCGAGGGGGTTCTTGTATGCAGTCCTATAAGCCCATAGCGCATTAATCAATTGAGTAGACCAATCCTTTCAGTTAGGATCATCGGTCCTTTCGAGAATTTGTTTGATCTATCAATTTGCTAACTCAACTTTCTCATTCGTTTGAGGGTGGTACACCGTCCCAACCTTGTGGATGACACCATACTTTCCCATTAATTTTTCAAATGGCCTATTACAAAAGTGCGTATCGTTATCATTAATGATAGCCTTCAGATCACCAAAGTGAGATAGTATGTGTTCATGAATGAACTTCACCACCACCTTACTATCAGTCGTCTTAGTAGTTATGGCCTCTACTCACTTCGACACATAATCTACCATGACAAAGATGTATAGGAAACCAAAGGAGGGATGTAAAGATCCCATAAAGTCGATGCCCCAACAGTCTAATATCTTGATGATGAGAATAGGGGTCAAAATCATTATGTCTCGTCAATTAATAGCTCCCATTATTTGTCACCTATCGTAAGATGTACAATGGGTGTTCACATTACGAAAGATTGTGGACCAATAGAGATCACTTTGGAGAATCTTAGCGGTCATCTTTTTCATGGAAAAGTGGCCTCCACAAGCTTTCGAATGACAAAATCGGATGACACTAGGGATCTCTTCATCCGGCACACATATACGGATAATTTGGTTAACACAATATTTAAACAAGTATGGATCATTATAGAAAAACATACGCAATTAAATAAAGAACTCCCCCTTGTCTTGTAGTGTCCAATCGTAGGGGGCGGCCCCCTTGAATAGATAATCAATGTTCGCAAACTAGGGGAGAGAGGAAGTGTCAAATAATTTCCCATCTATAAAATACTCATCTATAGGCATATAGGATATTTAGGTACGTGGGACGAGAGCCTCAATAAATGATCATCTACGATGTTCTCTAATATTTTCTTGTCTTTAATGGAAAGGTCAAATTCTTGGAGTAGTAAGATCCACCTAATGAGGTGGGGCTTCGCATACTTCTTGGAAAGGAGATATTTGAGAGCCACATGGTCGATAAAGCATATAATGGGTGAACCGATGAAGTAAGAATGGAATTTGTCTAGGGCGATGTGACACCCCAACTAATTAAATACCGGGTAGCTACTCCTTTATTAAATTAATACAAAATGCCAAGTTGGTTCAGTTCATAGTATCACTGTCGAAAATGTTTTAACAATTACTAGCCACCAAATATTTAAAAAAATGAGTTGTCAATTTTAATTAAATCCGATTAACATACAATAAGTGAATTACAAAATGCTAACATAACCACCACAACATAGTCATAATAGAATAACCATCAAATAATAATGAGTCTGGAGGAATACTCCTCACAACAATCTGAATACTGAATTAAATAAATACCAAGTTTGATTCACTAAATTAATTACAACCCAAAGTCTGAAATAACTGATAAGTAAAATGTCTCTAAAAGAAATGGGGCGATATGCCCAACAAATGAGAAAATCTGATAATGGAGTCAAGATTTAAAATGGAAGCGTCTACTGTCAAGGTCCTGTAACTTCCACAGCAGCTACAGCACCTCACCGGAATAGAACTCCTATGCATGGTGTCCTTGTGGTTGGGCACCTAAAAGTTTTTTTTACAAAAATAGATTTGAAAGAAAACGGGTCAGAGCTCGATTGTGAAAATAATTTAAAAATTTGCAAGTGTTTAATATCATTAAACAGTGAATATCAAGTACATGATAGTGTGTACACTCACATGAGTTCCTCACCTCTCAACTAATTGTGCACTCCTATCGTACCCGTACCCATTTTAGTTATTCCCATATCTAACTAGTCCGATACCAAAATCTAACATTACTATACGATATCCAATTCAATCCCCAACAACTTCTGTTTAACAGAGTATTATAACTTGCTACACAGTTTCCCATGTTAGTATTACTAATTACTAGAGATCTTCCATTTTCACTTTACAAACTGATGCTATTATTTATACTCGCATTTATTCATGGCAATTCATTTCAATTAACAGTATATTATTCTCATCATAAATATACAATACTATCACCCCAAGACTAAGCTGCGGTGCACACATACTCTGCTATCCAATCCCGATACATCACGTACATAAGGACCACGTATTCTAAATCTCTCAGGAATCGTTTCATTAAACAGCAATCACAAACAATGGAGACGAACATAGTTCACATCACATGGGTCACGCACATACCTACGATCCCATGATCATCAGACTTATCAAGTTCTCAATAAGTCCTTCTCTGACCTATGTCCTCGAGGTACCAATCTAAATCCCCCCGTAGGCACACAAAGATTAGATGGCCTTGATCGAACGCCGACCTCCCATGATAGCAAGTACGGTAGGTATGTTATACACAGATAACTACATATACTAAACATTCGCACATCTTAGATATCACAATAGTTTATTAGTGGTATACTTCTCGTTCTTATACCAACATTAAGTGTTATAAAACTCACAAGTCCCCGGTTTATATGTATTTAAGTTATCAACTCTTCTCACGTCGTAATTTGGTACTCGTTTTCCAATCCACAAATGTCATCCGGTTTCTATAAGATAGTAAGTTTGACTCTTCAATGTACCCCAAATCTCAAAACTATACCCACTAGTTAATAAGGGAAGTTTATCGCACCATTTAAATAAGTCTACGGGACACTAAAAATAAAATCAGGCCTAAAAGGCCATTCTGTCAACTGGTTAGAAATCTCGTTCGAACGAGATCGTTTGAACGAGTGTTGTTAGAACGAAAGGCTTCGAACGAACTAACAACTCATTAGAAGGGATATTGCCATCTCGTTAGAAGTTCGTTCGAACGACCTGGGCAGGTCTTCTAACGAGATGGCAGTTTAAGCCCAGAAATTCCCAAGTCCGTTTTTCTTCATTTTCCTCTTCTCTAAATTCACCCTAAGACCATCAAATTTATGTTTTAACATTTTTAAACCATTTCTAATCATCCTAGGTCATCCCTTAACATATTTTAGGGGTTAAATCTTACCAATTAACATGCCAAAATCATAGATCCCCAATTTTTGTCCCCAAACCCTATGAACTTGAACCTAAAATTTAATCTCATAAAAAGACTCCTTATTAATCCGTTTTCGGATCATCCAAAGTTCTGTTTGTATATCGAATTTTTCCATCATCATTCTACATGCAAATTCCTACCCAAAACCACAAGTTTCACAATAATTCCATTGGGTGTTCTTCATCAAAATTTCAAGATATAAACAGTTTTCTACACTACACATGGAAGAAATATTCAATGAAAATAACGACATCCAAACACTTGCCTTAGATTCATTTTCCAGATGTGCTGTTGATGATTCGAGGTTGATTCTCTTCTTTAATCAGTCATAAATCATCTCCAATTTGATGGTGGTGAGTGTTTTAGGTTTGGAACCCTATGGTAACTCCTCTCTAACTCCCGTAGCCCACTTCTAAAGCTTTTCGCTGGTAATGGCCTTAGTGGACCCTTTAGAATAATAAATATTAACTCTAATTTTCGTGGGTTTTAATTCTCTTATTTTTAAAATTACCAAAATACCCTTTTGGGTTACCGGTATGGCCTAAAAATGCCCTGAAACCCAAACTAAATCCCCGACTGGTGTTTTCTGACTATTTAGACCCTTCCGTACACGTTGGCGGACTCAAAATGACCATTCGGTTGATAAAAATATAATTCACTTTCTAATTTAAATAATTACCTTCCTGACGCGATTGACACGCGCGTCCGAACTAAATTTTCCAAATTGTCATATTTTAGTCTCGCGAAAATTTTAGCATTTTCAATATTCATATATTACCATACATACATATCATAATCAAATACCAACTCACATCTCGCTAGTATTTATATCCGAATTACTTCTCAATTAATTCTCATTTAATTTAATTAATCCCTTAAATAAATATCAATAAAATTACGGGGTATTACAGGCGAACACTACCGCTAGAAATTATTTCTCTGTGGTGGAGTAATTCAATTGAGGCGCGGTTAAAGTACGGCTAGTGTAGAATATGATGTGGGCTTTCTTATCTCTTCATTTCCCTAAAACGGACCCTACCACATAATCACTCGCATCACACATAAGCTTGAACAGAAGGGTCCAATCCATAGCTTGCATGATGCGAGCGAAGATTGTAATGCTTCTCAATTTTTCAAAAGCTTCTTAGCATGCTTCACTCCACTCAAAAGGGGCATCCTTCACGAGTAGGTTACTTAAGGGTCTAGCGATGGCACTAAATTCCTTAATAAACCTATGATAGAAACCCGCGTGGCCCAATAAAGAGCGCACATTTTTTAGTTACTTAGATGGGTGAAGTTCAGAAATAACATCAATTTTTGTCCTATCGACCTTTCTCCCAATTTAGTACCAAATTATTTTCCACACATCGGGCTATCACCTTCTCAAGATTGGCGAGGCAATGGTCAATAAAGGAGACGAAGACATTAAAATCATCCATGAACACCTCAAGACCCCTTTTAACCATGTTGCCAAATAGACTAAGCATGCACCGTTGAAAGGTCATGGGTGCATTACATAATCCAAATGACATACGTTTGTAGGTAAATGTGATGAAAGTACACATGAACATAGTCTTTTGTTGATCTAAAACATCCACCTCGATTTGGTTATACCCTGAATAACCATCTAAAAATAGTAAAACGGTAAGCCCACTACTCTCTCAAGCATTTGGTCCGTAAACGGCAAAAGGAAATGATCTTTTTGAGTGCCTACATTAAGCTTTCGGTAGTCAATGCAAACGCGTCATCCTGTGGTGGTACGTTTTGGGATAAGTTCCCCCTTTGCATTTTTTACCACAATCATTCCCGACATCTTCGGGAAGACTTGAATAGGACTCACCCATTTAATATTTGAGATAGGATAGATGATGCCCGCATCCAAAAACTTTATAATTTTTTCTCTTACAACATCTTTCATTGTTGGGTTCAAACGCCTTTGTATCTCCCTAGAGGGTCTCACGTCCTCCTCTAGGTGGATTTCATAGGTACAAATTAGGACTTATACCCTTCAAATCCGCAATGCTCTAACCAAAATCACTTCAATGCTTCCTCAGATGGCCATAAGCTTTCCCTCTTGCTCTTTATTTAGGCTCTAGGAAACAACAATAGGATATGTCTCATCATCTCCTAATTAAGCATATTTGACGTTAGAAGGAAGATTTTTCAATTCGAGGGTAGGAAATTTCTCATCGAAGGGAACCGTGGATGATTCCCTCGGTTGTAGTTCCTCAAATTAAGATACCAAGATAATATCTCTCACGTCCTCATCGCTCTAACTCTCATCCAACCACTACACCAAAAAGTTTAAAATTCCACCCTTATGTCGGCCACCCTTGTCACGGTCAAAGACCGTGACAAAAAAATAAAAGTTTTTTATCACAATCATTGACCGTGACTCGTGACAAGGGTTTATCACGGTCAATGATCGTAACAATTGTATTAAGTTGTTATGGTCAAAGATCCTGACACGTTCGTGACAAGTCTTTTAACAAACACGTCCCTAGGCGCTCTTGTTTTTCCACCATTTCATTTTCCTCTATTTTTCTCCCTCTCCCAGCATCTCAGGTATGTTTCTCTCTCTCTCTCCCTCTCTATTTTATTTGTGTTTATGTGTGTGTGTATATATAGGTGCGTGTGTGTGTGTGTGTGTGTATGTGTGTGTGTGTGATTTTCAGTGTGTGTGCGTGTGTTAGATTAATTGTGTGGCTTTCTCTCTCTCTCTCTCTCTCTATATATATATATATATATATATATATATATGCATGTGTGTGTGTTAGATTAATTGTGTGTGTGTGTGTGTGTGTGTGTGATTAATTTGGTGTTTATAAAAATTGGTCATAAATCTAAAATTGGACCCCCTTTGTTGTGTAAATATGAAATTAAAATTGGGTACAAATCTAAAATTGGGCATATTGTTGTGTAAATGTGAAATTAAAATTGAAATTGGGTATAAAACGAAAACTGGGTATAGTGTTGTGTAAATCTAAAATTGGGTATAATGTTGTGTAATTGGGTATAATGCTGCACGTATAAATATATATACACATAGAGATTGTTGAATTGTTGAATTGTCTGGGATTCTTGAATTGTTGTTAACTGGTGGATTTGAACATTTAGATGGCCATTGAGTTGGTTGGCCCTAGGAATTTCATATAAAAGACATTATTATTTGCATTGTTGTTTTGAATTCTTTAATTGTTGTTGACTGGTGGATTTAAACACTTAGATGGCCATTGAGTTGGTTGGCTCTAAGAATTCTCTAACATTTAGGATTGTTATGTGAAATGAAACATAACTATGTAAAACTCGAATATAAATAAGACATGATTAAATGAAACACACTATAAAATTTACACAACAAGTAATAAGTAATCATGCATTCATATGAGAATACATGCATGCATGTAGCCCACAAATAAAGTGTTAAGTAACGGGGGTAAAAGATAATAATGGGAACCGCAAGAGATATCCCATAAGTCAACTTCTTATATAAAAATTGGTTCGGGGGGTGCATGCCTGCATAGATTCTCACGTGAATGCATGACATAACGGTTCTATAACATTTGTCACTAATTTAAATTACATATAGTGCGCACAGATACTAGCCCTCTAATCTTATGCGTACGCATTCAATAGCACTTAGATCAGTTCGAGAGCCATTACCCCTATAATGAGATATCTCGAATTGTTCTGTTTGGACAGTTTGGAACTGCATAGTTTCTTTTTAATAATATTTTTAATGGCTTAAACTTATTACTTTTGAGGTAAGTTCTGCTGGTGTATCTTAATGTTCTCTGGGTACATACTAGATGATGCGAAGTTAATTGTTATTTTAATTGATAAATTAAAATAACACTTACACTCGCGAATCTATGTCGTGTACTTGAAGAACTATGGGGATATGATGCCGAATTTTCCTCAAATTGGAACAATGTGCTTGAGTTGTTAAGTATATCATAAAAATATACGGTCTTGAATGGGATAGGACCACTCACCCTTTGGAGGAGATGGAGGAAATAGGAATTATATTGTTTTTATAATATAACATTGAAAGATGAGATATTATTATTATAGTAAATTATTTAATGGGAACTAAATGTTCACACTTTTGTTTATACTAATTCACGAATATACGCATCTTACCCATAATAGGTGATTGTTTGTTGTAGTTGTGATGGGATATCCTAAATATAAAGAGTGGATGGGTGAGATAAATAGATTAGTGTTTCATAGAGTTGCTAATGAATTTGTGAAATACGCAAAGAGATGTCGTAATGATGAAGATTTTCCGTGTCCGTTGCTAAGTGTAAGAATGATAAGGTGTTTGAGTTTTAAACAGTTGAAATACATTTGTTAAGATATGGTATGCAAGATAGTTATCGATTTTGGAATTTTCACGAGAAATTGAAAGCTCCTTTTGTCCCCGAGAAACCTTCACAATAACCTTCAACAAGCAGGATAGATGTACATGGGGAGGATAATGTAGATTATAATATGCTAGAGGATTTAGTTGATGATGCATATGGCGCTCATGAAGTGGAAGAAAATGAGGTAACAGATGATGTACGGGGTTTAGGTGCTCATGAAAATATCGGGATAAACCTTGACGATAACTACCAAAGTTTATAATTGAAGGCGATCCAGCCATTGTACTCTTGCTATGAGAAAGATCAAAAAACATTACATTCCATGGTAGGTTTGCATAGTTTGAAGACCTAATATGGTTTGTCTGGTAATAGCTTTACGAGAATTTTAAATTGGGTGAAGGGCTTGCTACCCAAGTAGAACACGCTTTCAAATAGGTATCCTACTATGAAGAACAGTTTGAAAGTTTTGATAATGAAGTATAAATCAATTCATGCTTGTGTATATGACTGCATACTATATCAAAAGGAGTATGAAAATCTCGATCAGTGTCTAGTATGCAATGAACATAGATATGTCTAATCTATAGGCAAGAAAGGCACAAGCTCAAAACTGCCTCAAAAAGTGTTGAAATATTTTATCGTTGGGCTTAGACTAAAGAGATTTTTCACAGTTCCATGGATAGCAGAGGCAATGACTTGGCATGTTAGGGCAGAAGTAGGGGATGATATCATGCATCATCCTATTAATTTCACAGCTTGGAAGAGGATGAGTTTTGAGTATCATGATTTTTCTCGAGAAAAGCGTAACATTAGTTTGGCAATATCAATAAAAGGTCTCAATACATTTGGAAATCTAAGTTCTAATTAAACTGTATGGCCGGTGATCCTAGCCCCACTCAACCTCCCTCTTTCACAGTGTTTGAGACCTGAATTTTTGATGTTGTCTTTGTTGATACCTGGGCCAAAGACACCAAGTGAGGACATCGATGTCTACATGGCTCCTTTGCTAGAAGAATTAAATGAGTTGTGGGAAGAAGGTGTGCAAGTATTTGGCTCTTTTAAAAAATAAGAGTTTACACTGAAAGCTAGGTTGATGTGGGCAATTCATGATTTTCTAGCAGATGGGACATTATCTAGTTGTGTAGTATGGTTATTTATGGTGTCCTATTTACGAAGAGGAGGCTAAATCTCTTCGTCTCCCCGCTAGCTCAAAAAATATATACCATTGTCGTAGGAGGTTTTTGACCCCCACTCATAGTTTTAGAGTTGAGAAAGGTTCCATTTTTTTACCAGACAGGGTTGAACATAGTCCACCTCCGAGAAAACTATGAGGTTCAGGAATTGGAAGTAAATCTTTTAATTATGGCCCTAATATGCCAGGTGAGAATCCTAAATTTAAGAATGTCAATCATAAGAACACCCTAAATGGGAAAGAAACTGAGACAAGAAAGAAATGATCTAGGAGGTCAATTTTATTTGACTTACCTTATTGAATGAATAACCTGATGCGCCATGTATTGGATGTGATGCACACAGAGAAGAACATCATTGAACATATTGTAGGCGCATGTGCCTTGGAAGGAGTCATTCGAAGGATGGAGAAAATGCACGAAAAGACCTTAAATCGTTGAAACTTAAGCCGCAACTATTGTTGAAAGAAGATATTAAGGGAAGGACAATAATTCCCCCTGGTGCATTTATTTTGACGATTGAGAAAGTAAGGTGCTTTTAGACACAATATATAATTTGAAGGTTCCATCTAATTTTTTTTCCAACTTGCAAAAGATTGTGAATTATGCCACCCATAATTTACATAAGTGTAAGTCCCACGATTGCCATGTGATCATGCAAATGGTTCCTCTATTGTTTAATCATTGTTTCTCCAAGAACAAGGATTTATGGAGGGATATTATGCAAATTAGTATCTTCTTCTCACTTTTATGAGAGAGGGTAGTCAATCGAGATCACATAGTGGCTGAAAAATTGGTGGTGACCGAAGCGATATGTGTTATAGAGAAGTACCTTCCTCCATAATAATTTGATAAGTGTTCACTTGTTAGTACACCTATGCGACAAGGCACTTCTTTGTAGTCCGGTTAGATATCGGTGGATGCATTCGTTTGAAAGATTGATGAAAGTATTCAAAGATTACGTCAAAAATACACAATACTTCGAAGGATCAATTGCAGAGGAATACATCACCGTGGAGTTATCAATCTACACTCGAGAATATATGCCTAACCCGACCAGCATGGATGACAATGATGAGTTCGTCGATGAGGGTGGTAATGTGATGGGTAAACGAGTGAAATTAACGAGTTTGCAACATGAACAAGTAGCTCGTTATGTATTTGACACACATGAAGATGTCGAAGAACAGAAAAAGTAAGTTTAAATTATTTTAACTTTTACATTATTTTAATTTGTATACATGATTAATTTTGTAATATGTTCGTCACGATCTATGCAAAAAATATGAAACCTGTGAAAACAATAAAAGACGAAACCAAGTGCTAAAACCCGAACCGTTTAACACAAGACCCATTTTCTTCCAACTCACTTGCCATTATCTCCACCCAAATAGGAAACTAACACTTGCCAAAAATTCAAAACAAAACCCACATTTTTTACTTGGCCAAAACGAATCCCTCAAATCTCTTATCTACCAAAGAACATCATGGGCTATTCAAATAAGGAAACGCAGTTTAAAAAAAAGAGAAGACTCTCACGTAGGAGACTGCAAAAGAAAGAAAGTCAGTGTATTTATGTACAGAGTAGGAACATAAAAAAAATCAGAAAAATACAAAAAAAAAAATAGTTTAGTGTTAGAATAGATTTTTTAGGTTCAATCTTTCTTTTTATTTACGTAATCAAGTGCTGAAAATTGTGGAGAAGATTGGATGAATGTCAAGATGCGCTTCAAGAACATGGTTCGATAGGAAAAATTGCATACCATATTTCTTCTTCTTGTTTCATTTTATATTATTCTTGACATATATTTGATTATTGTGTTATGTTCTGATATGAGAATGTTAAGCTAGTCACCCTGTTCAAGGGGTGGGATGAACTGGGTATGATATTAAATTAATTGATTGATTTCATTAATGTTATATTACTAGGTTAATTAATTTAAACTGTCACAAATTTATTTATGTAACGAGAGTTAGTAAATTAATTTTAAAAATTAATGTTTGATTTTGGGAGTCAAACTAGAGATAGGTTTTGGGAGTACCCGAATTTGGTATCATGGTCCCAGACAAGCAACCTAATAAAAATGGCCCAAAGTCTGGCCCTGCGTATCTCAACTAAATTCAGTTACGACTCAGTCCATTCCTAAAATCTTGGAGAGAGATAATCTAGGAGTAAAAGATGGGCGCTGGGGAGGCCAACACCCCCACTCTCCGAGAATAATCATGTATATAATAAGCCCTAAGACTTGGGGAAAAGGCACACACTGTATTCTCTATAAAATTCTCCCCGGAGTATATAGAAATAATACTAACTGCACCACTATGGACGTAGGCATTCTTGCTGAACCACGTACATACTGTGTTGTGTGATTGGCATTTTGTGTTCTTTATTTCCTCTGATGATTGCGCTTTTCTTATTTATTTGTGTTGAATATAATTGTCACCAAAATTGGCTCCATCTGTGGGAAGTGTTTGTCTTCTTTAAGAAATCCCTCACCAATAAAGAAGCTAAAATGTCTAGCCATAGCAGGGGATATCCAAGAACAGCCTCCCCCTCGCAGGATCAGATCTAAAGTTCGGCATTCAGATCAGGGGGCTCGCCCGGAAAGGCCAGCCTCAGAGGAGAGCCAAGGACCAGCAAGGTCCACACAAATATCCAGATTGATTGATACCTATGAGGCAAGGCTCCAAGAGCAGAGAGAGTCCGCTCGCAAGCAAGAGGCTTAGAATGCTCACCACAAAAGGAAATTAGAGAAGATGGAGAAATATCTTCATCACTGCACTAGGCCACATCCATATCGCAGTCCTAGCCCTCGGGCGAGCAAGTCTCGCAGCCGAGGAAGGATCCCTAGACGTGGATCCCAAAAGAGTAAGAAGCACGAGTCAAACGACGACTCGCTCGAGCACCAGCGACCGACTCGCTGTTATAAGAGCCCATCTCGTAGCAATGAGAACATGCGAAATTTGGTCCGAAGGTAGATGGATCAATACCCAGCACATCGCGGTGCAAGATCGACCAGGGAGCTCGCTAGACGAGCTCTCAAGACCCAGATGAAATCCCCTTTCTCAAGGGAGATAGAAGAAGAGGAAGCCCCCAAGAAATTTTCTATTCTAAGATTCAAGATCTATGATGGAAAAACTGACCCTATTGATCACGTTAGGCAGTACAGGCAAGCCATGACTCTCTGGAACCATCGGGATGCACTGATGTGTCGAATTTTCCTTTCGAGTCTACATAATGTGGCGCATAAATTATTCGAGAGGCTCCCTCACATGTCTATCGGGAGTTTTGAGTCCCTGGCCGAGCTCTTTACGGCCCACTTCATTACTAGTAGCTCCCATCCCAAAAGGATCGATGCTTTACTAACAATGAAAAATACGCCTCAAGAGAGCTTCCGGGACTACGCGAAGAGGTAATGGGAGTTGTTCAACGAGGTCAAGGACTGCTCGGAGCAGGTAGCAGTAGCCTCTTTCAAGATTGGTTTACTCAGATCTTGCTTTCTGCACCAATCCCTGATGAAGAAGGAGGCCACGACCATCGATGACCTGATGGCTCGCATCGAGAAGTACTCTAAAGTGGAGGATGTGGCCCGCCTCAGTACAGGGGAGAACGGTCGAACTAAGCTCACTGTCAAGGGCAACGACAAGGTCAAAAAATAGAAAAAAGGGGGCAAGAATGGTGGTAAAAATGACTCCAAGAATGGAGGAAGGAACGATGCTTCGAAAGCATTCCAAGCAGTTAACATTGTCTTCAAAGAACCAATCTACAAGATCCTGGCGAAGATCAAAGACGGGCCATTTGTGAAGTGGCCCTAAAAGATGGGAGGAGATCCCTCAAAGAGAAACAACGCGTTGAGATGCGCTTTTCATAAAGAGGGAAGACATAAGACTGAGCACTGCAAAGCTCTTAAGTATCACCTCGAAGAACTGGCCCAGTCTGGGCACCTAAATGAGTTTGTGGAGAAGAAGGTAGAGAAAGCTGCTGCCAATGGGGAAACAATACCTAATAACGTACTCGAGGACGATGCTAGACATGAATTCGCAGTAATTCATGGGGCATCTGATATGAAGCAGATTCAAGGGAATTTATCTCATTTGAGGTAAAAAAAGCTTACAGCAGTAATGCAAGCTTTTCAGATCGATCGAGCAAATACACAATCAGGAAAGCATCGGTGAGTAGATGACGTCGACTATAGCAAACATATCGTGTTCACAGATGAAGATCTGGTGGGAGTGAGAACCCCACATCATGACGCTTTGATCATTACGCTCAGGATAGCCAACTACGACGTTGACAAGATACTCGTCGACCAGGGAAGCTCATCCGAGGTAATGTATCTCGACCTCTTCAGGAAATTAAAGTTAAGTATTGCCGACTTGAAGGAAGCCACTGTCCCTTTAGTTGGCTTCGCTAGAAAAGTGACTATTCTATTGGGAAAGATCGTGCTGTCGGTAAGGGCAGGAAGTGTCTCCAAGATGATCGAGTTTCTCGTTATTGACATCGACTCGCCATATCAAACTATCCTTGGCAGGGGGTGGCTGCATGCAATGAAGGCAGTCCCTTCGACCTACCATTAGAAACTCAAGTATGTAACCGAGCAAGGACTAATGGAGATTCACGGGGATCAGGCGATGGCAAGAAGGTGCTTCATAGCAGCCATCCGCCTGAAACCAGAGAAGAAGGTCGAGAAAGCCAAAAAGAAAGTCGAGGAACAGGAAGGTTTGATACCTTTAAAATAGCAACTAAGATATGGAAGGCCCGGAGTGGAGGAGACCAGACTCCTCCCTTCTGAGCGGGTCATCGAGAACCTGGAGGAATTTATGGCCAGTGGAAGCAAGTAAGGAAGGAGTTTTTTTATCGAAACTTCTCTTACAGAATAAGAAAATAAATAATTGATGGTGTTAATAAGAAGCAACCTAGATATTTTCGCGTGGAAACCTTACGAGCTGCCTAACATTGACCCCAGTGTGGTTTGCCATAGTTTACACGTCAAGCCCACTTTCAGGCCTATCGCACAGAAAGCACGGCGAGCCGCTTCAGAGAAGGCTAAAGCCATAGGGAAAGAAGTTAAAAAACTGTTGGATGCAAGATCCATACGGGAAGTTCAATTCCCTAAATGGTTATCCAACCCAGTAGTGGTTCCAAAAAGTAATGGGAAATGGAGAGTCTGCATTGACTTCACTGAACTTAACAGGGCATGCCCTAAGGACAGTTTTCCTCTCCCAAAAATTGACCAGTTGGTGGACGCCACAACAGCTCACGAGAGAATGAGTTTTTTGGATGCATATTCGAGGTATCATCAGATCTCTCAGCATGCACCTCACCAAGATAAGACTTCATCACTACTGCCGGATTATACTACTATAAATTTATGCCTTTTGGGCTCAAGAATGCAGGAGCAACTTACCAGAGACGAGTTACCAAGATGTTCAAAAATCAAATGGGAGACACCATGGAAGTCTACATCGATAATATGCTCGTTAAAATAAAGAGAAAAGAGGACCATCTCTCAGACCTATCCAATACCTTCGAAATCCTGAGAAAATACTGAATGAATCTCAACGCGAGCGAGTGTTCTTTCGGTGTTCAGTCAAGAAAATTCCTCGGATATTTGGTTAGCAAGAGAGCCATTGAGGCCAACCCGGATCAGATCGATGAAATCAATAGGGCACAACCACCTCGCACGATACGGGATGTGCAGAAGCTCACAGGTATGCTCGTTGCCTTGAACCGTTTCATTTCAATGTCCTCAAAAAAGTGATAGCCATTCGTCCAGCTCCTAAAAGGAAATAAAATAGTAGAGTGGAATCAATATTGCTTGAAAGCATTGGAGGAACTCAAGACCTATCTTAGCAAGCCTCCTTTGATCATCATACCTCAAGAAGATGATTCCCTCTACGTATACCTCGCCATCTCCAGCCACGCCATCAGCTCTGCACTGGTGTACGAGAAAGCAGGAATCCATCATCCAGTCTACTACACGAGCAAGGCCTTATTAGATGCCGAGCAGTGTTACCTTCCACTGGAAAAGCTAGCCTTCGCACAAGTAATAGCCTCGAGGAAGCTGAAACATTACTTCGAAGCCCACACTATCACCATCCTTACATCACACCCGCTTAAAGCAGTCTTGTGGAAAGCGGATTTGTCTGGCAGACTATCCAAGTGGTCAGTCGAGCTCGGACGATTTGATATCCAATTTCAGCCCAGGAATGCAATCAAAGGGCAGGTTCTCACAGATTTCATCACAGAATTCACTGGCGAACAACCTTACGACCAGCTTCAACCCATGAAGGAAATGGAAAAACACACATCAGAAGGGGTCTGGCGACCGTTTATCGATGGAGCCTCCAACTCAAAGGGGGCAGGAGTAGGCATTGTGCTCGTCACTTCAGAGGACACAATCCTCGGGCAAGGGATCAGTCTTGGATTTGAATCCTCTAATAACTAGGCAGAGTATGAAGCTTTGATAGCCGGCCTGCAGAAGGCATAGGCGCTGGGGGCAAAATAACTACAGGTGTTAAGTGACTCACAATTGGTCTCCAATCAGATAAGTGGGGACTTCAATGCAAGAGATGAAAGAATGGAAGCCTACCTTGCCTTGGCAAAGGACCTAATATCCATCTTTGAGAAACTCAATGTCCAATATTTTCCTAGAGGACAGAACAATAATGCCGACTCCCTGTCAGCCCTAAGTTCAGCGATCAATTCTGACTTGAAGAGGATGATCCCCATAGACTTCCTCACCCATCCGAGCATCAACCAGAGTAATGAGTCGTCAAACCTAAAACACATGCTCAAAATCGAGTCAGTGCCCAGTTGGATGGACCCTCTGAGGGACTATTTGAAAGATGGTACACTTCCAGACGACAAAAAGTCCGCTCATCAGATAAGAGTCAAAGATGCTCGCTTTCACTTATCTCCTGAGGGAAAACTATACAAAAGATCATTCACCGGCCCTTACCTTAAATGTGTCCACCCGAAGGACGTCGAGAAAGTTCTACAGAGCTTCATGAAGGAATCTATGGAAGCTATATTGGAGTAAGGTCACTAGATTTTTTAGCAATGAAGGAAGGCTACTGGTGGTGGCCATATATGCAAAAATATTCGACAGTATACGCTCACAAATGCGAAAAATGTCAACTACATGCTCCTATGGTTCACCAACCTGCCAGCGACCTAAAATTGCTCACCAACCCATGGACCTTCACCCAATGGGGGATGGACATCATAGGCCCCCTTCCTACCACCGTCGACAACCGTAAGTATCTTTTGGTCGCAACAGATTACTTCACCAAATGGATCGAGGCAGAGCCACTGGTAAACATCCGAGATGCAGATATGATGAGATTCATACGGAAAAGCATAATTACCCATTTTGAAATCCCTAGAACCATGATCACGGATAGCAGAACACAGTTCGAGAGTGGACCTTTCCAGAACTTCTGCAATAAACACAGGATCAGGGACTATTTCAGCTTGGTGGTATACCCCCAGAGCAACGGTTAAGACGAGGCTTCTAGCAAAACAGTGATCGATGGGCTGAAGAAACGACTAGAGCGAGCCAAAGGTGCATGGGTGAGTGAGTTGCCGCATATTTTGTGGACTTACCGCACTACCCCACGGCGAGCAACTGGGGAAACCCCATTCTCACCAACGTATGGAATGGAAGCAATCATCCCTTTAAAAGTTGGCCTACCAACGATGAGAACCACCCTTATCGACCAAGGCCAAAATGATGCAGCATTACTCGATGAACTTGACCTAGCTGACGAACGCAAAGAACTAGCCTTAATAAGGCTAGCGAGCTATCAACAACAGCTCGCGAGACAATATAACAAGAAGGTCAATCTGAGGGCATTCCAGGTTGGGGACTACGTCCTAAGGAAAGTCCTTGGCAGTGCAGTAAAACCTTTAGACGACAAGCTAGGACCGAACTGGGAAGGACCGTTCAAGATAACAAGAGATGATCTAAAAGGAGCCTATCACTTAGAAATGCTAGAGTGCAGAGAAATACCCCGAGCATGGAACGCATCCAACTTAAAGAAATTCTATTTCTAGATTTTTCTTTTTCTTGGCTCTTTTATCAAATTTTTGGAATAGGCAATTCATTTTTTATTATTTACTCTTGAATTAATGAAAGATGTTTGGCAGTTGCATTCTATTAAGTGTTAATTCTATATTGAGAAGTTTATAACTTGCACACCCTTTCCAAATAACAGGCACCTTACTCAAAGCATAAAAGCAGGGTATCACTCTCCTCGGGTATTCATTACGAAACAGCATTGCCCAGGCAATACATGATGCCCTAAAAGGGATCCTTAGGCAATTAGACCAAAAGAGAATTGGTCGCCAAACTATATTTGGATTAAAAAACCTGCTCGGATAACATCCAGGATCAGGTGTGTCCTCGCCATTGCCACACTTAGGCCTAAGGGAGTGTGACGGCACGACCTAAAAGGTAAAGTGAGGCAGAACGGTATCTTATAAGCATACTGGACTGGGAGGACACTTACTCAACATTGCAACCCTACCAATCTAATCGGCCATCAGGGGCCCAAGATAATTAGGTAAGAGATAAATGATGAACACATGTTTAGTCGGCGAGGTCGCCCAAAACATAGATATTATATTACTTCATCACATTTACAATAAGAATGTAAAACCCGTGTTTAGTCGGCGAGATCACCCAAAACATCAATATTACATTACTTCATTACATATATACAAAGAGTTACAGCTAGTAAAATCCTAATGAGGCTGAGGCCTATGAACAAGATAATCAGCCACTTGTACTCTTCGACTGTCATCCAGATGAGGAGCTAATTCCTCTTCGACCTCATTCGTGTTTGGCTCTAACAGTTGCTTGGGGATAGCATCTATAGGGATCCATTGATCGTCCCTCCTGAAAGGGTTAGGTCTTAAAGTTGAAGGGGAGATCTCGTGACGATACCAGAGTACTGAATTCCTCGGAACTTGTAGCTCCCTGAGGGCACTCAACCATCCAGTAATAAAGGCGAGCGCTTCAAACTCTGTCAGCCTCGTCGAAGCATCTGCCCAACCTTGGTCATAACCATCAGTCCACACTCGTCGAGGACCTTTCTTGAACAGATGTCTCAGCCGTGTGATGTCCCTTTGAAGCCCAGCAACAATCATGTATGCTCGACAAATATCTTTTTGGAGCTCGTCCATTTCCCTAGATGAACCACCTACATTTGGACCAGCTCGCAGAGCAGCCGATGAGGTAGAGACTCGCAAGGCTGGAAGAGCACTGCTCGGATCTATGACAACTCACGGAATAGCCGATGAAAAGGAACCTAGTAGTACATAAGGGGCAATGCTCGGTGCATGCTCCCTGAGTCATGAAACCTCCCTCCTCAGAGCCTCGTTCTCTTGTTGAAGAATTTCTCTGACCTAGTTGATCTCAGAGGCATTCAGGAGTCTAGCTCTCAAAGTATTCACTTCTTCCTGGACTGAGGCACTAACTTCTTCCGTATTTTAAAGTTTATCCTTCAGTTTGGCGACGAGCTCAGACTGGTCCTTAAAGCTCTTATTTCTCGACCTGAGGGACGAACCTGGTGCTCGCGTTAGTTCCAAGGATCCTTCCCAGCTGAGAAGTGGCAGGTATATACTCGTCTACATCAATAAACTACAAACCATACAAGCAGTAAAAAAGAAGAAGAATCAATGTACAGAAAGGAAATAACTTTCACTTCATTAAAATAAAAGGGTATAATCAAGTAAAGTAAAAATATAGAGAAGCCCTAAGAGTAGACTAGCTAGCGACCTCGATTTGTTTAGAAGAAGATGGTTGCTTCCCCTTATTAGCAGAAGTAAGAGCATCTCCCTCAGAAGGGACAACTTTTGTCCCTCGAGGAGGAAGGGCATCAACAAGGACTGATTGGGAGGCGGAGTCAATAACTTCGATGGATGGGGCAGGAGATTCATCTATGATAGGCTTTGGACCTGGATCATGCTCATCAAATAAGGGAGAATCAACATCCACCCCGGCAGCCAGAAGAGCTTTGTCCCAACCCTTCTTAAAGTTCAGACGGCTGATGAAGCCTATCTGAACCTCAGTATCCTCATATGCGGCAGCCCACCCGGAATTATCTGAACCTTTCTTAATAGTGGCTACCTCAGACTCCTTCTCCTTCAGCTTCTCCACCAGCACCTTATTCTCCTCCACCATCGCTAGCTTGCTTAAGCAAACTAAATCATAGGCCTGCTGCATCTCGTTCAAACCCTTAAATGTTGCCTCCCTTGCCCGACTAGATTTAACAAGGGCAAGATCAGAGGACATCCGAGCAATATCAGCAGTCTTCAAGTTGGCCTGGAGCTCGATACTTTTCCCCTTCAGAGCAGCGTTCTGCTTATTCAACTCAGCATTCTTATTCACTAGGTCATGAGAACGATAGAGCACAGTGAAGTCAGTCACGAATTGCAAGTAAAAAGAAAGCATTAGAAAAAAGCAACAAACAGAGTTTTAGAAGTGTTAAAGAAAGCAAATAGACTTACCAAGGCTAGCCTCTGACTCGCTTATAAGGCTAACTGGTTAGTCCCCATTGCCCTTTGGCGATCAGCAGGCAGGACTGCTCTCTCGAGCAGCGCAGTAGCCAGTTAGGGAGAGATGGTAACCGAGTCCCCCCTGGCAATACAGACACGGGCACTCAAGCTTGCCCAGCCTTCGTCCTCGCTTCCACTCTCCTCCTATACTCCTCTCTCTTTATCCCTCCCTGCCCTCTTCCTCTCCTCCACCTTCTTTTTCTCTTCATCCTTCTTCCTCTCCTCTTCTCTCTTTCTCTCTCTCTCTCTCAACTGTTCTTCTTCTTTTCTCTTCTTCTCTTTCTCATGAACAGCAGACTGAGAACCAGAGGCAATAGCCCCACTGCTGGATCTTTGCTTCTTCGACCGCTGAGCGAGAAGCACATCATCCTCATCATCATCATTACGGATCTAATTCCTCCTAGGGGGAACCATTTCCTCGCTAGAACTACTAAATGTACTTGAAGACTCTTGAGCCTCAGAGACCTCATCCGAGCTAGAAGATTCTTCACCACTAGAGCTCTCCTTGCTATAACCACCTTCATCACCTCCTCTGATATCACTTTCAGAGCTGCTCTCTTCCTCGTCCAACTGGATGGGGTCTTCAGCAGCCTCTTCAGTAATATCTAATGCAGGAAGGCTATCCACGGGCCTCGTAATGAAATAGGACCCAATGTTTTTATACTATAGAAGAAAAGCAACTGACCGAGGATGTTCACCGTCAGCCAAAGACTCCCTGATATTCCAAGCTTTAATCAGCTTAAACCTCGTTAAGGGAAGGTTCCAAGTTCTTTGTCCTCGCTGAAAAAGAAACATGAAAGTATCAAAAAAATCATACATTAACAAGGAGATCGAAAGAGCATAGCTAAGATTACCTATGTACTCTTCCCCATAAAAGGGAATAGTGAATCTATCAGACCTCGCCCCCTTCGTCTGGGGGGAGAACAGCCAATTCCTAAAAAGAAAGCCCTCTTGCCAGTAGTCCTTATGGGAATCAGATAAATTTACTACCAATACCCTATCAGGACTCTTGGCCTTGAGGTAAAGAAGACTAGAGCTAGTTCGAGAGAAGGAATAACAAAAACAAATTTCAGCAAGCCCTAATTTAGTGCCATAAAATTGATTTATTCTATGGACACCATTGACTATCTTCCAGACGTTGGGCGAGCACTGTGCAGGGACGATGTTGAAATAATAAAGAAATGCAAGAACAAATTGTTTGGAGGAAAAGTAAGACCCCCTTGGGAAAGCAACAGGACGTGAATCCAATGAGCACTCTCTATCTCTCTAACATTCTTAGGGACAGAGACGCACTCAGTCTCTACCCATTTTGGGATATTATAAAACTTTCTAAATTCAGGCACTGATCTATTATCTATCTTCATCATTTGTAAACCCTAAATTTCAAATTCAAGGAAAACTCAATAGAGAAAGCAAAGAGAGAGAGCAGAGGGGACTTACGAGACACAAGTTTGACTTGTACAACGCGAGATCACAAGCCTAGATGACGAGGGAGATTGAAAGAAAAGAAAATGAAGACCTGTAGAAGAGGGCACAACAGCTAAAACTCGCAGAAGATGATGGAACGCTAAGAATATTGAAACGACAATCTGAAAATGCCACTCCAAATGACTCCTTAAACGTTCTCAATCATGATGCACAGAACACGAAGCAGGCTGCCGCCAAAATCAAGTAAAGAACTCCAACATTGGAAAGAGTTACACAATTTACAAAAAAGCCATTATGCCAAATCATTTAAATTTATTGAGCCCAAATTATGGCCCAATAACTTTAGGGGCAATTGTGGGTACCCGAATTTGGCATCATGGGCCCAAACGTTCTAGTACAATTACAAGTTAAGTCGATTAAACAAGTTTATAATATTCATAAAAGTCTAATAATATTCACTTTGTTCAGTATTTTTAAGGTCTAATGATTAGTCACATTAAACAGGCTACATTTGCAAGTTGGGAGCCTCGGCATTCAAGACATTGCTATCCATGGAAGCAATATGTGTATCTTGGAGTTTTCCTTCGACATTTGGGTTACACTGCTGTTGCTCAAAGCTACCCAATCCAAGACATGTGATTAGGCACATATTCTTCATATTTATCCCCTAAATTTCAGTATTTTTATGATCCCGTGCAGTGTAAATAGCTTGGATTTATCTCGTGTTTGTGATAATAACCTCTTTTGGCAAGTATTTTGTGTTTTGTGTATTTCTCATGTGTTTTACAGGTATTTCATGCAAGTTAGTGCGAAGGATAACTCAAAAAAGTGAAAGAAACCAAGAAATGGAGAGTTGAAGAGCATTTTCGTAATTTTTCAGCCTTAGTTCGGAGGTGGGGCCAACTAGAAAGTTGAAGAGCTCTAAATTACAAGAACACTGGAAAAAACGACACCTCAATCCGAGCTAAGGTGAAGAAGTTACGATGTTTTGAAGTTGTGCGATAATGAAGAGAAATGGACCAGAAACCAAACCGATCCGGATGGAACAGGACCGATCCGGGTCCGGACCGGTCCTGGCATGCAAAATCCTGGCAATTAATTATGCAGTTAAAGTAGTGCAACTCTTGGAAAACTTGCGCAACAAGCAATTCTGGATGTCAAATCCGTGCTACTTGGTGCTATAAAAGACCAAGCCCTACCTCATTTCAAGGGGAGACGAATTCTAGAGAGTAGAATAGAATTTTAGAGAGAGAAAGTCAGATTTTAGAGAGTTTTCTTAGTTTTTCTTTACATAGAAATTTTCATAAACCCTAGTTTGTAAGGTTGAAGAAGAAGAATATTTCTGGATTCAATCATCTCTCTTCCCTAGTGCAGATTTCAAGTATCAAATTCCATTCTCTTAGTTAATCTCAATTTTTATTTTCAATTTAATCATCTTTTCTTGTTTTGTAATTTTTGTTTTTACCATGTTTCTTAGATCCACAATTATATGCATTGTTATGAAATTGTTTTCCCATAAAATCATGTCTAGCTAAATTTTCAAGGGCTGGGGTACATGAATTCATTCCGAGGCGAATTACCCATGTAGAAAATAGCGAGTAAATTAAACATTGACCGAATCGTGTATGGAAATTATACAAACTTAGCCGATCCTTTAATCCCTCTTTCCCTAGGTACTTGGGATGTTTAAGAATGCTATGCAAGTGTAATTTTCCATTCACCGCTTTGTATTTGCCTTTGATTTCATATGATGCGGGCAATATCCTTCATATATGTAATGCTTAGGATATATAAAGACTGGATTTAGTCAAGAATTTTAATTTACAATTCTAGTATTCTATACGATAATTTGTTAAGGTTTGAGGGATTGTACCCCACCCTATTTTCTCTCATTTTCAAATCTAATTTCTTTACAATTCTTAGTATTTTTGTGCACATTTTATTTCATCACCAATTGGAAATTTAAACCCATCAATCATCTTTTTCTTTTCTTTTATTTTAATATCAAATTTAGGATTAAACTACCTTACCTTTGTCGTCACGTTCACACGTCCTAATTCCCTGTGGATTCGATACCCAGACTCGCCACTATACTCCTTAAGAAGTGTAGTTACAAGTTTAGGTTTTTTTGTATTGAGGTTGGAATCCGATAACAACTACTAGCGTATTACACGAACGCTCAGTTTTTCCACTCGACCAAAAATGGCGCCGTTGCCGGGGAATTAGGTAGACTTTAGGTTAGGTTGGTTAATCCCGAATTTGACCTTAAAAATAAAAGTTAAAAAAAAAATCTAATCTCATCTTTCATAAGTTGTTCATGCAAACTCCTCTGTTGTCTCCAACCTAATTTCACGAAAATCCCCTTGCTGAAGCTAACTCTGACAATTCTCATACTACCGACGTTCCACACTTTTGAGTCAAACACTGAGTGAGGATTCTGAATCGTTGGGTAGCAATATGTCAGTGCACGGTAGTGTTGGTGTTGGTACTGGAGAGGAAGAGATACCATATCTTCCCATGAAAGATCTTTTATTTCCGGAGCGAACTGTTACCCCTGGTTGCATTTTACTTCTGTATAATGCCGGCCAGTTCCACTTTCAAAATGGGATTATTCAAATTCTTCCTACATTTCATGGGATGGATTCTTAAAAGCCATATCTCCATATTCGAGAATTCGAAGATACATGTGAGACATTTGGTGATCAAGCCTACCCACAAGATGTTATCCTATTAAAGCTTTTCCCTTTTTCCTTAAAGGATAAAGCTAAGACCAGGCTATGGTCTCTACCCCCGAATTCTGTTCTGTCCTGGAGAGATATGCAGACTAAGTTTTTCTCAAAGTTCTTTCCACAACACAAAACCAATTCTGTCAAGGCTCAAATCCAAGCTTTTTGCCAAAATGACAATGAAGCCTTTGATAAGTGTTGGGAACGTTTTCAGGAGTTAGTTAGTGCTTGCCCACATCATGGGTTTGAGAAACATCATCTCATTTCATTCTTTCATCAAGGGCTTACTTTGGCGTCTAAGCAACTCGTGCAGATAATGTGCGAAAGACCATTTTGGGAATTAGACTCGAGCGATGTTCAGGCTCATTTGAAATACGTAGCAGAGACTACGCAATCATGGGATGTTTCTGACCCCAACAGCCAAAACAAACATCCACAAGTGTCCAACACTCCTGCTGCTTCCGGTATTTATCAATTGGACAAGGACACTTTGTTAGACCGTCGACTTGATCAGTTTGAAAAGAGGATAAGAGACATCCTTGAGGTTCAATTTAGAGAAGCTATTGGACATATCTCAGCTGAAAAAGAAGAGGTGTGTGCCATTTTTGCGGCGGGTCATTCTACCAAAGGATGTCCGGTAATACCCGCTTACAAGGCAATGTACACTGAGCAAGTGGAAGCTATAGGAGGGGTTAGCGGACATTTTAGTACACCCCAGGGAAATGCGTACAATTCATCTTGGAGGAATCATCCTGGTTTAACACATATACAGCCCCTCATGCAATCACCATCTCCTGGTTCATATGTTATTCCACCGAGGCGATCTCTTGAGGACAACTTAAATCACCTCATCCAATCTTAAAAGGAGAACAGTGCTAAGTATGATCGAATTTTCAATGAAATACATACTAGCATCTCAAGGTTGCAAACTGCATCGAATGTCCAAGAGAAGGGCAAAATTCCTGTTCAAAGCCAACGACCTCCCCAAGGACAAACCAGTGTTGGCACTACATCCCACGACCATCGAGAGCAATGTAGCGCTATTACCACTCTACGTAGTGGGAAAGTAGTTGATTTGTCACCTCCCCCACGCAATGCATCTAAAAATAAAGAGGTTTTGCCCAGCACAAGAGAGGCCGAAGATGACCCTTTAATTGAGAGTGAGGAGGAGGAAAACACTAGTGGACCCAAGGCCATCACCCCCACCGCTGCCCCATACCCTCAACGGTTGGTATCTCACTCCAAAACGACCTCCCGTGATGAAGTTCTGGAAGTCCTTAAGCAAGTAAAAATTAATTTACCTTTTCTCGAGACTATACAGAGAATTCCCGTGTATGCTAAGTTTATTAAGGACTTACTCACAGTGAAACGCAAGCTAAAGGTAAACAGGAACGTCTCTTTGGCCCAAAATGTCAGCACAGTCTTGTCGAGTGACTTTCCATTAAAATATAAAGATCCGGGTGCACCCACTATTTCGTGTATCATGGGGAAGAACCGAATCGAGAGATTTCTAATAGATCTAGGGGCGAGTGCTAACATTATGCCCTATTCCATCTATAGGCAACTAGAACTGGGGGCCCTTAAGCCCACAAGTATGACTCTCCAGCTCGCGGATCGTTCTGTGAAGCTTCCTCGGGGAATTGTTGAGGATGTGATTGTCCAAATAGACACTTTCTACTTCCCGGTGGATTTTGTAATTTGGGGCGAAGAACCCCCCGTTCTCCCAAGTAATCATGTTCCCGTTATCCTTGGCCGTCCATTTTTAGCTACAGCTAATTCTCTTATCAATACCCGAAGTGGGCGTATGCAATTAACTTTCGGGAACATAACCCTCAAAACAAATATTTTTAATAATTCCAAGAGAGAGGGTGATGAAGGGGAACCGCGAGGGTTGGATCTTTTGAGGGAAGCACACAAGCAAGAAAGAACTTACAAGGAAGAGACATTAGGGGAAGGTTGTGTTGCGCACAGTGAGAGGAGTGGTTGCAACATAGAGAGAAAGGTAGGGGATGTATGTTTAGTTAATACATTCGAGAGCATGAGTGATCCCATGAACAAGAGTGAAAGAGGAGATTTAGAGTGTGTTGGGAGAGGCTCGTCGAAATACTTAGAGGAAAGCGAATGGCAGAACACTATCGATACATTTCTCCTCGATTACCACCCACCCACACCACCCTATCATTCGGCGAGTGAGAACGAAAGGCAGGTTGAGGACACCAAGCAAGAGAGAGAGTTAGAGAAGTTGAGCCTACCAGAGTTTGAGCGCGAGTTCGGACAGGTGGAGGCAAGCCTAAATGTTGAAGTCCAATATTTCTGGGCCTCATTTCGTCATTTAGACGAAAGCGAGTGGGAAAATAGAATTGATGAATTTCTCCTTCCCAAACCTCCACCCATACCATTTGAGTCTTCGGAGGTACTTGAAGATAAGACTCAAATCTCGTCCGACTTAGAGACCAACTCACATGCTACGCAACAAGAGGATCCTTTTCTGGTTTATCATAATGCATCTCCCGGTCTTTCCTTTATCTATGGGCACGGGCCGAATTTGTTCTGGCTATTCACGTATGATGGCAAGACGGGAGAGACGAGGAGCGCATCGTACCCAGTAAAATGGGTCGGGTGAATTGTGGAGAGAGATGAGAGGTCGTCGCACCCCCGACGCGTATGGGGTGATTTTTGTTGTATTTTTGAGTCGTGTGTAAGTATCATATAGTGTCTTGTTGTATTTTAATAATTTGCTTATTTTATTTGTCGCACTTATTTTTTTTTTCCTCTTTAGATTTTAATCCTTTTGATTGAGGACAATGCAAAAGTCTAAGTTAGTGGGGGTGATAAGAGCGTCTTTCTAAAACTTTACAAATTTTTAAAATGCCAAAAAAAAATTCAAAAATTTCCAAAAAAAAATTGAAAAATGTTGAAAAAACCAAAAATATTTTTGTTCAAAATAAATAAAAATTTAAATTTAAATTTTTCAAAAATGTCACCTTTATTCTATTTAAAGTCTCAAAATGCACTAAGCCAAAATTGACCGAAGATGGAAACTGAAAGAAAATTGACGACTTTACGAATAAGTGTGGAGATTGATCAAACCCGGTGAGATGTTGAGCCTTTCAATTTTTTTGAGTTTTTAAATCAATCCGAGTTTATGATTAACTCAAAGTTCATTTCAGCGTTTTAATAAGTCGTTGATGATCTCAATCCTTTGTTTTGATCGGTTATGGAAAATGTGTGAAATGTTATCTCAAAATTCATGCTAAATACATATCTAAACTTAATTAATCTCGAGATGCATATGGTAAGGTGATTAGCAATTTGGACAATGAAGTAGGCCATCGTTTGTTACCCAAAAATATTAGCCATAAAAAAATGTTGTGAAAAAAAAATCATCCATTTGCAACCCAATTTGAGCCTAATAAAATATTTTCCTTTCATTTGATAACTCGAAAAATCCAAATAGCTCGAAATTGTGAAAATTGAGAAAATTCATCAAGTAAGTCCAAATTGTGCAATAAAAAGGGGCAAGAGAAAAACAGGAAAAAAAATGCTCAAAAAAAAGTGAAAAAAAATGAAAAAAATGAAAAATACAAAAAGAAAAGAGAAAAATGAGCAAATGCCCAAAAAAAGCACAAATGGACGTCATCAGGACATTTTCCAATTCCGAACAATCCGCCTACTCCCAATCTTACCCTTTACACTTTTTTACCCGAAAAGTCCTAACCGAGTCTGAATGGCGAATTTAATTACTGCGTGGAGAGCTAAGACATGAAAAGATAAAATGAGAGATTAAATGGTGTGAAATAGAGGTGATGTTCCCATTTCCTAATAACTGTATTCCGATGATGAGATCTTTTCACCATATATTTCCTTCTTTTAAATTTTGTATGCACGAATGTGTGTCCATTATATTTACTCTTTATATCATGCATACCGAGAGAAAATAACCACAATCCGAGTGATTCATTTGTGAGTGCATCCGTAAGAATTTGAATCAAAACGAATTTTCGAAAAGTAACGTAATGCTCAATCGGTGGAAATTTGAGGTTTAATTTCTGGCTTTGCACACACACACACTATGGTTTGAGACATTTGAATATGAATTTATAGTGATTATTTTTTCGAAAAGTTTAAATTGTACAATTTTTAAGTATTTTTATATTTATTTGAGTCAATAAAGAATTTTGTGGGTGTATTCACTGCAAACCCTCACGAGACAAAACTCGTCCTACTAGGGTAACCTAGGGGTTTAAAGGCTTGTTGCATACGCTAAATGCAATCGCTTTCCCGCGAAAAAGGTATTCTATCCCAATAAAATGATTTTCAAGAGTTAATCCTTGATAGGATTCATTTACTTTGCTCGGGATGCGCAAAGTTCTAAGTTAGGGGGTGTGATTAGGCACATATTCTTCATATTTATCCCCTAAATTTCAGTATTTTTATGATCCTGTGCAGTGTAAATAGCTTGGATTTATCTCGTGTTTATGATAATAACCTTTTTTGGCAAGTATTTCGTGTTTTGTGTATTTCTCATGTGTTTTACAGGTATTTCATGCAAGTTAGTGCGAAGGAGAACTCAAAACAGTGAAAGAAACTAAGAAATGGGGAGTTGAAGGGCATTTTCGTAAATTTGCAGCCTTAGTCCGGAGGTGGGGCCAACTAAAAAGTTGAATATCTCTAAATTACAAGAACACTGGAAAAAATGGCACCTCAATCCGAGCTACGATGAAGAAGTTACGATGTTTTGAAGTTGTGCGATAATGAAGAGAAATGGACCAGAAACCAAACCGATCCGGATGGAACAGGACCGATTCGGGTCCGGACCGGTCCGGTCATGCGAAATCCTGGCAATTAATTATGCAGTTAAAGTAGTGAAACTCTTGGAAAACTTGCGCAACAAGCAATTCTGGCTGTCAAATCCGTGCTACTTGGTGCTATAAAAGACCAAGCCCTACCTCATTTCAAGGGGAGACGAATTCTAAAGAGTAGAATAGAATTTTTGAGAGAGAAAGTCAGATTTTAGAGAGTTTTCTTAGTTTTTCTTTACATAGAAATTTTCATAAACCCTAGTTTGTAAGGTTGAAGAAGAAGACTATTTCTGGATTCAATCATCTCTCTTCCCTAGTGCAGATTTCAAGTATCAAATTCCATTCTCTTAGTTAATCTCAATTTTTATTTTCAATTTAATCATCTTTTCTTGTTTTGTAATTTTTGTTTTTACCATGTTTCTTAGATCCACAATTATATGCATTGTTATGAAATTGTTTTCCCATAAAATCATGTCTAGCTAAATTTTCAAGGGCTGGGGTACATGAATTCATTCCGAGGCGAATTACCCATGTAGAAAATAGCGAGTAAATTAAACATTGACCGAATCGTGTATGGAAATTATACAAACTTAGACGATCCTTTAATCCCTCTTTCCCTAGGTACTTGGGATGTTTAAGAATGCTATGCAAGTGTAATTTTCCATTCACCGCTTTATATTTGCCTTTGATTTCATATGATGCGGGCAATATCCTTCATATATGTAATGCTTAGGATATATAAAGACTGGATTTAGTCAAGAATTTTAATTTACAATTCTAGTATTCTATACGGTAATTTGTTAAGGTTTGAGGGATTGTACCCCCACCCTATTTTCTCTCATTTTCAAATCTAATTTCTTTACAATTCTTAGTATTTTTGTGCACATTTTATTTCATCACCAATTGGAAATTTAAACCCATCAATCATCTTTTTCTTTTCTTTTATTTTAATATCAAATTTAGGATTAAACTACCTTGCCTTTGTCGTCACGTTCACACGTCCTAATTCCCTGTGGATTCGATACCCAGACTCGCCACTATACTCCTTAAGAAGTGTAGTTACAAGTTTAGGTTTTTTTGTATTGAGGTTGGAATCTGATAACAACGACTAGCGTATTACACGGACGCTCGGTTTTTCCACTGGAACAAGATGCAATTTTTGTTGCTCAAAGTTCCCCAATCCAACCTAATTACATTCCATTCTGCCTATCAAAAGAAAGATGCATAGTATCTGTATGTGAGAAACACCACTTTATTTAGCGCGATTTCTACATCTATTTCTTAATGTACCAAACCATTCATATTGAATTTGTGGCATTAATTTTCTGAATGTTTTCGTTGTGCATTCATTTTGGGTTTCTGAACGTTTTTATGGCATGTCAGTGTGTTTGAATCTTATTTATTCCATGTTTTTCATGTGGCTAAGACATTTGATTATGGTTTATAATGCTTAGGATTGTTAATAATCATTCTTGCATGGAGTTGTTCGAAATTGATTTGCTTAATGGATTCACTATGCACATGCCTTCGCACACTTGCACACTTGCATGAGCTCTTTTCGAAATTCCTCTATTGGGTTCTTTGTTGTTAATATTCCTATATTAAATATAATTCACTGTTTTTAGATTTTTTTTATAAATGTATAAAACTGTTTTTTAAATATATATCAAAATAGTTTTTAACTGTTTTATATATATCTAAACAGTAAAAACAGTTAAAAAATTGATTTGATATATATTTTAAAAAATTGTTAAAAAACTGTAATTTTTAACCGTTTTGATATACTTGATTTTGGCATTTGTAATATAAAAATTACAGTCTCAAAAGTTGATTCCATAACATTCCATATTATTATAACAAACATATGCATACTGAATCAATTTTCACTCCCAAATTCTTCACATCCTCCCCCCCCCCCCAAAAAAAAAAAAAACGCACAACATTATTGAGGCTCTTTGGCATGAATATAAACATTTTGATTGGCCGGTGTTGATTCTGAACTGACTTAAATAATATAGACTTTGTTATTTGTTAAGTAGGGTGAATAGTCTTACAAACAAATGAGATTATAACCAATTTTTTTAAATTACACTTTGTTTGTTGGGGGAATGAAATTGTTTCCGTTTCCCAATTATGTACTTTGCAAATTTTTGTCGTTATGCGATTATGTACTTTTTGAAAATTTTCGTCGTGCCTTCAGGCACGGGCATACCCTAGTATATATATATAACATTACAAAACTGAACAAGATTCTGAAGATTCTTGGTTAACGAGTGATAGTAGTTTGGGAAAAATATTTGTTGATATTAATGGCTAAAATGTAATTTTAATTATTGTTTCATATTTAGACAATATTACGTTGATGCATTTCAAAAAGATCCCGATCCTGAGTTAAGAAAAAATATTCAAGAGTATGGTGTTGATGATATATATACAGTTTGACCTTATTACTTGAAAAAGTCCCTTGTCAGTATATAAAATTAAATTTTCATTTGGTGTCTGCATTTTTTCATATTTTATATTTTCAAAGTCGGGTATAGTGATTAGGGTGGTGGTGATTCATTTGTTAGTGAGGGAGTTAAAATTGAAGAAAGAAATGGAAGTTTAATACTCCTATAGAAAATGAGTCAAACTGAAGTGAATTATCTTGATCATTTGACTTCATCAATCAATTGTATTATGCTTATTTTTCACCAAGGGGTGAGATTTTATTGCATGATAAATATGAAGAATCACTGAATCGGGGCAACTTTCTTACACTCTTATATTTTCTTACCAACCACAACGAGAATATAAATAAAGTTGTATTAAATAATGCTCCTGAACACCTCAAGTTGACATTGCTTAAAATTGATAAGGATATTATTAATTCCATTGCATTTGAGACTATATATGTTATTCTTACAGTCTTATGTAAGGAAATGCGTATTGAATATACATGGAATTTTCAATAATATGTATACTAGTGATCTTTATATTTTAAATTATTTATTATCGTACGTCTTCAACACCTACTAAACTAAAATCCAGGGTTCACTAATGGTTACCTATCTCACAAACATCATGTGTCGCATGGGGTTAAGGCTCCAACGATACTTGATGTGTCACACAATCTCAAACAACAAATGATGTGTCACGCTAACCACTTAATTATCCCGCGTACCCCAACTACCTAATATTATTGTTTTGCCCCTACATTTGTTTCTCATTCAGTTGTTAATATAAAGTAGGAATTCAAATGGAGTATTATTATAAAATATATGCATTATAATTTGGAAGTGACATTTTGAAGTTATTTTCAATGATCTATGGGGGTTAATGTTTAAGGAAAAAATAAAGAAGTTTGGAGAAAATTTGAAACTTATAACAAAATTAAGTTTTTCATTGCACATGAAGTTTCACGTCAGTTTATTAACTCCATTCCACCTGATATTTTATTCCTCGTGTGGCTGTGGGCTAAGTTTACCAAAATGGAAAGGCATAGAATTTTTTTTCGTTCTGATACATCATCAACATTTATAATTATGTGCTTAATATACCATTAAAAGGGTGTGTATTTTTAGAGGTTTGAATTTTTTATTACGGTTACTCTAACATAATAAGGTTCAATTAAAAGGTGTAAAAGACAGGGGTAGAGTTACGGATATAGGTGGTAGTTTGTGGGTTCGGGTTGAATTTGGGCCAAATATGGGTTGATGTAAAAGACGAGTTGGGTTCAGCTCAGTTAGCCCATTTTGTGATTTGTGTTTTTGCAGAAAAACGTACCAAATGTTCATCACATGTCCAATAATGGGGTTTTCTTTACTAATCGACTCTAACCATTTCTTTAAAAAAGAACCATCTTTGCTTTATGTTATCTATGGAGATATATGTGCAAATAAAAAGGAGAGATCATATCTAAAAGAGAAAGAGGGAGAAATAGTAGAAGATCTCAAGGAGAGAGAGAGAGAGAGAAAGAGAGAGAGAGAGAGTCCAGAAGCAGATTTTGTAATATGTGGTGGCGTAATATTGCTCATGATGGGTTACCCCACTTTGACTCGCAATGTTTTAATATGGGCCCCATGTTTGGTTTACAGTTTAAAAATGGGCCCCATGACTGAATACATGGGGTAATATGGGTTGTTTGAGGTTGGCGGACCAATTTTGCCGGTGCTAGTTATGGATCAAGTTTACTAGTGATTTTTTAAAATTTTCTTAGAGTTATTTGTCTTTTAACCTTCAAAAGTGTTGATCTTTTCGGATTAATCTCTAAAAATTAATTTTATTCCCCAAGAGGTCTAGGATACGTTATTGAAAGGGACAAAGGATATGTTGTTGTCAATTTACTTTTAATTTTGTTTTGAGAAATGCTATGGAGACTCAGTTTTTGGACCTAGTTTTGAGACACGCTGACGTATCATCACCACATTGGATGGGGTGGGTGAGTCATATGGTCTCCACTAAAAATATCACCCAATGTGGTGATGACACGTCACTATGTCCCAAAAATGGGTCTCCCTAGCATTTTCCTTTTATTTTTTAATATTTTTACCTTGCTACATGAGTCATTTACAAGTTTCATTTTGTAATCGAGAAGAAAAAGTCTTCTAATGATTTGCTCAATTTTCTAACCTTAAGAATATCTAGAAGATAAAATAACCGTTGGGATCCACCAAAAGTCCTAAGTTCACAAGTGTACTCTAGTCTTATATGTTGCCCAAGAATATGTTTATTGCTCGTCCACCGAGAAGAGAACCTAAAAATCCTTAGGGATATAAAAGGGAATATTACTAAGGGTGTTATAATCATATATTTGGTTGGTAGTTTGGATTTTAAATCCAATAAGAAATCTAATTCATTTGAGTCCCTAGACATTAATAAAGTGGTTGTAACTGATTCGTCTAAGTAAGACTTCATCCTAGTTTGTGATGATGGAAAGGATGAGAATGAAGAGGATATGGATGATCGTAAATTCTCGAATATATTTTATGATCTTGTTGATAAGGATGATTCACCATTGGATCAAACCAAGATTTTTAAAGGGCCAAAATTTAAGGAGGTATCGAGTAGCTCGCTATTGATCTAACATTATGGACTCTCTTGGAAGGGGAATATAAAGAGGTTCAAGCCTTCAAAGTATCTAGTTCTATTGAAGATACGGACAAGCTCGTTCATTTTATCCTCGAAATATAAAGAAAGGATAAATATTATTGTCAAGGAAAAATTGATTACGATCGAGACGTTAATAGTGTCTACCTTAAAGGTTGCCTCTGAATTGCTTCAGGATTTCCTCCTTGTGAAGGACGTGGACATCTTTTCCAATCTAGATTCTAATAGTACATTTTATATGTTTCTCAATCCTTATCTCTAATAAAATTTTCCTAAGCTCTTGCACCTATTCTTTTTAAATTTTAATTTGGTTACTTTCTTTATCATGAATTTTATTATCGTTAATTATCATTTATTCCTTCGAATTTTCCTTCGACTTCAGTAAGATTCTTAATATGGATATCGAGTAGAGAAAAGGCTTTTAATTTTAATTGAGACATAAAAGGCCTCATGAAGATGCTTGAGGAAGAAACAAAATATAAGTCACGAGCAAACTACTCGCCAGTAAAAGATCACTGAGCTCTTGAATAAGGTGGGAGAGATCACAAGATAAGTGTTCGATCTAGACAACTACCTTATGGACTTTAAGAGCATTAAGGGTGAACTTCATGAAGAGGTGAAGAAGAGGTCTATTAGGGTAGTGAAGTAGTTTGTCGAGTTGGAAACATCCAGGGAGACTTTGTATATAATACTTCGTTACAATGCGAAAGCTAAAGTAAAATGTTAGGATGAAGCATTGGCATCCATCGAGTTTGTAAATGAATTTGTATTATTCACTCAAATTGGATTGATCACACCTCCTACAGCGTACCAAGGTGAAGAAGAGGGCGCTAAAGAAGTTTTGGCTAAATATATTATTCAACCGCCATCCTTGTTGGTTACGAGGGCCATTATTCTTTCTGTTATTGTGGGATTTATCCTTTGGCAATCATAACCTACGTGGGATCCCACCAAGCATAATTCCCAAGACCTTAAGATGATGGATAGTATAAAAAATATAACAATAAATATTCATAGATATTAATAAATAATCTATTGATAAGTGATAAGGAAGAGTCCTTCTTTGAAGGGAATATGATATTAATTAAAATAAATAATGTTTGTCCCTCTTAAGGGGGAATGCAATTTTTATATTCTGGAACCTATACAAAAATATACTCCGTGGACGTAGGTAATCTTTCAAACTACGTACATCATATGGACCTTTTATGTTTGACTTCTATAAATGATTCATTCATTTTTTTTGTCTTATGTGATTATTAATTTATAACCTATGAGTTATATGCCTTTATAATGGCACCGTTTGTGAATAAAACTTATCTTAAACATAAGTAGCCAAATCTTGATCTTAAACCCCATCTCATATCCGACGCTTAAGAAGGACGTCGTGATTACCACAATGTTCATGAGAATGGGTCTCTCACCCCTCACCTCAACAAATAATTTTTTTCATTCATTCTTAGTGTACTTAAGGAATGTGAATCTCCCATTATCGCCCCCAATAGGAAAATTCTAACGGAGGTTAATTGTTCGAACCAAGTTTAATTAACACATGTGAAGAATGCTTGGAGATCAGTAAAGAGTTTTTCGATAGAGTTAGGAGGATAATGACCATCTCTAAAGTCAATTATAGAGAATGGATGGTGAGCTTACGTAACAAAAGCGTAGTCATAAAGATATTTCTCTTACTCTTAGATCTTAGTCAAACTAGACTTATAGTCGAGAAATGAGTACCCAACGCCATAGCCAGCAATCTCGGCATGGATGGACTCATAACAGGTCACTAAGATGTGAGAGCAGGAATAAGAGAGATGAGATACGAAACTTCCACCGTAAGGAGTAGGAAGAATAACTGACATGATTTGGGACCCATACTACACGAGAGATAACTCAGAACGATAAAATGAACCAAAGGAAATTGTCTTTCTCTCACTCCCTGGAGGATATCGAGCCTCCAAAAAAGTTTGCACCACTTTGATTTAAGATAAGATTGAAAAATATATCCCACCAACCATGTCCATTAATAACACCAAGTTATGATCTTGTGGGCATTAATATGAAGGATATTTCCCTCTAGCTCGAGGGGCTAAAACTGGTGAGAAGTTGCATACTATACATATTACAAGTTTTAAACAACTATCTGAGACGTTTACGATGAGGTTCATCACCATCATTACACACTCCAAAATGATATACGCATTGCTTATGCTTAATAAGAAGTTACAAGAAACCCTAAATGAAAATGTCAGGCGTCATTAAGAATTATACAACAAAGTAGGGTACTGCACTAAACAAGTTGTTGTCGCTTCATTGAAAATTTATCTCGCCATTGATTCAATATTATATCAGTGCTTAACTAATAACGAGGCGACCATAGCTGATGATATCTTATCTAAAATTAAAAAGTACGCCAAACTGGAGGACTTGGTCCTAAAATATGACTAGAGTGGTAATCGAACAAATATAAGTGGAAATGGCACTAAAGAGGCCTCTCCCAAGAATTGAGTGAAGAAGAAAATAATATCTCGAAATAATGGAGACAAGGTTTATCCAATTAAGGCTTTCTAAGTGATCAACCTTGTGTTTAAGGATCCAATATACACGATCCTACCTAAGATCACGAATAAGCATTACTTTAAATGGTTGAGGAAGATAGTTAGATACCCAAAGAAAATGAATTTAGCCTTGAGGTGTTCTACCACAAGGACCATGACCACAAGACTAAAAACTGTAAATATTTTAAGTCACATCTAAAAGAATTAGTCCAAGTCAGACATTTAAATGAATGCATCGAGAAAAATTCGGGAAAGGATAAGGTTATAACTGACCAAATGCCAGATAATGTCCTCGATGATGGAGAGGAATGGCACATTTTCACCATGATTCAAGGTGTATTTATTCCAAGCCAAATTAAAAGGAACACATTTAGGATGTATATAAAGAAATTAACTTGGGTAATGGAATATTTCTAGGTCGATCCATGAAAACCTTCCATGGGAAAGTTGCACTAGACAAAGGAGGTGTACCATACCAAACAATATTATGTTCATAAATGAGTATAGCCAATTAGGATGTCGATAATCTTTTTGTAGATTAGGAGTTTGTCTGAGTTCATGTACGTTCAATAACCTCAATGTAAGTGTAAAAGACCTCAAGGAGGACACCATTTCGTTTGTCGAATTTTTGAGGAAGATTATTATGTCTTTACAAAGGTGGTCTTACCCGTTCGAGCAGGAGAAACCTCAAACTCATTAAATTTATGATTACTGACGTTGAATCACCTCATAATTCCATCCATAGGTGGAGGTGGATACATTCAATGAATGACATTCACTCCATGTATCATCACAAGCTTAAATTTATCACCGATTGGGGAGTAATGGAGATAAAGGGAAACCAAGATTCTACTTGGCAATGCTTTACCATAACAATTATACTAAAGAAAGATAAAAAGATAGCAAAAGTGGATGAAGACATAATATAAGGATGGATACCATAAAAATACCAATTAAAGGATGAATTTCTCGGGCTGGAGGAGTCCCAAGTCACCTCGAATGATCGAGTAATGAAACCACTTGAGATGGTGACATTCGGCACCGACCATCCAAAGCATAAATTCCTCATTGGAAGCATGCACAAAAGTAAGGAAAAATAATAACTAGTTGATTTCTCATGGTTAAATTAAGATGTGTTCGCATGGCATCCCTATGACATACCTTGTATAAGCCTCAAAGTTACGTGTCATAAGCAACACTGTGATTTGATCTATTAACAAATGACTCAAAAGGTTCATGAAAAACATCCATAGAAGGCGAAGAAGAAGTGTATAAAATATTTTGATAAATTCTTTGTGCCACAAGATTAATTTTTAAGAGAGAAAAATCTTTGTGAGATAAAAACTTCTTTTGTGTTGAAATTTATATTTATCCAAGTTTTAATTTTATTTTTCTCCTTTTTATATTCTTGAGATATTTTAGTTTCAATTCTTGTGAAATTTAAAAATATTTTGAAGTAAATTTATTTGATTTAAAATCTTTTTAAACCTTGAACAAGTCTCATTATAATTTGATCTTGAATTATTTTTATATTTTACTTATCTCAAATATATATTTATGTGTTAAACCATTTTTTTAAAATACACTTTCACTATAGGTGTTCACACACCTAGAAAGTGGCACTAAACTCATTATAGTATTCTTAACCGTTGTTCCAAGATCTGGAACACAAAGTTCTTCCACATAAAAAGGAGGATTATTGATTGTGGTTTGAAGAAGACAATGGTTGTGACTACAACTGGTGGTGATTGTGAAGTGTGCTATAGCTGTTGACACCTTTTCGTTGGTGGAAGTTATGGTGTGAAAGAACTTTCATGAATTAGGAGTTGTAATTCGTATTTCTCCTGCATAAATCCAATCTTAGTCCATTTATCATTATGTCGGCCCAAGATTTTATCCCGTTGTGATTTCTTCTCATGCGCTTTGGTGTTGTGCTATATTGTTTAACTTTTCGAACTTAGATTAAGTCAACTAATATTGAAGATAAATTTGGTGTAATCAACTTGGTAAGTAGTTTGTCATATAGACATTAGGCCATTTATTTTTATCCCTAACTTGAATTAAAGGAAAACATTGTCTCTTTATTGAGAAGTGATTTTAATTGGGTTTCATTTTACCATTTTGGTTTTGAGTACATACACTGTCGATTGGTATCAGAGCTTGACCTATTTTTAGGTTTAATCACCTAGAGGTACATCAAGTGTGTGAATACAGACATTTATGTTAACCAAATGTGTTAAATGATGAGTATTAAAAAGAGTCACACTTTACCCAGACTTATCATACCGTTTGATATATTGAATAATGCTAGAACCAATATTTCTACATATATCTTTAGTGACTTTGAAGGAGACGATCTACATTCTTTTCTTGATGGAGCTTGTTTATCAAAACAAGATTTTATCTAGAATCAATGTTAAACTTTCTATGAGAGTGAAACATTTGGAGAAAGAAAAACCATAAAGGAAAGCGAAGACCATGAATCTGCTCAGTTACCTCTTGATAGGGATTATTACTTGAATGAATCCATGCCCTAGAAAATCAGAACGCCATTATAATGAGATTACTTTCGTCAAAGAAGAGAATAAATTCGTTTAATCTATAGATGCTCATTCTCATTCCCACTATTCTAAAGTTAAAATGCTAGATTTAGACTTTAATGACTTCTTAGAATTTCTTGATGAATTAATAAATAATAAGTAGTTACCTTTAGTTGAGAATGAATGTGTGCCACTTAGCAATAACATTCCAAATACTCTAAATTTCTAGCAATAACACTCTAAATTTGTGGGTACCACCTACTACACCGAGTAGTCATACCACGAGTAGAACGTCTAGGAGCTACGGTGAGGAAAATGATTTTATAAGTGTGACTGTGATGTCTGATCATGCTAGTTTCTGAACGGGTGGGGGAGTAATACCGTATCTCCCCGTAAGAGAACTCTTATACCCCAGGTGAACCTTCGCTTCGGGATGCATTATATTACTGTATGATGCGGGGTAATTTCACTTTAAGAATGAGATGATTCAGATTCTCCCAACTTTTCATGGTATGTAGTTGTATAAGCCTTATCTCCACATTAGAGAGTCGGAGGAGGCGTGTGAAACGTTTAACGATCAAGCTTGCACCCAAAACATAGTGCACCTCAAGCTTTTCCTCTTTTCTCTTAAGGATAAGTCCAAGACTTGGCTTTGCCCATTAGTACTGAACTCAATAGTCAAGTGGAGGGATATGTAGGCTAAGTGTCTCCAAAAGTTCTTTCCCTCACATAGGATCAATTCTATTAGGGCTCAGATTGAGACCTTTAGGCAAAATGAAAATGAGCCCTTCGATAAATGTTGGGAGACGTTCAAAGAGTTAATTAACATGTACCCACACCACAATTTTGTTAAATAGAGACTCATATCCTACTTCCATCATGGGCTAATCTTAAGTTCCAAGCAACTCGTTGAGACTATGTGCCCGAGAGAGTTCCTCGGGTTAGACGCGAACAAAGCGGAGGCCCACTTTAAGTATGTCATCGAGATTACTCAACTGTGGGACACATCGGATCCGAACACCCAACCCAAAGGTAGATACACGTCTACGGCTCCTTCCTCGTGTGGATTCTATCAATTGGATAGGGATGCCGAGCTGAAGCTTCAAATTAATCAACTAGCCAAGATATTAGATGACGTATTCGAAGTTAAGGGGAGAGACATATCCGTCTCTACTCGAGCATTTAAGGAGGAGATGTTCGCTATTTATGAGGTGGAACTTTTAACTAATAATGTCTGACGATTCCCGCCTACAAATTTATGTCCAAGAACAAGTTGAGGTGGTGGGAGCCTATAAGGGTAATTTTAACGCCCCTCGCGGAAATTTCTACAATCTCTCGTGGTGAAACCATCCCGATTTTAGTTACGGGCAATCGAACGTAGCGATGAACCCAAAGCCACATATTGCCCAAGAACCGCCACCACTCCCACCTTACCAACAAGCACCACCTATGCAAGAACCCCGTCCTGTGACTTATATAATCCCACAACATAAGAGTCTCGAGGAAACTTTAACCCAATTCATGTAAACTCAACTAGCGATAAATGCTCAAAACGACCAAAATTTTGCCGACTTAAAAGCGTCGTTGTCTAAATTGCAATCTTCCCTAAGTATCCAAGAGAAGGGCAAGTTTTCCGCCCAAGGTCAAAGACTTCCCCAAGGTTAAAATTTTGTTAGCTCTAATACCGACGAGAATAAAGAGCAATGTCATGCAGTTACCACTCTACGTAGTGGGAGAGTTACTAACTTGTCACCTCCCCCCACGACGATCAAAACGAAAAGGAGTTTTCACTTGGCACGAAAGAGGCCGAATATTCCCCCTTAGAAGAGAGTGATAAAGAGGAAACAGTTAGGCCTGAGGTGGTAGTGAAACTCCCTAATACAGCTCCTTACCCTCAACGGTTGGACCCTCCCCCTAAAGGGGCCTCCCATGATGACATCTTAGAAGTGCTTAAGCAAGTGAAAATTAATTTACCTTTTCTCGAGGCAATCAAGTAAATTCCCGTATATGCAAAGTTTCTTAAGACTTTCTAACAGTGAAATGTAGGTTAAAGGTAAATAAAAAGGTGTTCTTAGCACAAAACGTAAGTTCGGTACTTTTGAGCGACCTCCCGCTGAAGTATAAAGACTCGGGTGCACCTACCATTTCGTGCACCATTAGAGAGAGTAAAATTGAGAAAGCGTTATTAGATTTAGGGAAGAGTGTTAATATTCTCCCTTACTCTATCTATATACCCCTTGATTTGGGGGATCTTAAGCCCAGAAAAATTACTTTCTAACTCGCGAGTGGTTCTGTGAAGATATCTCGAGGAATTGTTGAGGACATGATCGTTCAAGTCGATACTTTCTACTTCCAAGTAGATTTTGTCATTTGGGACACGGATCCCCAATCTCCCTCAAGCACTCATGTTCCCATAATCCTTGTCCGCCCATTCTTAGTTACGGGTAATTCTTTGATTAACATGCGAAATGGGCAAATGCAACTCACGTTCAGGAACATGACACTCGAGACTAATATCTTCAACATCACCAAGAAAATGAGTGAGAGGATGAGTTAAACGAGCCAAATCTTATAGAGGAGGTAGTATATGAACACTTTGCAGGTAATAACACTAGGGATCCGTTAGAGGCGTGTCTTGTTACGGTGAGTGAGAGCGATAATGCGTACACCAATTTCGAGCGCAAGGTAAGGGAGATGGGAGATTTGTTCACTAGACCAAAACTACAAACTTGTCATGGTTAAAAACCTTGACAAGTCAAACTTATCACGGTCTTTGACCATGAAAAGTTTGGGGGTGACAAATGAATTTGTCATGAACTTGTCTTTGACCGTGACAACTGTCACTGTCAAAAATCGTGACTAGCCCGTGACAAAACCTTAAACTTCTCACGATCAAAGTTCGTGACAAATAAAAAATTATCACGGACTTTGACCTTAATAAGTTCGTGACAAATATTTTTGTCACGAACTTGTCACGGTCAAAGTTCATGACAATTCTGAGCAGATTATACAAAAAAACTATTGGACAGTATAGCCACTGCCACTACCCAGCAATATTTGTACCTATTATAGCAAAATTGCACTTGTCCAAACAACATATATATAGAGCAACCAAACTAAAATACAAATATCCATAACCAACATGTAAATATCAATAACCAAATACAAATATCCATATCCCAACCAACATGTACCGAATAAATAAATTCAAATATAATCCAATATCTAAATAAAATAAATAGAAATAATGTCATTGTATAGGGCCTTGAACAGGTCGGAGGAGGAAGGAAGGCCACATGACATATGCATTGGCACACCCATTAATTCGATGAACTTCGCATTATTTATGAAATCACAAAGGTAAGTTCTCCTTTCCGGCCAAAACATACATGACAAGCACCTTTACCTCGATGTCTTGCAGGGGACGTCCATGAACCACCATACTCAGGAGGGTGCACGGGTCCTTTAACCCCCTCGCTATCGGCTCCCCACCAAATATGTCGAGTAAAAATACGTTCGTCTAATCGATTATTGACATAGGTCGTTCGATGAGGGTCAAGATGGGAAATGGATCATATGGCTAGTCCATGCATATCGACGATGAAGTAGTGACGTCCTCGTCTACCTCCTTCTCCTTCCCCTTCCCCTTCCCCTTCCCCTTCCCCTTGTCCTTGTCCTTTACCTTATCCTCATCAGAGATGGACCCCTGCTGACGCTTCATGAAGGTGTACATATCTAGAACCTTCACCTCCAACCTTGATAGCTTATCGTCATGGGTGTCCTCCTTATGAGCCAACCTGGTGTTGCTCGTCTTCATTTCGATGATCCTCGACTTTCCCATTTATGAGCTCGCCCTCTAGTCCTCCTCTTGCGATCCACCCCGAGCACTTTTCTGAGTGCATCCGTAGACAAAGATGCTTTGTCATCATCAGACTGCGATTCATGCACTTCCTTAAGCTTTGCCTGAAACGACAAAAAGTACACGATTAATTAATTAAGTAAATAAAAAAATTATAAGTTAATTAAAAAAATTAAACATTTATAACTTACAATCGTGGTTGCGATACTCGGGACACCTCCTTGTCCTTACCCTTCTTTGTCTGAATTGTCACATAGGCATCGAGCCTACATGGTCTGCCCCCAGGGTCACTCCCCGTCTCCTGAAATAAAATAATGCAAGTAACGAAAAGTAATGCTAAATTAGAATAACATAAAACTAAAATTAAAGAAAAATAAAAAACTTGTCATCCTGTGCTCCACCTCGGCGCAATACGTCCGCCCAGAGTAGTGCACGTCCTCCTTTTCACCCAGTTTTTCCTCCCTGGTTGACGAGATGCCAATTGTCGCTCATCGATCTCATTGTCTACAAATTGTTGTCACAGGGCCAATGAGATCGGCTCCTTTGAGGGGACGGTGTCACACACTCTCAGAATGGACTCCCGGGTCTTCCCAAAGTACCGTGCCCACATGTTTTTCTTCCACGTCTTATATTGATCCCTCAACTGTTCCAACGTGGAGTCACGAACATGTGGGGTAGGCCGAATTGATCTTGTCAAACAAATACAAACCAAAAAGAAAGTAAGTATTAACTGCTTATAAATATAAATATAAATATAAATTCACTACATGTAGTGCCCCCAGATGCCCATCTTTAGCTCATTTGGCACAGCCCCCGGGTCGACAATCTCCTTCAGCAGCGCTAGGAATCTAGCCAATAATGTCGTCTTATTCTTAAGGACGAACCCCAATTTGCCCCATTTTGGGGGCCAAGTGGCCAAGGAGCCCTCATCGCCTCCGCTACGCGCTGAGATGAAGATATTTTCTGCAATTTTATCATTATCAATACAAACATGTATATGGACTTTGAATTAATGCTCAAATCCAATAATAACAAAGCACTAGAAGAATACAAGTTAACGACATAATAAATCTAAATATTATTTCAATATCGGGTCATGTCATGGACTTTGAATTAATGCTTAAATTGATAAAAATCCTAATTAACATATTCACTAACCATAAAACCAATTTTGAGTCAAATCCGATAATAACAAAGCACTAGAAGAATACACCAATTGATTATTACAAGCATTAAACTGGTCAAGTACAAATGAATAAAAAGCATCAAATTATCGTTCGATAGTAACATAGCACTAGAATAATACAACCATGGCAGCAGGTCGCCTGCGTGGAGGGACCTTGGTGTGTGGTTTTGGTATGGGGTTCCGGGTAGGAGGAGTTCGCCGGATCAGGGTAGGTATAGGGTCGGAGTAGGGGTAGGAAGATTAGGTCGGGTTTAGTATTAGTTCATGCAGGAAGTGGGTATGGGTCGTAGCAAGTGCGGGTTAAGTTCAGGGTAGAGATAGGTTGGCGGGTTTAACAGGATAGCATCGGGTTTAGTTGAGAAGGTGAGGGTCTAATTCGTAGGTAGCTATGGGAGTGAATGTGGCTAGGATAGTGGTTTGGGTACTTTGTAGTTGGATATGTTGAGTTTTTGGTTATGGAGGAAGATTGGTTAGAGAATGGAGAAGATGGGTGTGAGGGGTGTTAGGGTGTGTGAGGTACATGGTAAGGGGTGTGTGTTTAGTTGTCCTAAAAAATTTCAAACAAACTAAGACTCACCTAATAATATAGTCTAAAAAAATTAAAATTTAATAAAACTAAAAAAAAAAAATTGCCCTATAAATAAAAGACTCAAATAAAATAAAATAATAATAAAATTAAACTAATTAAAAAAACTAAAAACAAATCAAATAAAATAAAAATCCAACACATACCTATTATGTTTACATAAAATTATAAAAAAACAAGACGCACAATAACAAATCCTAATATTTACAACTATACACACACAAATAAAACATAAAAATCCTATAAATTACATGACTCAAATGAATAAAAAATAATAATAAAATTGCAAACTAAACACACACGATGCTCGGGTTATGGCTTGGACTCGGTTTAGGCTTAGGTTGGATACGGGCATGGGTTTAGGGCATTGAAGCTCATCTGGACAAGCTCAAAAAGGGGCATTTGTCTTCACGATCACTTTGATTTTCTTCAACGAACGTTTTTAACCGTTACTTTGTGGTAATTGACTTGATTTAGCACAATTTTCTACCACGACTGCATATTGATCTACAATATAGACAAATACGAATGGAAGGTCATTTTTATTACGAACAAGTGACTAAAATGCTTCTATTCAATGTATAAACTAGACAATTTTGGGTGCTTATCAACCATTAAGGATGCTCTAAGATAGGCCTCTCCAATGGGCACATGGACTCTAGCTGGTCGGGTCAAATAGTTCATTGGTATTAACCGGCGACTCGACCTTACCCGAAAGGTAAATATCAAGGCCCAGACCCTACCCGGTACCCAATACATGTAGGGTTTAATGGGCAGGTCAGGCTTAATGGGCCGAATGAAAAAAAAAAATTTTAAAACACAAATTCTAATTCAAGTATAATAAATATTTTTATTAAATAACTTTATAGTGTTATAGATAACAAAACAAGTAACAAATGTAAATAAATGTGAGAAATGAAGAGGAGAAGTGCGGTATTTATAAGAATATTAAAAAAGAAATTAAATATATTTAAATTTTAAAATGGGCTAAATAGGCTAAATGGGTCAGGTAAACAGGGTGGATCGTCGGGCTTCATAAATAGATCGAGCACCGATCAACCTAATCGGGCTAAACGCGCAAGATGTGGAACCCATGACCTAACCCATTACGGTACCTGACTATCCATGACTCATTTAATAAATGAATCGGGTCAAGCTTAGCCTAATTGGAACGGTCGGGTTAATCGGGTCAATGAACCCGTGGGCTTTTTGGTGAGGCCTAGTCTAAGAGCCCAAAATTATGGATTTCAATCCTACCGACCAAACTATTTGTTGTATCTTGCAGTGTTGAATTTTCTTGGTCGGCCTCCAATTATTAATGCGTTGCCATACTTCCTCCAACTACATGGTCCCAATCATGAGCACATCCGGTTTGCAAAAGGTTGTGATCATCAATTATTCTACTCCACAAACTAAACTCCAAACAAGGCCGCCAAACTTACTATTTCCGCCACGTGGACTACGTGTTACCCTTTCCGTCACAGCCCCGTCACTCTATCAACCTGTAATCCATTCCCGTTGAAAACCGCCTATCGCGCCAACCATGACCACCACCCATCAAATTTCAAAACCCAAAAAAAAAAAGCATTTATTTCTTGTTTTTTTTGTTTTGAGAATCAAAAGGTTGTTGGAGAAAATTGGAAATATTATAGGAGTTAAAGGGGAGGTGTTTGTATTTGGTATTGGTGGGAGATAAGTCACCTTCATTTTGCTTCAACATTCCACCTCTTTGCAACCCCACTCCAAACATATTTGTAATATCAATACTTTCAATTATTTAAACTTTACTTTCCCATTTTACCCTCAAGTCCTCTATAACCACCTTTTTCCAGCCCATCAACTTCTCGTCTGCGTGTGTATATAACAAAGTTAGGAGAAATATAACCATCTCTCTCTCTCTCTCTGGATTGTGTGTATATATATTTGTGTATGTGCAAAACCTTTGGTACTTAGGCCTGCAACTTTTCGTTCTTGCTGGGTTATTAAAAAAACAAACAAGGTAAGAGATTTTTTACCTTATGCACAAAATTTCATTCAGTGTAGATAATTATTGAATGCATGTCATGTTTAATTTTGCTTCTTTTTTTTTTAATGATATTGTTGTTCAGACAAATTGAGTAATCAGTACAACTGCTGCTTAGTGAAAAGTTGAAATTTTAGAAAATTTGTTTAGCAGACAATGTTTCTGTTGTATATAAGTTCATAACTCTGTTATATGCTTTGTCATCTCTTTTCCTTTAAATAAAATAATTTTTCTGACATTTTTAGTCATTTGCATTTTGGGTTTCATTAGTTAGTTGTGTATTTAGTTTACATTTCCACTTCTTTGCGTCGCAAAAAGTATTTAAAAGTGTCGCGAAAAGTTAGAAATTGAACCAGAATATAAAATATAAAAATAAATAAAAAAATGCAAAATGAAGCCATTTTGCAGGTATGCAAAAATTTATAACCAAATCAACAAATATATATAACTACAGGACCCAGTCTTAGAAATGACCCAAAAAAGTATATATGCATTAAAGGTGAAAACTTTTGACCATTTTTTTATGTGGTCCTGTTGGACATTTCATTATTGACACTGAAAGTTAATACTTGTCAATAGTACCTTCACTAGACTGTTCAAAAATAAAAACAAAAACTAGTACCTTCACTAGAATGCAAACTGTTTGTTACAAGTATTGTATTCTCGTTTGACTCAAATTTTGACACTTTCACTTTTGGATTACTATGTTATGTGCATTTTTCAGTCAATTAATTTATCTTCATGGTGTGTGTTGGGTTAGTTATTGCAGTTACATTCTGCAATATGTAAATCCTCATGAATATATATATATATATAAGAATTTCAACTTGGTTTTACTTTTGCAGAATCTTCATTAATTCACCCTTAAGGTTTTTGAGATGCCTGAGTTAATCATGGATGGATCAAGTGACGATACTGTTTCAAACGAACAAAACAGACCCTATGTGCCCAACAAAGAGAATTTCACCCACAACTCACCAAGAAGTCCATTGAGCACTCATAGTCCCGCGAGCGACTCAATTGATCTAGCCATTGACGGGACCGTTAACACCTCAATTGAGCAGCTCTATCACAATGTGTGTGAGATGCAAAGCTCAGATTATTCACCATCTCGGTGTAGTTTTTTGTCGTATGGTCAAGAATCAAGAATCGACTCTGAATTGCGGTACCTCGCCATTGGAGAATATGGGGATTTGGAGGTTAAAAAAGAGGTGGTTATGGTTAACAAACAAATTTTAAGTCCTAATGTTGATGAGAAAGAAAATGGTCCTACGAATGAAAATTTTGGAGAGATTAAAAAGCCCCAACTTGAAGAATTACCAAAACCAACTCTGAGAGGTAAATCAGTGCGCGATAAGCCTCCTAGTGGTAGGCGAAAGGGGAAGATTGGGAAAAAACCAAGTGTGATTTCCCCAATGAAGAAGAATGAAAAAGCTTCTCCTTTAGTTGGGGTTAAGTTGCCAGGTGGAAGTGAGGTTTTAACTGAGGAGGCACGTTACCTTGGGCCGTATCTGCTTAAGCAAACGAGGGACTTGGTTTCATCGGGGGAAAATCCTAAGAAAGCCCTTGAGTTGGCAGTGAGGGCAATGAAATCCTTTGAGAGTTGCGCGAATGAAAAGCCTGATTTAGAGTTTGTCATGTGTTTGCACGTCGTGGCAGCTTTGCACTGCAGCTTGGGCCAGTACGGTGAAGCGGTCCCTCTTCTTGAGCGGTCCATTGAGATTCCGGTGATGGAGGAAGGTCAAAAACACGCGTTGGCTAAATTCGCCGGTTGCATGCAGTTAGGCGATACATATGCAATGTTGGGACAGATTGAGAATTCCATATTGTGCTACACTGCTGGTTTGGAGATTCAGAGAGATGTTCTTGGGGAAAAGGACCCCCGGTTTGGTGAGACTTGCAGGTATGCGTTTCTTTTTAACACGAAATAAATTAGAACTTTATTTTAGTAAAGGGATATTACAAAAACTCATTTGAATTATACAGTTTTGTATGAACCCCATTATACATAAAAAAATTAAAAAAAAAAGTATATATATATGTATTAGGCATTTTGGCTCAGTTATCCCCTTTTGGAGACAGTTTGGCGGTGATTTTTAGCGAAACATAGCTGTTGCATTATAATAACAGTTCTGGACTTTTTTTGCCTTATACATAGTGTAGACGGGTTTCTTGTAAAAACTGCATAGCTCGGAAGGATTTTCTCACTTTACCCTATGATTCGTTCCATCCCAAATTATGAATCCTGTTTTGGCTTTTGGATTGTCTCGATTTAGGAGTCTTTCTTCTGAAATGGTATATATATAAAAACTCATGTGAACAACAGAGTTGGATGTAGTCTTCCCCGTTCCTATATTAAATGCGTTTTGATCCCACAATCTCTCAAACACGACAGGTATGTGGCAGAAGCCCATGTTCAATCTTTGGAATTTGACGAGGCCGAGAGGCTTTGCCAAATGGCTCTCGACATCCACAGAGAGACTGGTTCACCTGCTTCTCCAGAAGAAGCAGCCGATAGGAGACTTATGGGACTTATTTGCGATTCCAAAGGGGACCACGAAGCCGCCCTTGAGCATTATGTCTTGGCAGGTATGGCAATGGCTGCCAATGGGCAAGAAGCTGACGTGGCATCCATTGATTGCAACATTGGCGACGCATATTTATCTCTAGTCCGGTACGACGAGGCCGTTTTCTCTTACCAGAAAGCGCTCACCGCATTTAAATCCACCAAAGGAGAGAATCATCACTCGGTTGCTTCAGTTTTCGTCCGCTTGGCTGATTTATACAATAAGATTGGCAAATTTAGGGAATCAAAATCTTATTGCGAAAACGCGCTTCGTATTTACGTGAAGCCCCTTCCCGGGAGCCCACCAGAAGAGATTGCTAGTGGCCTAATCGAAGTTTCTGCTATCTACGAATCAATGAATGAACTTGAGCAGGCGCAAAATTTGCTCAAGAGGGCTCTTAAGGTATATGACAATGCGCCTGGTCAGCAAAGTACAATTGCTGGAATTGAAGCTCAGATGGGTGTGTTGTATTATATGATGGGGAGTTACTCTGAATCTTATAATTCTTTGAAAAACGCCGTTTCGAAGTTTAGGACGGTTGGAGAGAAGAAATCTGGTCTCTTTGGTGTTGCTCTGAACCAAATGGGACTCGCTTGTGTGCAAATTTACTCGATTAATGAGGCTGCAGATCTGTTTGAAGAAGCGAGAAGTATTTTGGAGATTGAATATGGGCCTTATCACCCTGATACACTAGGGGTGTATAGCAATCTTGCTGGCACATATGATGCAATGGGAAGGTATATATTTACTATCATATCATATGTTACATTTTAACTTACAGCTACTTTGGCAGGAATAATTCACAACTCCACTTGTTTCTGCGTTGGGGGGTTTTTATAACACCCAATCAAACTTCAAAGTTTTCATCTTAAATTGTATTCCACAAAAGGAATGTTAAATTTGGGGAAAAACACCTTAAGTTCTCAATGGACATTTAATTCGAGTTTTTGCACTTAAATTCACATATAAAATCTGGTAATTTATCACAAAAGTTGAAATTACAATTTGTTATTTTTCTTTCTTATAGCTAGTTTCTATGAATCTAAGATTTCAAGAAAACATATAAACGCAAACCAACGAGAGTATGTCTTGTAGTTTACTTACACACATATTGTTTTTAGCTTTGTTTTCTAAATCAAGTTTTTGTGCATTGTCACCTTAAATTTATGCAGATGGAGTGATGCAATTGAGATATTGGAATATGTTGTAGAATTGAGAGAGGAGAAGCTTGGAACAGCAAATCCTGATGTGATTGATGAAAAAAAGAGATTGGCTGAGCTATTAAAAGAATCGGGTCGGGCCCGCAGCAGGAAACCCAGATCACTCGAAGCCCTCCTCGACAACAACCCCCAAATCGTCACGAAAGATGACATCATAAATGTTGTATAATTCCACATATGCATTTCTTGAATGTAAAGTATTTGTTAGAGAGGATATTAGGTGGTGGGTTGTTTTTGTTAAATTCTGTTTGCATATTTGTGAAGCAAGTCTGATAATATTTTTAATTACAAATGAGGAGATTCTTTGGGGATCAGAGGAGAAAATGTTACTATCATGTAAGGAGTTGATGAAATTCCTTTGTCAATATGTGACTTTGTATCTCATCTAGTTTAATAAAGTAAATGATGGAATTTCGTTTTCCCTTGTCGCTACAACAAACTTTTGTATTAGAAAATTGAACTGCAACCAAGTGAAATACTGACTCATGTTTCCTATCTTTATCAGTTGCTTTGATTGTAGGATTTGATTAGATAGTGAGATTTCCGTATGTAGTTAAAAGGAATTAATTGCAAGTTTGAAACTATTTTGGTCAGCAATTAATACTAATATTGATATCTTATCTCACAGTAATCCAGATTGTGAAAGAACACCTAATGAGATCCATTGAATACCAACAAATATAAATAATTATATTTAATATAGATGGATTATTGATGATATTACAGAATTTATATTCTCTCATGACCGTAAGCCAGCCATGCCTCTTTCAAGTTTGACCTCACCTATTACATTATTCTGATTTATTACGGGTTAATTCTTTTATTATGGATAAGTCCAACTTAAACTCAGTTATGATAAGATATTAGTGGAAGAAAACCCACATAAGAATCATTAATGCATTAAATGATTGGATGCAGCAACAGTGGCTTAAAGCTTGGCCTTTCATGTGTCATCATCATCTCATACAGTGCCAATATTTAATAAGTAATCACAGTAGAAATTTTAACGAGAAAATCAAAAGGGTTGCAGATCAGATTCCAAAAGTACTGCATGAGCTATAGAGAGTTATGGTATTTTCATGGTGAAATATTTATAAGTAAAAAACTCTGAATAATTCTGCTTTTGAAAAAAAAATCCCTCAAAACTGTTTTTAATGCGAAAATAAATCTCTTTAAATTATTAATTTCGTTGCAAGGACCCTAGTTTGTCACTAAAAGCAATGGTTTATATCGCTAGAAAATCCCAAAACAGGGTTCTTCGCAACAAAATACATAATTCAAAAGTAATGTTACACAGAAAAATGGTTTTGGAGAGTTTTCAAAAGGAAGAATAAAATAGTTTTGGTTTTAGTCCCATTTCGAAATTTGTAATGGGTTCCAATCACATATATTATTTAAATTGTAGTAATTTTTTCAACCAACTGTGACCGTCTCTAGCAACCCATCTTCATTTCCTTAGGCGTCATTTGGTTGTTCCAAAATTATAAATTATTTCATTTATAAATTGTCCTACTTACAAATTGACCAATTAATTGTGTTTGATTTTAGAAAAAATTTCGAAAAAATCCTCATAATTCTCAAAGTATATGAAAATAGGACACTCCAAATAATTTTATAAATTTAATCCTTGTATTAAAAACACCATGAAAAATGGTGCCACTGGCGCGGACCAAAAAAATGAACTCATAACTCTAATAAATGTTATTGTACCACAGGGACTAGATTTATAAACTTGAAAAGCATTGTCCTAAAAATCAAAATATAGGAAGGAACATAACTTTTACCTTAATTCTCTATTGATTTTATTGATGAAATGATTCATTAATTGACCTATTTTAGCTCATGTATAAAATCTGAAATTGGAGTAATTCACAATAAAAATAAAATGCATCCATTTGAAGTAGGATCTCTCTCTCTCTCTCTCCGCACTTGTTTTTAACTGTTTCCTAATTGAACCTTAAGATCAATTTCAGATTACCAAACATCGAGTAAAATTGGATTTAAACTCATTTCAAATCCACTCATTTGTAATTCACTAATTCACAATTAACCAATTTAGATAATTAAATAATTTGGACAACCAAAAAAGGTCTTGGAGAATGACATTTGTCCCATATTTATTCAAATAGGAGTAACTACAAAGAAAAATACTCAAGATGGGATACAATTAAAGCTTTATATATGGGACTAACTACTTGTGTAAGAAGAAGAAGAAGAAAGAAAGAAGAAAACTACATAATCCACCGCCTATACTTCCTATAGCCTGTCAAGACCATCATACTATTACCAACTCGAGCATATCATGATCCTAGAGGAGACCGTAGCTGTCCATAACCTTTGGATATGGCATGTTTTTATGAGTTGCCCTGTTCCCACGACTATGTACTCGCCCAGTCGGACATTCTGGCCAACCTACTAACAGGTAATATTCTCCGATGTCATTTGACTGTTAACAGTGGTCCAAACATGCGGTTGCATATTACACAGCATTATAGATGCTGCGTGTACAAGGTGTTCGCCAGCCCTGATCGACCATTTTGGCAAAACCCACGTGTCCATTCAGACGACAATATCATTATGCTCACCCTATAAGAGGTCCTTAAATGCAAGCTGTGTGGGCAAAATGCTATTAGAGATGGCCTAAACTACAGCTTGTGCTATGCATATTAATTAGGAAAATGATAACACGTGCCCAAGGACACATGTTTTGAGTCTCAAAATAGTAAGAATGAGAGCCATGTGTGAGCATTTGTTCCTTATTAATTGTATGTCAAAACTGCCCTCTTGCTGTTGTAAGGTTCTTAGCGTGTGCACATGTTATGAAAACCCTATTAATTATTCTGAGAACTAAATTCAACACATTAAAGCGTGGCAATATTCAAATGTTATGGCCATTGCTATCTGTTGCATATGTTTGAAAGCTCATTAATTTTTTAATTCGGTTCAATAATGTCATAAATATTCCAATGGAAAAGGAAAAAAATAATCTATTCGAGTCCATCTCCATTGTAGGCTCGTTTAAGAACTGCTCAAGAGCTTAACAAAACAAAGTAGACTACATTTTAAAGCTATTTATAAATTAAGCTTAAACAACTCTATGCTTGGCGCTCAACTCGCTTACCTCGTGCATGGTTATGTTGTAACAACTCATCCGACCAGGAGCAAGAGCTAGGCCAGAAAGACCACAACAACTTCATCATATTTGATGTCCACTAAGATAGATTGTTTCCTTAAAAGTAATACTATACTTTCTTAAAAATTCTACAAAATATTTATACAAATTGGCGTGTTAATGAGAGAGCGAGAGGAAAAACAGAAGAAAAAGGAAATATTGGAATAGGCTTAAAAAAGAAGTCTGTTCAAGTTTTAAGAGTACCAGTTTCCTTTCTCTAATGCTGCAAGATGGAATAGGCTTCCGGATTTTATTTATTGACAAGGGTACTTTGAGGTATGATGATTTTATGTCTTGATATAAGTGCCTTGAAACTTCAGAACTTGTAATGTAAAATGTGTAGCATGTACTCTGCAACTCTTTGGGAGTATAGTAATTGCCTAACTACTTGGGGGCAAGCCTAATTGGACAGACTGAGAATGAAACACATCGAGCTGCTTTTGCCAGCATAAACCGCTCATTTTCGGTCAAAGGCCTCTCAATCACCTTCACAACATTTGTGTCCTAGAACATAGCAGAGTTAAACAAGCATCATAAACGGCGATGATATAACCAATGTAAAAGAAACCATTATTACTCAATAAAGGCAAAAAAACAAATTGTAATTTTTTTGTTTTTACAGAAACCCCTTGTACGTTCAAATAAAATCTTGAATTGTGTATTTTGTAGCAAACACTCCCTTCTCTGTTTACGACTTCTCAAATGAAAAGGTACATCTTGAAAATCAATGTATCAAATTTCAAAATAGTTTAATAGTTTTCTGGGCTAATTTGTACAAGAAGCTTTTACCAAAAAAGTCCACCTCCAAAATAATGTACCAAATCGATCCACAATGTATGAGCCATTTGGAACATCTTTCACATTCTCCTTCAAGTGCCTCTAGCAAGAACCACTTGTAAGAATCCTAATCTCTGGATCGATTTGGGAAATCTTTTGATTTTCTAGATCCATTTGGAATATCATTTTTGGTGGTCGTTTTTCTTGGAAAAAATGTGAGCACAGGATGATTTGTAATTTTCTATATATTTTTTTTCACGACCATTGCTTGTACTCCCTTCTCAAATTAAGAGCTTTTTGACTTTCAAACTTTTCAAGAAAACCTTGTATTTAGATATAATGAGACAGGTACACTAATTTGCCAAACATGACTCCTAATTTTGTGAAGTTCAAAATAGATCACACAACTCCTAATTTGAAACAGTGCGAATATTTAAAATAAGCATTTTTAGAAAGTTTAACTATCAAATACTGATTCTTAATTAGAGGTGGATGGAGTATATTTGAAAAAAAGGGTGAAAAATGGAATGCATGTACCTTCTTTTGTTGTTGAACAGCAGGTCTCACACTGGCAGTGTCACCAACCACAATTATGTTGTTCAGGTTTCCGCTCTCATCCCTTTCAGTCGGTGAAGATGTTGAATGTCTCCAGTTCCCATTAACAATGAACTTATAGTAGTACCTGAACGTGATAAACATAATTTTATGTATATGGGATATGAAGCGACACGTGGCGTGTGGTTGTGCCTACGGGAGACTACTATCTTTTATTTTGCATTTTTAGTTTAGGATTTAATTGTAATTTTCCTTTATTTTTAGTGTCTAAGTAGTTTCCAAGTATGTTTGGGACTAATATGTTATTTTTGGTTATTAGTTGCCTTTTTTAGTCATTTTCGGTATTAGCTTGATTAGCAAGCTAATCTCTCCTATAAATAGGCCCCTTGGGCCTCATTTGTAATCACCCTTGAATATTGAGAATTGAGAATAGAGAGAGAAAGAAACCCATTTCATTTCTTTAGTTGATGTTGTTGATGTTGTTGTTGTTGTTGTGTAGTTAATAGTTGTGTAGTGTCTAATTTTTGAACACGCAATGTTGTGAACGTTTATTCTTGTATGAAATGTACGTTGTACATGACTTGTTCAAAACGGAATAGATAACATGCGAGGTTTACTGCATTTTCATGCGAGCAAAATTTTATTATGTTCTTATGATTGGGAAAGTCAGAAATTTTCTTCAAGTGGGCAATTTGGGTACAATATCTATTTAAAACTAAATGGGACAAATTTAATTAGCATTTATTTTATTTTTATTTTTTTTTGTGGGTGGGGTGGGGGTGGTTGGGAGGGGGGGGGGGGGGGGGAATTTAGTACTAATATAAATTATTTCCAAAATTATAAGGGGAAATTGAACTAATATATGCAATATTCAAACTTTGGACTCAAAATAAAATTTTAAAATATTCAAAACTTAAGGGGGGGGTGAGTGAGGGTGGGGGTGGAGTAGATTTTACATGTATTTTTTGTTTGTTTGTTTAATGACCCATTTAAGTACACATGGCTCCACGCATGCTTATGATGTTTGACACACACGAAAATAAAACAAAGTGGAAAAAAAGGGACGATCCAATTCCCAATGTAAAAAATAAAACTAAGACGAGTCTACTACTGGAGATGCTCTGGGTTAGAATGGATTGAAAGAAGCAAGAAACACACAGTTGTGGAATCCATTTAAAAACTGATTAAGGAAAAGTTCAAGAACTTCAACACAAAATTTACGATTTATAACCAGAAACACCCTCGCTAACTTAAATTGATTTGAAAAATCAAGTTCTGTCCATAAATAAATGTGATTTTGAAGACAGGTTTTTATCACCACTTCCGTAATCTCTTGATAATATAAGCATTCTAAACTACTAAAACAAAAAAAGAAGTCAAATTGGGCAACCAAATAATTTCTACATAGATCACTTCAGAGGATTTTATAAAACAAGTCTCATTCATCTATCGTAAAAATCAAATGGCAATCCATCTATTTATTTAGGCTTTATTGAATTGAGCTCACCGTGAGACTTATATAACTACTAAAGTGAAGCAAGTCCCATTATAAAATCCAATGAGAGATTAGAGTTTGCAGCCCTTCGAGATAATTAGGGTCCAAAAGAGTGACAAGAAACTTACATCCCTTGTGAAAGTCTAACTTCTGCTTCATATCTTGGACCACCTTTATGGGCTGCTTTAATCGGTTCTTTCCAGTTTCCAGTAAAATCTCCAACCAACGATACATCCTCCCCCTGTATTTTAAAGGCATAGTAGCAAGAGTTAGGCCAGTAAAAGGCTCGAATCCAGACCATGGAGTCATCCGGATCCGTTTATTACACAGTTGATTGGATTTGGGTTTAGATCTCTAACGTTATATAATAGCGTACCCGGATCTGTATGTTTCGTTTATTTATATTTTAATTTATGTCTCGTCTTCATCTCTTAATTCTTGAATAAAACAAATTTTAATGTATTATATATTTATGAATTGTATATAGCGCAACGGTAAGGTTACCCCATTGTGACCTCGAGGTCAGGTTCGAGTAGCGGAAATAGCCTCTCTGCATATGCAGGGGGTTGCGTAGATCTAACCCCCCACCCCCAGTATCCCACAGTGGCGGGAGCCTCGTGCACTGGATTTTCCCTTTTTTTATATAGAGAAACATACATAGCCCGGCTCCCAAACTAAAGTTCGTTGTAATTTTGAGAGAGGAGATGGCGTCTTGGCGCTGCAGGGTGGGGGGACGAGAGGTACGGTTACTGTGGAGAATGGCCCTGTTATGTATTTTTTGGACCACTTGGACCGAGAGGAATCGGAGGTGTTTTGAGGGAGCTAAGCTTAAGCCAGCTAAACTTCAATATACTAGAGTTCCTTGCATGCGCGGTTCAAGGAGGAATCACATTCCTCGCTCGAGTTCTTGTTAGATTTTGTTGGTCATCTCGGGATGGGGGATTGATTGTTTGTTTCCCCGGTATTTTTTGGGTCGAGGGGAGGTGGGGACGTTTTTGTAGTCCTTTCCCCATTCTTTGTTTTTTATATTTATTAGACCTATGTATATCTCTTGTATAAGGGATCCCCCCCTCCCCCCCGGCATTTTTTTTAATATACTTTGCTTACTTATCAAAAAAAAAAAAAATGAGGTTGACCCAAACTTTGAAGCAAAATTCAACTAAGATGCGGTGGGTGATGATCAACGTACTAAATCACTCTACCTCACAAGGAGATCAACCTGGTATATTATGATTAACGAGTGAATGAGAAACTGGCTCCTGAAGTCACCCACTTGAGTTGTGAAATGGGTGGAAGGTGTGAAGAAAGCAACCCATACCACATAGGAAGAGTACCCAAAATTATTGGATTATATATACTCCAAACATTAGCATAAGGGATTGGTATCCGGACTCTTTTGAAGGGGGGAGAGTACCTACATGATGCATGATGCGGGATTTGTCAAAGCGCCGCCGCCGCCCGAAAAAGCCTATACGTGCACGTCGCTACCGCCCGCCCCCCCGCTGGGCGGGCCCATGTCCGGGTAATGGGTCCTTTAAGGTAGACAAAGTTTATTTATAGTTTCTTCTTCAAATTAATAAATTAACTGATGCATGTGTCCTGTTTTACCGATGGAGTAAGGCGGAAATTAATCATAAGCATCAGTAATTGTGAACGCGGATCTTTGCAATACGATCGTCTCCAAATGCAAGCAAAACATTGCGTTAAATGTGATTATAACCATCACTGTATAGTGATTAAATCTTGACCGACACTATTAGCGAACCAGTGTCAAAACAAATCGTCACCAATACGCAAACTGTCGCGAATGACTTGTCCAAAACGGTGTCATTATATCTACAAATAGGACCGGAGTCTGTGCATTATTCAATGAACTTTTGTAGTCCGTGTATCTAGTGTCCTAATGTCTAGTGTCGTAAAAGAGAAAACAGTGTTGGTTCACGGGAACTTGCGATCTGTATTGCTGCATCGCAAGGGCCATCATTGTATGGTGGGGCGAATGCTACAAATATTTATTCCACACTAGGGCAGGGGTGAATTTCATCTTTATTCCACAGTTAAAACTCGTGGGCCAAATTCAGCTACCCAAATGTTAGCCTAAAACCAACCAAATGAACCCTAGCTAATCTGAAACCCCCCCAAAAAAACTAGCTCATTTTTGCTTGATTTGATACTCTCCTCTCCTCCAGATCTGGTCCCTAGCGACATATTTTGTAATTATAATAGTTGTAGTTGAAAATGTTTCTAATGTTTTTACACGGTGAATTTATTTATACATATATTTTTACTATTTAATCGGTTCTATGAATGGAATTTTTGGCGAGATCTTCTAGCTATTTCAGTTGATGGTAGGCTATTTCAAACTGAATATTTGACAGAAGTTGCAAAAGAATACCTGGGGAGATCAAAGCCATGTAAAATTGAACATCAATAATGTTTTAATTGTGTTTGTTTTCTCCCACACTTTTTTATATTAAATAAATCTATTCTTTAATTGTTCATCAGCTTGTTTTGGTTGACATTTTTATTTTATTGTTTATCTTGATTGCGTTACATTGCTGTACGTCTGATTCAATCTCATCACCACTAAAATGTGAAGTAAGGTTTTATGTACGATAATTTAGAAACATGATTTCTAGTCAATATCAATGTATTCTTAGGCTTTTAATTTGTTTGTTCAAGCAACAGCTTTGGCCAAAAAAAAAAAAAGAGGCCCGGCTCAACACTAAACCCCTCCCAGATTTGGCCCAGCCCACATAGATGCCAGTACTAGAGGTGAGGGAAGCCACACAGTGACACTGACGTCACTGGGGGATTCTTCAGCGTCAATACCAAATGTTGGTTGTGTGTGTGTGTGTGTGTGTGTGTGTGTGTGTGAGAGAGAGAGAGAGAGAGAGAGAGAGAGAGAGAGGTGGGGGGGGGGAAGGGCCAAGAGTTTTGAAAGAAAATCAACCTGGTTGAAGTATAGAAATAGGACCCGAGCACGCATCCGTTGATTATTGAATAACAAGCTTCTGTTTGGGAGCCTGTCTCTAGACATATATATTACATTTATGTGCTACATATATAAATATATAACTATATTTATATTACTTACGTATCAAATTTATACATATGTATATATTTATTTATTATACATGCATAAATGCATATGAACATATCCTTCATCGAATTGGGTCCTTAACCAGTCTATTTGTGCTAGATTTGTCTCCGATCCATTAAATAATTGGGTAGTCGGATTTTGAAATATATTCCAGATCCGACCCGTTCGCAGCCCTAGCAAGACTAGCATTAACAATTAGAAAATATCGATAATAGATAGTTTTGAATAAAGATAGTTACATAAACTCTATAGTTGCTCGTTAATGTTTAATGGCTCAAGTCATTTATTACCTCATGTCCAAGCCATACAAAGGTCACAGCATGGGTTGGAGGTCCATCGTGTTTTCCATTTTCTGCCATAGCTATGAGATCCCATGTTGCCCAAGCAATAGCTGGTCTGCATCCAAGATTTTAACGTAGCTTCATTAAATCTCTTTAAAGCAAGAGGAATGTATGTATATAACTAAAAGAACATTGTTCCTGCTCATATTGGAAAGAAACAAAGAATAAATCGTGCATTGACTTGTTTATTTTCCATATGATAAGCCATTCTATGAAGTTAAGGATTAAATTGTTCATGGATCAGCATCGTGCAACTTTTGACACGACACAAAATTGACGAATATGGATGCATCCTTAAAGTGTCTGCTATTGACCAGTTAGACACACTTACAAAATGAATGGCTCAACCCCGTTCTATACGACGAATACACACTATAATCATGACAGAAAACTGATATGGTACGAACCGATATGACACGACACGGCATGCTTCTATATGTGGTGCATAATCATGCAATACATCAAAATTGTGTGATTATATATATATGCATAGCAAGCATCTCTACATCCGAAGAAATATATCTACTATGCAAACCATATAATAACCGATTCTCTGTAACTGATGCTGAAAAAGAAGACACCACCTTTTGTGAGGCAAATGATTCATAAATGCATATACTGATGAGAGAGAGAGAGAGAGAGAGAGAGAGAGAGAGAAACCTGTCAGGCCTGCATAGATGCAATCCAGTAACAAAATTGTACGCTGCATGAAGGGATGTATCTGTCATCCAGTGCAGATAAGCAATCACACAAGCAGGGGATCGATCAAATCCAGTGGTGCAGGTGATGTAAACACGGTGGTTCTTTTTCAGTAAGCGTAAAAGAAGACCTACACAAAATGGTAGTTTTTTTCTCATATCAAATGAATCCACCTCCCTGCAAAAGAAACCAAATGCAAGGGAACTGTGCCGTCATCATCTGAAGACCAGCTAGGACGCTGTAACAGATAAACAAGTTATAGTCGGACCAATTCAGATTCACACTCAATTCCAAGGCAAGTATAGGGAAAGAAAGGGTGAGAGTTTGATTTTCACCCTCTGTTTCAATTTTTGTGTAAGACCAACATTTTGTTTTAAATTGTGATACACACTCTCAAAAGTGTCTCTAAAGGTCGCATAGTGTCATAACAGACCTTCCAAGTAGTGATACTTTGTGAGCTTTAACAACGGGTTTAGGTCTGTTTCTCAATTTTATTAAAAAAAAGTGGGGTTGTAATACAATAGTGGGACAAAAGGGCAGTGAGAGTCAATGATGTAAATAATTACAGGGGTATCTTTGTACTTTTCCGCTTTTGTCACATTTGTCCTATTTTTAATGATTATATATTACTAATAGTGATAGTCTAGTGGATTCTAGAAGTTACCAATACTGTTGTCATGACCAATTTTCAAAATTGCATTTGAGGTTATAGCCTCAAGGCATGCCTCATAGCAAGACTATGGATTGCCAAGGTGAGGCTATAGACTCAGGAGTATTTTGCGAAACCAGTGCCTCAATTGGCTGTTGCACACACCTCAAGGCATTTCTGCTTAATGATATGTAAGGCATATGCCTCATTGTGTTAAGTGAAACCGTATTCTTTTTTTAATGGTGAAATGTTAAAACCTTAAACCTCATTCCAATCACATTGACAAACCCTTCCTTCTGCAGAACCCTTATCTTAGGGGTGTAAAACGGGCGGATACAGAGCGGATATCATACTATCCATTATCCGTATCCGTTTAGAAGTTCACTATTCGAAGCCTCATTCGTATTTTCCCTGGATAGTATGCACAACTATCCTTATTTATATCAGATTTTCGGATTCGGATAATATCTTTATCCGTTTACATCATATAATACGCACGCATTATTTAAGAATTAGCTAAAACATTTTAGTATAGATGACTATAGAGAAATAGAGAATAAAATTTTACGAAGCTTGCACAGAAAATAGAGAATCAAATTTAGTTGCCTGGGTCATATCGGGTCAATAAGAGTTTGAGAAAACATTTTGATGAACGCATGAAGGAATAAAGACCGTCATTGTCAGGGTGTTTGATTTGTCCCAACTACACTGCATTTGCAAAACCAATATCTACAAGTCATCGTGATCATGTCCACTAAAGGGCTAATGCCCAAAATTATCGTGAATTTATACAAAAAGACAACCCATGTAAAATAGAGACAGTGTGTAAGATGGTAGTAAATATTATAGATGAATCGAGAATTTTTTTAATTGTGTTTATACAATAAATAATTATTGGTTTAGATTGTTTGCAATCAACTAACAGGGATGGATGGATCGATGGATGGATGGATAAATAGATAGATAGGTAGATACATAGGTAGGTAGGTAGGTAGGTAAATAAATAAATAGATAGGTAGGTAGGTAGATTGATAAGTAGCTAGCTAGCTAGCTAGCTCGATAGATAGATAGGGACATGCAGAGAGACAGGTAGGTGGGCGGGCAGGCGGACGAATGGACCGGCAGAGACATCGACCAAGAGATAGACAGATAAATCTATACTAATCTAATACTTAATCTTAAAATGGAGGTAGCACCTAATTTCGTGACACGTGGCAATCATTAATGTGTTCAATTCATTTCTCCACTCTTTTTTGGGAGCCCCAATTTTTCCTCTCTCTCAAGGACGTCTCCTTCTCTTTAATTTCTCCATAATCTAATGACTTCTTCTCTCCATTATTACAGAAACGGCTCTCTCGACCTTCCACTCTTTCCCTCTTCATATTCCTTTAAGTCAGTCACGTCGCACCTTATAATCACATATTTTCTCTCACTTCTTTTCCCCAATATACCTCCCGCCTCTCTTTACTCTTTGCCCGTGTCCATTCCTCTTCTAAGAGCTGAATCACCAATCTCTCTCTATATTCGGATATACAAATATCCATAATTACTGATAGTCCGCTTTGGATAAAGATTTACCCGTGACGAATACCTTGTTATTCGAATTTGTATCCGTAACCGTTTTCCGGGATATATTAAACCATTATCCAAATCTGCTCTTCTGGATTTTTATTAAAATATATCGGTAAAAAATAAATTCAAATACTAGATGTTGATGTAAAAAACTAGATTACTCTAATTATTCAATCACAGATAAATAAATGAGACAAAGAATTTTAAAGTGGTTCAGCCTTATATGAATGGCCTACGTCCACTGTTATGTTATTGATGAGTGTTTGGGAATTCTCGATTACAAGTTCTATCAAGAAATTCCGGTCCCCCTTGAATGAGGGTGATACAAGGTATTTATAGCCCTTAGGCTGTACATGAAAGGGTGTTACATTAAATGATATACATATGAAAGGGTAATTCATTTAATGCTCTTCAAACGTGTGCGTCAAGATGATAAGCATTCAATGAATAGTTGAACTGTTGATTATCTGGCAATCAATGCTGCGGTCGAGATGCAGCTCGAACCGCCTTAGTTGCTCGTCGTTTAAGAGTTCCTCGGAGCGTTGGAGTTCCTCGGAGAGCTGGAGTTCCTCGGAGAGCTTGAGTTCCTCGGAGTATACTTGTTGCTCGGAGAGAGTCTGACTTGGTCGGGGGAATAGACTTCCTCGTTGCTATTGTGCCACGTAGATTGACACGTGTCTTCTTATTATTCGTCCACATCAGCATACTAATTTTGGTATCAACAGAAGCCCCCAATGTTTCATATTTCGAACTTTGAGGAGTATGGAACATTCTCTCGGTATATGGCAATATTAAATGACCTTCCTGGGTTTTAGGAGCCTTTTCTTCGTATTTGAATTTCCTTCCAAATTCGCAGAATCCGCCTTTTTGCATTTTTATAAGCGCTTCGATCTTCGTGCACTTTTTGTCCTTTTAGCCGCCGGTAGCGTAATAGTTTCTTTTTTGTAATCATTTCTTTCGCCGTTTCCCAAGGCAAAGTATTTAAGCTTCAGAGGCAATCCCATCGTCTTCTACCTTTTTCAATTTCTGCTTTCGAGTTTTCTATAGCTTTTCTCTCTCCTGTGCGTTCATCCCTTTCTTCGTTTGTTTGTCAACAGATCTCCTTTTTCCTGTAAGATTTTCTTCCTTCTTCATTTCTTTTTATTCACCATGGTTTATATTATCGAATCTCTTGAGAAATTCCGTTCTGACTTTTCTATTCCTTCTTGGGTAATTTTGGAGAGTCTTTCTGAATCTTCAACTTATTTTAATTTGGCTGAGGGACATTGGTTCCCTAGCCTCTTTATTGCTGAATGTGGATTTTCTTTTCCACCAAACCCTTTGTGTTTAGAGTTCTGTCAGTATTTCGATGTTGTCCCTGCAAAAATAGCCCCCAACACATGGAGAATAGTTAATGGGGTGTATAGGTTAAATCAAACTCATGGAACTCGTATAGGAATTCCTGAGATTATGTACTGTTATAGATGGGCTGTTTTAGACAATGTTTTTTATTTAAAAACTAGGTTTTTGAATAGGGCCTTAGTAGTCAACCTCCCTGATGCAAACAGGGATTATTTTGAACACGGGGTAGTTATCAAAAATTGGCAACATACCCCTTTGGTTGGAGATGAAGTATATGAAGGTCCCAGATGCCCCCCATATGGCAATGGGATAGGTTATTTTCATCTTATTTTATTTTTGAAATTACGATTTCATTGTGTTTGACAAAATGTATGACTGATATTTCACTATGTATTTGTTTGCAGTTGACAGTAAGAGAAAAACTCCAAAAGAATCAGAAGTAAATATTAAACATTTGAAACATATCTGGAATTTGCATCGAAGAGTTGCAGACGAGCACATCAGATCTGCTTCATATTTGCTGCAGTACAGGAGCTACACATCATCCTTTACTGCTCGTCCTGTGGTCAGCATTAGTGACCCATTGCCAGCTTCTGAGGAATCTTCACCAGAATCTCACATTCCTTTAAGTCAGAAGATGGGCAAGAAAAGAGTTCCTGCTATCTTCGAGGAGTCTTCCTCTGCTGGAGATGGAAAGAGAAACAAGGTTGAAGTCCCAAAGGGGACAAAGAAAGTAGATGGTGCCTCTTCTGTTGCTCCTCAGAAGGCTGCCGAGAAGCCCCCAGTGGCTCCGAGCAAGAAAAATGCACCTGTGGAAGTAGTCCCAACCAAAAGTTCTTTGGTTGAAATTGCTGAAGTGCCACTGAGGAGATTGAAGAAATCCTCCTCGGTCACTTTGACTGAAACCATTCCCCAGCTTCAAGCTAGTGGAGCTGGTGTCCCAACCATTATTCCCTCGAGTTCTGCAATGAGCTCGGTAAAAACTTGGACTATTCCTGAAGTCCAAGGAATTGAAGAAAACATGTCTAGGGATATGCTGACATCCCTAGCTACTCGTCACATTGCTTCAGTAAGTTTTCTCTTATCCTGAATTTTTCTTTCTTTCAGTCAATATATGTATCTCGGCACTGACTTATCATTATTTTCTTCTTTTTACAGCTGGTGAGTTGCTTTAACACCATAGTGAAGAAAGATGAAGCACTCAAGGCTTCTAGCTCCTCGTCTGGAGTGGAGGATGCCTTTGTGGGTTTGGCCCAATCTTTGAAGGAATCCCGTCAAAAATACGACGAGGATAAGGGTGAATGGGAGAAGAAGTTGACTGCGTCTGAGGCAGAGAAAGTGCAGTTGGGAAAGAAGGTGAAGGACTTGGAGAGAGAGAATAAAAAATACGCCGAGAAGCTCACAAGTTTTGGGGAGCTTGAGAATAAGTTGAAATCGGCCGAGGAAGAGTTGTCCCTTCTGCGAGAAGTAAATCGCCAGAAAGAGGAGGTGGAGGCCAAATTGAAAGCCACCGAGGATCTTCTATCCGAGAAGCTCTCCTCGGAGAAAATGAAGAGAAAAGTGGCTGATTTCGAACCGGTTGGGACAAAGGATGGGATAGGGGGTAGCTGCAATGATGGCTCAGGTGCAGTATGGGAGTTTGAAATACTTCCGAGATGGTTGGGTTGCTGCCTTGCAAGAATTGAAGGTGAGCGAGGACTCTGAACTATTTCAACAACATCTTCCTGGTCCTCCTCCAGCTATTGAAGATGAAGAAGAGGATGAAGCTGCATCCGAGGAGTCTTCACTAATAGTGGGTGATCAAGTCATTGCTACACAACCCAACCAGACATCTACTGAGGAGATTTCTTCTTTGCCTGCTCCTCCTGAACAAATCCCAACTACAGCCGACCAGATTATTGTTCCCACCGAGCAACCAAGCTCCTCGTCCCAGCCTCCCGAGAAAGTCTTGGGAGACAAAGGAAAAGGTGTGAAGTTGTTCGGTATTCTCTTTTATTTTTCCTTTTACTTGTACTTTGTATCCCAGATCTTTGTAACTTTGCCTTATGATCTAATAAAATTTGAGTTCTTTTCTTCCATATGATTGTCTCTTCTCTATCTGCACTCTGTCTTGATCTTTTTTTTCTTTCTCTGTTAGTTTCTGGCCAGGATGGATCTGCTGTCTGCTAATGACACAAAGTTGATGCAGCAATGCCATGAATATTATAAAGCTGGTCACACAGACCTAAGTGCATCAGAAGTTGCCGACATCCTCGGCCATGATGCTTCAGAGCAGGCAGTAGAAGCTTATCAATACCTGAAGGACTTACTTGATCGAGCTGTGGCCAATAACGTGGCTTACTATGACATGATCGAGGAGCTTCAATATACTTTAGAAGATCTTCAGACTCAGTACAAGGAATCAACTGCCCTTTTGCACGAGGGGTATGAAAAGAGGTATCAACAGCTTTCTGCCGAGACAGGCCACAAAAAGATCATTGCTGGGTACGATGTCAGGGAGAAAACTCTAAGGGGTGAAGTTGAAGCTTGTAGACAGATTGCCGAGCTGCTAGAGCAAGAAAATAACAATTTGCAGAAAGAGCTGGCACAGTATAAGTCTGCAGCATCTTCTTCAACAGCTGTAATCCCAGTGACTGACGAGGGATTTTCCTTTCTAGAGGTTGAGAATGCCAAATTAAGGCAAGAGTTGGATACCTTGAGAAGATCTGGTATTTCTTCTGCTACTCGGGGGGCGAGGAAGAGGTTCTCGTGGACGAGGAAGAGCTGCTCAGAATGTTGTCGAGGAACCAAGTTCCCGACCTGCTCGAGGAGGATCAAGAGCTCTTAGTCGTAATGTTGAAGAAGCTCGTACTCTATCAACGTTGGAAACTCAGGCGTTCCAATTGAATGCAAAAGATCGGGCTTTGTCTGAAATGTCTAAGAAAATCCAAACTCTGGAGGATCAACTTGCTTCGACAAAGTCTGCTCTGAAGAATAAGGATGTTTTTGCAAGGAACCTTCATGAGCAGTTAGAGAGAATAACTTTCCAATTCCACAAACAACCTCGTGAGTTCTAGATGGCAGGCTACAATGAGGCCCTTTATCACTTGGATGCTCGTCTTGAAAATGCCAATAATGAAGGTTATAAACAGGGATGGTTGAACGCCCTGGGTGTATTAAAACTAGAGCAGGGCCATTATTTATGGGATTATCATACTCCTGGGCTACTAGACTTGCCTGTGCAACCTTATAAATTGGACATGGAATGGATCCCAGCTCGTGCCATTCCTCGGAGCTTAATTGCAAAATACCTCGGTGACTACAATCTTCATTCTCAGATCGAGGTATCTCGTCCCGAGCATCTACTGAACACACCTTCTGTGATGAACGTTAGGATGCTGAAGGACTTGAACTTCATTAACTCTCCTCAGACTTTAAATGATCCGCCTGCTGGCGAGGAACCTATTTCAAAAGCAAAGGAAAGAAACCAATAGAGTAGGGATCTCAATGTAATAGTTAGTACACATATGTAACTTGTAATTCGTTTTGAATTTTAATGAAAGACTTTCATTTTATGTTTGCAAATCTGTATTGCTATTGTTTTGTGCTTGTCAAACACTTTATATTTGTGCTTGCATAACAATATTGTGTGGTTCCTCGACCAACTTAGTAATAAAAAATTACAAGTATTAGTAATGTTGCTCGATCACTTAATAATAAAGTAATGAGTATAAAAATGTTAAAATTTCTTACAACCAACCAAGGTTGTTAAGTTGAGCTCGTCGACCAATTATAGTTAATGGGTTTTTATCCCCGACCAGCTATACTTGATAAATTTTGTCTTTTTCATAAAATGTGCCCGACCAACCAAGGTCAAAGATTTTTCCTCGTCGACCAACTACAGTTAGTGGGTTTTTATCCCCGACCAACTATACTTGGTTCAGTTTGGAATATTTGTTCTTCGAGGAACTTTTATGTAATAAACTTACTTCCCGACCAACATAAGTTGGCATTTGAGAGCATATCTTGTTTCCTAACCAACCGAGATTGGTCTTTCGTCGATCATCTTTTGTTCTCGCCCTTTTACCAACCGGAGTTGGTCGTGGGTCTAAACTATCATGTCCACTAGCTCTTTTACCAACCTGAGTTGGTCACGTTAGTGTACGCCTCCTAACCAAAGGAGTATAGTTTGTTCTCGCCCTTTTACCAACCGGAGTTGGTCGTGGGTCTGAACTATCATGTCCACTAGCTCCTTTACCAACCTGAGTTGGTCACGTTAGTGTACGCCTCCTAACCAAAGGAGTATAGTTTGTTCTCGCCCTTTTACCAACCGGAGTTGGTCGTGGGTCTGAACTATCATCTTCTTTTTACTGCCGAGCAGCGTTGTGTGCCGAGCAGCGTAGTGTTAAACACACTAGTATTCCCCGAAAAACTTTCAATAAAAGGAGAGAAGATTGTGAAATATCATCGTTTTATTCATATTGATGGAACTGCTTTACATTTTATATCACTGATAATACTTGCATAGGTGTTCAGCATTCCATGCATTCTTAAATTCGTCTCCTTCTAGAGTTGCTATTCGGTAAGTTCCTGGTCGGACAACTGCAGTAACTCGATAAGGTCCATGCCAGTTTGCTTCCAACTTATTGTGCTTCTGAATGACCTTCTTTAGCACGTAATCTCCTTCTTTTAAGTCGCATTTTTTCACCCTCTTGTTGTAGAACAGGGTTGTTCGCTGTTGATAAGCAGCATTCCTAATGGCTGCCTCTTCCCTAACTTCCTCGAGCATGTCCAAATCTAATCTCCTCATCAGGTCGCTGACTGGGGAATTGAAATTCAGCACTCTGTGTGTTGGAAGACCCAACTCGACAGGTATTACAGCCTCACTTCCAAATGCTAGCATATATGGTGATTCTCCAGTTGCTGCTCGGGGAGTTGTTCGGTAAGCCCACAATACTGATTGTAGCTCATTAATCCAATTAGCTTTAACCTCACTTAGCCTCTTCTTCAAACCATTTAGTAATGTTCTGTTCGTCACTTCAGTCTGTCCATTGCTTTGAGGATGGCCTGGTGCTGAATGAGTCTTCAAAATGTTTGATTGTCGACAATAGGCAGCAAACTCCTCGTTATCGAATTGTGTTCCATGGTCTGTGATGAAGGCATGAGGGAGACCATATCGGCAGATTATATTCTTCCAAACGAACTGGTATACCTTCTCGTATGTCATATCAATAAGTGGCTCAGCTTCTACCCACTTAGTAAAATAATCCACTGCCACGACGAGGTACTTGAATCTTCCTTGGGTCGTTGGCAGTGGTCCAACCAGATCAATTCCCCACATGGCAAATGGCCAAGGGGAAGTTATGGGTGTCAACAATGCTTGTGGAGTACGTCGGATGGAAGAAAAACGTTGGCATTTATCAAATTTCTTAGCATAGGCTATACAATCAGCCCTCATCGTTGGCCAGTAGTATCCTTGTGTCATCACTCTTTGCAAAAGTGTCCGACCTGCTACATGGGCTCCACAAGACCCTTCATGGATCTCTTCAATCAATTCCTTCACCTCGGAAGGATGCACACATCTCTGCAAACCTACCATAATTCCTCGTCTATACAAAACACCATTAGTTAGTACATACCGAGCAGCTTTAAACTTCAATTTCTTTGCAGCGAGTTTATCTTCCGGCAATTCTCCCTCCTCAATATACGCCCTGATGGGATCCATCCAAGATGGTCTTAAATCAAGGGTAATAACATTCATCGTCAGGTCTTTATCTATGCTCCGAGCTTCTAATACTTCAATTGGTATCGTTCTTCGCAGCTCGGTACGAGTAGCTGATGCTAGTCGGGCCAGTGCGTCTGCTTGTGCATTCTCCATTCTTGGTATTCTGATCAAATGAATGGCATCAAATTCTGCCAACAACTCCATCGCCTTTGAATGATACTTGACCATTAATTCTCCTTTAACTGCATATGTTCCCATCATCTGATTCACAATTAATTGAGAATCACTGAATACCATCACCTGTTGCGCTTCCATAATCTTTGCTAAATTAAGACCTGCTATCAAGGCTTCATACTCGGCCTCATTATTGGAGGCTTTGAATTGGAATCGCAATGCATATTCCATGTCAATCTCGTCTGGGGTTTTCAAAACAATCCCTGCCCCATAACCTGTTGTGCAAGATGACCCATCTACATATAATCTCCATGTAGGTAACTCGTCTTCAAATTTCTTATCTGACAGAGTTCCTCGGTGAAATATCTGCTGTTTCCTTTCATCCTCCCCTGGTATTTTTCGCTCTTCGTCGACCATCTCTTCTCGCCCTTTTACCAACTGGAGTTGGTCTGGGTTTGAATTTGATGATCTTTCTACATCCACAAGCCCTTTTACCAACCGGAGTTGATCTGGACTTATGTCTGTTGATCCTGTAACATCCACAAGTTGGTCAGCGAGCAACTTTTGTTCCTCGGGGGTATCAGGATATGTAAATTCTGCTATAAAGTCTGCTACAGCCTGCCCTTTTAATGATGATCTGGGCTCATACACAATATCATATTCACCGAGCTCTATTGCCCAATACATCAGTCTCCCTGATTTTTCTGGCTTATGAAGGGCTTGTCTCAATGGCATGTCGGTATACACGACGATGGTGTGGGCCTGGAAATAAGGCCTCATTCTTCTACTTGCTTCAATTAATGCCAATGCCAATTTTTCCAGCTTAGGGTACCTAATCTCTGCACCTCGGAAAGTCTTACTTATGTAATAAATTGGCTTCTGGACTCCATTCTCCAATCTGATCAATGCCGAGCTGACTGCATTCTCTGATACTGCCAGGTACAAGTACAACTTTTCTCCCATTACTGGTCTGGACAACAGTGGAGGTGCTCCCAAATATTTCTTCAAGTCTTGAAAGGCTTTTTCACATTCATCATTCCACTCGAAAGTTTTTCGAAGTGTTTTGAAGAATGGGAGGCATCTATCAGTTGCTCGGGATACAAATCTGTTGAGCGCTGCAACTCGTCCTGTAAGACTTTGCACCTCTTTCTTCGTCGTTGGAGATCGCAACCCTAAAAGAGCTTTGATCTTTGCTGGATTTGCCTCAATGTCTCGCTGATTGACGATGTACCCGAGGAACATTCCTTCTCGTACTCCAAAGGTGCACTTCGTCGGGTTGAGCTTCATTTGGTATTTATCCAGTTGATCAAAGGTCTGACCTAAGTCAACTAGATGATCAGCAGCTTTCTTGCTCTTTGTCAGCATATCGTCGACATAGACTTCCATATTGCAACTGATTTGTTCGGCAAAAACCTTGTTCATCAGCCGCTGATATGTCGCTCCTGCATTTTTCAAACCAAAAGGCATAACATTATAACAATAAGTTCCCTAGGGGTAATAAAAGAAGTGCTTTCCCTGTCTTCAGGTTTCATTTTGATCTGGTTGTAACCAGAGTAAGCATCCATGAAGCTGAGCAGCTCGTGTCCCGAGGTAGCATCCACTAGTTGGTCAATTCTGGGCAATGGGAAGTGATCCTTTGGGCAGGCCTTGTTGAGATCAGTGAAATCAACACACATTCTCCATTTATTGTTTTTCTTCTTTACCATCACCACATTTGCTAACCAGTCTGGATATTTCACATCTTCAATGAATTGGGCTTTCTGGAGCTTCTCGACCTCCTCTTGTATGGCTTGATTCTTCTCGGGACTAAACACTCTTCTTCTCTGCTTTACAGGCTTGATCTCCTTATTCGCATTGAGTTCATGGCATAAGAAGTTTGGATCTATTCCTGGCATGTCTTCATGACTCCATGCAAAAGTTCTTTATGTTTCTCAAAAAAGTTATCAACTCCTGTTTTATTGAAACATCCAACAATGAACCTATCTGGGTTACTCGTTCAGGGTGCTCGTCGTCCAAAATAAAATTTTCTGTAGATTCCACCACCTGTCCTTTTACAAGTTGGGATTCATCTCTGGGATCAAGTGTTTCAATTTCTGTACCTTCCTCCACCTGATAGGTAGTAGTCTTTTTCCTTGATTCTTCAAGCTCCTCTTACTCGGCACTTTCTGGCATAAGAAGTTTGGATCTATTCCTGGCATGTCTTCATGACTCCATGCAAAAGTTCTTTCTGTTTCTCAAAAAAGTTATCAACTCCTGTTTTATTGAAACATCCAACGATGAACCTATCTGGGTTACTCGTTCAGGGTGCTCGTCGTCCAAAATAAAATTTTCTGTAGATTCCACCACCTGTCCTTTTACAAGTTGGGATTCATCTCTGGGATCAAGTGTTTCAATTTCTGTACCTTCCTCCACCTGATAGGTAGTAGTCTTTTTCCTTGATTCTTCGAGCTCCTCTTACTCGGCAGACGAATAATAGCATTCCCGAACTACTTTCTGATCACCTTTCACAACTCCTACTCCGAAATTTGTTGGGAATTTTAAGCACTGATGTACTGTAGATGGGACTGCTTCGAACTTCTTCAAACCAACTCTTCCCATGATGATGTTGTAAGCTGACTGCACATTCTTATCCATCACAAAGAAACGTATTTTTTATGTTCGACAAGCAGGCCAAGTTCCAATGAATATATCCAACTTGATCGTCCCAAGTGGAAAAACTTTCTCGCCAGCAAAACCCAATAGAGGTCTGTGATAAGGTTCCAATTGAGATAATTTCAAATTTAAACTGTCAAAGCATGAATAGTACATGATGTTTGCCGAACTACCATTATCTACCAGCACCCTTGAAATCACTACTTCTTTCATCCACATTTTGATCACCAAAGGGTCGTCGTGAGGGTAAAGAACACCTGCCAGGTCGTTTTTTGAAAAGCCAATGACCAGCTTCTCTTTGTTTACCTTCCTCGGGCGATCCTCTTCAGCCAAATTTATCCGCTGAATGTATGAGCAAGCCTGAGCCTCACCGAGGTAAGCTTTTCTTTCCGCAGTAAGGTCTCTGTAACAACCCGCCTAATAAGATACCGGGCGATCACTCCAATATTATATTAAAACAGGAGTTTCATATGGATCATTCTTAGCATCACTGTCGAAAATCCAATTAATTACTAATATCCTATTAGGTGGCCGTTAAAAACTTTTATCTAACTACTCTTTTTAGCGCACAAATTAAAACATTCACAATTAAATGCGTAATGAACTGAAATGGAAAAGAAAGGAACTAAAATAACCGAACACTCGGTCCAAATAATACAACCATATTGAATGTTGTACTGAAAGAATAAATAAATGCAATTGAGCCATTGGCTCGAATGTTTATACAATAACTCCTATCTAGAGTACAAGGAAAGAAACGTCTACCGATAACCTGCAAGCATCCACAGCTGCTGCAGCAGGCGTCTGACTCGAAAGAGTTTCCATCCAGGCGTCCCTGTGTCTGGACACCTATAAATATATAATATAGCAAGAAAGGAGAAGTAGATAAACGGGTCAGAGCCCCGAATGTTGAAAATATTTTGCAAGTGCATAAATGCCTTATTATTTTGGAAAAGGTTTTATCTCATATTTAAGTTTGGTATCGCACTCCCATGAGATACCCCTCACCTCTCTGCTAATAGTGCACTCCTAACGCATCTATCTAGAACATTCTAGTCAAGCTACCCTGCTAAACTAGTCTATCGCCCAACCACTATCTAACCTAGATAGTCAAACAAATGTACTAAGGGCCAAACTTCACTTTAATCTCGACGCTATACCATGTTCGTGCGTGGGGTGTCTCGCGAAGCGAAATCCAAACAAGGAACCCCCCCGATACACTACTATGCAGCAAGGTCGATCTTTGAGATCAGCCAGTCCCTCAGTACAGAAAGATATATAATATATATATCATAACATTTAATAATATAAGAGCACTAAGGATTAAACTTCTCCCCAGTCTCAACACAGTACCATATTCGTGCGTGGGGTGTCTCGCAAAGCGAAATCCAAACAAGGAACCCCCCCGATACACTACTATGCGGCATGATCGATCGTCGGGATTCATTAGACCCTCGGCACCCAATTTATACATATACATACATCTACAATATACTTCCGGATAATATAAATATCTCCCGGACTGAGGATTACTTGATACATAAAGTATTTATAAATACTTATCCTTTTTATTTCAAAAACTTCCATTTCCCTTCTCATATCCAGGAAATGTATTTAAAAGCCAATCCATTATCATGAATTGCTTTAATAAATCATATACCTTTTAAAAGTCAGTTTTATTATCATAAAATGCTTTTCCTTATCAAAATATCCCATTTCCCTTTTTATACTCAGGAAATGTATTCAAAGACATTTTCATTATCATAAAAATGCTTTGATCAAAACATATGCTTCCACATCCCTTCTTCCATCCGGGAAGTGTTACCGAAGCCAATTTATATATAACCCATTTCCCTTCCTATATCCAGGAAATGTAATTAAAGCAAATCCATTATTATGAACTGCTTTAATAAACGCGTTCTAAGACCGCACGTCCGGATTTCTCCACTGTGCGCGCCCCTAAATGGCTATCATCTTCCAGGGCCTCCAAGACAACCTGGGATCCTATATCGAAACACGTCGGGAAGCGGCCATGAGCCTGCGTGGTAGCCAAGACCACACCCGGAATCTCCCTACCCCCGCAGAAAAATATACAACCATAAGCGCTCCCATGGCGTAGGACTATATCCACCCTGCATCATTAGCCAGGGGGCTTCACCATACGAACGCAACTTCCCTTATGATAGCGATTTAGAGAGGTGTGTAATCCATATTTTATTAATTATGAAAAACATTTATTTTTCCATTTTGAAAATATTCATTTATGTATTTTCAAAATCATTCCCATCATCATATATATACCTAAAACACACAGTATATACATATCCTATATATTCTTCCTAGAATATATATATAAACGGCCTTAGTGGCCTATAGCGTCTAACGATGATAATAATCCCAAAGATTCCCTCTGAGAATCATAATCATGCATTGATAGTTGCATGATTCTAAATCCAAAGTATTTCTTACTTTAATAATCACTATATACCTCGATCCTATTCTAAGGATTTATTGGATATCTCCAATGATACTATTCTTCTCTAAGTGAAGTATATATTATATATATATATACCCCCAAACAATTCCAAATTGGTAATTCAACTCCCCATACTCTTAAAGGGAGAAAACTAGAAATTCTGACCTAAGCGAATCGATTCGCCCCTTTAGCGAATCGATTCGGGTGGGCGAATCGATTCGGTTCCCAATCCGAATCGATTCGGAAAGTATTCTGCAAACAGGTCTGTAAATGGCGAATCGATTCGGTCTGTACCCGAATCGATTCGGCCCATTGCAGAAACCCAATTTCTCTTAGGCTAATCGATTCGGCCTGTACCCGAATCGATTCGGCCTGTTCGAGGGTCACAGTTTGAGCGATTTCTCAAACTCCAAAATACCCAAAAATCAATCCAAATTCATTTCCGGGGTTTCTAAACTACCCCAAAAATTATCCCGAACATCTACGACATTAATTCTAGCCGTAATTTTTCCAATTCCCGATTTGATTTCCGAGTTGGTACTTTCAACCCGGAGCTGTCATCTTGTAAAAATCATATCAAATCGTAGAAAATTCAGAAAAATACGCGGTCGGCGCCCACGCGACCGTATCGAAAAGATCTACAACTTTCGTGTTTTGGCCAAAAGCTAAATCACTTCTTTTCCTGGCCAAAAATGCCCCCAAAGGTGACGGTTACTATTCATCGTCACCTCCGAGGAGATTTCCGCCATTAAAGCTTCTCCCAAGCTTTTGTCGCCTCACACAACGTCCTACAACCTCAACCAACTACAACTACACATATATTAAGGGTTCTAAACATCCTAGAACCCCAAACCACCAATTAATTTGGATTAAAACCTAAGTTCCACAAATTGAAATATTATTTGGGGTTTAATTGTTTTAACTCCCAAAAACCCGTTTTATCCACGATAACCCACCCCAAAACCATTAGGGTTTGTTTATACCAAACTACGGTATGAGATATTTATGCAAAAAGATAAATAAAGCAAGTAAACACTTGCCTCGTGGATAAAATCCGACGACCTCGAGTCGAATCCGGCGGAGTTTGGCCCGAACCTCCATCTCTCCCCTCTTTTCTCCTTCCTCTCTCTCTTCTCTCTCTTTTCTTTCTTTCTTTCTTCTTTTCTTTCCCTCTCTCCCTCTTTATATAAGAGAAAAGGGTTTTAAACCCTTAAAACCCAAAAACGACTCGTTTACCCAATTACGAGTTACTTTTACCTCTAAAATTACCCGAAACTCATTTTCGTCCATCGGACACTCTTTTCTGACTATCTCGGACATTCTGAGAATTATGGCGCAGTCGAAATTCCCATCCGAGGTACTTGACCGCAAATCACTATTCCAACCCAAAATAAATAAATGCGGGTTTTCTACTCAAAATCTTACCTCTTTTGTCGCAATACTCCACGGCGACATATAATTAAATTATTTCGACCTATATAGTCCCAAAATAATTTATAACATCCTTCGAAAATTATTAAATCCTCGAAAATCCCAAAAATCACTATTTCGAGAAATTCTCCAAATTGCCAATTTATTCAATTAGGGAATTTAATTGTCTCCAAAAAGAACGGGTTGTTACAGTCTCCTCCTCCTGCATCTCCTCCTGTAATGACATTACAATCAAATGATCCAAAGTGTATTGAAAATACCTCTCGTTCTGGTTGCCTTGGTTTCTTGGGAAGATCGGAGTCATCCTCTGTATCATCTTCATGATCCCTTTTCTTTTTCTCCTCTGCTCGACGAGGAGATCTAGACCTTTCTCTAGTTCGGTCATTATTTCTTCTTTCGCCTCCCCGATCAACATACTTTGTTAGTTTCCCTCTTCGGATGAGTGTTTCAATCTCGTTCTGAAGAGCTATGCAATTTTTGGTCATATGGCCGTGATCCTTATGGAACTCGCAATATTTATCCCTATTCCTCAGGTCAGGGTCTGACCTCAGTTTCTTTGGCCACTTTACTTTCTCGTTATTCTTGATTTCTTCCAAGACATGATTAATACCCATTTTCAAAGGAGTATAATTATCGAATTTCTTCAGGACTTCCCATGACGATTTATTATTCATGGAATGCTTGTCACCGCCATTGCCCTTATGCTCTTTCTTCTTGGATTTGTCGTCTTCCACCTTGGTTTCTTTATCCATATTCTTTTTTGCGGCCATAGCCTCCTCGGCATTCATGATTTTGGCCGCTTTTGCCATCAACTCTGACATAGTTGTACGTGGATCTTTGGCCAAAGTGTAATACAACTTGTTAGGCAATAACCCACTCATCAAGGCGGTGATTGCTGTCTTTTCTTCATAATCTATAACTTCCAGTTTCTCGTTATTGAAACGAGTTATGTAATCTCTAGTACTCTCACCAGATTTTTGTCTAACACTTAACAAGTGTGCTACTCTTTTTACTGTTTTTGCCCCAAAACAGAAATTGCCGATGAACAACTTGGCCAATTGAAAGAAAGTTGAAATCTTACCCCGAGGAAGATTGTTGTACCATATCTGGGCAGATCCAGTAAGAGTTCCTGAGAATGCTCTACATCTCATATCGTCGGGGACATCATAGATGTCGGCGGCAGCTTGATATTGCTCTATGTGTAGAACAGGATCTGTCTTTCCATCATATTTGGGGGTCACCACAGGTGCTTTAAACTTTGACGGGGTAGGAAAACCCACAATGGCCTAGACAAAAGGTGTCCCTTGAACAAAAGTTCGTTGTAAGGGATTCTTCGCCTTAGCCATTTCTCCCAATCTATCCTCCAAGCGCTGAATGGAACCCTTCCACGCATCATTTCCTTCCTCGGGCTTATTAGTTCGAGCAATTGATTGTTCTGATGTAACCTCTTGAGATCTATCTTGACGAGCAACTGGTCGTGATTGTGCTGATCCTTCTCTTAGATCTAATGGTCGTCGAAAACTCCTCGACATGGTATTAGGTGGACTCCTATTCCTCCTAGGGCCTAATCGACTGAAAGGAGACACCCTACTCAGTCTTTCCAAGGCACTGGGTCTTTCTGGAGAGAGAGTGATACGTTGATCAGTATCTGTAGCCCTTATTGACGAAGTTCGCCCAGGTTGATAAGAGAAATCATCAGATTCCTCATTACGATATGACTCAGTACGTCTGGATCGTGAAGAAAGTAAATAAGTTTGCCTCTGACCACTTCGCTGTCCTGAACGTGCAGGTGCACCACCATGAAGGGTCTGTATGAGTTGCCTCATTGTTTCTTGCATGGCGGTTTGTCCTTGAGCCAGATTCGTCATAATCCCAGCCAGATCTGGAGGTGCAGAGGGATTTGGAGGATTTCCAGCATTTCCAGCGTTTCGATTGCCGGATTCCGGATTATCTACCATTGATGATGAATGATTTTTGGTGAAAAACGATAATAACAATCGTTCCCACAGACGGCGCCAATCTGTTGATGTAAAAAACTAGATTACTCTAATTATTCAATCACAGATAAATAAATGAGACAAAGAATTTTAAAGTGGTTCAGCCTTATATGAATGGCCTACGTCCACTGTTATGTTATTGATGAGTGTTTGGGAATTCTCGATTACAAGTTCTATCAAGAAATTCCGGTCCCCCTTGAATGAGGGTGATACAAGGTATTTATATCCCTTAGGATGTACATGAAAGGGTGTTACATTAAATGATACACATATGAAAGGGTAATTCATTTAATGCTCTTCAAACGTGTGCGTCAAGATGATAAGCATTCAATGAATAGTTGAACTGTTGATTATCTGGCAATCAATGCTGCGGTCGAGATGCAGCTCGAACCGCCTTAGTTGCTCGTCGTTTAAGAGTTCCTCGGAGCGTTGGAGTTCCTCGGAGAGCTGGAGTTCCTCGGAGTATACTTGTTGCTCGGAGAGAGTCTGACTTGGTCGGGGGAATAGACTTCCTCGTTGCTATTGTGTCACGTAGATTGACACGTGTCTTCTTATTATTCGTCCACATCAGCATACTAATTTTGGTATCAACACTAGACATATTCAGATTTTCGAATATCCTTTTACACCCCTACCTTCTCTGGCCCTCTGCTACTCTCTCTCTCTCACTCTCTCTTTTTGTGGGTGGAAAACCCTCCCTACTGCGAAATCAGTGTTCGTCTTCTTATTTTTTTGAAAATATTTGTGGTTAAATATTGATTCGATACATCTTTTTCTGGGTTTGAAACATTCCAAATAAGTTTTTTTTCCTAAAAGAATTTGTGGCCGAATTTTTTTTTGCAAGTATCTGTGTTAGTATTTTTTTTATATAGAATTTATGCTCCGATTTGTTTTTAGGCAAGTGTATGTGTTAAGTCTTTTTATGAAAGAATTTTTGTTAGTTATTATTATTATTATTATTATTATTGAACTTGGAAATATGTTTTTGTTTTGTAGTAGAAAGGATCCCGAGGCCGAATTTTTTTTTGCAAGTATCTGTGTTAGTATTTTTTTTATATAGAATTTATGCTCCGATTTGTTTTTAGGCAAGTGTATGTGTTAAGTCTTTTTATGAAAGAGTTTGTGTTAGTTATTATTATTATTATTATTATTATTATTATTATTATTGAACTTGGAAATATGTTTTTGTTTTGTAGTAGAAAGGATCCCGATTGGAAATATAGGACTGAAGTTGAGGGAAACACTAAGTCTTCTGTGTATGTTGAATGCAGTTTTTGCAAGAAATGGTGGTAGTGTTAAGCCATGTACGCACATACCAAGTGAAGTTGAAGAAAAGATTGAGGCATATGTATGAAAAGTACCACCCAATCCAAGGAGGTAAACAAAGAAATGATGCTCAAGTATTGAAAGTGGCTCTTATTATGGTGGCCAAAGTCATCAGTCCATAGGAGGTTCAAATTCGGGAAAGGGTAGTGACACTAAGAGGGGAGATCGGGGACCAATGGACCGATATGTTGTACATGTAATGCTGATATTGAAGATGATGATGCTACCACAAAGGGTACCACGTTCTTGAAGGAGGCACAAAATATGGCGTGTTTAGTGTTGGGAGATTCTTCTATGAAGATGGCATTCCCTTTAACTTGGCAAGCAGTCAATCAAGTATTATTATGTGTAGCGTAGTGCTATTGAGAACTATGGTCGTGGTTTTAAACCCCCTACACCTTAAGAACCAAGCTCATGGATATTAAAGGAGGAAGAAAAAACTACAAAAGAATTTGTCGATGAGGTGAAAAAGGCATTGCCACTGCCAATCTTATCCAATGGTTGGAAGGATACAAAGTGGAGACAATTGATTAAGTCTCTTGTTGACAACCCATGTGGCATTGTTTTTTCTGAAATATGCATTTGGTGTGATTAAAGATGCTAAATTATTGTTTACAGAGAAAGGAAAAGTTAAACAATTGCACTTGGTAGATGAAGAAGCAGAGTGGGAGAATCTTGACACCGAAGATGAAAGAGCCATTAAATATGATGATTGTTTAATGGATGGCCATTCCAATGGCGATGATAATGCGACCGATGAGATTTTCTATCCACTAGCCACGAATGATAGTTTATTAATATAGTTAATGGGTCATATTATCATCGTCGCATTGATGGTTAATGAAACACACCTTTTGTTATGATTTGGGATGAAAATACTTTGATTATGAATCTTTTTGTGATGGATATGATAATATATTATTTTATGGTTTTATTAGGATTTTATAAATAAAAAAAATCAAATTGAGGCTATCTCCTCGCACCGCCTCACCTCCTCCGGAAAAAACGCCTCACGGCCACAATTAGCTTTTTCGAATATTGGTCATTACATATCATTTTTTACTATTGCTAGCACCTTCTAGCATTAGGTAGCGCATTCTAGGAAATATTTTATCTTTCTCTCTCTTTTGCGTCTATAAATGTATATACTCCCCTAGGGGATTATTCATTTAATACTATTTGAGAGTTTGTGCTAGAGTTGTTATTCTAACTTTTTGGTGCCATTGGCGCATGTCACATTAACTGGTATACAAGTGAGGCTCCGTTCCATCATTGTGTGATATAAACCCTAAAATCATCACAACACCAATGGCTCCACCGGTGTCCCGACGATCGAGAAGCATTTTTAGCCACCCTCGCAAGCCTCATTCCACCACTATTGGTCGTCCACCTAGTTCTAAGGGCTTGCAAACTCCCTAACTAGAGCCGCGACCCCGGGCTACCCACAAACAACCCTCGCCGAGTCATACCCAAGCCCTAGCTCACTCGCGCCAACTTCCAGAACGTGTTCCGAAATCTGCCAACCACTATAGCCAAATGACCAGAGAAAGAGGTGATGAAGGCTTTGCGTAAGGGACCCCCACAAGGTACAACCTACCCACCCCATCCCCAACACACCCTAAAGGATCCCAAGCCTCGTGACGTGATTAGTATTGGTGGGAGGTTGACCGATAGTTAAGCTTCCCCGAGTCCCTCTTGACTTTCTCACCACAATTTATGCCCTGACCGACCACCATATCTTGAGCTGGGATAATAAACATCGATTAGATTCAATGTCTACCTCAACTACCTTTCTCCCTGGTCATTTTAGGGGATTTTGAGGGCACGAAGTATGATGATGAACCACCGGAAGGGATTGAATTTGAAGGTAAGTGTTAGGATTTAATGGCAAATCCCCTGCCTCCGACCGTATACAAATAAGTACTTTATCTCTATGGCTAATGAAACACACTATGAAGATAAAGAAAGTGACAAAACACAAGAGAGACACAAAGATTTAACGTGGTTCACCAAATTGGCTACGTCCACAAAAGGAGAGGAGCTATATTCACTATGAGAAATAAGGAACACAAATTGTTACACTCTCAATCTCTCTTGTCTATCTCGCTCTACAACCCTTCCAAAACACTCACTCCCTTGCTTGCTCTTTTTCATGTTGTTAAAATGAATGAATGAATGAAGCCAATTTATAGATGCTTGAAATTAACCACATCCGTTGGATCAAAATAAGGTTGGATGGTTGAGATCAAAGTTACTATTCCAATTATAGGCACCTAACATCGAAATGTTTCACATGTTTTGACTCATTAACCATATCCCACCAACCATATTTTGAATACTCACAATATTTGACTCACCTATCACAATTTTGAGCAACAAATTCCAATAATCTCTACCTTGGCGAAAAACACAACATCCCTGAATGCAGAGAGCTCCCACATGCAAATCCTCAAGTCGTCAAACACAACTCCATCTTGAGCAACAAATTTCATGATTTCCCCTACTCTAGTAGGTTTTCCCTTCTCACCCTCGCCCGCTGCCTGAAAACATAACACCCGCGTTTTCGTTGTTTTACCCACCATCAAATCACATCTCAAGCGCTTGATATCCTGTGAACCGCGTTTCCTTATAGTTTGAATTAGACAATACAACCCATCTCTCTTTTCTCCCCTCGCTAAAACCATGGAACCACATGCCACTTTCATGACTCCACCTTCTACCAACACCCGGTAACCCTTGGAATCCAATTGGCTAATGGATATTAGATTTTTACATACCTCTGGGACAGGCCACATCATCAAAAGTACGTATTACACCATCAAACATCTTGATCTTCACTGTTCCCACTCCTTTTACAGCACAAATTTTACCGTTGGGTAATGTCATATAGCCTTTTCTTTTACATTGGAACGAATCAAAACTATCAATATTGGAACACACATGATGTGTAGAACCCAAATCTAATACCTAATCTTCTCGAGCCAAAGAGTTACCCTTGGAAATAGTGAGAGCATCTCCAAAGCAATCATCGGTTTCTGCAGCATTTATCATAGCATTATCTCGACCATTTTCTTCCTTCTTATTCCATGAAAGACATTCCTATCTTTTATGGCCCCATTCCTTGCACTTATAACACTTACCATCACTTGATCTAGACCTACTAGTCTCCCTAGATCCATAGTTGGTCTGTCTTTCCCTATTTTTCCACCATTTCCACTCCTGACCGTCAAAGCTTGACTATGAGAAAATGTGCCTTCTCCAACATCTTTCTTCTTCATCGTCACATGAGAGATGATGTCTTACACAACCTCATTGAACTTGAGGGTTATCTTCCCAAACATAAGGATGGTGACAAAATGATCATAAGAATTTGGCAATGATGCAAGCAACAACAAAACTTGATCCTCGTTAAATTAAACGTCTATTCGGCTCAAGTCGCTGATTAAAGCTTTGAAAATATTGGTATGCATCATCACATCCTCACCTTCTTTCATCCCCAACTTGAAGATCCTCTTATTGAGTTGAAGCTTATTTGATAAAAAATTTCCCAAGTATATCTCCTCAAGCTTATCCCACATGCCTTCGTCGTGGTCTCTTCAAGCACATGATTCAGCACATCATCTCCTCAAGCTTATCCCACATGCCTTCGTCGTGGTCTCTTCAAGCACATGATTCAGCACATCATCTGTGATATTCATTTCAATAAAAGGGCTTGCCCCTTGATCAATGTCGCGCCACCCAGCATCAATCATGTCCTCCGGTTTCTTCTCTACTCCCAACAAAGTAATCTCCAATCTCTGTTGGATAAGATAACCACGCATCCGCCTTTGCCATAAGGCGAAATTGATCTTTTCGTCAAAAGGCTTTATTTCGAGCTTCATAGTACTTTAGGATCCATAACTTGGATTCCACTTAGCTAAAAGCAATTGCGAGAGTAACTACAGTTTCATTTTCATCGGCCATTAGTGGAAAAAAATCGCCAAGAACTTTCTGTATCAACCTGGAGCTCTGATACCAATTGTTAGGATTTAATGTTAAATCTCCTGCCTCCGACCGTATACAAATAAGTACTTTATCTCTATGGCTAATGAAACACACTATGAAGATAAATAAAGAAAGTGACAAAACACAAGAGAGACACAAAGATTCAACATGGTTCACCAAATTAGCTACGTCCATAGGAGGAGAGGAGATATATTTACTATGAAAAATAAGGAACACAAATTGTTACACTCTCAATCTCTCGTCTATCTCACTCTACTACCCTTCCAAAACACTCTCACTCTCTTACTTGCTCTTTTTCATGTTGTTAGAATGAATGAATGAAGCTAATTTATAGATGCTTGAAATTAGCCACATCCGTTGGATCAAACTAAGGTTAGATGGTTGAGATCAAAGTTACTATTCCAATTGTAGGCACCTAACAAGTTACTATTCCAACTGTAGGCACCTAGCATCCAAATGTTTCACATGTTTTGACTCATTAACCATATCCCACCAACCATATTTTGAATACTCACAATATGCGACTCACCTGCCACAATTTTGAGCCACAAATTTCAATAGTAAGCCCACATCCGAGCCATACCCTTGGGATTTTCGATGAGTTGCTATCTTTGAAAAGCCCTCGTGTCGGCCTTATGCCTCCAATCATTCCGTTCATCCCTATGAAACAACGGATGTGCTTATCTGTTGCAAAGGGAGAAATCGAATATTGAGTTGCCCCAACGATCCCCAACATGTCTCGGACCCCTTCTAGAACAACCTCAATATGCAACGTGTAGACTAAGGCAGCCCTGCCCAATTGATCAACAATCCCTCGAGTGCAGATGAAAATTAAGCGCCCGAACATGAAGTTGGTCGTCCGGATCACTTGAACCGCGTTCTCTGGCTTTTGGACAAGTCGTTACATAGAGATATCCGGGTAGATGTCCCCACTTTCAATGACTACCTTTATCCGGATGCGTTCGTGGATTGGTTGGATTCCATTGAGAAGGTGTTCGAATACAAGGGAATTGTTGTGAGGGGCATATTTGTAACAGTTTAATTATCATTTAGTTCTATAGGGATCTATGTGTAAATATTGAAACTCTATGTTATAAATAAAAAGTTATAAATAAAATGTGATGGGAGATGAATGACTTAATTTATTCATTCATTCATCTTTACTGATTTTACTCTTCTCTATCTTCTCTCTTCTTGTTCTCTTCCCTTTATTATGTGAATTGGTTATCTCATAAATCTAACATGGTATCAGATCATGGTGTGTAAAGCTCAAGGGTATGGTTTTGAATCTCTAAAGCTGATTTGTATATAACCCCTAGTGTATGCAAAGGTATTTGTGACCCGTTTTTGAATCGCAAGTTCTGGATCGTTGTATTTCGAACCGATCTACACATATCCATATGTTTTTCCTGGGATTCTCATTGTTCTCGCACCGTTCAAGTAAGGTCTACTTCGTTGCTAGTTAAAAGTTCAGATTTGCCTCGTTCTTCTTTTCGGGTCATTAATCTGATGTTCGGATAGCCATCATAGTAGTTATTATGTGTTAGTGATTCATGTGTGTGTGTTAGAGAGGTGGTTCTCTGCACAATTGGTATTTGTTGTTTTGTGAGAGGTGTGTGCCCAAAAACTGTTTGTAAAAATGTCTACCTCAGAGGAAGCAACTAGTTCTTTTACCGGTGGGACTCCCGCGATGGGTAATAGCAGTAATCATCAAGTTGTGTATTTCTACTGTTAGACTAAATGAAACAAATTATATGCAATGGGTTCAATCTGCTCGTATGTACATTACTAGCCGTAGAATGATTTCCCATGTTGACGGAACTATACCTTATCCTCCCACGAACGACCCTAAATACGGTGACTGGGGGCTGAGAATGCCTTAATTATGACGTGGTTGTTGCAGTCAAAACAACCACAAATTAGCAAGGGTTTTCTGTTTAAACAGCAAGAGAATTGTGGACTGTCGTAGAAGAAACGTATTCGTCCGTTAGAAATTTTGTCAAGTTGTATGAACTTGAGCAAAGTATTGCAAAATTTAAACAGGAAGATCAATCTCTTGCTACGTATTACCATTCTCTGCGAGGCAAGTGGGAAGAGTATGACCGCTTCCAAGGCAATGTACCTATTTTTGCAATTGACGTTAAGGCGTACCGGGCTATAGTAGAACGGAGCCGTATTTATGAGTTTTTGGGTGGTCTACACCCACAATATGAGCATGCAAGGGTGCAAGTGTTGGGTAGGTATCCTGCCCCTACTTCTGTTCGTGAGGTGTTCTCCTATATACAAGCCGAGGAAAGAAGGAAGAAAGATATGTTTCCTAAGGTTGAATCAGAAGTAACTATATATGAGAGGTCTACTCTTGCCACCCAATAATGGTACGGAAATTTTTCCTCTAAGGGAGGAAGACAACATGACGAGCCATCTGAAGTGTGATGATTGGAAGTAGGTGCGAGGACAATGGCTTGTACTTGCTGGCATTGTTTAAAAAGGCGAACGAGGCGTACGCCTCGAGGCGAGGCGCTAAAAAAAGGCCTTGAGGCTTAAGCCTCAGTACTGTTCATTGAGGCTAACACCTTTTGTGTATGAGGCGTTCGCCTTTAGGCTGCGGTTCCAATCTTTATTTCAAAACAAAACCCGTAAGCCCTAGCCTTCGATTCTTCAATTCCGGCCTTCGGTTCTCCATTTCCAGCCTTCGTTCTCCATTTCTGGCCTTCAGTTCTTCAAACCCGTAAGCCTAAGAAACTTATTTGTTTAGTCACTGTTTTTTTTTAAGTTCAGTCGGTGTTTGTTTTTTTAACCCTACGAAACTTGTTTTTTTTTTAGTTTAGTTAGTGTTTGTTTTTTTACTTTAGTCTGTGTTTTTTTTAGTTTAGTTAGTGTTTGTTTTTTAACCCTACGAAACTTGTCTTTTTTTTTGTAAAAACTTGGTTTTATTCAGTGTTTGTTATAAATATATAGTTTATTTGAAATAAATGTACTAAATTAACTTCAGTATGATTTTTTTTAAAGGTTTCTGTTTTTTGGTTTTCAACTTCGATTAATATGTTTTCTTTAACTAAACTGAATATATTTTAAAAAACTAATATATTTTAAAGGTTGGTATTTTTTTTAATAAACTTAGGTTGATATGTTTTATTATTTTTTTAATAAAGTTGCCTTTTTTTAATCTTAGCTTGAAAATCAATGTTTTTTAATAAATTTGATTGTTAAGTTGCATTGATTAATTTATGGTCATATTATAAAATAACCAATATGTGAATGAAGCTAAAAAAATGATTTTGCCAATATGATTTTGCATTGATTAATTTATTGTCATATTGTAAAATAACCAATATGCTAAAATTGATTTTCTCAAATTACTTTTTTTTAAAAGTTATCTCGGGGAAACAAAAAAATGTCAAATTATGTGAGAAAGTCCTCAAAGATTTTTTTTTGTAGTTTTATTTTATATTTCTTTATTATTTTATTTTAATGGTTTTATTAGTATTTTTTTAATATTATTTTGCTCTTTTTTCCCGGTGAGGCTTACGCGTCGCCTTTCGCCTTTTTAAACATTGCTTGTCGGACGTCAGGCCAATTTTTTCTTATGTTGCAAATCAATCAAGTGTTAGGACTAGTAGTATGAATAAAGACCTCTTAATGCGATGGCATAATAGACTAGGTCATATTCCCATTTTTGTATTAAAGAGTGCTTCCTCGGTTCGGTTTGCTTCTGTTGCATCTGTTGAGTTAAATTATGAACCATGTGTTCTTGCTAAACAATGTCGTGTCCCTTATCCTGCTAGTATTAATGAAACTCAACTCCTTTGCAGATTGTTCATTATGTGTGGGGTCCTGAACCTACTACTTCCTTACTTAGGTTTCGATACTTTGTGGTATTTGTTGATGACTTTAAGGGGTATACCTGGCTTTATCTCATGAAGCATAAAAGTGAAGTTCCTTCCATTTTTAAGAACTTTCCTACGATGGTTTGTACTTGGTTTGACTGTCCCCTCAAGATACTCCGATATGTACGGTGTCTTACCTCGTTTTTTTAATGAAAATGAGATTGTACATCAAACCTCGTGTGTTGATACACCACAATAAAATGGTGTAGCTGAAAGAAAACAGTGTCATATTACGGAGGTAACTCGTTCTTTTCTTATGGATATGGGAGTGCCTAAACCATATTGGGCTGATGCAACCCTAACTGCGGTCTATCTCCTTAATTGCATGTCGTCTTGGGTTATTGGCAACCAATCTCCCTTCTCTGTTTTACCCTAACTCTCCTTTGTTTAGTGTTCCTCCAAAAGTCTTTGGGTGTGTTTGTCATGTTCACCTTCATCACAAGACGGGTAAAATGGACCCTAAGGCAATCTGATGTGTGTTCTTAGGGTACTCCGCCACTCAAAAGGAGTATTGTTGTTATAACCGCACCACTCGTCGTCGTATTGTCTCCATGGGTGTTACATTCTTTGAGTCGGTACCCTTTTTCTCCAGCACTAGGGATTCTCTACAGGGAGACTACTCTTGGTATAGAGAATTCGCCATCCACTTAACTTGAATGTCCTCTTCCATTGCGTGTTCCTATTCAGAGGGAGTTTGTGCCGATGTCTATTGCTACTAACACCAATGATTTAAAACAGGGAAACGAGTCACTAGTTTATACTAAAAGAGCAAAACAAACCATTGCCTCACCCCACGACCATGAAGTCTCCCTTAATCCAGGTAATCTCTCAGTTGATATTGATGTCCCTATTGCCCTTCATAAGAGTGTTCGTGATTGTACGAAACACCCTATTTCTCCGTTTGTCTCTTATAATGTCTTATCTCAAACGTATCGTGCCTTCACTTCCTCCGTATCTTCTGTTTTTTTTCCTATTAACGTTTCAAATGCCCTTCGTCAAATCTAATGGAAGAGAGCTATGGTTGAGGAAATGGAGGCTCTTGAGAAAAATGATACATGGGATATTGTCCAATTGCCTAGAGGATAAAAGGCAATAGGCTGCAAATGGGTCTACACAATAAAGCATCAAGCTGATGAAAAAATCGAGAAGTACAAAGCCTGGCTAGTTGCAAAGGGCTTCACTCAGACTTATGGGATTGATTACCACGAGGCATTTGCTCCAGTTGCCAAGATGAACTCTATACGTGTCCTTATTTCCTTAGCAACAAATTTATCTTGGTCACTACACCAGTTGGATGTAAAGAATGCCTGCATTCATGGTGATTTGGAGGAAGAAGTGTACATAATGATGCCTCCAGGATTAAAACTTGCTGATAGTCGGGATTTAATGTGCAAACTAAATAAGGCCTTGTACGGGTTTAAATAGTTTCCACGTGCCTGGTTTGAGAGGTTTAGCACGGTAGTGAAGAGGGTGGGGTACACACAGAGTCAGGCGGATCATTTTCTTTTCATAAAAAGGTATCAAGTCTACATCACTGCCATTATTATATATGTGGATATTGTTATCACTTGAGATGATCCTGAAGAGATACAGTGTATGAAGTCTACACTTTCTTGGGAACAGAGTTTGAGGTTAAAAACCTTGGATTTTTGAGATACTTTCTTGGAATCGAGGTGTGTAGATCCAAGAAAGGCTTGTTCATATCTCAACGAAAGTATGTGTTAGATATGTTGGTTGAAACAGGTCAACTTGTAGCTAGACCAGCAGATACTCCCATTGAGCAAAACCATAAGTTAAATGACACTGATAGCGAGTTGCTTGATAATGTGGGGAGATTTCCGCTTTTAGTTGGGAGACTAATTTACTTATCTCTCACTCGTCCAGATATAGCCTATGTTGTTAGTGTGATTGGTCATGTTATGCATGCTCCACGGTCTTCTCATCTCGAGACAGCGTATCATGTTCTTCGTTACCTTAAAAGTTCACATAGTAAGGGATGTTATTTGGGAGACATGGTCACTTGCGTGTCGAAGCCTATACAGATGTTGATTGGGCAGGGTCTGTGATTGATCGACGATCAACTTCAGAATATTGCACATTTGTTGGTGGTAATCTTTTCTAAGTTGTTATGGTTACGAACTATGTTAAATGAGTTGGGATATCCAGTATGAGAGCCAATGAACTTGTGTTGTGACAACAAGGCTACCATTAGTATTGCCCACAATCCAGTTCAACTTGATAGGGCAAAGCATATTAAAGTTGATCGACATTTCATAAAGGAAAAACTTCGTCTTGGGCTAATTTGTACTCTGTATGTCAACACGGTTGATCAAGTGGCTGATGTGTTGACTAAGGGTGTGAGTAAAGCTACCTTGCACAAAAAGTTTGTCGGATATTTTTGCACCAGCTTGAGGGGGAGTATTGTGAGGGGCTTATTTGTAACAGTTTAATTATCATTTAATTCTGTAGGGATCTATGTGTAAATATTGAAACTTTATGTTATAAATAGAATGAGATGGATGAATGACTTAATTCATTCATTCATTCCTCGTTGTTGATTTCTCCCGTCTCTCTCTCCACTCTTCTTCTTCTCTTCCCTTTATTATGTAAAGTGGTTATTTCATAAATCTAACAGGAATCTCACGCGCCAAGTGTGAGATTCGTGGCCACCAAACTCCAAGCGTTGGCCAAGGTATGGTGGAACAACCTCGTCCATTCGACCCATTAGTGCTTAGATTCTCATAAGAGATCACTTACAAAAAGCATAAATCCCTTTTATTTATGTTACAAAGGAGCATCACATTGGGTGTTGTATACATGGTCTTCAACCTCGTTTTCCAACATAAGTTGAATTTACGAGAGCTCCTTACACTTCACATGGCCATTGAGTACACCATTCAAGTGGAGGATTACCTACGACGCTCGTACGGTCCCCGCAGACATCGGTACATTTAAATGGTATGAGTGCAGGGGTTTTTAACCACAAAGCCTCTCTTTGACCGAGGAAGGAGAAACCCAACTCCGTTTTGCTGACCACCAACAACGAGCACGAAATTGAGGAGATAGCCAACCCGCCCGTTATGCATGAGAAGTTGCTCACAAATTGGTGTACCCAGAGACCAAGGGGGATCCCCTCTAAGTTCATGGGCGAACTCTATTTTAGAGGGTGTTTGATGTAAATAATTACAGGGGTATCACTGTACTTTTTCCTCTTTTGTCACACTTGTCTTATTTTTGGTGAGTAGATTTTAGTGAGAGTCTAGTGAATTTTAAAAGTATCATGAGAGATTTCATGCATGGGTGACATCATCAATAGCCTCGCTATTGCTAGCTCCTCTTAAAATAAGGTAGCCCATTATACATTATAGGGAATATTCCCCCTATACCGAGCCTATAAATGTATACACCCCCCTACGAAATTAACCATCAAATACATTTTGACAGTTTGTGCTAGAGTTATTATATTTTCTTGGTGCCACTGATTCGTGTCATGTCAGTCTCAGTTACCCCCAAAAAGTAGAGGGTCCTTCTAAAGTTACGGAACAACTCTACTTTTAGGATTCTATAAATCACAATCATTCATATAAAAAATGAATGAGATCCAACTATTTGGAAAGTGTGTTGTGCCTCAAATACAAAGTCCAATACATGAGGATCCAACATGGGGTATATATGTAAGGTTTGATCCCCTTACTAGTGCCACGATCTTTTAAGTGGAGAACACTACACTAAAGGATGGTCCATTGGGCTTGCTCATTGCCCAAGTTGCTAAGTTGGGGATAATATTGACACTAGTCGTACAAGTTGAATCCAAGGGCTCCAACAAGTGGCAAGTTGGGGGCAATATTGACATTGGTGGTATAGGCAGGATCCAAGGGGCGTGTCAAGATGTATTAAGGACTATAGTTACAAACTTTGGCTTGTGCACTGAGTCATTCAAGGTGGAGTAGCACTAGTAGCGGACTTAAGGTGGAGCCTAAGGTTGGAGTACAAAGGTGAGAGACTCAATGTGGAGCTCTTTGATACCCATGTACATGTGATGCCGTTTGTTGGATTTCATGTTACTTTAGTATTTCCCCCCTCTTTATTAGGGCTTCCGTGTTTTAGGCCTTAGTTGTGTAGTCTTAGTTTTGTAGTCTCTAGACCTTCTATAATTGTAATATTGTTAGTATAAATACAATTAAAGGGCTCCCAATTAGGTAACCCATCACATCAAAAATATCTTCTTGGTAAAAAGCCAAAATAAAATCACTCTGCATATCCTTTCACCCCAACCCTTACCCTATTTATTTTTTATCATTATTGTTCACATGCAATGTTCATTCGCGAATATTGTTCTTCACGATTAAGGTTCTAATTGGGTGATTTTTGGGCCCATTTTTTATCGTAGTTTTTATTCCTCTCCACGGGGTCGAATCGTAATTTTTCACTCTTTTAGGGTTTATTGGTGTTCATTATGAAGTAAGGTTATGTTGTTCATTCTTTTTTGTTGGGGCTGCCGGATTGTTCGGCAATGTTCTTTCGGATATCTTGTCGTGTCTCCAACCATTTGAGTGATTGTTTAATAATATGCACACCTCCGGAAGATTATTGGTGATTCTGTAAAATCGAGTTCTTTATTGTTTTTAGTAAAAAATACGCCCTTCAAAAATTTCAAATTGTTATTTGATCAATTTTTAGACAACTTTTGACATTATGTGTGATTCGGGAATCGGCAAAAAGATGTTTTTCATTGGCAAAACGTATTCGCGATTCAATTGGATACAAGTCTCCTCATGAATGGGTGAAATTTTGCTATCGAATCCCGTTTTAGTGATAGGGAGATGGTTTGTCGTCACCGTACAAAAATTTGCTCAGAATCGACTATACAGGTCATCTGGCATGGCTAAAATTATTGATAGCACTTGTCCTCAAGAGGCTTTTTCGCCGGTTGCTATCGATTCTTCTCACAATATGACTATTACTTCAAGTACCCCCTCTACTTTTCGTGTTTAGGCCGGGAAGCCCACTTGAATTTTGGATTATGGAGCTACTGTCAACGGGAGAATCATCCCTTCTTTCCTCACCCACCATTCCCATTTATCATTACGTTCGCATTGCAATCATCTCTCATGCGCGTATCCATAGCAAGGGGATGTGTGCTTGTCTCCCGATATTATTATTTCATCGATTTGGCATTGCCCTAATTTTTCCTTTAATCTCGTATTTCATATCATATTATTTCATTTGTGTCGTTGTATTCTTTCCTACCCATTGTCTTTTAGAAAAAAGGCGCGCCTAGGCTTGAGGCTTGGGGGAAACGCCTTGCCTTAAGCATTTTACGCCTTATTCTTGATAAAGCCTTGAGACACTATTTTTTAAAACAAAAATGCTTTAGTGAAACAATATCGTGTTTTAAAGACTTTTCTACAAACCGGACCAATATGTCGTCCAAAACAATCAAATAGTATTTTAATTTTCATATATTCAGACATATTTGTAAGGTATGTACAATTTTAGTATTTTAATACCCTTGTTATGGTTAAAAATATTAAAATATATTAAAAAGGCCTAAACGCCTTTTCACGTCTTTTTACGCCTAAGGCCCGCCTAGGCTTTTAAGGCTCAAGGCTTGGCCTAGGCTTCCAAGGCTTAAGACTTGGCCTCACGCTTCGGTTACCCCCCGCGTTTTTTATAACCTTACAGGACTAGAGTTCGACGAGGATTCTTGGCAGGGGCTATGCGATCGATGGATTGTACTATTTTGGGGTTCCGCACCACCGCAGCCTCTCACCTATAGCCTTTGTGCTTCTATCTTGCTAAATTTCATTTCTTACAATGTTTCCCTCAAAACCTTGAACTTGTGGCATGCCCGCCTAGGGCATGTCAATTTTCAATACCTATGTTTGTTATTCCTTTATCTTTCGAAAGCGTGTAAGGACAAAAAATTCTTATATGAAGTATGTGAGCTCTCCAAACATACAACTAGTTATGTGCCAAATATGAGTCTTGCTCCTAGTATGTTTGATTTGATTCATTTTAATGTGTGGGGACATCCCCTGTTGCTACCTTTTTCTTATCATTGCTATTATGGGACATTTATTGATGATTATTCTCGGTGTACTTGGTTGTATCTCCATAAAAGGAAATATAAAGTCCTTCCTTCGTATGTTCAATTTCTTCAAATGATTAAAACTCAATTTAAGACGATGGTTCGTAATATTCGGTCTGATAATAAGCGTGAGTGAGTTTCTAATGAGTTTCGGCATCAACTTAATCAAAAAGGGATCTTGTATCAACTCACTTGCTCATATACCCCCAAACAAAAGGAGGTGGCGGAACGTACTGGAGGTAGTTCGATGCTCGTCCATTACCTATGTTTTCTATTCCTTTCTCTTTCGAAAGCGTGTATGGACAAAAATTCTTATATGAAGTATGTGATCTCTCCAAACATACTACGACTAGTTACATACCACATATGAGTCTTACTCCTAGTATGTTTGATTTGATTCATTTTTATGTGTGGGGACATCCCCTGTTACTACCTTTTCTAGTCATCGCTATTATAGGACATTTACTCATGAGTATTTTCGGTGTACTTGGGTGTATCTCTATTAAAGGAAATCTAAAGTCCTTTCTTTGTATGTTCAATTTCTTCAAATGATTAAGACGGTGGTTCGTAATATTCAGTCTCATAATGAGCGTTAGTGAATTTCTAATGAGTTTCAGTTTCAACTTAATCAAAAGGGATCTTGCACCAGCTCACTTGCCTGTATATCCCCAAACATAATGAGGTGGCGGAACGTAAAAATCGCCACCTACTGGGGGGTAGTTCGATGCTTGTTGAGTAGTATGAAGGTGCCCAAATCTTATTGGCACCTTGTTGTCCTTACCGCGCCACCTTTTATCATAAATCGTAGCCCTAGTCGGGGTTAGGGGGAAGGCACCTCTCCCGTGCCTTCAACCGCACTTTATTCCTCATGTGTTTAGGTGTGCTTGTTTTGTTAATCCCTCTCAAAACAAACTTGATAATTAAGTTATTCGGTGCATTTTTTATCAAAACACGTGTATCACTCTCTTGATGTTACTTTTTATGAGTATGTCTCATTCTAAGGGGTGGTGAGTACTTTGAAGGCTTCTGCATACCCATCTCTCGAAGAAGTTCTTTTATTACCGAGGGTGAGGCTCCATGACTTGCCCAACCAATTTCTCTATTTCAAGAGACTCCTCTTGCACTATCTATACCCCCTTCCAGGTATACTCCCGTTACCCCCGACCACCTCTGCTACCTCCTTCTCTGAACTGGGGTACTCCCTCCACTTTATCACCTCCTACTTCTGATTTTCATTCTTGTTATGCTTCTCGTATTCAACACCCCCTTCCCGCTATGATTTTGTTGGAAGATTTAGTCATCCTATTTCCCAGGATCTTAGTCTTTCTGGTCCATATCGAGCCTTCCTGGGTAGCTTAACTCTGTCTTCATTCTTCAATCAGTGGCTAAGGCTCTCTAAAACCCTAATGGGTGGGAAGAAATGAGAGTGGAAATGGATGCTTTGGACCGAAATAGTATATGGGAGATTGTTTCTCTACATCCCAAGGAGAAGACCGTTGGATGTAAATGGGTCTTTAGAGTGAAGTATTTAGCTGATGGCTCAAATGATTGCTATAAGTCGAGGTTGGTGGCCAAGAAATTCACACAAGTTCCTGGGAAGGATTTTTGTGCTACATTTGCCTTGGTGGCCAACCTTACTTCTATATGATTAAAGATGTCTCTTGCAACTTTCCACTCGTAGCCTCTAGAAGTCGCTTTATAGCTTTAAGAAATCACTTTGGGCACGGTTCAACAACTTAAGTGAGATTGTCATATCCATGGGGTTTACTTGGTGCCAATTCGATCATAATTGTCTTAATCGTCGTTGGTAAATGCATTATTTTGTTTATTTATGTAGATGATATTATTATTATAGGTGATGATGTCAATGGGATTGCATGAGTGAATGGATATCAGGAAGGTGTTTGATGTGAAGGACTTAGGTCCTCTCCGGTATTTTCTTGGGATTGAGGTGGCTCCATCTCGACGCGGGATCTCGTTATCCCATTGTACACTCTAGATCTTCTTCAAAATATTAGGATGTTAAGTTGTCTTCCGTATTTTATCCCTATTGATCCCAATCTAAAGCTCTCGGCCGAGACGGGTGATTTGATTCCCGATCCTTCAATAAATCAGAGATTGATTGGTTGCCTCATTTACTTGACAACACAAGATTAGATTTGTCATTTGCTGTATGGTTAGCCAGTTTATGCATGTTCCATGCACTGCACACTTGGATGTCGTCAACCACATTTTGAGATACCTCAAGTTTTGTCCATGATTTGGTTTGTTTTATGTCGTGAAGAGTTAGACAGACCTCCCATGTTTTACTAAAAGCAGACTATGCGGGGTCTAAGATAGATAGACGATCCACTTTAGGCTTTTGTACTTTCTACGGTTCTCACCTCATCTCATGGAAGGCTATGGTTTTCATGCTCTTCAACCGAGACCAAGTATCGTGCGATGGCTCAAGAGACATGTGAGCTCTTATGGCTTCGATCGATTTTGGGTGAGTTGGGTTTTATGGAAAAGGAATCATCGGAGTTATTTTGCAATATAAGTCGACTATAATGCTTGCATTTGATTCCCTACTTCATGAGAGGACGAAGCACGTGGTGGTTGATATTCATTTTTTCCGAAAAAAAGGGGGGGGGGGGGGGGGGGTGACATCATTCATCCAACTTTTGTCCCCTTTTCGATTTCTTCACAAAATCAGTTCCATTGCCAAAATGGGCTTGATTGATATCTTCGCTCCAGCTTGAGGGGGAGTGTTGGATTTCATGTTATTTCAGTATTTTTTTATTTGTATTGGGCCCTTGGTGTTTTGAGCCTTACTTGTGTAATCTCTAGAACCTTCTAGAAATGTAATATAGTACACATACAATTATTGGGCTCCCAATTGGGCAAGTCATCACATCACAAAAATATTCTTTGCTCAAGAGTTATGTGCAAGTCGCTCGAGAGGGAGAAATTTGTGTACCTCAAGATATTGTACAAACATAGCGGATAATGAATATTGTGCAGCATTCTATTGTGACCTGGAGGTTGCCCCTTCGTGACCTAGAGGTCACAAGTTCGAGTCGCGGAATCAGCCTCTCTACATATGCAGGGGTAAGGCTGCATACATCTAACTCCCCCAGTACCTCGCAATGGCGGGAGCCTCGTGCACTGGGTTTGCCCTTTATTCTATTGGATTTTATCGAAGGTGGAGAATGTTGGGAAAGTGTGTTGTCTCAAATACAAAGTCCCACAATGGCTATGAAGAGGTTTAACATGGGATATATATGAAAGATTGGATCCCCTTAGTAGTGTCAAGGCCTTTTAAGAGGAAAACAGAAAAACCCAACTATTGAGGTCCTTGGGCGTGCCCATTGCCAAGTGGCTAAGTCGGGGACAATATTGATTATACAAGGTGGATATACATCAACCACATCATGGACACTTGCTTTAGAACCACTTAGAATTCGTTTTCAAACTGTAGTTTTTTCTGAACCATTTAATTTTATATTAATGGCTGGAATGATAACAGTGTCCTGTAGAATTTTCAATAACTGTTGAGGAGACAGATTCAAAAAGTGTCATTAAGGCAGTGAACTTTAAGTTGAGGCAATACCACACTAATGACAGAATAGAGCCAGATATCGAGGCAATAACAAACCAACCATATATGTATTTGAGTATTAAACTGTACGAAAGTGCAAACATATACTGAATGGAACTTGATCATCCCCATATGTTCTAGCTAAGAGAGAGGAATTCCAGGAGTAATATAATTATCATCAGCATAGAAATGCCCGTGAAAATTGTATTACCTTATAGGATAGTTAATCATAAGAATATTAAACCGTTGGCATGACTCATTGATCAATTTTGAATTAATTCCCCAATTTTCTGCTTCAACCCCACTCTGAAAATTCACCACAGCAGTGACTCCCTATTGTAGACATGCGCAGACTGTTGTCAGTGAGCAATTCATAAAATTATATATATATATATATTTAGGAGATAAGCACGTAAACAGGCCATATATTCAAAACACAGACTATAGGCATCAAGGGGTTAGTGCATGCTGCATTAGAAGTTGATATTTACTAATAATTATGTTGATGTCTAAAATTTTACAGATATTTTGACTTTCCCCAAAGATAATAGTGTTTTTCAACTAACCCCATCTGCGACCCCCACCCCCCCCACCCAAAAAAAAAAAGAAGTTCAAAAATTGAACTCACCCCCTACTCCCTACAATCTGAACCTTTGTATTTAATTTTAGAGAATGTTCAAATCTTGATAAATCATATTGTCTCGGTAGGGGGGGTAGGTCTAATATTTAAACTTCTAGAAATACGATATTATCTCAGGTCAAAGTCAAAATATCCTACAATATTATAACAATAAACTAGCTTTCCAAAGGTCAAATCAGATATTTTGACTTGAAGACTAATGCCATACATGACATCCATGTAAGGATTGATTTTTATAATTGCCAAACTCAAAGGCCTAAGATAGGAGGCCAAAATGAACCAGCAACGTTCATGGTGGATATATAGTTTTACAGGTACCTTGTTACATAAACTATATGTGTAAAATGACAAAGATCTGACTTATTCACTAAATCTTTTGTCCAAAAAAAGACCAAATTTTCCTAAAAGGAAAACTTTTTTTTAATTGTTTAATCGGAATTTGTAGAATGTCAGAGCCCATTGCTTGAGTGGTTGTTACAATCAGGCAGCATCATGTAATGTGATTTGTTATACTATAAAGCATAATCACGAGGTTTTCTCAAGAAACAGTTTAGGGCATGCGTAAATTATAAATGAGAATGGAGGTGTAAGAAATGAACATGGAAAGAATAGAATATTTTCTTAATAGAAAGAATTATAAAATAAAACGTGTATGCACTCACCGCATTGTTTGACAAAGTCTCCACATCAGCTTCTGTTTGTATGCATGACCCCACATAAATTTGCTCAGTAATCTAGAAAATAAAACAAAATAAAAGATCAGCAATATGAGACTAAATGCTTCATGACAACGAATCCCCAGAAGCATTTGATACAAGATTGAATTCAAATATAGTTTTAAATAGTACATTAAAAGATTTATAGGATTTCTAACAAGAGTGAGAGAAGAAGTTTATAGAGTTATAAAGGTTAGAATACACACAAATTCTATGCCACATGGTCTAGTCTCCCATTTATAGTCTGTCTTCTAAAGGAAGAGGTAAAATATGTATAAAAACTTGTATATGCAGTATTAGGTCAAATAGTTTATATTTATTTACGGAAGCCTGCAAGAGTAAATATCACAAAAAGTTAACTGCAAATATCCATACATTAATACATGTATAAGTAAATTGTTCATGACTTAAACCACCCGACAAAAGGCTCCTACAATTATCTAAACACCACTTTAGAGAGAGAAGCACTCTTTTCTATTTCCAAAATTCAAGTCTACCTCAAATGAGGCTACAAGGGGGGTATTTAAAGGGAGGAGTAGCTTAAGCTCCAAGTTAAGGCACTAATTACAAAAATATCATTACTACTCCTAGACTTTAAATACTAAAAACATAACAAAAAGAAATTGTTCCAACAAAAACAAAAGAAAGTAAAATACTATTATGTCCAAAAATAATCCAAAAATGGCAATTATGTCATCGATTCACGTCAATCTCCCCTCCTTGAAAAAGAGTTCATCCTCGAACTCAAAGGGGGAGACCAACAAAATCACCCTCAAGACGGTGATCAAGATGTGCTGGGGAAGCTCCTCGGACGCGTCCAAATAGTCGGGTGGATGATCCATCGCCAATAATGCGCGGCGTCGATGGAAAGAGCAATCAAAAACTCATTGCCCAACATTGCCACAGTTGTAGCAGCGGAAAGTAGGAGGTCCTGGAGGTGCAGTGGCAGTAGCAGAAGCAAGAATTGAAGTAGCCACTACACAAGGAGCTGGGGCAGGAATCAGAGTAGGAGGAACCTATGAGGTCGTGAAAGCTGTGGGTGCCGTGTAGTAGGCCTCGAGCTTAGCCTCATACTCAACCGCCTTCAAGAAGGTCGGTGTCTCCCTCAGACCGAAATCGTGTTAAATATGTGGCTGTGACCCCAATATATAGCGGTTGATTCGTTGATCCTCCGTCTCGGAAAGGCGAGCTCTTGTGCACAGAAGCTGAAACTGCTCCGTGTACGCCACTACAGATAAGGTGTCCTGCCTGAGAGATTGAATGCGAGCAAAGAGGTTGCGCTCGTAGGTAGGTGGGATGAAGGACAGCTGGAGAGTGGCCTTCAGCTCAGGCCAAGTCTGAATAGGAGTCGATCCGGCTGCCGTGCGACGGTAGCAGAGGTCATTCCACTAAACCCGGGCAAAACCCTGGAACTTGGTGGCTGCAAGGAGGGAACTTGGTGGCTGCAAGGAGGACACAGGAGCGGCTTTGAACCCGCTTGTACTCAAAAACCGTCTCCATCGAAGCTAACCAATCGACCATGGCATCTGGAGAGAACCGCCAATCAAACATGGGCACGTCAATGCGGATATCCCCGTGGAGGCTCCAAAAAAGCAGCTGAAGGGCCATAGATAGAGGACCCTCGTCCTGACGAGCATCTAGACTCATCATGTCACCTAACACAGGCAGAGCAACATCAGCAGGAGCAGGTAGCATCTATGCAGACGGTGGATGAAGAGGCTGGACATGTTGAGGCACGAGAGGAGTTGGGAGAACGCGGGGATAGCAAGGGCAAGAACCTATCAAGTGGCCAAGCTCGCCGCAATAGAAACAGTGCCAATTTCGGAGTGGAGCATGGCGGGGGGCATCGGGTGGTGGTGGAGGAACCCACTCTAGAACACTAGGATGACTATCTCCGAACTCGGTGGAGGATGAGGAGGAGGAGGAATCTGAATGGAGTAGTGAAAGGGCGTGGTGGGAGGGTGTGTGGTGTGAAGGCGGAGGTAAGGGCTGATTGGGTTAAGGGCTCTGGGGTGTTTGAAGAACCCGTAGGAGTGGGGAAAGACACTTGGATGGCCAAAAATTTGGGTCGGGTCGGGGTATGAGGCTAATCCATGGCCCAGCGATTAAGGAGGGTTATATTTAGGGTCATTTTGGTGTGGGTGGGGTAAGTAAAGGGGTTGGATGGGATCGAAAGTGGGCCGGGGCTATTGTGAAGTGGACGGCCCTAAGAATTGGGTAAGGGTGGTAAACGGACGGATACGGATCGGATACCATGTTTTTCATATCCGTATCCGCTATCTGGATGCACTATCCATATCCGTATCCGCCCGGATAGTTAAAACAACTATCCGTATCCGTATCCACTCGGATACCTCGGATTCGGATAATATCCGTATACGTTTACATTGTTTAACCATCGCAAAAAATAACTATTAAAAAAACTACAATATAAACTCTATAGAAAATTAGTAATAAATGAAGTACTAACCTTTAATATCCATAGTCATAAATCATTTGTGTGTCCACATTGTTTCCTTAAACAATGCATGACAATCAAGTTTAAAAAAAAAATTGTTGGTTGGTAGAATACGAAGTGCATACAATTATAAAATCAACTAATAATGAAAATACTATAACAAGTAAATGATTTAAACCAAGTGGAAATAGTTTTGTTCGACTTGTCTCTTCTTCCGACATAATTTTATAATCACGAATAAGAGTATTAATAACAGTAAACAAAAAATGCCGTGTAAATGGGTAATAACAAAAAATCCAGTAATAACACTAAGTAAATCAGTAATAAATCCCATTGATTCTTGTAATAAATCCCACTGATTCTTGTAATAAATCAGTAATAAATCAATAATAAATCCAGTAAACAAATCAATAATAAATCCCATTGATTCTTGTAATAAATCAGTAATAAATCCATCCTAATCCAGTAAATCCCAGTAATGGGTATTACTTTTCATACAGCACTAATCCAGTAAATCCCACTAATAAACACACTAATATGGCACTAATCCAGTAAATCCCATTGAATCGTCTTGCTTTGGTTTTAAAGAGAAGAGGAAGGCATATATTGAATAGGGGAAGTGAATGGGTATTACGTTTCATACCTGTTGGATAAGGAAGTGACCGACGGGAATGGAGGGAGGCAGCGACCGGTGAGACAGGTGGGAGGCAACGACCGGTGGCGATCGGCGGGACAAGAGGAAGTTTGGGAGCGAAACCGTTTCGGCTGGACAGGAAGGAGAGAGGTTTCGGCGTGTGTTTTGGAAAATGAGGGGAAAGGTTTCATGTGTTTAGTTTATTAGGTCAGATTTAAGTTTTCATAATTAATCATATGCCCCCAACTTTTATTTTAAGTTTTAGTTTACACCTAAAATATTATATAAGTAATATTTTAAACTAATGTCAGACGGATACGGATATCCGGTAAAACGGATATCCGGTAAAATGGATACTCCGCATCGGATACGGATTATCCATGTCGGATACTAGTACTATCCGTATCCGTATCCGTTTTCTCGGATATTTTTATAGAGTATCCATATTCGTATTCGTTTCCATTTTTTCGGATAAATATCCGCAAATTCGGATTCGGATATCGGACGGATGCGGATTTTCGAATATCCGTTTACAGCCCTAGAATGGGGGTAGGTTTTGTCCGGTGTAGTGGGGCTGAGTTGGTCAACTTGGGGCCATTTTTAGGGTTGGTTATGGGTTAGAATAGGGTGTCGGCATGTTGGGAGTGGGGCAGAGGAAGGACGAGATCCGACGGGAAGGGGGTAGGATCCGAGGGTGTGCAACGGGTCGGGTGGTGGACTGGAGTAGCCTGGGCGGCCGTGGGGGCTGAACCGGGGCGCATGGTGGGTGTTGTGCAGTTGGGTATTGGTGGCCGAAGGTAAGCAGGGATGGATTTCGGCGGTGGAATGGGTGATGACACGGGCGGACGGTGGCTGGGTAGGGTTTGTCGGGGTAAGGGGAGAGTGGTGGTGCTTGTCGGCACTGGGGTTGAGGTAGGAGTAGGAGTAGGGATTGGAAGGATTGGGGTTAGGGTTTGGGACTCCGCCTGAGTTGGGGCGGCTGGAATTTAGGGGCTAGGGTTTAGGTCAGCGAATGGAGGGTGGCGCTGCTTGGTTAGCAAGGAGTTGGGCCATTTGCCGCCTCAATTCCGCCACTTGTTGCTTCAACTCGAGGTTCTCGTCTTGCGGTTGTCTGGATTTTGGGGGAGCCGTTGAAGAGTAGTAAACGAATTTGATTAAAAAAAACACTAATACACTAGCACCATTGTAGAGCTTCACCCGCTCTGATATCAATTTGACGTAAACCACCCGTCAAAAGGCTCCTACAATTATCTAAACACCACTTTAGAGAGAGAAACGCTCTTTTTTATTTTCAAAATTCAAGTTTACCTCAAATGAGGCTACAAGGGGGGTATTTAAAGGGAGGAGTAGCTTAGGCTCCAAGCTAAGGCACTAATTACAAAAATATCATTAATACTCATAGCCTTTAAATACTAAAAACAATGCAAAAAGAAATCGTTCCAACAAAAATAAAGAAAAATAACAAAAGAAAGTAAAATACTATTATGTCCAAAAATGGCAATTATACCCTCGATTCACATCAGTTCATTATATATGATATGCCATCCAATTTTGACTTATGATGGATTTCTTGTCAGATGAACATATACACATATACAACTTGCAGTTAAATTGCACGGGGGAACTTGAAATGGTATAAACAAGCATTGGGTTAGATTAAATTTTCAAAAGGGGGGCTACATGTGCTTTATATCTTCATGTTTCAATTTTCTGATATTTTATTTTAAATCTGAAATTAACACGGGTCCAGTTAAGTTGACGTGGATGAGCGTCAAATGGGAAATAAGATGAAGAAAACTCTCTCAACTCTCTCTATTAAAATGAACTAATTATAAATATACCCTTATTAACCTTTGCTACTTCCTTCCCTAAATACCAAGGGAAAATTACAAAAAGGTAAATACAACTAAATAAAGAAAATAAAAGAAAATAACAAAAATGCTACAAAATCCTAAAAATTATGAAAATGTCCTCAAGCTTCTTGATTCACGTCATTCTCCCCCTCTTAAAACAAAGCTCATCCTCGAGCTTTCAAAAATTTTGGGAACTTGTCTGAAAATTCTTCGATTCTTCTTATATTCTTTACGAGAGGGGTGGAGGAAACCCTAGCTGGGGCAATGTCCTCTATGGAAGATCTCCCAACCCGCCATTAAAAATCCCGTCACTCCTTGGTCGAAGACAAGCCTAGGGCTGTTATACCAATCCCTTTCCGGCCATGATCTTGGTCTTATAGAGGGTTTCCGGCAAATCTTGATGGACTCGAATTAAGCTTGTGGTGAGTGTTAGAAATTAGGGTTTCTGGGGAGGGATTTGGGTTTTTTATGAAATTTGGGTTCAAGATGGGGTGGAATATGTTTAGGGAAAGAGGAAATGTGGCCGTGACTCAAGAACGACACGGGAGGGGCTGGTCTACCCTTATCGGGGCTGTCCAGGAGGCTTCAAGCCAAGATCTAGGTCGGGTGGTATTCTGGAAGTTTCCGACCACTGTGGAGTGGTTTTGGCCTAATGCGGAGGTATCCAGGATGGTCCCAGGTGGTCCAACTAAAACTGGGTAAGGTCTGATCGTTGTTGGCGGTGCTCGGCCAGGGGTGGAGGAGCCTGGGTTGGTTCCGAGTGGCCCGAGGGTGATCCAATCATGTGCAAGGCAGTCGGTAGGGTTCCAAATGGGTCCGGATTTGGTGGAATTAGGTTTTTGGGTGGTGGTGGGAGGGAGGCGAGCCTCAAGATCGTCAAGTTGCGCTAAGAGGTGGTTCAAAAACCCCTCGAATCGATTGGTGCAAGGTTCCGCGAGAGCATATCTCTTAAAACCCATTTGTCGTCGTTCACAAATTTTTTTTTGTTTTTTTACAACAACAGGTGGAGCCAATGAGGCTCTGATACCAATTGACGTGGATGAGCGTCAAATGAGAAATAAGATGAAGAAAACTCTCATTTCAAATCTCTCTATTAAATCTCAAAAAGGTAGAATACCTCAAATGAGGCTACAATATGAGTATTTATAGGGGGAAGGTTGCTTAGGCTCCAAGCAGTGAACTAATTACAAATACAGCCCTATTAGCCTTTGCTACTTCCTTCCCTAAATACCAAGCAAATAATTACAAAAAGGAAAATACTACCAAATAAAGAAAATAAAAAAAATACTATAAAATCCTAAAAATGACGAAATGTCCTCAAGCTTCTTGATTCACATCATAAGTAGTTAGGACTACATAATAAATGCTTGACCACTTTTTTTCTCTCCCACCCCCAGATTTATGCTTGCATACTTAATTGGCTTGCAATGCCCATGGACGCATATAAATATCCTAATAGGCAGGTTTGAGTAGTGGTCTCCTTAACCAATAAGAAACCAATAAAGAGAACACAATTTGGTGCGATAGGTCATAGGCGTGTGCTTATGCCCAATAAACTGTACTTCTTTTAAACTCCATTGGGGCAAGATCAGTTTCTTCCCAACCTATGGGAAGAAGACAAGATAGCATTAAAGTACATTTCTAGGGCTATGTACTTCTAACTTAAAACAAAGGGTCTGCTTAATCTGAAATGGTTCAAAATCATTTTCGATATTTCAAAATAAATATATATAACTATATACTATTAAAAAAATATGAAATATATATAACTACATACTCTTAAAATTGTATGGACGCTCGAGATTTAGTATTTGAAAATTAATGCTTTGACGCTCTCGCACCCACCCCTGCATACTGGGAAAATATTCATATTTTAATATAATTTTTAAAGTCTTAACATCTTTGTTTCATTAAGGAATTATGTTTTGTATTAACATAATAGTATTTTCAATTGTTTCGATTTTCAAGTTTTCTTGAGAACTTTTTTTAATGATTAGTATAATTTTCCAGCTCCCTGTAATAGAAGTATGGGGCCGCCACTGCTAACACACGATGCCTATACACACAGCTCTAGCCTAAAGTAGCACATACAGGGAGCCGAGACTGGGATGCAACAAAATAATTCAAACGAAGTAACATCTTATTCAACATAATTACAACTAATCACTATTTGTCGAGCACAATAACTTTTAGCAAAACAAGCACTCCCTTTGTCCCAAATTAATAGTCCTACTTTCCTATTTGGGACGTCCTGATCTAAGAGTTCACTTTCCTCTTTTATATAACCAACAAACCATATTCCACGATTACAAGCCTTGATCTTGGACCGATTGATTGAGTGTATCCTTAAAAATCTTCATTTTTAACTAAGGACTATTTACTTATAGAAGGTGTTACCCTGAATGGTTATATCTAAATCATTAAAAGACAACAACCATTTCAACCAATTCAGAAGAAAATCGGAATATAACTTGTATATTTTTGTAGGGAAATCGAATCTACAATAATACTAATTACCAAATTATGCCTAGAGTGTTCAGCAGATAAGTAAAATAACACAAGATGTATGCAGTTCAGCAAGCCGGACTTACCTATGTTCACAGCGAAATAGACAACTTGGAGTGCTAGGGTTGCTACCTGAGAGTCCAAGCCGAATTTACAGTGGAGATGCGATTGACTGTCAACATGTGCCCTCCTCGTAGAGGAGGATCTTAGTTATACAATTAGGGAGTCCGATCCATGTACAACTGATGTGAACTACACGTCAATGACAATATGATTTCTAGAGAGAGAAACAAAAGAGTTCTTATATTTCAAAAATTGAGAAGTGAGTACAAATGAGATCACAAGCTTATTTATAGGATCTGAATTACTTGATAATCAAGTAATTCGCTAAAATGACTAAAATGGGCCTACTAAAAATAAAAGAATATCTAATTAGTCCCAAACATGCTTGGCAACTAATTAAGGAAGAAAAAGGTCTAAAAGAACTAAAAAATAGAAAATACAATAAAAGGAAAATAAAAAAGGATTCCCATCACTCTCTCCCCCCTCAAAAAAGTTCGTCCTCGAACTTGTAAAATTGGAGAATCGCATGAGAAGTTCTAAAAATGTGCACAAAACTTGTGAGGAAAAAAAATATTTTCTTGAAAATTTGAGGAAGGGTCATTTTTTTTTCAATTCTTGATTTCAAGATCCATCTTCTTCCTCTTGCCTCTCTAATCAACCAACAAAACGTCAACCCCCGGGGTCAAAAACCATCTTCTTGGCCTCAAACCCTAGTTCTTGATCTTATGGGAGGGTTTTCTTGAGGCTGAAAAAACAGGGCAGCTGTTTAGAAGGATGGACTGTGGGTTTGGGGCTTCGAGGGGCCTTCTAATTGGTTTTTCTACCCGGGCAGCAGTGTTATGGCTCTTTGGAGTGCCGGCTGGACAGCATAGTGGCAACTGTGGGTTCTTGTGATCAGTTAAGGGGCCAAAATATGTGTTTGAAGGCCTACGGTTGGAATTGCCTGGATTAGGAGCAGGTGGTGAGGTGTCGGCCACCGGAAAGGAGGTCCGACACAGCAAGGATGCATTCTGGGCCTTGTCGGCTGGATTTGGCCCAAGGTCTGTTAGTTCCGGCGCCGGAATCTGTTGAGTGTGGCTGTCGGAAGCCTCAGGCTGTTTTTTGGGGTTTCTTGGGTGGAAATGGCCGCAGAAGTGGGGGTGGGGCTATTTTGGGGGCTAGGATTTTGAAATTTGAACAAAAGTTGAAAAATGGCATCCATTTGTTGTTTCAATTCGCGTTGACTCTCCTTAAATTTTTTATAACTTTCTTTCAATTCTTGATGGTTTATTCTTAACTCCTTGTTGATCTCAACTTGAATTCGCATCGTCTTTCTCCGAGGCCATTGAAAGTAGTGCACGATTTTTTGATCACCAATACACCAATTGGGGAACGACACCTCGCTCTGATACCAATTTGACGTGAATTACACGTGAATGACCTAAAAATCAAGACAATATGATTTCTAGAGAGAGAAACAAAAGAGTTCTTATATTTCAAGAATTGAGAAGTGAGTACAAATGAGATCACAAGCCTATTTATAGTAATTAGCTAAAATGACTACAAAGGGCCTACTAAAAATAAAAGAATACCTAATTCGTCCCAAACATGCTTGGCAATTAATTAAGGAAGAAAAAGGTCTAAGAGAACTAAAAAATAGAAAATACAATAAAAGGAAAATAAAAATGGATTCCCATCAACAACACTTGGGATATGCAGTCGGACTCTTTCTGTCATCTTTGAAATGATTGAGCTATAGCAGAGCTCCATTACTTGGGATCTTGATTTGCATTTATTCATGTATGTTGAAAGAGTCTTGGCGTAATCGGTCATGCCTAGGTCTAACTGACTTAAACTGTGGGTACTATGGGTAACGAGTGTCGCGTATCCTGCTTTGTGCTTTGTGTGGCAAGTTGGCTTCATTTTCCTTCAATTGTCCCCATATTTAGGGCGACTGGTATTTAGGCCAAGTCGGCTTGATTATGTTAATTAGGGGTGTTCACGGGTCGGTCGGTTCGGTTTTGACCGGGTTTTTTTGGGCCGAACCGACCATGTCAGTTTTTGGAGGAGGAGAACCGAACCGAACCGAAAATGCTGAAAAAACGAACCGAATCGGGTCGGTTTTTGACAGGGCCGGTTCGGTTTGCCCGTCGGTTTTTGACAGGGCCGGTTCGATTTTTCCTTTATTTTAATAAAAAATATTTTTTTTTAATACCTAATATAAATATAAAATTAAAAAATATAATATAATATGTCAACACTAATATAAATATAATATAAAATATAAAATTAAAAAGTATAAAAATTAATTCGGTTCGGTTCAAAATCGGTTTTTTTATGCCAAAACCGAAAACTGAACCGACCCTGTCGGTTTTATACCTGATTAAACCGAACCGAACCGACCCTAAAAAAAACCCGGCCCGAAAATTTCCGGTTCGGCTCGGTTTTGTCGGTTTGTCGGTTTGGTCGGTTTTTTTGCACTCCCCTAATGTTAATTGTGTTTTAACACGTGCATGTAATTTTATGTTGAAGTTCCCTAAAGCTAACACGCGTCCCACTTAGAAAAGGAGGGAGCATAAGCATTGTGATCTTTGCACGTAATCCTTAGGCGTAGGGTTACGTGCGCCATAACTAGTGTTTGCCCAAGTCATCATTGCGTGTGAAGTGCATGGCCTAGGAAAGCCAGAGTGCGGCTTTCATTCTAAAAGAAATGTCACTTCGTATCCTTTTTAATGACAACGTATTAGAAGGGGGACAAATTCATTTGCCCTCATCCTTCTTCGTTTTCTCAGGTATACTCCTTTCCCTTTCCCATTTTCGTATTTTTTCTTCCTTAGAGTTCTCTGCAACTTCTAAAAAAATTCATCTTTTTCAAAGAAAGCCTCTTCTTATCACAATGTTTAAGAGATTTAGAAAGTTTGAGCTCTTCTCAGAGGATAACTTTTGGGAATTTTGTCAAAAATACATCCCTAATGATGTTGCTATTAGAGTTCCCTTGATGAAGAGGAACTCTACGACCTCAACCTCGGCCACATAGCCATGTGGCAGTGATGAAAGGGGGTGTTCAATTTCCCTTCCATCCTTTACTTGTTGAGGCACTCCAATATTATGGAGTTATTCCCCTTCAAATAAACGGAAGCATTTTGCGCATCGTCAATAGTGGTCATCAATCAAATTTGTGGGACAAATTTGGGGCTAGATGAAATCAGCAACTGTTATGACCTCCAGGCTGTCCAGTACTTCGCATTTCAAAGCTCAGGAAAAGTCTAACAACTTAGAAGAAATGGCTGCCTAAGTCCCATAACAACACGGACAAAGACATTCTGGCCTTTCTTGGGCGTCTCTATGATGAGAGCCTAAATTACAAGGGCCATAAGGTGCCTGTAGTTGCCGGTACTCATGGTATTATCAGCTACACATGGGCCTCATGTCACTGTTGTCGACTACACGGTAGTCAGTGATTCAGGAATCCCTATAGTGTTACCCGTGATAGATGTCGACGCCAGAGTACGATACGTGGGTGTGTGATTTACCCTCCCACGTCATCTCAAGCAACTTTGAAACCGGCATATTGTCCAACCACCAGAACGATCAAAAAGAGGATGACTTAAAGCCCTCTTCTCTTTTGAAAAGTGCCAACTGTCAACCTTCGTGGTAAGAAGAGGAAGTCAACTCCCACAAAATAATAGACCTTGAGTTTGATCCAGGCAAGATGACCACTAGACATCATGCTCCAGCCGCCAGGGCCAACTTAGCCGAGGAAAGAAATGCTCTCCCTTAGACAGTTGGCTAAAAGAGGGGGAAACTTATCTTTGAGAGAGAGGAGAGAGAAGGAGCAGCTGAGGCCAACAAGTCCAAGAAGCAGAATAGAGAACAAGACTCCTCTAGCACAGACAATTGCCCAGAGGCCCAATGCCCCTTCTCCCCGTCCTTTATCGTCCAGGGTTGGTCGATCATTTTTGTTAAACATTATGCAGTCATCACTATTGAACACTCAATGAATCGGAACGTTGTGGTTAGTTTAGCAATCAGTCAGGCCGCCATATATTGCTTAAAGACATGGAGGACGTTAGTCACCTGAGGGGGAAACGTCTCCTAAAAGACAAAGGCATAGTAGCCCAATTGGACTACTTTAGGTCCACAGCCTTTAACGAGGGTTGGGTGGATGGTCTCTAATGGGCATATCATGAAAACCCCCCACTCCTTAAGCTTGTGATTGGCGAGGGTGAGACCTCTTTGGCATCTGGCGAAGAGGTTGATCATTCGGTCACTGACAATGCACTGATTTCTGCCGCTTTCGTTATGCTGCTGGATTGGCTGTAGGGCTTGCTTCTATTGAACCTGGAGTTAGTCAAGGCACTGCTGCGGGCCAAGCTGTAGAAAGTATCGCGAGACAGCCCGAGGCAGAGGGCAAAATATGAGGTACTTTATTGCTTAGTCTAGCCTTTATGGAAGCTTTAACAACCTAACTGAAAATCTCCCAGCTAAGGGCCAAGTAGGGAAGACCACTAAGGGTGGGGACCAAGAGAAGGTCACCCTTGATACCCAAGCCTAGGTCTTGTTTTCTTTTCTTTTTGTCCATGTGAAGCCAAGGGTCGTTTTTGTACTTCTTTTATCGCACTCAATGTTAACCTTTGGCTATATATTAATGATTAATTAAAAAGAGTTTTTAGTTTTTCTTTGCGTCTATTCATTTCCCTTTATGTATGGATTATTCTCAGTGCCATCATAATATGAATAGGCTTTTGTGTGGAAGGGTAGGTCTGTGACCAACTTCCAACACTTGATGCAATTTTGAAAAGTAACAAGTTAATAATGTTATTAACAAGTTTGGCAGACTAATCCCACGATCAATCAACATATCACACTAATAAATTAACCAATTGAAACTAATGAATTAACAAGTTAGATTGATCAGTTAAAACTCTTATTTAAATGGTAATGCTTTTAGGATCATGGCAATTTAATGGGAAGATTTGACCATTCTTTGGCATATCTGGACTATGTCGGTCCAAATTGGACCGACATTTCATACTTGTGAGATTTTTTCCTTGACTTATTCTAAGCAAGGTGAAAATATTAAGGTGGTTTACTCTAGATCGACCTTGACAATTATATGCCTTTCTAGGCAGGGTCGACTTAGTTTAAGTCATGCCACCTATTCTCAGGTGAAATTGTGCTTATTCTAGGTGGACCAACCCATTCTTAGGCAAGGTTCTAAAAAACGCGGGGCGTGATCGAGGCGTGGAGGCCAAGTCTTAAGCCTTAGAAGCCTAGGCGAGCCTTAGGCGTAAAAAGGCGTGAAAAGGCGTTTAGGCCTTTTTAATATATTTTAATATTTTTTAACCATAACAAGGCTATTAAAATACTAAAATGGTACATATCATAAAAATATGACTGAATATTTGCAAATTAAAATACTATTTGATTATTTTGGATGAGATAATGGTCCGATTTATAAAAAAATCTTTAAAAGGCGGTATCGTTTCACTAAAGCATTGTTGTTTTTAGAGAAAAAGTGCGCCTCAAGGGTTTTACCAAGCATAAGGCGTCAAAAGCTTAAGGCGGGGCGTTTCTCTCAAGCCTCAAGCCTAGGCGGGTTTTTTAGAACAGTCTTAGGTTATACCACCTCTTTTAGGATGGTTTTTGCCTATGCTACATGGACCAATTGATTCTTAGGTTATACCACCACTTATAGGTGGGGTTTTGTCTATTTTAGGCATATCAACCCATTCTTAGATTGTACCACCATTTCCAGGTGGGTTTTTACTTATTCTAGGCAAAACTTACTTATCTTAGGTCGTATCACCCATTCTTAAGTGGACTTGTGCCTCTTCTAGGCCAACCAACCCATTCTTAGGTTGTACACCACCGTTTTCGGGTGGATTTTTTAAACCGACTTATTCTAAGTCGTACCACCCATTCTTAGGTAGATTTGTGCCTATTCTAGGCCAACTAACCCATTCTTAGGTCGTATCACTGGTTTCAGGTGGGTGTTTGCCAAAATCGACTTATTCTAAGTTGTACCAGCATTCTTGAGTGGATTTGTGCCTTTTTTAGGCCGACCAACCCATTATTAGATTATACATCCGTTTTCAGGTGGGTTTTGATGTTGATCACATAAAGATAGAATACACATTAATTAAGCCAATGAACTGAAATTTTATTGCTAAATTGAAAAGTAAATAATTCCCCATCTAAAGACTAAAGCTAAGCTAAGGGAATTCCTCTAGTGATAGAATTTTCTCTTTTTCTCTTGGCATTTCGTAACATGGGGACAAGTGTTCCATCTATTTGCTCAAGGTGATAGGACCTGATGCCTTTATGTACGATCCCTCCCAACTGGGGTCTAACTTCCAATCAGAGGGCTTTCTTATCCCTAGTAGCAGCTCACCAAGTCGCCCACGGTAAATTTTCGGTCCTTTACTTTCTTGTTGTGGTGCTTAGCAAGATCCTGCTGGTCTTTTACGAAGTTGATAAGGGCTTGCTCCCTCTTTCTTATGCTAGGTCCAACTCGTGAGCAAGTCGGCCATTATTATAGTCATCCTCATAAATTTCAGACGTGAGTGTTTGGTTAGCCGATTTCCAGCGGGCCACCATGCCATAAGCCATAGTGTAAGGAGTTTCACCTATGGATCTTCTTGGATTTTCAGAGGTTATTTTGTCAACCCACTTACCCTTAGCATTCTTTAGTTGGCACTCGATTTCGGCGAGGCTTATGGGAAGACCAATGAAGCTTAATGGTTGCGGATCCCATACTTCGCACAAAAATCTCTGAAATGATCATTATTGCATTGGGTCCTATTGTCTTACATAAAGACCCTTGGGAATCCCAAACCGAGTAATGTAGTCAGGTAAAGGATTTGCTTCAATCCCTTTGGTTAAGTAGTCGGTCAGTGTGATAAAAAAACTTGCAATCACCTAGAGCCCTTGGCAACGGACCGACTATAATCATGCCCCATTGGGCAAACAACAAAGGGACTTATAAGATTTATATAAGTCGCCCGCCGTTGTATGATGATTGGGTCGAACTTCTATCATTTAGTGCACTTCTGAACGAATTTGATTGCGTTCTTTTGCATGAAAGGTCACCAATATCCTTATAAGATTGTCCGGTAAGCCAGTGGTCGTCCTCCGGCATGAGCTCCACAACTTCCTTCGTGCATCTCCCTGAGGATCTAATCTACCTGATCTAAATGCACACATTCTATTAAGGGACTAGTGAATGATCGTCAATATATACGGCTGGTTGAATCAAGGCAAAAACGAGCAAACTTTATTTTCATTTTGTGAGCTTCCTTTTAGTCGACTGGGAGCTCTTTCTTCCTGGGGTATTGAAGTGGTTGAGCCTTAGCTTGCTCAAAAATACTTGCCTCTCAACCTCCAAACCAAAACTCTTAAGAGATCCCAACTGACCATATGCTCGAGCCCTGCTTGCTCGGCTAAGGCTTCTTGCTAAGCACTCATGTGTACAAATAACAAAAGTGTTAGTAAATATTCTTTTACATAAATATCACTCTTGAAAAGACTTGGGGCTGCTCGCTAAGCACCCTCTCGCTGACTTGGGTTTGCTCGTATGACATCCCCTCGCTGGCTGGGCCTTATTTGCACTGATCGCAATTTTGTACTTGCTCTTCTATCATTGCTTTGCTCCTTTCTTGGGCCTGCTCGCCCATTATTTGTCTTTCCTTGCCAAATTCTGGGTTTGCTTGCGATTTGGACTTGCTCGTCTATCATTGCTTTGCTCCTGTCTTAGGCCTGCTTGCATGTTATTACTCCGTTTGGGCTTTGGGGCTGCTTGCACCAAACTTAGTTTTCATAAGGGGGTTGAATGAGTTCCCCACTACAACTTCCATTGTTGAACCGATCTGCTTCCTAAACATCTTCGTCACCAATCTCTAGTAAGTCGACCCGGCATTCTTGAGGCCGAACGACATAACTTTGTAGCAGTATAATGCCAGCATAGTGATGAATGAAGTCTTCTCGTAATTGGGACCGAATAGTGATATTTGATGATATCCAAAGTAGGCATCCATCAAGCGCATTACTTGATGTCGGCATTATACAAGCGAAAATTGAGTTCAGCTATAGCCGACCTCTTTTTGAACCGATCACCTATGAAATGGTTGAGCTAGAGTTGGAGTCCATTCATTGGAATCTTGATTTGCGCTTATCCATGTATGTTTAAATAGTCCTGAAGTAGTCGATCATGCTTGGATTTAGAGAACTTAGCCCAGGGGTATTCAGGGTCACGAGTGCCACGTGTCTGCTTTTTAGGCTAAACCGGCTTCATTTTCCTTCAATATTAATAATAATTGATGAGTCCAAGAGTATTTATAGGCTCTTGATAGGCAAGAGTCATAATCCAACTAAGAAATAAGTAACAATGTAAAAGTCCTAATTTCACTAGGAAACTAAAGAATAAAGATATAATAAATGAATAAAGTTTCTGAAAGTAATCTAGATCCTAAAAGTAGGAATCAAATAGCACATAATACTCAAATATTCCAAAAGTCCCCTCAAATTGAAAGAGGTTTGAAACCGGAATCACTTTCCTCTCTAAACTACCATGTCTTTCCTAAAAAATTGCTCCCCCTTTAACTCGAACTTGGGTCTCTAAATAACATATCATTTCCATCCCTTATACTTGAAAATGTGCATGCCCCAAAGGAAAATCTCAATTCTGTAAAATAAATAAGCAATATGCACCAAAGGTGGAAGCAACATCGACCCAAACATGTGCCAAAAGTGAGTACAACACCCACCCATATAAATGTGATCTCGATACTAAATGGGTCGAACCGGACAACATAATACTACTAAACAACACGTGGAAGCACCAAAATGGACACTTTCATCACATAGAAGTATGGGGATGCCTCAAAGAGGTCCAAACGAGGAGAAAAGAGGCCCTTGGACAATTGCACCATAAACCAATTAAATTGAAGTCAAATAATCCGTGAAAAACAATAAGCAAACTCCAACAAAAGTGGGTGCAGCCGAAAACGCGTCACAACCCAGCTAACATCCATCCCAATGAAGCAATATGAAATTCCGATGAAATATTGTCGACCACAAACGACGAATACGAGGAGAGAAATCACCAACAAATCAGTCGGAGACACGAAAAATCAACCAAGACAGCTATCGAACACACCGGAAGCCCCAACAAAAAAGGAACAGAAGCTCCTTCGTTCATAAAGAACAACATACACTAAAAACGGTTAAGAATTAGGGTTTGAACCTTAAAACAAATAGGAACATAGGCTACGGAAAAAAATTGTTCCCAAATCACCCAATCGGAGCCCTAATCACGATTGCGATGAATAGTGCACGTGAACAATAACCGATGGTGATCAGTAGGTGTATTGAAAAGTGATCGTGTGAACAGTAATCACAGTATCACAGTGTTCACTGATGATCAAACCACCAAAAATTAGAAATTGCGGTTCAATCACAACGGGGTCTGACTGGCAACAAAGTGTGCCACTTGCCGGCCAAAGCAAGGAGCTCTTCAAGGTTCAGATACCAAGAAGAAAATCGGAATGAAATTTATATGTATTCATAATAATTGACGAGTACAAGAGTATTTATAGGCTCTTGATAGGCAATAGTCATAATCCAACTAGGAAATAAATAACAAAGCAAAATTCCTAATTCCACTAGGACATCGAAAGATGAAGATATAATAAATAAATAACCTACATATTAAAAACTAGAAATCAAAAAACACAGAAAAATCATATATTCCAACAAACTCATATAATAAGGTTGTCATGAACATAGCACTATATCATCAAATACTTGTAAAGTTATAAGATTGGCAACGTTATCAATGCAAGTTTAGTGCGTAAGCAGGCTGAAAATCGCACCTTACTATAGCGCATACCAAGAGAATGATTGTAGTATAACTCCCCTTTAGAACGATCCAATGCCTTAATGTATTCCTCCAAGGGGAAGCTCCCGGATGCCCATTCAGCATCTCCCGACTCTTCCTCAGAAAAAATGGTTACAAGTTGACTAAATGCTTCTGGAGGAATGTTTTTCTGTATTTTTGGCTGAGCTTGTCGATTTTGGTCATTCAAAAAGTTCCATCCTTGGGGATTTAAGAACTTAGAGGAGAACATCACAAACCCTGAATTCCCACTGCCCTCAGTAGATGCTCGCAAGTTTGATGCAAGTATTGTTCTGTTCCAAGTGGAAATAGGAACACGTCCCCTATTAAATAAATTGAGATCGGTCATAAGATGTAGTTGTTGAATTGGAAAGGGAGAGAAGGGCCTTTCAAGGACGAGACCAAAAGATCCAGATTTCTCTTTCATAATCTTCCTGCGGTAACCAAAAAGAAAAATAATGGTAGATATAGATAGAAAGAGAGAAAATTCATATCTAAATATATATATATATATATATATATATATATATATATATATATATATATATATAGAGAGAGAGAGAGAGAGAGAGAGATGGTCCAACTTTTTGTTTGCTCTTTGTGAGCTTTAAATAAAATAATCCATTTTGGTATGTATACGGTATACTCGAGTCTTCCATCAAGGAAGAGTTGTATTCCGATAATTAAAATTATATATTTTATATGTAAAAGCAGTCCCAATATGCTCTCGACAATCTGTTATACGCAAACTTATGTGTTGCATTGATTGATCCCACACCACCTAGAAAACATTCTTCTTGCCATATGTTATTGTTTCTGCAACATCATGGTGGTCTACTCATATAAGAACATATTGGGGATCCCGCAAAAATCTAGAAAGTCATCAAGTGTTTAGTTCCAACATTATGCCTTTTGCAATTTCTTTTGCAATATTATAGGTTTGTCCCCTAACATAATTATACAACCTATAGCCAGGGTCCGGCTGAGGGATATTCTTATACTAGTAATAGGCTATTAGCCAATTCCAGCCCAGGGCTATTGATAAATATTAGAACAAGAAGTGTCTAATTTGTATTTATCTTCACTAAGAGAAGTTAAAATGAACTTCTTATGAGCCAAAACCTGTTCTCTAAAATGGATTTAGTTTAGTTGATTGGTACTTTTTACCTGAAACCATTAGGAAAGAAGCTTCTTTGCTGATATAATTTTCTTCTGAAACTTCAGCATCAGGGACTTGAATTCCTAATTGGATGATTTTTTATTTTCTCATTCTGATATCGCTTATTCTAAGTTCTAACGATGATGACTTTTAATTTGTATGTATTTTAGTGTAAATTCTTTAATTATTTTATCAAAAATTTTATTACAATTAAAAGTTTTTTCCCTTATTAAAGAGTAAATTACAATATACCATATCTTCTCTTTCATAGCATGTTTGATTTCATTCTGTAAACAAATAAAAATGTAGAGTCATCATGCAGTGCATAAAAAAATAAGTATATCTTCCTCAGTTTTTATTACTAATTTTTTGTTCAAAAATGACATGATTGTATCACAATTCTTATCCTTTATTAGTAATTTAGAAAACTTGCATATTTTTAATTTTATATGATATAGAAGATGAGGTTTTACATGCCACGGTGTATTATGAACTTTAGTTACTATGAATTATATTTTCACTATAACTTTCTAAAATGATTTAGTTCAATTCTTCCACTTCATTCTAGCCTGGGGTAGTATCGATTCCTTGCTCCCTCATTGTCCAGATCCTGAATCTTCCACTATCTCAGACCAATGTTGGGGCTGTCCATGAGATATGTTCCTTGCAAAATCAAATAAATAAGCCTTCCGTGAAACTATATACGTGATCTCTGGGCAGATGGAACTGACCGGCTCCCAAGCATGCCAATAAATCTGCTGAAATAGTGGTATAAGAAAATGCGACAATGGTGAAGACCAGAATCATGAATGGACAGGATATAGAAAACGCCTTCAAGCAATGGCTAAAAAGTCTATGTTGGGGAAATCTAAGGGTGATATTCGGGACAGCTCAGCAAGTGATTGGTTTGTTTGATTAGGTAATTACTTAATACAGTATGGTGTTTGAGAAACTGAGAAAACCTCTATATTAACTTGTTTGACAGATAGCGTATTGCTATCTTGTAAAGGTGATATGCCTCTCTATAGTTTGTATTTGAATCCGTATACTTTTGCTAAACAAACATGGATTACGTAAATCAAATTGATAAAATAGAACACTTCAGCATATATTTTTTCAATAAGAAACAGAATTCTATAGTTGAAAAAAATCATGAAATGCAACAAAGATGTACATAGTAGCCTTATCCTCTATTAAATTTTGGCAGCAGTACTACTTATATTAATATTATTGCTTCACTACTTAACACAAAGGTCACTTTAGCATGCTATATTATGCATAAGAATCAGTATTAAATAACAATTCATTAGCTAAGATAGTATCATTACTCTGTATCACCAAAGTCATTTATCTCAATAAGACTCCCACCAGATGATTCACTCGCCTTCTTCAAAGTGTCACCCACCATAATTATTCTCGACTTCTCCGCATTACCCTACATAACAGTTCTACTCATCAAGTATCTCAGATGTTGCGCTAAGAACATTTTCATCAGTAGTGTACACAAGTAAACAACACTATTGTAAACACATAGGTCAAGTGTAAAGTTTACAATATATGTAAAATAGTCTTTGTCCACTCAGCAAAGTACAAAATAAAGGTCTAAAATACACATTAAATTCACGCCGCCACACTCTCCTTTCTCTCTCATCCAAAACCCTATATGCAGGGCCGGCCCAAGGGGTAGGCCAATGAGGCAACCGCCTTGGGCCCCCAAATTTGACATAAATTTTTAGGCCCCAAAATTTTTATTAGTATGCTGTATAAATTTTTAGGCCCAAATTTTTTATTAATATGCTGTATAAATTTTTAGGCCCAAAACTCCTTAAACTAAAAGCCCATTAACACCCCTTTATTCTTTATACCCAAAATAAACCCTACCTACCCTTTTCTCATTCTCTTGGCAGCCGTCTCTCTCTTCTCTCATTCTCTCAAGAGGTTAGTTTTTTTTTCCATATAATGTTGTTAATTTTTTTATGTTTTGTCTTTTAATAAATTAGTTAACTTAATAAAATCTGTTAATAAAATTAGGTTGCGTTTTTTTTTTTTTAGTTAACTTAATAAAATCTGTTATTAACATTAGGTTGCGTTTTTTTTTTTTAGTTAACTTAATAAAATCTGTTAATAAAATTAGGTTGCATTTTTTTTTTAGTTAACTTAATAAAATCTGTTAATAAAATTAAGTTGCGTTTTTTTTATAGTTAACTTAATAAAATCTGTTAATAAAATTAGGTTGCTTTTTTTTTTTAGTTAACTTAATAAAATCTGTTATTAATAAAATCTGTTAATAACATTAGGTTGTGTTTTTTTTTTTTAGTTAACTTAATAAAATCTATTAATAAAATTAGGTTGCGTTTTTTAGTTACTTTTTTTTTATCCGGCCTTATTTAATAAAATCTGTTATTAATATGTAATTAACTAAAAAAAATATTAAAAAAGAGTACAACCTGATTAGTAATATTTTTAAAGTTAACTAAAAAAAAATTGCAACCTAATTTATTAAAAGAAAAAACATTAAAAAACTAATAACATTAAAAAAGAGTACAACCTGACTTATGTTTGTTTTTTGTTCTAAATGTTGTTTATTATTATTTATTTTCTGTTCTAAATGATGTTATGTTTGCCCTAAATGTTAATGTTTTTTGTGTAATAAGTTCATGATGTTAACTTTTTTAATGTATTTTCAGGATTTTTTTAGCGAGGAAAGGCTTTCAAGTTTGATTTACAAATTCGGCAAATCAGGTTCCATTGTTCCTTTATTTGGTTGCGGTTGGAATTTTTTAGATTGATTGTTGAATTATTGTGTATTTATACCATGCCTCCTAGAAAGTATGTTTCTGGATGGGAAAAATTAAAGAAGAAGCAAAAGATAGAAAAATTTATGCAATCCCAAACGGGAGCTCTTGATAAATTTATTTTTAAATTGAATGAAACGGGAAATGAACATGAGAATGAAAATGAAGAAGAAGAAGAAGAAGAAGCTTTGATTGAAGATGAAAATTTGGTGCATCAAGACGATATTAATGAGAACGATAATGAAGAAGGTTTAAACAAAGAGCATGAAAATTTGGTGAATGAAGAATCTAGTAATGAATATGGACCGTTAGATATTTATGATCCTGGAAATTGGGATAAGATTGGTAGAAACCATAGAGAGCTTTTAGTGGAACGAGGGCCCATAAGAGTTGTTGTTGATTTTCCTAAAGATAATGATGGTAGACATTTCTCTCGAGTGCACTACACTCGACAATGGTTGAATGGAGAGAAGCGTGATAGAAGATGGCTGGTATATTCACTTTCTTTAAATAGGGTATTTTGCTTTTGTTGTAAATTGTTTAGGTCGGATGAGAACAAGACTCAATTGGCTACTGACGGATTTAACAATTGGAAAAATATTAGTCAGAGGCTTTTAAGTCACGAGGGGGGTAATGAACATATTTCTTGCATGAAAAGTTGGCTTGATTTAGAAATGAGATTGAAAAAGAATGAAACAATTGATTCAGAGGTACAACAAATGATAAATAAAGAGAGAGAGCATTGGAAAGAAGTGTTAGTGAGGATAATTTCTGTTGTTAAAGCACTAGCCAAGAACCGTTTGGCTTTTCGAGGAGATAATGAGAAGATATATCAAGAAAATAATGGAAACTTCTTAGGTTTAATTGAAATGATTGTGGAGTTTGATCCAATAATGAAAGAGCATATTCGACGTTATCAAAGTGGTGAAATCCACAACCATTATCTTAGCCACAAAATCCAAAATGAAATTATTGAATTATTAGCGGGTGAGATCAAACGTGAAATCATTAACACAATCAAAGAAGCTAAATATTTCTCTGTCATACTAGATTGTACTCCAGATGCAAGTCACGAGGAACAAATGACTTTAATTATACGTTGTGTTGATATTTCAAAAGGTCAAATTAATGTGGAGGAGTTTTTTCTAGGATTTCTAAAGGTAGATGATACATCGGGATTGGGGCTTTTTAATGAGCTTAAAGAAGTGTTGGCAACTTTGGGACTTAATATTTGTGATGTAAGAGGACAGGGTTATGATAATGGATCTAATATGAAAGGAAAAAATAAAGGTGTTCAAAATAGGTTACTCGAAGTAAATCCAAGAGCATTTTACACTCCGTGTGGTTGTCATAGTCTTAACCTTGCACTTTGTGATATGGCAAACTCTTGTTCTAAAGCTGTTTCTTTTTTTGGTGTGGTACAACGACTTGATACTTTATTTTCTTCTTCTACCAAAAGATGGGATATTTTGAAAGAACATGTTGAAGGTTTAACTCTGAAGTCTTTGTCACAAACACGATGGGAGAGTCGCATTGACAGTGTTAAAGCGGTAAGATTTCAAGCTAGAAAATTAAGAGATGCGTTAATTCACTTAGCAAATGTGGATCGGGAACCGAAAACAAAAAGCGAAGCCGAATCATTGGCAATTAATGACATGGAGAATTTTGAGTTTTTATTAAGTATGGTTATTTGCCATAATTTATTGTTTGCTGTCAACACTGTTAGTAAATTTCTACAAAAAGAAGATATGCAAATTGATATTGCCATTGATCAATTGAAAGGACTAATTAAATACTTTCAGGACTACAGAGAGAATGGGTTCAAAAAAGCCATGATTGAAGCACAAAAATTAGCAATGGATATGGAAATTGAAGCGGTGTTTCGTGAAAAACGAGTCATTCAAAGAAAGAAGCAATTTGATGAGAGTGTTACTAAAGAGGTGGAACTTTCAGACGAAGAATCATTTCGAATCAATTACTTTTTACATGTAGTGGATCAAGCTATTTCTTCATTCAAGAGTAGGTTTGAACAATTCGAATGTTATGAAGGGTTTTTTGGGTTTTTATTTGATTTGAAGAAGCTTAAGTCCATGGATGATGATAGTTTGAAGACTCAGTGTGACAACCTTGAAGAAAAACTCAAGCATGGAAGCCATTATGATATTGATGGTAAGGACTTATTTTTGGAGTTAAAATTGTTGAGAGAATACTTGCCAAAGGAAGCGAAAAAAGCCGTTGATGTGTTGAATTATTTGCATACAATGGATGGGACTTTTCCAAATGCGTGGATAGCTTATAGAATATTATTGACTATACCAGTCACCGTTGCAACTGCAGAAAGAAGCTTTTCAAAGTTGAAATTAATCAAATCTTACCTTCGATCAACAATGTCACAAGAGAGGTTGAATGGACTAGCATTATTATCAATTGAAAAGGATATGGTGAAAAAACTTGATTATCCAAGCTTGATTAGTGATTTTGCAACAAAAAAGGCGAGAAGATCATATTTTAATTAATATTTTCAGTTTATTATCCTTGTTTTGTTTACTTTTTTTTTAGGGGGGAGGAGGAAGAGTACTTGAGTGATAATTGTTGGTCTTTTGACCATGGTGGGTTGTTTAGAAATGATACATTATATTTATCATTAGTATTCTGACAGCTTATATATTTGAGTCATTTCCTATTATCTTGTAAAAATACAAAAATATATATTTTGCATAAAAAAAATTATTATATAAAAGGCCCCATTTTACAAGTTTGCCTTGAGCCCCAAAAACTATGGGGCCGGCCCTGCCTATATGTTATATCTTTTACACCCTCCCTCCCAAATTAAGGTTGCATCTGTTTTTTCATCCAAATCTGAAAACTGAATCGGAAGTCTAAAATCTGAATCTCAAAAATATGTTTGTTTTTATATTTGAATGTACTTCTACCTGTATTTAGACTTAAGAGGTAAAATCAAACACCACTTAAGAATAGTCCACTTACCTTTTTTGTTTTGGATATAATCAATAAACCATATATCAGGATAGTGAATAAGTGTTGTGTCCTTAATTTATACAAAAAATAGATAGGAAGTCTTAATTTAGGACGAAGTGAGTACTCTATAAACTAGATTGTCATGAAATGAATATTTTAAAAGCTCTCGTGCAAATCTATCAAACAAGGTTCATATTCAATATATACATACGTCTTTCAAATATATTTTACAAGTGTAAGTGTTACTAACATTGGTCTTCTCAATTTTTACGCAAAGTTATAAGAAACCATTACCAAAATACAAAATGAAAAGTGGAAAAACAAACCCCTCTCTTAAGAGCATGAACGAAGATCTTGCCGTCTATGGATTGAGCGAACCGGATACCGAGCGGTTTCTCAAGAGTCACCATATACTCATTCAAATTCATCTTATATGTTGTTGTAGACATCGCCAAAACCCTCCCAACTCCTCGGTTAAAACCGCGACTCTCTCCTCCATTCATCACCAAACACAAACCTCTCCCCCAAAATGAAGACGAAGAAACTACATTTACATTTACATTTCTCGAACTGAAATTAGAGGTTCTCAGATACGGAGAAGACATTGAAATTGAAGTTGGTTACTTTTTTGTGCTCAATTCAAACAAATGTATAGAGGTGTGTAAGTGTAAATAAAAATATTAAGTGGAGTGAGATTGGAGCTGGTTATGGGGAGTTGTAAAGTACATTGGAGGATAATTGAGGAAGAGAAAGCCATATACACGCTGTTGTCTTGGCCACGTGGAACATGCAGGGGACACTTGCACGTGCTTAGACTAACACGTACACACATCAACAGAAATAGTTCGGAGATATTTTCTCATAGCTGCACCTGCAAATTGCGTTATTACATTCACGAGATGATGTTAAAAAACCCTTTCTTGTTTTTTTATTTCTCTTGCTTCATTTTCTTCTTTATGTTTTTTGTTTTACATTAGTGGGAACCTTTTGCTATTACGACGCATGTGGGGGCGCTTGTATTCATCTTTTATTTATGGTATTAGAGAAATCATGATTTAATCTGTTGGTTAATATTTAGGTGATAATAATAATGATTTGAAATGTATATTGAAATCATAAAATATTGTTTATTGGTGTGAATAATTTATCAGCATGAATAGTAAATCATTATTTATAACTAAAAATCTAAATTAATGAATAATAATAAAGAGAAATAGAAGTCTGGTTTTAATATGGACTGACATTTATTTCGTAATGGGTTGTTGCCTTTGTTGGCGTTGAGGCGTTGTTCTCCAAGTAAATCATTGCGGGGTGTCAAAAGTGATTTCTAATTCGATTTATTATATTGTATTAAACTTAGATATTTTTTTGAAATATTATTTACTTATTTCAGATCATAAGATTTATTACTATTCTAAATATTAATATTTGTATTATGGAAACCAACACCATAGATACACAGACCGAACAGGAGTTAATGAAGAACTCCTCTTTAATTGAATTTGATGTTGAAAATGATTTGAACAGGTGGACTATTCCTAATGTCCAGCGTAAAACCATTTATAATACTAACTGGTATAATTTTCATAACAAGTACGCTATAAAGATCATGGAACAATCCATCAGTCTTAACGAGCAAGATAAGTCTATCGAGCTCTTTAAATGGGATGATCTTAAGGATCATATAAAAGATAAAAATTATCATTTTTTCCATGTTGGTTTAATACAAATTGCTTTTAAACCATTAACCCTTTCTGGCATGAACGCATTTCTTCAAGCTACTCTATGTGATGATAGATGTACTAATTTTAGACAACCTTTAATAGGAGCAATTGAAACTAGTCTTTGTAATAGGCCAGTTTATTTTGATGTTTTCTCAAATATCACTTTGTCTTTATCCGATATGCATCTTTGTAAAGCTTTAAGTCTTATAGTTCAAATCAAAGGTTATAATTTTCTTCCAGGATCGAAAACTATTGGGATTATCTATAGGATTTATTATAAGGTAATGAATACTATGGCTCCCAATATAAAATAATTTAGTTCGTTTGGTAAAATTGTGTTAATTGACACACACCTTATAGATTCTAATGTTCACACTCCTAGAACTATAAGTTGGGATGAAATTGATTTCCCAAAGACTTGGGCAATAAAAAATGTTGTTCCTCCCCAACCTCGTCACAATCAAGATATTGGGGATAGGAGATGTTTTCTTGAATTTCAGAAAATTTAATAGGTGTCAATCTTCTAGAGGTCAATCTTCTAGAGCTCCTTTTATTACTTATCCTCCATCCGCTTTACGAAATTCTGTTTGTGAAGAAAATCCTTAAAATCATCCATATCACGATGATATGAACCGTCATGGTATTTTTACCAATGAACAAATACCTCATGGTATTTATGAGAAGAATACTTCTCAGCGTAGAGAATATTCTACGCCCTCTGAGGTAAACGTCAGACTTTAATCCATCCTTTTAAAGATTTTTACAATTAATAGGAAAGAAATTAATGCAGAATTTTACCTACCAGGTTACGCTAAATTTTGAACTTGATATTTTGCTAAGTATAGCAAGGCTGAATTAGCCAATTATAAAAATGAGTTTTATAAATGGGTTGAAGATAACCAGCAGGTTACTTCTTTTGTGATTTGGTTTCAAATATTTTCTAAAGATAAGCATCTTTTTGTTCTTGAAACTAAACAGGTTCTTAAAACTGTAGATAAACATTTGAAAGGTTGGAATACTTCGAATAACCAGATTATTTCTGCTATTCACCCTCCTACTGAACCCCTATCATTAGATGTTGGAAGTTTTAGCCAAAATGGCAGTTCTTCTAAGCTAGAAGCTAACGTCTTTCTTAATCTTGAAACTGGTGATAAACTTCTTAGCAAAATAACAGTTCTGAACCCTCTTTATAAGCAAGGTAATTATACCAATCTTATCCTTAACACGATAGGAAAATAACTCAACGGGATTGAGTACCTTCAAGAACATCTTACCAAAAAGAAACCTGAAGATTTTGGTAAGAGTCCTGACCAACCTTTAGTTCTCCCTCCCGTAGATATTAAAGGTTTTAAAATGGGTAATAAAACTGAGAGATAAAGTCAGTTTTATTACCCATTTTAAAGGGTTAAAACTTAACACTTTGTCTCACTACACTACGCAAAATCTGTCGGATTGTCACGATCATTGCCCGTGATAAGCCCAGGGGTGACAACATTTGTTGTCACGGTCATGTCATGGTTAGTGTCCGTGACAATCTTTGTCACGGTCAATAATTGTGACAAATCAGTGACCTTTAAAAAAATTATCACGGTTAATGACCTTAACAATTCTGGGCCAGAATTGAAAAAAAAATCTATCAGACAGTATAACCACTGCCACTGCCCAGCAGTATATTTGTACCTGTTATAGTAATGTTGTACCTGTTCAAACATCATATAACCAAATAAAATAGAGATAATGCAAATATACATTCAAAACAATATGCATCACGATATAATTCAAATGTAAATCCTTAAAACAATTCAAATTTAACAACTTAAAACAATCAAAAATAATTCAAATAATGTCACTACATGTCTGGGGAGGGTTTGAGGAGGTGGATAGGCCACACGATATATGAATTGATACACCCTTGAATATGCATCGTGTCGTATTGTTTGCACAATCATAATGGAGAGTTCTCCTTCCCGGTTATCACGTGGGTGACGAGCACCATGGCTTCAATGTCTTGAAGCGCACGTCCATGAACTAGCATACCCTGGACGGTATTCGGGTCCCTCAATGCCCTCCATATCCACTCGCCATCAAATATGTCGTGTATAAACACGCTCGGCCAACCAATTATCGTCATAGGTCGGTCGAAGGGAGCCAAATAGAGGACTGGATCATCAGAGTCCTTAGTGTCGGTGATGAAGCAGCGACGTCCACTTCCTCGTCCTCCTCCACCACATCCTCTACCTCCTCCTCCACCACCTTCTCCTTACCTTTCCCCTTACCCTTTCTTACCAACGAACGCTTCATGAATGAGAACATATCTTAGACTGTCGCCTCCAAACGGGATAGTTTTGCGTCATGCGAGTCCACCGTTCGAGCCAACCCGGTGTTGCTCGTCTCCAATCCGATGATCCTAGATTTGGCCACCTGCGACATCACCCACCTTGTCCTCCCCTTGCGATCAGTGCCAAACACTTGGCTGAGCGCGTCCGTGGATAAAAATGCCTTGTTGGCACCAGACTGCAACTCATGCACTTCCTTAAGCTTTGCCTGAAAAGAAAAGCACATGATTTGTTAAATAAGTAAATAAAAAAGTTATAACGTAATTAACAAAAAGTAAACTGTCGGATTACTTACAATCGTGGACGCGACAATCGGGGACACCTCCTTATCCTTCCCTTTCTTCGTCCGAATAGCCACATAAGCATCGAGCCTATGTGGCCTACCCCCAGGGTCACTTCTCGTCCCCTAAAATAAAATAATGTAAATTAGTATCGGGCCCGCAAAGTAAAATAATGCAGAATAACATATTTCTGTAATTATAGAAAAATAAAATCTTACCATCATCCTATGCTCCACCTCGGTGTAAAACGTTCGGCTGGAGTAGTGCACGTCCGTCTTTTTTGCCTGATTTTCCCTCCCCGACTGGCGAGATGTCAATTGTCGCTCCCCGATCTAATTGTCAATGAACTTTTGCCATTGTGCCAATGAGATCGGCTCCTTCGGCGGGACGGAGTCACACATTCGGATAATAGAGTCTCGGGTCTTTCCAAAGTACTGCCCCCGTAATTTTTTCTTCCACGTCTTGTGTTGCTCACTCAACTGCTCCAAGATAGAAATCGCATAGTTCTGGGACCAGACTGAATTGTTCCTGTCCAACAAATACAATGTTAGTTGCGAATAAATATAAATATAAATTGAAATTGAAATATTCATATAAATATAAATACATTACTTGTAGTGCCGCCTAAATAGCTAACTTGAGCTCATTTGACATCTCCCTCCAACTAGTGTACCCCGGGCCGATGATCATCTTTACCAGCTTGAGGAATCTCGCTAATATCCTCGTCTTGTTCTCGACGGCCATCCCCAATTTTCCATATTTGGGGAGCGTAGGGCCCCAGGAGCCCTCGTCGCCTCCGCTACCACCGAGCCCAGATGACATCATCATAATCATCATCATCATCCTCGCCTTAATACCTTAAGGAGACATTTTCTGTAAAAAAATATTGTTATTAGTACAAATCCACATGAATTAGAAGAAGACATGCAAATATGTACAATTACTACAAATCCAAATGAATTATTACTATTTAACACCTCAATTCTGAATTCCAAAACAACAACATCTAACTCATAATATGTATAATTACTAACAATCTGAAACATCCTCACCCCCACCCCTACTACCCACACACATGCACAATACACAAGAGTGAATGATAAAGTGCAAATCAATTAAAAGCATTAAAAATGGATTGGTAAAGTACAAATTGAAATATTTATTACAAATTGAAAAATTATTTCAAATTCAGGTTATCATAAAAAATAGATTGATATTCGGTAGGAGCAAGTCATCCACACTACTATTTAGATGCTTTGGCGCATGTAGGACAATTGACCACGGCTCATTGTTGATACACTCCGAGTAAAACACTTGGTTGACCTTTTGAAATGAACAAACAAATGGCTCATCGCTCACGTGGTCGTTGCTCTTCAACTTGGACAAGTCAACCATGGTCAAATTGGTGCCAGGATCAACTTTATAAACATTTTTATCCACAACTCTTACCGAGTCATAGTAAAATACAACCTATTTGAAGTTAATATAATCCAATTCAAATATATTTTGAATTACACCATAGTAAGTATTTCAGCTTCAACGAGGTTTTTATCTTTTGCGCTTGCTCGAAAGAAAGTAAGAGCCTTGTATGAAATGCCCGAGTTCTATACATTTGTACTTTCCTTGTATACCCTTGCGCCGAATACGTAACCGTTCAATCGATACTTTTTGTACTCTTGTGCCATAAACAAGGGTCTAGTGGCTAGACGAGCAAACCTTGATGTCGCATCACCCGTCTTTAAGAGCTGAGAATATAGATAAATTAATTGGGTTAGTTGTAAAGTTTTATTGTAATGTAACGTTATATAATGACCATTTCCATTGTAATTACCTCTTGTGACAACCACAGAATAATTCGCTATCTGATTGTACCATTGTTTTTCGTCTTTTATTGTTCTCACAGGCTTCATATTTTCTGCATGTTACAAAATTAGTCATGTATAAAATAATCATGAGAAGAATTCGGTAGCATATCCCTATAGTTATCCAAGTACACGGCATAGATTGGCACGTGTGAGTGTTATTTCAATTGATTAATTGAAATAACACTCACACTTGTCAATCTAGTATGTACCCAGAGAACATTAGGATACGACTGCAGAACCTCCTCCAAAAGTAACAACTTTAATCCACTAAAAATATTATTATACAAAAATTATGCAGTCTCAAATTGTCCAAATGGGGAAATTCGAGAGATCTCATTACAGGGGTAATGACTCTCAAACGGGTCTAAGGGCTATTGAATGCGTACGCATAAGAACTAGAAGGCTAGTATCTATGCGCACTATATGTAATTTCAAGTATGTTTCATTTAATTATCATACTATATATATATTGTTCGTGATACAAATTAATTTTTTTAAAAGTTGAAAAATTCCACCCCCATATGGACAATAATCCAGTGGTCATGTCACTTCTAAAATTAACCAACCGAACATCGATCCACTATAATTCAACCGCGATAGCAACAACAAATGTGTATCCCGTACTCCTTATAATTCATCTACTCAATTAATTTATTTCATCAATTAAACTAACAATTAAAGTATACAATTATTAATTTACTAATTTACAATGAGGAGCAATCCTACTTGCATATGAACGGGGCACTAATTATTAATTTAGTAAAAAAATAATAATCAATCAACTCCTTTACAAGGGCCACTACTTGCATATGAGGGGCAATATCTAATAAACCAATCACAATTTAATAAAAAAAATAACAAGCCCCCCTTCCCCCTCCCCCATTTCCCCCTGCCCCACCCCCCACCACACACACATGCACACATACACACACACGCAGCCCCCCAGCCCTCCCCCTCCCCCCCACTGCCACTGCCCACCACACACACACACATATATTTGGAAGAAATTCATAATTTTGAAAATTGTTTCAAAAATTCTAAAAATCAAGTCAACGAAATTACTTACAGTAATAATGTTGGCTATGTTGGTTATGTTAGAAACTACTATGGAAGACCAACTCCTCATGATCTTTTTTTCGAGGAAAGTGCTGTGATGGAATCACAGACCATGCAAGACATTAGTTTACAGGATGTTGTTTATACCTTAATGCTTGCTATTGTTCATCATTTTGTTGGCAGTGCTAATTATCATCAGGAGCGTAATAGGGAATTATTACACAACCTCAAATTCCCTACTCTGAGCCAATTTAGATGGTACAAGGATATCTTTCTGGCTAGGGATACTCAGAGAGGTGATGTCAACTCTGAGCATTGGAAAGCCAAATTTATTAATGGCCTTCCTACTTTCTTCGATGAGAAAGTTATAAAAAAAATGAGAGAAGCCAATGATAGCATCTCTATCCCTTACCATAATTATACTTATGGTCAATTATCTAGCGTTGTCATCCAAGAGGGTCTTTATCTCTGTAATAACCTTAAGCTGCAGAGACAACTTAAGAAGCAAAATAAAGAGTTAGGAGAGTTTTGTGATCAGTTTGCTTACAATGCTCTTGAGGCTTCTACCCGTAAGGCCTCCAAAGGGAACAAGAAGGATCCTAAAAAACCTCCTATAAAAGAAAGAAGAAACATTCTAACGTTTCTCACAATCAGGGTGAGAACTCTAAAAAAAATTGTAAGGAAAAAGCGTATGTACAAATCTTCAAATGTGGTAAATACGGCCACCTTGCTAATAAATGCAAGACTAAGACTAAAATTAATAATCTTCAAATTCATGACCATTTGAAGACTCAATTAATCAAATTGCTTCTTAATTATATATCCTCTGAAGATCTAGACGATTCCTCTGAGAGCAATGACGAGCTTAATTATATTCAAAGCTCTAGTGACTCAGATATCTTCGAGAAAGGAGACTGCCAATGTAATCAATTAACCGAGAGATGCAATCATCTCCAATCCATTATTCAAATGAATGGATTAAGTCTTAATGTTCTTACCAGTCAGGAATAATCCATGATTGATTTTATCAATCATGTTACTGACCCTGACATTAAGCTCAAGTTAATTGAGTCCTGCTACACTAAACAGAATGTTCCTAATTCTTCAGACTCTTTTTCTAAAACCCAGCAGTTAGGCCTGTAAATTGAGCCGGGAAAGCCCGAAGCCCGCCCGTTCGGCCCGCTATTTTCGGGCCGAGCTTTATTTGAGTTTGAGCCGAGCCGAGCCTGAGCCAAAATTTTAAGCCCGAATGAATTTCGGGCCGAGCTTGAGACGAACTTTGCCAAGCCCGAATTGGGCCCGAAGCCCGAACTTTGAATATATAAATAAATAAATAAATTATTTTAGAAAATATAGCATATTTATGTTAACCAATTTTATATGTATGAAATATAATTAGTCATTATAGGTTTTCATTCTTACGTCCCTTATTTTAGTTTAATACATTTCATCATTATATACTTTATTTTATGATATATCAATTAGATTTTGGTGTATAAATTTTCTCCATGATGGAAACACAAGAAAAAAATATTAATTCAATTTTTTTTAACAAAAAAAAAATGAATTCGGGCCTGCCCGAAATCGGGCCCGAAGCCCGAAATATTAATGAGCCGAGTTCGGGCTTAAGTAGAGAGTTTCAGTTCGGGCCGAGCTCGGGCTTGAGCCTAGGTCAGGTAGTTCGGGCCGAGCCTGAGCAACCTCAAGCCCGGCTCACCCAGCCCGATTTACAGCCCTACCAGCAGTACAACCTTAAGGAAGTACTCAACCTGTTAGAATAGGATGAAGAATTTAACAAACCCTCTAGCATTAATGACCTAAGACATGAAGTCAATTCCCTTAAAATTGAGTTAAGCCACATTAAGGATCAACATAATAATATGCAAATTGAGATTAATAATCTCAAGAATGCTACAACACATTCTAATTCTGAGACTTCAAATCTCGAAGATCTGATGGATTATTTAGGTGTTATTAATCGTGTACCTGGCCAGATATGGTACATTCCAGTCAACCTTATTATTAACAATGAATTCACTTAAATAACATTATTGCCCTTGTTAACAGGGTGTTGATATGAATTATATTCAAGAAGGGTTAGTTCCCACTGAATACTTTGAAAAGACTACTCAATCTTTGCTTAATGCCAGTGGTAACAGCATGAGTATTAAATATAAATTGACTAAAATTGCCATTTGTAACCATGGAGTTTGTTTGGCTAGTACCTTTTTGCTTATTAGCAATTTATCTTAGCAGATAATTTTAGGTACTCCTTTTTTATCATTGCTCATACCTATGGATAAAATTTCTAAACTTGTCACTTTATGTTTATATACCAAAAAGAGTTGGAGTACTAATCAAATACAAACACTCGAAAATTTATCAAAGTTGATCGAACCGTTGAAATTTACTAAAATCTTAATATGTTGTAGCGAACGGCGAGACGAAGCTGTTGTAAAAAATTCAATTCGATCGGACGGTCGGAATTTTAAAATTTTCAGTTTTTATCCTCCTTGGGTTGGATCCTCCCCCGATTTTTATACAAAAAGTTAAAATTTCCAAATTTAAAATCCCAATTTAAATTCCACTTAAAATCTAATTTTTATATCTACAAACCATTATTTTTTTTATACCAAAATCCAAATAGATTCCAAAAATTATTTTTCCAAAATCTGAGTTAATTTAATTATAACCGATTTAAAAATCGCGGGTTGTTACAAACAATAGACCAACAACTACAAATGGAACTGATATTTTCGTATGCTATACTAAGACATACATAATGTTTTGCAGTCAAAAAGTCTGGCCACATTATAATAGCATATTTCCAAATAGATGAATCAATAGGATGACACGTGACATTTGTGCTACACTATGCTCTACCTTGCAAAGTCATCTCATTTGCAATCCATGGTATGGTGAATGATATTTTGAACTCTGGTGTAGAGGGGTACACACCCAATTGCCCAAACAATTGGGTGAGCAAACCCAATTAGCGAGGGGGGCCTCACCACGAGAAACTCCCCAAAGAAGTACCTTAGCTAAGACAAAAGTAAAGTTGGGCAATGAGGCTCATCAGGAAGGGCTCCTCGTCCCAAGAGACTCAAAGTTCACAAAAATGAAACTTAGGTTCACATTCAATATATATGTCTTTCAAATATATTTTACAAGTGTAAGTATTACTAACATTGGTCTTTTCAATTTTTACACAAAGTTATAAGAAACCATCGGCAAAATACAAAATGAAAAGTGAAAAATACACATTAGGAAAAACAAACCCCTCTCTTAAGAGCATGAACGGAGATCTTGACGTCTATGGATTGAGTGAACCGAATACCGAGCAATTTCTCAAGAGTCGCTATATACTCATTCAAATTCATCTTATATGTTGTTGTAGACATCGCCAAAACCCTCCAAACTCGTCGGTTAAAATGACGACTCTCTCCTCCATTTATTATCAATCACAAATCTCTCCCCCAAAACGAAGATGAAGAAATTACATTTACATTTACATTTCTGGAACTAAAATTACAGCTTTTCAGATACGGAGATTGGTTGAAACAAGTGTAATTCAATGGTTGTAAATAAGTCAATGAAATTGAAGTTGGTTACTTTTTTGTGTTCAATTCAAACAAATGTACATACGTATAGAGGTGTGCAAGTGTAAATAATAATATTAAGTGGAGTGAGATTGGAGCTGGTTCTGGGGAGTTGGAAAGTAGAAGTGGAGTACATTTGAGGATAATTGAGGAAAAAAAGTCCACATACACAATGTTGTCTTGGCCACGTGGAATATACAGGTGACTCTTGCACGCGCTTAGACTAACACGTATACACAGCAACAAAAATAGTTCAGAGATATTTTCTCATAGTTGCACCTATAAATTGCGTTATTACATTAACGAGATGCTGTTAAAAAACCTTTTTTTTTTCTCTGTTTCATTTTCTTTTTATGTTTTATATTTTACTTTTGAGGTCTTGAAAGTTTATACATGATAATGGGAGGTTTCTTTTTGCTATTATGACTCATGTGGGGGTCACTTGGCTTGAACTCTACACATGGAATTGATACTGACGGTAAAATGATCACTAAAAAAATATTAATGTTATGAAATTAAGTACTTGATGACACACATATATGAAATACAAATATGGAGAGAATGAAACAAGTTTGTATAAGTATCTTTTCTCCCTCACAATTTTTCTCTTTTCTCTTGATTGCTTCTCTATCTTTTCTCTCCTTTTTTTGTATACATTTGTGATCTTAATATCTCCTCTTATTTATACACAAAGGAAGGGAACTATCCACCATTCATGGTGGGAAATGGACATCCATCCATATGTGATTTTTATAACACTCTCCCTTGGATGTCCACCGCAAGTTTAATAAAAATTATCTCGTCAAAATCTTGTTATGGAGTGTAGGGCTTGAAAACTTTGAAGACTATGGATCTTTTTTAGATGACAACAGTTTCAATAATGATTGTCTCGTTAAAACCTTGTTAAGAAAATCCACTGGGAAAAAATCAAAATGAAGGAAAAAGAGTACAATTATGTTTCAAATCAGTTAAATGATTTCGATTGCATTTGAAATTGCCTCGTTAAAACCTTTACTAAGAAAATCCGGTAAGAAAAAATAAAGTAAACGAAAAAGAGTACAATGCACATATGTCATGGATAGAATATTTTTGGATGCTACCCTAATTTGTAACTCCCTTTAAAAACCACAACCATCTACATAACTTGATGATGAACTCTACGTATGCCAATTTTATGTACAAGATTTTGGAATGTTGACTTTAGTAGTGACTTGGAAAAAAGGTATGCTAGATTGTCATTGTTATTAGAACGGACTTTGATCGAGGCAAAAACTGAGCATCCGTGTAATTACGCTAATCGTTATTATCGGCTTCTGACCGCGATACAAAAAAACCTAAACTTTAACTACACTCTTATGAAGTATAGCGGCTAGTTTGGATATCGAATCCACAGGGAACGATTTTTAGGATTAAACTGTCTTAACACTTAGGGAAGGAAAAAATGTAAAAGATGATGGATTTAATGTTATGTAATTCTACTAAAAAACAAATGAAAACCTATCTAGATTATCTACGAAAGAGATAAGATCGGAATGCAATCCCCCAACCCCTAATGAATTCATCAGACACAAAACTAGTCTCGAATTAAATATTTAATTGAAGCAACGACGTTATTTAATTCAAGTATTACATATATGAGGGTACTAGCCCGCATCATACATAGTCAATAGTATAAACAAAGTACAAAGTCAATTGATTAATACGCGCATCGCACTCTTAAACACCCCGATTACCTAGGACAAACGAGGTTAAAAGTCCTACGATGTTTGTAGTAACGAACCGACGCGTTCCAATTAATTATTTACTTTAAGATCGTATTTTTATACCCATGCGAACTGTTTAGAGTTGGATCCATACGTCTCAACCCTTGGAAATCTAGCCGAAGATTGTGTAACTATGATCAATCAAGAAATTTACTTTGCATGAAATCGTAATTATGTGAAAAGTGCGATCGAACATATAAAGGATAATTCTAACTAAGAAATAATGAATCATAAACCAAAATACAAAAGAAATTGAAAGAAACAAAGAAATATTACCTCGAATGAAGAAGAACCTTGAATTTAATGCCAAATGATGAACAAAATATTGAACAAGATGAATCCTAAAGTTCTTGGCTTCAAAAATCTCTCAAAACTAATTAAAAAGAAGCCTTCTAATGTCTGGTACGACAAAAGAATAAATACATCACGTTATTTTATGTCTGCACTATGCACAACTCTAGTTTTAAGAATAAAAAATTGAAATTCCACCCAGCCGAACTGGTCCAGTATTGGCTTCTTTAATGGGGAGAACCAATTTGGTTCTTCACAGAGTACTGGATTGGTCCGAATTCTTTTTCATCGGTTCATTTTTCACCTTTCAGAGTTGCGGACCAGTCCGCTTCTTTGTCTATCGGTTCGACTCGATGACTTTATGTTTTTCTTCCTTTTTCTCCTTGATTTCTTCTCAACTTTAAAGTTTCATAACTTTTCACCCGAGATTCGAATTTAGATATTGTTTATTCCTACATGCTTGTGGAGTTGAGGTCTTCAACTTTCCTTTAGGTTTCACATCCGACTTTCTAGTGTAAAGTTACTGTTTTTCCCTTGAATTTCCTTCACTTGTTTCTTTCTTGAGTTTGAGCTTTATTTTATTTTCATCGTTTGTATAAAATATCTGCAAAATGTACACAAAATACTCGAAACTCGATGCACTCGATGGAAGATATAAGTAGCGAATATATGAGATTAATCAACATAATTTACATCGTACGAGGTGATAAAAGCCTCTAAATTACGGGGATAAATATGAAGAATTTATGCATAATCATACTTCCTTGACTCTAATCTCATTATTTTTTTGAAGCTCATGGATGAAGAAATTTTTTGGTGAAATGTGCTTTGTTATGTCTCCTTTTATGAAACCTTCTTGAATCTGTGTTGTCTTCGTAGATGATGCTTGGAACATATGTATTGAGCGGTAATTGGCAAGAACTACGTGTAACACCCCGCGCATTCTGGCAAGCGAGGTGGCCAACCGCCACCGTCAAATAACGTCGAACGTCACTAAATAAGTTATCACTCTTAGCATGTGACAAATATATGAGACATAAAAAATATTCACAAGATAATAATCAAATTGAGCTAATAAATATAGCAATTCATGCAATATTAAAATCTATCACCATGCTAATCTTCAAATAAATCTAATTCCAAATAATATAATCTCAAATAAATACTCCAACTATAACTATCTTAACAAAATCATAAACAACTTTGAAACCGATTGGCCCACCAAATCCATAAATAGAGTCTCACAATAAAAATGCGACGAAAAGGAAAATAAATCTAACTACTAAAGCATCTAAAATAAGTAAGTCTCCAGCTCCACCTCCAAAATATCTCTAATAATCTTATGCTGCTACACTAACGCTATACCTAAAATGTTAGTCAACGCAATGGGTCAGAGCCCACCGCATGAATACAAGTTACTCTTCCCAATTAGGCTCTGTGAACTCAGACAATAGCATTATACATAATAAATATCACAATTGAATATTTTAAATTAATGCGATAATTATTAACATGCGAGTAAATATAAACAACTATCCTTTAATCAAGTAATTATGCCACTCCAAGAGTTTAAGTCCAATTTATGTTATCGCAATTTGGTAATTACTTCCAAAGTCACCATCTTTATTTAAATTTATTTATCACATTATTATTATTTTCATGCGGTGCCGTCATAACCAGTCGACCCTACTGTATGCCTTGCACTTATTCAGGCCCATTTAAAGTTTTACTCCACACACATTCCCCTCGCTATATTCAGTCGACCCGTATTCGGGCAGCCCTACACTTATTGATGAGGTTCCACGCACGACATGTCATAATAGCATGACAACCCGTATTTTGTCAGCCCTGCACTTATTACGACGCCACACACCCACACATCGCAATAACCAGCCAACCCGTATTCTATAAATTATGTACTTATTAATGATGCAAATTCATTTTAATACCCGTTTATTATCTTAGGCATTAATTCTCAATTTCTCATTACTTTAAATTAGTCCCACTCTATTATGGAGCATAATCCTCGAATCCACCCCTAGTCCCATACATAGAGGTCTCCAAAATACAAGCATGTCCTACCCTATATTATAGGATGAATTTCTATCAATCATCTTTTTTCTAGTCTAGCGTCTAGACGATCCAAATCAACAGAACGACACCAAAATTAGCCCCACCCTGAAATATCCAATCCGTGAAAATCTACAACAACTAGTCTCATACCTATAAAGTGTTAACTGCAACTAAGGCATACCCAATAGTCTCATACCTAACAAGTATTACTAAAATTAAGGTCAGAACATACTACCCGAAAAAACATCGTCCCCGTGGTGATGAATATAATTAACACGATAAGTCGCACAATCCAATTTATCAACAAGTATACAATTTCTCATATAAATCACAATTAAACTCAATTTAATTTGTTCCATCCATCGTCGTAATTAACATAATTTATTTTATCCAACAATTATAATTTCAACATCATGCGAGTGTAAGGAGCACACCACAATAATTTACTTTGATCATACCTATATAATTCCATATGATTTCACAAGTCCCTCTTTCATTTAAATAGCACGACTATGATTTTCTACATCCAAATCTATCCCCATAATAACAAATTCAAATCTCTATCTTAAACACACAAGGGTTATGAGTCTTAATTCATATTAAGATTTTTCACAAAAATAGTCCCAAATTAGATTTCACTTTTCCTAATTAAGGTTGCTAATTTATTTTAAGAAAAATATGTAAATTAATATTTAAGCGACGTTTAAAATGCATAATACTAAAAAGAAAGAATATAAGTATTCATGCCTAAAGAAAAAGTTAGTTGAAAATTCTGATTAGATGGTTGCGTTCCTCTCGAAAAATTTATAAAGACTCTTTCTTGAACAATCTTGAGAAAACTCGATTTAGATCTTCAAAACTTGGGTAAAAGTTGTATTCAATGTGGTTTAAGTTTTGTATATGAGAGAGAACGAAATTATGGGAGGCTACTTATTTTTTAGAAGACTAAAATGTGTTTTAAAAGTCCTAAACTCGTCACTTTATATATATACACCAAAAAGAATTTGAATTCTAATCAAATACAAACAATACAAAAATATTAGGAACGATCGAATCGTTGGAATTGGCTGAAATTTTAATATGTTATAGCTGAAGGTAAGAGGAAGTTACATAAAAAAATTCAGCTCGATCGGACGATCGAATATTTTTTTCGCTCCCTAAGTCAGATCCTCCCCCGATTTTTATACAAAAAGTTATAATTTCTAAATTTTAATCCCAATTTAAATTCCCCTTAAAACCTTATTTTTACATATAAATACCAAACTTTTTACATACAAAAATTAAATAGATTCAAAAAATTGTTTTTTTTTTCAAAAATTTTAATTTAACAAAGATTTTTACGGATAAAAAATCACGGGGTGTTACATACTTCCCCACTAGCACATGAATTTCATCCTCAAAATTTGATGAAGTGTAAACGCACAAAAATGAAATAAGGCTCACATATACCTACCCGTAAAATACCACAATTGGGCGCCCATACACCCAATCATGTACGCACATAACCCACGATTATATATATATATATATATATATATATATATATATATATATATATATATATATACGCATAACTATGAAAATATCGACGTACCACGTTCTCCCACAAATCACCGCTCGATTATATCTCTAAATGTCATCAAAATGTTTAAATCCTCATATAAAATCACATCACTCCATTGATACACTAAATACCCAAAATTTATACTAACGATCTACCAAATAAATACCGTCTCCAAAATCAACTCTAGGGAATCTATATACACCAATGTAGAGAGGCACTGTCTGGCCTTGGTGTTTGTCGTCTAGAAGTTAAGGCATTGCCTGTTGGCATTTATAGTCCATATTATCACCAAGTGTGACCCTATCAAGTAGCTTCTGGCACAAACGATCTTGGTAGGAAGAGCAGCAAGGTGGTTCTTAATCTTATCAGACCATGATTTGAAATGCATAGCCATAAAGGCTGTCAAGAGCCAGACAGTAGAAGATTTACTAGCCCACTTACAAAGCAAGACTTTTAAGCCTCCTAATCAGGAGCTGCTAGGAAAAAGCCTCCAAGACTGCCTCGCGGGGGAAATGGAAGAATGGAAGATGGAATTTGATGGCTTTTGTGCCTAACGGACGGGTGGATCATGCATTATTCTCTATAATGGGAAGGAGAATATCACCCTCTCCTTCAATCTTGATTTTAAATGTTCAAATAACAAGGCTGATTATGAAGCTATCATTCTAGGATTGCTAGAAGCACTGAGAATAGACATTAGAATGCAGTGCATACGAGGGGACTCTAACCTAGTAGTGAAACAGGTTAATGGGGAGTTTTCCCTCAAGCATACCAACTTATCACCATATAGATCCATTATCTTGAGATTGTTGAATCAATTATTGAATATCACCATTGAGAGGCACACCCACATGATGAACAGACACCCAGATACACTATCCACTATAGTCCAGAGATGGAAATAGACTAGCCAAAAGCGACCATAACGGTACGATAAAGAACAATGGCTACCACGACCAAGTCTTTATTTCCAAGTGAAGAACCAGAGGATTGAGGGTGCCTGATTACTACTTTTAACCTCAAATGCCTATAACATCCTTAATACAAAACTCCCTATCTCCAAGAAACACAACTAACATGTATGCTAGACTCAATGTCTTAGAGAGCATGAATCAATAAAGGGAATTAAAGATCGATAACGCAGAAGCTAAACGGGCTCATAACCTACGAGACCTAAGATAATGCTCTGATATTATCTGTAACACCCCACGCATTCTGGCAAGCGATGTGGCCAGCCGCCGCCGCCAAACTATGCCAGACGTTACTAAATAAGTTATCATTCTTAGCATGTGACAGATATATAAGACACATAAAAATATTTCATGAGATAATAATAAAATTGAACCAATAAACATAACCATTCATGCAATATTAAAATACATCACCATGTTAATCTCCAAATAAATTCACTTTCAAATAATATAATCTCAAATAAATGCTCCAACTATAATGTCTTAATAAAACCGTAAACAACTATGGAATCGATTGGCCCACCAAATCCATAAATAAAGTCTCGTAATAAAAATGCGATGGAAAGGAAAATAAATATAACTACTGAAGCATCTAAAATAAGTAAGTCTCCGGCTGCACCTCCAAAATATCTTTAATACTCCTATACAACTACTCCAATGCTATACTTGAAATGTTGGTCAACGCAATGGGTCAGCGGTCGTCGCATGAATACAAGTTACTCTTCCCAATTAGTCTCCATGAACTCAGACAATAACATTATACATAATAAATACCATAATTGAATATTTTAAATTAACGCGATAATTATTAACGTGCGAGTAAAAATAAGCAGTTATTGTCTAATCACGTAATTACGCCACCCCAAGAGTTTACACTACACCAAAAACAATAATTTGACACACCTTAATATTAAAAATCTGGCACATTGTAAAACTGTGCTAAATTTTTTCACGATTTAATATAAATCTGGCACACTTTAAAATCGTGCCAAAATTTAACACGATTTAAAAATGTGTCAAATTGAGCACATGACTAAAATACAAATTCCCTAAATTTTTTTCCTTCCATCTAAAATGAAAGTCCTGCTTTTATCCCCATTAACACAAATTTCTCTCTTTTCTAACTAAACCCTCTGAAACCAAAAGGGATATACAACTTTTCATTTCTTAACTTCCATTTTCAAGCCCTAGAAACTCACTGGGGATGTTGGAACACTTGAAACTCATCAGGGATTGTTCGAGAAATTTACGTTTTCTTTACCCTTACTACTGATTCCAACACTCATGTAACGTGTATTATAAAATTTCACACACATTTACATTGTATATGCATCGTTGTGCCTTTATTAACTATTATTAAAAAAATCCAGCTATATGTTTTGTAATATCCATTAAAGCGGTGATGGCTACCTTACGAATCAAGAATAATGTGAAAATTTATGTTCAATTTGTAATTCTTCATTTTATGACATGGAATGTCGTGTTTATTTCAGTAATGATAACAATTATGAGAGTTTTTGTTTTGTTTGTTTTATAGGTAAGAGTGAAACTTTCGAGCGCTGATCTTGAGATTGATTTATCAGTAGATATTGATTCTAAAAATTATAACCTTGATACTGATAAGAGAGTGATTATGACAGAGCAGGTTTGTTTCTTGTTATACGTGTATGTTGATTTTATTATTTATATAGCTTGATTATTCAACTTGGTTGAAGAATTTGGGATTCAGTCTTTTTGGTTAAGAAACAATGAAGATATGCAGAAAAAGGGGGTGTAAAACTTTTGTTTTTGAAACTTATAAATTTATCCTTTCAAAGATGTTAATATTTAGTCATTAAGTTTGAGCCCTATTTGTTAATCATAGTTATTTGAAGTAGAAATAATTTAGGGCTTTTGAATATAGTACTATGGAAATTGTTTTTGGAGTGGGCTATTTGGCTAGTGCCTAGGGTTTATTATTGGTTGAAAGGTTGATATGGTGGCATATATGTTCAGATTTTGGAGCTCAAACTGCCAATGGCATGCTGATTTTGGATACAATCTCATGACATTGGTTGTTTCTGTTTATTATTTCATTTATTCTCATATGGCATGTAGATTATTACTTTTCTTGACTTGAATTTAACTTCCTGACATAATTTTAAGTAGTTTTTATCATCGCTAGTATGTGTGTGTGTGTAGCTCATACTTAGCTAATTGCCCCATTTATTTGTTAGCTATTGCCCGGAGTTTTATATGTAAATATATCATTATGATGGTCATCCACCATTAACGCAACTTTACAGTTGTACAAATTGGGGTAATGCAGACCTACGCTCACCTGGTGATGTGATTATCTAAGGCCCCGTTTGGTTGTCCCGAAATTGTAAATTTGATCATTAATAAATTTGCTCATTTATAAATTGATTCATTAATTGTGTTTGGTTTCATTAATGAAATGATTCATTACTTGCTTCATTTTAGCTCATGTGCAAAATCTGAAATTGGATCATTTCACAAAATATGTGAAATGAATCCATTTGAAATAGGAGTCACATTAAGTAGATATTCCCTCTCACTCTTCCCCTCCCCCTCTCCCTCTCTCTCTTGATTTGTTTTTATCTTTTTTTCATAGAACCTTTATCATCAATTTCAAATTACCAAACATTGTGTAAAATTGGATTTAACTCATTTCAAATTCACTCATTTATAATTCATTAATTCACAATGAACCAATTTACATAATCAAACAATTTGCGCAACCAAACTGGGCCTAATTGAATTATATAATTCCCAGACTTGTTGCAGTATCCAATTTCACATGGCTAATGCACATGATCTCTGTTTGCTCAGTTAAGGCTCATCATATATGATCAATACTTCACATTCTTGGATTCTATTTTTGTATTGATTAAGTAGTTGCAGGCTTGCAACGAGTAAATGAAAATTAAAATTAAAAGGAAATGTGTGGCCAATACTTTTCATGTATGATTCTTTCGAAGAACCTAATTGATGCTTAATTTATGTAATTTTTATTTTGACATCCTTAATCTAATGAAACAAGTACAGTGTTTGAGTGCAGATGATGCAACTTGTGGGAGGCCATTGTGGATGGGGAAGGGCTTGACTTGTGCTTGATTCAAGCGAAAGGGAAGCTATCAACAGATTTGCATCAATTTGACACACTGGCAGGCAAGTACATAAAGCTCACATATTTACTGAATAGGATAACAAAAAGGAAGAAACATCCCAATCCTCTCTCTCTCTATGTGCCACTGAAAATTAGTTTGGATCCCTTAATTTAGGATGCATCATTCATTGGCTATTCTGTAGCTGATAGAATCCCTCAAGGGATACTACTTTTTTGGAAGCTCAATTTTTTGTGGTTGCAATTATTCTTCTATTAAAATGGTAAAATTACTCAAGATTTATTTCTTCATGAAAAGATACATTATATATTGTTGCAATAATGCAATTAATATAATACATAGAGCATCTGTTGGTGGATCCTTCAGCATCTATTGTTGGATTCTTGAACTATATTTAATGTTACACTTTCACTGCTATTATGCCTATAAACATTATAACCTTTCATAGTAGGCTGATTATGTTCATTGACCAACCCACTGTTATTAGGCCTATTTATAACCTCTACATCTGCCATATGTTCTTTGATTATTGTACCTTTTCTACCTTTACGCGATACATCCAATTGCACAATAGGTATTTTCCTCTATTCTTTTCCATCCCCTAGTTTCCCTTTACCTTTGTCAATCAACATATGATCAAGTCTGGTATTTCAACTTTAGGTTGTAACTCCCTATTTTTATTGAAGTCCAAGGGCTCACTTACTTTACTTGAGTCACATTAGTTTTGCATGCGACGTTATCAGGGCCACTCGACGGTGGTGGTCAAATCCACATTGTGACCCTTGGTGGAAGTTAAAATTCCAACCTCTATTCTTCATTATGATGGAACCCTCATTTATTTCCAACTGAACTTTCTTGGTAGATGAAAACTCACTAGCAGGATGTAGTGGAAGCGAAATCAAACACGCCATGGACCACAACGCCTGTGTGAGAGGTGGTTGTTTTATGCTAAACTGCTCGACATAGGACTTCGGGCATGGATCAATTATGTGAAGCAACTCCTCATTTAAAATTTAATATTTTTTTTGGGGGGTGGAGGGGGGTTGATCGATAACTCTGCCATGTTTGGATCATTAATTGATGAACCCACTCGGGAGGCCATCATCCCAGAGCTTAGCCACAACTTGAAAACCTTACCACTATTCCCAACAAACAAGCGCGGCTTAATTTGAATTGCGGAATCGTGCACAATAACAACTTCGGAATTAGGAGCCAATGTAACCTAAAATACCCCTAACTATTTATCTACTACTCCTAATTAATATTCCTTTATTCTAATAATGTTTAATGCAATTAAATCAAAAGAAATTATACTTAAAAATGGATTCAACTTGAACCCATTCCATGCCCACACATCATAACTGAAAGATTGACAAAGAAGAAAAATTATGAAGTAGAAAGGCGTTCATCATTAAAAAGAAAATAGAATTACAGATTAGCCTCTAATCAAGTACATTTATCACTATGTGTACTGAAATGTTCTTTAGTAATGACGTGGCTGGGCATTAAGTTTCCTTTTGAAACAACCACGTAACGTAGTCTACCAATGCATTTGAATTATTTTTATGTTATCTGTTTTTGTATTGTGACATGATATGTCAGATGATGTATACATGGTCTTGCCACTAACAATGTCATATGGGATGGCTTAGTGTTTTTATATTTGTATGCATATATTACAACTTGGTAGTATGAGATTATTAAAGATAATGAGGGCATGTTGCTTAATCATGGACAAGTAAACTAACTTTCTGTAATGTTTATGCATGCCGGTTTGAATCAATTGAGTATTTAACTTCGCACAGTCCCTTGTTAATAAATGGGACATGAGCTAACAAAAGCGGTTGTTGCATTGGACAAACAGCAGGGCCCTAATGTGTACATTTTTTTGTTGGCTGCTGGTACCTTATTATGACTTAGATCTTGTAAACTTAACTATTCAGTTGGAAGTGTTGCATACAGTTGTGGACGTCCTTTTAGTTTATGTTCTAATATATGTCCAGTTTTGTTATATTTACCTTCAGAATCACATATGAAATCAATTTTATTTGTATAGATTTTTGGTTTATGGTCATTTATACTCATATTTCATTTCTGTTAAAATGCACATTCAACTTTATTACTCTCCAATCAAATAAATGAACATATATATATATATATATATATATATATATATATATATATATATATATATAATTTAAAATTCCAATAAACATAAACAATCGGTCGTTATAAAATTACCTTAAATTGGATAAAAACATAAACACAAATCTTGAATTAATGAGCGTAGCACGCTACTGATGCTCGAGATGGTGGCATTTAATGGTTTCAATCGGTCATTATATTTCTGTTCAGATATATACATTTCAATCGATTATTATATTTCTATAATATCTCACCCCAATCCAAATGTGAGTGTTATGCATTGATTTTTTTCAACCGATGGGCTTTATTATTTCGGTTAGAAACAATACTCCAAGTCTTAGGGTCAACTGCGCTTATTCAAATTGTCAGCAAGAAACTCCTTCCCGAGGTTTGTTTGTATCTCTTTTATAATTGTAATATTGTCTTCTCTATAAACACATGCCTCCTAATTTTAATTTTTTGTTATGTATATGCCTAAATTAATTTTGATGATCAGTTACTTACACAGAAACTGAATGTATTTTCATGGATTCATACTTTTGAGATCTATATTCCATATATTTTTGCTTAGAATACATATCATTTTCTAGTGTTAGAGGGGAGCCTACCACACAATGAGTTTAAACACGCGTAGCTTTTTTCTCTCCATATTTTCATACTAAGTTTGTGTTTAAATGTTTCCTCCTTTTTATTCATTTTGCTACAACAGGATCGAAAACGAACTCTTCAACAAGTTGACCAGTTCTTGAGTACAAAGGTCGCCCCCAAAGATCTTATAGATGATATAAAGGTAGTATTTACTAACTTCAAGGCTTATCAATATATTCATGGATAACCTCATGCTGAACCATACATTCAGTGCTTAATTGAAGTAAAACAAACATAATGTACATCATTTGTTGGAGGTGTATGACAAATGTATTTCGTGCAACTCATTCCTTTGTTTTGTGTTGAATGGAAAATGTAAGCAGCTGAATTGAGACAGTGTGTTGAATTGGTGGAATTATCGTTAGAAAAATAACAAGTTGGTCCGGCCTGTACAGGTCATTTAATCAACAATCAGCATCTTAAATAATCTTTCTTATTTAAATTTTACCTCTAATACGATAGTATTAGAGGTATAAATTACACTTAATGCTACTCTTCATATATTTACTATATTCCTAGGAGGCCCACATAGTTGATAAGGTATAATACAAAAGATCGCAATGAATCTCCGTTCCATTTCCCTTATCTGCACCCTTTCCTCCCTCACTCTTCCATAAAAAATTACTACTGACTGGCTACAAACATCCAAGGAATATCTATACTCATGCAATCATCGATCAAAAATTGATTAGTCCTTTGGAATCATTTCCTTTCATCATAAAGCTTATTATACTCTGTATATGGGCACCTATGTATAAAAACGCTTCTTTTTTGCTCTTAATTTCTTCTACATGTTGTGATATCCATTGGATAATTGGTGCAGGATCTTTAAATTATGTCTACTTTTTGTTAAGAAATTATTTCGCCTTTGTTTTGTTTTAGATAGTAAAATAGTTGATCAATTGAGTTCCAACTTTACCCGTTAACCGTCAAGAGACTTTTTAAAGATGAAGCTACTGAAGAAAAAGGTGAGCGGGCTAGGATGGTGAGTCTTGCAACATCTGGCTTCCTGATTGATACGTATTTGTTTTAGTCATATAAAAAGTTTGTGTTATTAAAAATAAATATATATGGACACCGAATCATAATATTGATTAAATGGCACGATTACTACTAATTTTGTATGCAGTGATTTGGATTATATTTTGCCCCTTATAGTTTTGACTCATGTTGTTTTCCATATAGAGTAACAATGCAGGTTCAGAACAATAATGGAAGTTCAGAGCAATTTATTCATGGGTTTGCATCATTTTTCCATTTATTAATCGGTTTGCCGGATGAGGGTTGCAGGTTTCCATTGATTTTGGGTGTGCTGGTATGGGTGCCGGAGGTAGTAGTTTCCGTGATGGTGGTAGTGATTATTATTTTTTTGGACGGAATGCTGATATTTTATTCTTATGTTTATGGAAAAAAATGTAATGGGTATGAAATGAGAAGGCTTGAAACAAATTATTTAGATGGATAATTGTTTTAAAAAAATTATTTAGATGGAATTTATGTAACTAAATTTAAATTAGGTGTATGTTTGAGAACTCAATTTGATGGCTTGAAAATAAAATTGAATTTGTTTATTTTCAAGTTTATCTATTTAAAAACAAAAATATTTTTAGTTTAACAAATGAAATTTGGTTTGAAGAATATTTAAATTTGTCATCATCCTTGAAGTAGTCTTAGTTTGTTTTTCTTATGTATTGTATGTGTTGTGATTATTTGTTGGTAATTATAATGCGCCCGCGTATCGCGTGGGGTTACACCCTAGTTTATTATCGAATTGGTGTTTCCTTTTGTTTATTTAATGCTGATCCTGTTGATAATGTGGACTGCCACTGGATATCTGATATCAAATGATAAGAATTAATTACTCTTTTTTATTTGTTTGTTTTATAGGTTGGAACTCATTGGTAGTTCGGTGGTTGTGCATGTAGAGGCAAACATGGAAACTACTCCAATCGCATTATCAAGGTCTTTTGACTCCTCGATTGAACAAACCATGTAATTAGACTTCGAATTCATTGATCGTAGAATCTTTTCAATGATGGAGATAATTGTCATCTTTTCACAATAAATATGCATCTTGTTCGCAATGGCCATAGTTTTGTAGAAGAAATCATGTTTATGTTGACGATTATTAAATTTTCCAAATTTTCTCATGTATTGAGATGAATTTCTTATGTACTGACATGAATTTTCTATTAATGTAATTTGAGCCATTAATTTTTAGTGAGCTTATTATCTGAATGTGTATTAGTGTTGTTACGAACCATTTGTATTGTTGTACTATTTTTGTCATGTGGGCTTTATATTATTATTGAATTTTTGTCATGCTAAAATAGGTACGAAAATAATAGAAATCTCGCTAATTTTTTGGGGGTAATATTATTTATAATTATATGTTTTTCTTTGATCCAAAAATTTGGCACTGTGCCAAAAGTGTGTAAAAATATCAAATTTTAGCACGGTTTAAAAGTGCGCCAGAAGTGTTCCTGTTTGGTCAAATCTGACAAAGTTTTAAACCGTGCAAGAAAAAAATGATCATTTTGGAACACTTGATTCTAGCACAGTTCAAAATCGTGCTAGATTTGATCTGGCACAGTTTTAAATCGTGTTAGATTGTTATTTTTGGTGTAGTGTTAAGTCCAACTTATGTTATCACAACTTGGTAATTAATTCCAAAGTCGCCATGTTTATTTAAATTGATTTATCACATTATTATAATTTTCATAGCGGTACCGTCATAGCCATCTGACCCTACTGTATGTCCTGCACTTATTCGGGCCCGTTTAAAGTTTTACACCACACACATTACCTTCGCTATAGTCAGTCGACCCGTATTCTGTTAGCACTACACTTATTGACGAGGTTCCATGCATGACACGTCATAATAGTCAGCCAGATCGTATTATGTCAGTCCTGCACTTATTAAGATACCACACATCCACGCGTCGCAATAGCCATCCAACCCATATTCTGTCAGTCCTGCACGTATTAACGACGAATACCTGTTTATTATCTTAGGCATTAATTCTCAATTTCTCATTTCTTTTAATTAGCCCCACCCAGTTATAGAACATAATCCTTGAACCTACCCCTAGTCCCATACCTAGAGATCTCTAAAACACAAGCATGTCCTACCTTATATTATATGATGAATTTATATCAATTATATCTTCCTAGTCTCGAGTCTAGGCTATCCAAATAAACAGAACGACACCAAAATCATCCCCACCTCAGAATATTCCATTCGCGAAAATCTACACTAACTAATACCATACTTAGAAAGTATTAATCGCAACTAAGGCATACCAATTAGTCCCATACCTAGCAAGTATTCCTAAAATTAAGGTGGGAACATACTACCTGAAATCCCGTCGTCCCTGCGGTGATGAATATAATTAACACGATAAGTCGCACAATCCAATTTATTAACAAATATACAATTTCTCATATAATCACAATTAAACTCAATTTAATTCATTCAATCCATCATCGTAATTAACACAATTTATTTTATCCAACAAATATAATTACAACATCATGCGAGTTTAAGGAGTACACCACAATAATTTATTTTGATCGTACCTAAATAATTCCATATGATTTCACAATTCCCTTTTTCATTTAAATAGCGCAACTATGATTTTCTACATGCAAACCTACCCCCATAATAACAAAATCAAATCTCTATCCTAAGCACACAAGGGTTATGAGTCTTAATTCAGATTAAGATTTTTCACAAAAGGGTCCCAAATTAGATTTCACTTTCCCTAATTAAGGTTGCCAATTTATTTTAAGAAAATATCTAAATTAATATTTAGGCGACGCTTAAAACTCATAATACTAAAGAGAAAGAATAGAAGTATTCATGCCTGAAGAAAAGTCGATTGAAAATTCTGATTAGATGGTTGCGTTCCTCTCGAAAAATTTATAAAGGCTTGTTCTTGAACAATCTTGAGAAAACTTGATTTAGATCTTCAAAACTTGGGTTAAAAGTTGTGTTCAATGGGGTTTAGGTATTATAGATGAGAGAGAATGAAACTATGGGAGGCTACTGATTTTTGAGAAGGCTAAAATGTGTTTTAAAAGTCATAAACTTGTCACTTTATATTTATAAACCAAAAAGAATTTGAGGCCTAATCAAATACAAATAACTAAAAAAATTCCGGACGATCAGACCGTTGGAATTGTTTGAAATTTATTAGTAGCTGAAGGAAAGAGGAAGCTGTACAAAAAAATTTAGCTCGATTAGACGGTTGGGTATTTTTTTTCTTCCTAGGTCGAATCGCCCCCCGATTTTTATACAAAAAGTTATAATTTCCAAATTTTAATCTCGATTTAAATTACACTTAAAACCTTATTTTTACATATAAATACCAACCTTTTTACACACCAAAATTAAATAGATTCCAAAAATATTTTTTTTTCAAAAATTTTAACTTAACAAAGATTTTTACTGCTAAAAAATCACGAGGTGTTACACTACGAATATGTTGAATTAAAGATCTTAACCATACACATTCACGGCTAGCTTCATGAAGAGCTAAAATTTCAGAGTGGTTAGAAGAAGTAGCTACTAAATTCTATTTAGTATAACTCCAAGAAATAGTAGTATTACCACTAAGAAACACATAACTGATTTGAGATCGACCCTTATGAGGATCAAAGAGGTATTTAAAATCTGCATATCCCACTAACTTTGAAATATTAGAATTATTATAATAAAATAAACCCAAGTCAATGGTTCCACGTAGATATCTTAGGATATGTTTGATACATGTCCAATGCCTTTGAGTTTGTTCAGAATTGTATCTAGCAAGTTGGTTAACAGAGAAGGAAATATCCGGTCCAGTGCATTGTGTTAAATATAACAGTGCGATAATTGCACTTAAGTAGGGTACTTTGGGACCCAATACCTTTTCATTTTTCTCTTTAGGATGATATAAATCTTGCTTTATGTCTAAAGACCGGATAATCGTGGGAGTACTTAATGGGTGAGCGTTGTCCATGCCAAAGCGTTTTAATACATTTTCGGTATAATTTGTATGATTTACTAGTATCCTACTATAATTTCTTTCGATCTGTAGACTGAGACATAGTTTTATTTTCCCAAGGTCTTTCATTTCAAATTCCTTCCTCAAATAGTCAACAGGAGTTCCAATTAAATTTAAGTCATCCATATAAACTGTTGTTATTGCAAATCCTTTTGAGAATTTTCTTATAAAAACACAAGGTCATATGAGATTATTTTCATACCATTCTTTAGACAAGCATTCACTAAGAAGATTGTACCACATCCTTTAAAATTATTTTAGACCGTATAATAAATGTCTTAGTTGGATTGTGTATGTATTCTTTGACTTTGCTTTCTACAAAGAAAATTCTTCTGGTTTTTCCATATATACATCTTTGTCTAAATCACCGTATAAATAAGCAGTCACAACATCCATGAGTCTCATATATAAGTTTTCATGAACTGCCAAGATGGTAAGATATCTAAAAGTTATAGTGTCCATAACGGGGGAGTATATATCCTTATAATCAATCCATGTTTTCAGGGGCTTTTATAGTCACTTCAGGGACTTGTCTCTTTTCGGAGACACTAACCTCTTTGAGGATTTTAGAGAATGTAGATCTATTGTTTATAAACTATTATAGAGCATTATTAAGGTATGATTTTTCATTTAATCTTCGCTTCCAGGGAGTTGAATCTTTGGAACCTATAGGTCTGTCATGCTTCTAGCGTGAAAATATTCATTTGCTGTTGGAATCAAAGTTTGTCCCGCTCGAACATCAATTTTAGCTAGAACACTAGTCGTGGGCATATAGGACTTAATCACTTTTATTGCATCTTTGAATGCATCGGGTAATTGATTTAGAAGTCCCTGGATAGGTATTATCCTTCACACTTCATGCTCACATTGAGAAGTACGGGAGTTTGAATGAGACAAAGTGAAAGTATTTCACGTTAATTCTCGTCATTCTTCAAGAACGGGACGTACTTTAGGTACGTTCTTCTCTCTCCTTAATGGAGGGAATAATATCTCATCAAAGTGACAATCCATAAATCTAGAGGTAAATACATCACTTGTCAAAGGTTTAATCTAACGAATGATTGAAGCAAATTATAACCAACAGATATGCCTAAACGACGTTAGGGACCCATTTTGGAACGTTGCAGTGGTGAGATGGGCATGCATACGACACAAACAAATTTACATAAGTGTGAGATGTTTGGCTGATAACCTGACATAAGTCGTGAAGGAAAAAAGAAGTGATAAGCAGTTGGTCAAAGTTGCTTTAACTTGGTAGTGTGTAGAATGGCATGACCCCAAGTTGATACGGGGAGTTTAGATTGCATAAGAAAAGGTCATGATACCAGTTGCAAGCGTTTACTTAATAACTCAGCTAAACCATTTTGTGTATGAATGTGGGGAATCGGGTGCTCAACATCAATTCCTATAGATAAATAATGATCATAAAAAACTTGAGAAATGAATTCGCCTACATTATCTAAGCGAATGGATTTGATATGTTGATCAGGAAAATGTGCTCTAAGTTTAATAATTTGACTAAGTAATTTTGCAAATGCTAAATTTTGAGAGAATAATAAGCAAATATGTGACCATCGAGTATATACATCAATTAGAACGATAAAATGTTTAAAACGTCCACTAAAAGGGTGAACAAGGCTACAAATATCCCCTTGTACTCATTGTAAGAAAAATGGTGACTCAGAGGCTATTTTGAGAAAATATAATTGAGTGATTGATTTTCCTTATGTACACGGGGGTGCAAAAATGGTCACTAGGTAGGGTTAGATGTTGGTTCTTTAAAACGTTTGCATTCGAGTTATTTATGATCTTGCGTAACATGTTGGATCCAGGGTGACCCAACCGACCGTGCTATAATATCAATGCATTAGGACCATTAAGCTTTCGGCTTATGACAGAGTGATTTTACAACACTAAGTGTAGTGTGGTATAACCCCATGGATAATGCAGGGAGTTTTTCTAGTGTGATCTTTCGGCTTCCAACACTAGAGGTAATGCAAATTATCTCTTTAGTACCCTTATTACTTGTTTCCATAGTATACCCGTTCATTCTGATGTCTTTAAAACTTCATAAATTTCTTTTGGAATTACTTGAGTATATTTCATTTTGTATGAATAATTGAGTAGCACCACGTGGGCTCTTCTAGAGCCTTCAATAATTTTAGCAGGACTGACTAGTGTGGAAACGTCTACCGTATCATACACCAAGTCGAAGAAAAACTTTTGGTTTTTCCAAAACATAATGGGTTGTTCCACTGTCAACTAAACAAGTGTCATCAGTTACTTACAGTTTTGGATCCATACCTGGTTAGATCAGTAACATAATTATAATTAAAAAAAATTACCAACCATATAAGAACTGCAAAGGTAAATATAAAAACTACGCCTTTTATTAAAATAACAATTCAAATAAAAATATAAAGATGTTTCATGCATAATATAAGAACCATTTTTGTAGAATTATTAAAACAACCTAAGTTATTTAGTTCCTCGGGGTTTTATGATGGAGGTTTGCCAATCATGGCATCGAATGTCTCATTGTGAATGGGATTCCCATCATCATCTTCATAAAAGTTATCAATATTGATATGGATATTATCAAGTTTCCAATGGTCTTTAGGACCTTCCATAACCTTTGTCTCCACGCTCCTTTTCGAGGCCTGATATATTTCTTCCACCCGCTTGGATAAACAATAATTTCGTGTCCAATGTCCACTACGACCACATCTACAATAAAATATCTTTTTGATTTGATGGACCTCATATATTATTTTTATGGCCATTCCATTTCTGATGGGGCTTAAAGTTGATATTTTTTCGCATGCCATAATTATGATGACCACTTCTTCTGGGATTGCCACGACCTCGTCGCATATAGCCTTGGTCTCTTTTAATATTTTGAGAAGAATCAACATTCAATTTTGGGAGTGCTACAGATCTAGTTGGCCAAGATGTATGATTTTTCATTAATAAATCATTATTACGCTCAACGATTAGGAGACAAGAGATTAACTATGAGTACTTTTTAAATCCCCGCTCTCGATATTGCTACTTCAAGAGCATATTTGAGGCATGAAAAGCAGAGAAGGTTTTCTCTAATATATTTGGATATTCTAACTCTTCTCCACATAGCTTAAGCTTGGAGGTAATTTTGAACACGGTAGAATTGTATTCAGATATTGTTTTAAAATCCTGAAATCTCATATTTAGTCATTTATGGCGTGCACGTGAAAATATGACTGACTTTTGGTGCTCATAACCCTCCTTCAAGGAGATCCATAATTCAAGAGGATATTTCACAATTAAGTACTCAATCTGTAAATTAATGTGAATGTAATGCTTTAGAAAAATAAGGGCTTTAGCTTTGTCCTGCCAGGACATAGTATTATCAGATGTTATGGCATACCAAGAGTTCAAGCTTGAGGTTGGAGATCCGCTTCTTGGAACCAGTTAAGATAATTGTCCCCGAAAATGTCAAGTGCTTTAAATTTATGTTTAGAAATGTTTGACATCTTAAACTGTTCAATTAATGAATTATAATTAGAAAGAATACAATGCATAATAATTACAATTTTTTTTAACTTTAGGTTCACACTTAGGATTATAAGGTCCTAAAAAAATAGGACTTTAAATTCTTTTATTTGTGTGTTTGCGAAAACTTATGATTCGACACATAAAAATAAAGGAATCTTTGGTTAAAATCTTATTATAAAAATTAGTACAAACAGGAATGTATTAAAAGTATATAAAAATAAAGATATCATTGTAAAAACGTATTGTCCTTTACAAAAAATAATTTAAATTCGGGGTTCAAGTTGTTTAATAGGATATAAACAATAATAAATAGGACTTTAAGTGTTAGAGATGTAGCTAGGGATGTAAGACATTTATAGGAAGCAAGTTCTTCAAATAAAAGGGTCTATTCCTGGAAAAAAAAAGGGTATTGACAATTGAAAAATCAAAATTTAAGGTTTGATTGTAGGTATATGTATATTAGAGTTTTCCAGTCCAAAAAGTTAATGGTTAAAGAACTTTTTTCAACTTTAAATAGTAATTATCAAATAATAAATAATAGGTGATAAAACCGACCATAATAATATATATTGGTATGCATATCATATTGATATGTAACGCAATACCTCACAATAATTGGTGATTAAATCAACAACGAATTGTATGATGCTTTAAAGTAATTAATATATATATATATATATATATATGTGTGTGTGTGTGTGTGTGTGTGTGTGTATTGGTAGGCGATAAAAACCGTCTGTATTGATATGTAAAGCAATACCTTTTGGTGATTACATCAACAATATATTGTATGAGGTTTAAAATTAATTATTAATAATATAAATTAGTGTTATAGTAAGGCAAGTAGAGAAAATATGCAAATCAATATATAGTAACATGAATGAAATTATAAGATGCATCACAATTTACCTTTCGTTAGTTAGGTGGAAGAATAAATTACTGACGAAATTGTAGAGGAAAAATATATGAGCTTTCATGCTGATAACATGTTTTGAAATTAAGTACTTGATCACACACACATATATGAAACACAAAGATGGAGAGAATGGAACAAGTTTGTAATAATATATTTTCTTACTCATAACTCTTCTTTTTTCTCTTGGTTGTTTATTTATCTTTTCTCTACTCTTTTTGTACACATTTGTGATCCTAATATCTCCTCTTATGTATATACAAAGGAAGGGAACTATCCACCATTCATGGTGGGACATAGACATACATCCATAACAGTTACATTAATAAGTCGACTATTTTTATGTATATTATATAGACCTTATCACAATTACGTGATAAGTGATAAGGGGAGAGTCCCTCCTTGAGGGTGCAACTGAGTTCTATCCCTATAAATATTGTAACCTCCTCTGTGGGACATGATTTTTGGAGCCTCAAAACTCAGTTAATATGGACTCAGAAAAGAGATCAATAAGAGAATTCCCCACCTTGTGGATGTATACAGTCTTGCCCCCTGTATATTTGTGTGTTTCTTAATTGTATGCTTGGTATCTTCTTGTTATCATTTAAAATTGGTATAGTATTTTATAAGTCTTAGCTACCAATGATAACAAACAACAGATAAATAGATCAATGGGCTAGATTTGGGAGACAAATGAGATATTGAGATCGAGGCAAAGGATTAATGTGGTTCGACCAATATGATGGCTGCGTCCAGAAGTGTTGTGCACGTATGTATTATTCAATAAACAAAGTGGATACAAGCTCAAAAAGTTCTCTCTAAATGACGGTTGTATTCATTTCCTCCACCTCCCACGATTGATGTGGTTCGACCAATATGATGCCTACGTCGAGAAGTGTTGTGCACGTATGTATTATTCAATCAACAAAGTAAATACAAGCTCAAAAAGTTCTCTCTAAATGACTTACGACTGTATTCATTTCCTCTTCTCCCCTAGGTGCGATTTTCTGCTATTTATAGAGGAGAGAAAGAGAGAAGGTTAATGGATGGAGTGATTTTATAAGTCAGACAATTACACCTTTTTACAATCTAAGAGCATTTAATGAAGGTTTAATTACAATCAGCTGAAAGGACTGCATAACGTGCGCCTAATGGAAGCTGTACATGTTACCACATGTGACCCACACATATGTTAGGTGATTTAGACCATCGACATCATTTTATTATAGTCGGCTGCCTAGACGACCAGGATTAGTGATGAGCTTCTGTCGATTACAAGCATCAGAGTATTTTTGGTCCACATCACATTCTATATTTATGATACAAAAAAAGTTCCCAAGACTTAGTTCATGACCGTAATAGTTAATAGCTTCTCTAGAGTATTAGCTCTCTAGAGTGGCTTAGGGTGTAGAATGAATGGATGAAGTGTTTAATCGTTCCGAGTGGGCATGTTGCGTAGGTTACTAGTCTTTCCATATAAATAGGTCGGCAAGAATGCATGGTCGACTGATGAACTCCAGGAGTTGGAAAACTAGGATTCTTAATTCTCCTAGTTCAGTGGCAGTTTTCACGCTGATTGTTCGAGGCAAAAATCGAGCGTCCGGGTAAATATGCTAATCGTTGTGATCGCCTTCTGACCGTAATATAAAAAACCCTAAACTTTAACTACACTCTTATGAAGTATAGCAGCTAGTTTGAGTATCGAATCCACAGGGAACGGTACTTAGGATTAAATTGTATTAACACTTAGGGAAGGAAAAAAAGTAAAATATGATGGGTTTGAGATTATGTGATTCTGCTAAAAAAACAAATGAAAACCTATCTAGATTATCTACGAAAGAGATAAGGTCGGAATACAATCCCCCAACCCCTACTGAGTTCACCGGAGTTGAAAACTAGTATAAAATTAAATATTTAATTGAAACAACGACATTATTTAACTCAAGCATTACATATATGAGGGTACGAGCCCACATCATACATAATTGAGAATATAAACAACGTACAAAGTCGATTGGTTAATACGCGCATCACACTCTTAAACACCTCGGTTACCTAGGGCAAACGAGGTTAAAAGTTCTACGATGTTTGTACTAAAACAATGGATTCTAATTAACGATTTATTTCAAGAACGTGTTTTTGTACCCATGCAAATTATTTAGGGTTGGGTTCATGCATCCCAACCCTTGGAAATCTAGTCGGACATTGTGTAACTATGTTTTATCATGAAATCTATGTTGCATGAAATCATAATTATGTGAAAAGTGTGATCAAACATGAAATAGAGAATTCTAACTAAAAAAGTATGGAATCATCAACCAAAAATATGAAAGAGATTGAAAGAAACGAATAAAATATTACTTAGATGGAAGGAGAACCTTGAATTTAATCCAAAATGATGAACAAAATTTGAAAAATATGAATCCTAGGGATTCTGCCTTCAAGAACCCCTCAAAACTAACAAAAACCAAGCCCTTGAATGTCTAGTATGACAAAGAAATAAACACATCACATTATTTTAAGTGTTTGCACCATGCAAAACTCTTTTTAAGAGAAAAGAAAATTACAAATTTCGTCCGTCGAACAGGTCCGGCTTCTCATTCTTTAATGGGTGAACAAGTCCGGTATAAAATAAAAGTGGGGATCGATTCGAGTTCTTATTCATCAGTTCGGTTTTGGCATTCCAGTGTCTGGGACCTGTCCGATTGAGATTCCATCGGTTCGGTTCTAGCACTTTCTATTTTTCTTCCTTTTTCTTCTTGAGTTACTCTCAACTTCAAACACTCATAACTTTTCACTCGGGTCTCAGATTTGGATGTCGTTTCTTCCTACGTGCTTATGGACTCAAAGTATTCAACTTTTCTTTAGGTTCCATGTTTGAATTCATGGTATAGGATTACTTTTTTTCCCTTGATTTTCTTTCACTTGTTTTTTTCTTGAGTTTGAGTTTTTTTTCATCACTTATATAAAATACCTACAAAATGTAAACGAAATACCCGAAACTTGATGCACTCGATGGAAGGCGTCAGTAGAAAGTATATGAAGTAAATCCACATAATTTACATCCCACAAGATTATAAAAGCCTTTAAATTACAGGGATAAATACGAAGAATTTATGCCTAATCAAACCTCCATAACTTAGAACTTTGATCGTCGTGAGCAATGTAAGAGAATCAAAGCAAGGTTTAACGCTTATCAAACATGTTATTAAGATAGAATACCTCTTTTCTGAAAAAGCGATTGCATTTAGCATATGCAACAAGCCGTTGAACCCCTAGGCTACCTTAGTAGGACGAGTGATGTCTCGTGAGGGTTTGTAGTGAATATACCCACAAAATTCATTTTTCGACTCAAACAAAAATCAAAATACTTAAAAACAGTAAAATTTAAACTCCCCAAAAATAGTCACCGTAAATTTATATTCAAGAGTCTCAATTTATAGCGTGTGTGTGCGAAGTCAAAAATTAAATCGCTAATTTTCACCGATTGATCATTACGTTACTTTTCGAAAATTCGTTTTGATTCAAATGCTCATGGGATACTCTTTAACGAATCAGTCGGAATGTTGCTTATTTATCTCGGTATGCGTGATATATAAGAGTAAATATAATGGAACACAAATTCATGCACACAATTATAAAGACGAAATTTTAATGGTGAAAAGATATCTTTATCGAAATACAGTTATTAGGAATCGAAAAACATTATCTCTTATTCACACCAATTAATATCTCATCTCGCATTTTATCTCTCCACGTGGCAGTTAATGGCGCAATTCAGACTCGGTTAGGACTTTTTCGGGTTGTAAGGTGTATTGGGTAAAATTGGGATTAGTTGGGAAGTTCGGAATTGGAAAATGTCCTAATGATGTTCGTTAGTGCTTTTGCTCATTTTCTCTTCGTTTTATCTTCTTTTTATATTTTTCACACTTTTATTTTCTTTTCTTGCTATTTTTGTTGAGCATTTTTCTTTTATTTTTTCTTGCCCCTTTTATTGCACCAATTGGACTTTATTGATGAATTTTCAATTTTCACAATTCTGGGCCAATTGGATTTTTCGGGTTATCAAACGAAAAGGAAACATTTTATTAAGCTCAAATTGGGTTACAAAGAGATAATTTTTCACAATTTTTTATGGCTAATATTTTTGGGTAACAAACGAGGGCCTGCTTCATTGTCCAAATTACTAATTATTAAACCATACGCGTCTTGAGATGAATTTTAGTTTAGAGATATATTTATAGCGCACTTTTCAAAACGTGATCTCACATATTTCCCGTAACCGATCAAAACAAGAAATTAGAGATCATCAACGAATTTTTTTAAACACTAAAAAGAACTTTAAGTTAACTATTAACTCGTATTGATTTAATTACTCGCAAAAGATGATAGGCTTGAAATCTCACCGGGTTAATAATCTCCACACTTATTCGTTAAGTCGTCAATTTTTGCTCAATTTCCCTATTTGATCAATTTCGTCTTTGTGCATTCTATTTTTACAATTTGAGACTCCAAACATAATTTTAGTGACATTTTTGAAGTTTTTAAATGCCAATCTTTATTTATTTTGAGGAAAAAAAATATTTTTCACTTTTTCAAAATTTTTAATTTTTTTTAAATTTTATAAAATAAAAACATACTTGGAACGAACATGTGATCAAGTCAATGAAACTAAACAATAAACGGGAATAATATCCCACACCCCTTAACTTAAATGTTGCATTGTCCGCAATGCGAATCAAGAATACAACATAAAGAGAGGAAAATAAATATATTACTCAAATGGAGCGATCCCGAAGAACTGCGAGTCCATTGAATCTACAACACATGTTAGAACCATGCATAACACCAAAAACTTTAACTAATCACACTGGACTATAATAAAAAAAGGAATAAATAAAAATCTAACTATTTACAACCTACAATTTGAATTTCTAATAAACCATATACTAGAAGTCAAAATTTTTAAGGGTCCACCCAAAATACGATTTGACTTTGAGGGATTAATTGTGAACCCTCATTTTCATGCATGCCTCCCGAAAAATAAGAATTCCGATTGAACAACGGAAGGCACTTTTAGGGCGGAATAAAAGAACCATCATTAATAAAAAAAAATTAGGGTGATGGGGGGTTTAGATAAAGCGGGGGACAAGACCAAATTGATTTTAAGAAAATTAAAATCACCTCCCCAAGGTTTTTCTATTGGAACGGGAGGTAGAGCATGTGTAAGTGAATAGCTCGTAAGATGAAGCATCTCAAAATAATATCCCCGTTCAAGAATAGGGTCAAAGTCCTCAAAACTTTCATCGGATTCTTGCAATAGATTTAATGGTTTGATAATAGTGGGGAAACAAGGAAACAAAGGACCTTCAACATCAACAGGATTTGAAATATTAATAAGCGAATGAAATTCGAAAACGTTTGGATCACTCTCAATGATTTCTCCTTCAAAAGAGGGTGGAGGTGAAAAATAAGATTCAACCTCAACCGAGCATCTTTTGGAAGAAGAAGTCATTTCATTGAGTTGGACCTTTGTTTTATTTACCCAATCATTCTAAATATCGACTTCATTGTGAAATTCCCAATCGCTTTGCTGAATTCTCTCATTTTCCAGAATTTTCATGTAATCACCCATTGTCATAGCTGGTGGAGAATTTTTTTACGCTCAATTCTTTCATTTTTAAGAATTTAGAAGGCTTCACACATAGTCTCGTGAGTGTAACTTTGAGATTGGACCTTTGTTTTATTTACCCAATCATTATAAATATCGACTTCATCATGCAATTCCCTTTCAAGAATCGTCCTGGGATTGTAACTTAGAGAACTATTATTATAACCATTAAATCCATCTAAAGAGTTAAAATGAGACATTTCAAAGTAGGTAATTCAAAAACGTGACAATCATCGAAATTTCAAGTTTCTCGAAACAATTTAGTTCAAGTAAAAAAGAATTAAAACACAAAAATCCTAAAATACACCGCTCCCCAGCAACGGCGCCATTTTTTATCGATGCAAAAATCAAGCGTCCGTGTAAATACGTTAATCATTGTTATCCTCTTTCGACCGTAATACAAAAAACTTTAACTTTAACTACACTCTTATAAAGTATAACGGCTAGTCTGGGTATCGAATCCACATGGAATGATATTTATGATTAAATTGTCTTAACACTTAGGGAAAGAAAAAATGTAAAAGATGATGGATTTGAGATTATGTAATTATACTAAGAAAATAAATGAAAACCTATCTAGATTATCTACAAAAGAGATAAGGTTGGAATACAATCCCCCATCTCCTACTGAGTTCATCGGATACAAAAACTAGTATAGAATTAAATATTTAATTGAAACAACGACATTGTTTAACTCAAACCTTACATATATGAGGGTATGATCCCGCATCATACATAATCAAGAATATAAACAACGTACAAAGTTGATTGGTTAATACGTGCATCGCACTCTTAAACATCCTGATTATCTAGGGCAAACGGGGTTAAAAGTCCTACGATATTTGTACTAACGAACCGACGCGTTCCAATTAACTATTTATTTCAAGAACGTGTTTTTATACCCATGCGAACTGTCTGGGGTTGGGTTCATGCATCCCAACCCTTGGAAATCTAGCCGGACATTGTGTAACTATGTTTTATTAAAAAATATATGTTGCATGAAATCATAATTATGGAAAAAGTGTGATTAAACATGAAAAAGAGAATTCTAACAAAAAAAATACGAAATCACCAACCAAAAATATGAAAGCAATTGAAAGCAACGAAGAAAATTTTACTTGGAAGGAAAGAGAACCTTGAATTTAATCCAAAATGATGAACAAACGTTGAACAATATGAATCCTAGGGATCTTGGCTTCAATATTTCCTCAAAACTAACAAAAACCAAGCCCTTCAATGTTTGGTATGACAAAGAAATAAATACATCACATTATTTTAAGTGTTTGCACCTTGCAAAACTCTTTTTAAGTGAAGAAATATAGAAATTCCGTTCGTCGAATCGATCCGACGTATCCTTTTTTAATAAGCGAATCGATCCGGTATAAAACAGAAGAGGGGATCGGTCCGGGTTCATATTCATCGATTCGGTTATGGCATTCCAGTGTTTGGGACCTGTCTAACTGAGATTCCATCGATTCGGTTCTGGCATTTTCTATATTTCTTCCTTTTTCTTCTTGATTTATTCTCAACTTCAAACGCTCATAACTTTTCACCCGGGTCTTAGATTTGGATGCCATTTCTTCTTAAGTGCTTGTGGAATAAAAGTCTTCAACTTTCCTTCAGGTTCCATGTCCGAATTCCTTGTGTAGAATTACTATTTTACCCTTGACTTTCCTCTTCTTGTTTCTTTCTTGAGTTTGAGTTTTCTTGAGAACGCGTGTAATATCGATTTAAATTAAATTCACAAGATTCCAAGTAACCCTTATTTAATTAGAGTATACTTTTAAATGAAATACATTCAGCCCCTAAACATCCATCTACGATGCGTGTGTCAATCCCATAAACAAATATGCGAAACAAGTTTAAGGAAAAATCCCCGCAGGGCAAAACCTTTTATTTCACTATAATAAGTAAATCGCAACTTACACGGATTACAATGAAATACAGTGACACACGAATACCCGCAGGCGTCGATCGGTGTCGTCAGCAATGAATCCACACGCAGCGAACCCACATGAATCTCAGTCCAATCAACAAAGGAAGAATCGCAGCACTCCTCAATGACACGCAACCATAAAACTTTGTAGAGACTCCCTTAGCAATGACACGCAGCCCTCGGTTGCAAAGATCTCTCCACAAAGGTTTGAACAAACACAAGATTGTGTTCTTGGGTTACCAAAAAGATTCACAAAGGTTTGGCAATTGTGTGAATCAAAACATGAGTCTTGGGACTCAAAAAATATGAAGACTAGAGGTATTTGGACTCTCAAAAACGTCTTTCAAAGTCTTGCAAAACTGCTCCCCCGAAGGTGGTTTAAATAGCAAAACAGATGAAGAGTTTTGCAAAATAAAAACACTGAAATTCTATCCAGCGTATAGGTACCCCGAATCGGTTTGGGGTACCTCATGCGGTTTGGGTTACATCGGTTTGGGGTACATCTCTGGTTTGGGGTTAAAAAAAAAAACAGCATTCTTCACGGAATTTTCTCCAACTTCAAAAGGTCAGAACTCCTTCACCGTAGCTCGGATTGAGGTGCCGTTTCTTCCAGTATCTTCGTTGCGGCGAGATCTTCATTTTTACAATTGACCAGACCTCCGGACTATGGCTGTAAAATTACGAAAATGCCCTTGAAGTCTCCTATCGTGCCTTTTTTTTCACTGTTTTGACTTCTCTTGCGTACCACTTGCATTAAGTCCCTAAACTCGTGGAACGTGAAGTCGTTGAGGCAGATGTAGGACACATTAATGGAGATGTTGAATGCTTGATTCTTGGAATTTGGATAGAGGCCGTCATGTGAGATCGTGAGGCGACGTGCCAAATGTAGCGGCGTACGACATACATAAATGTAACATGTTGGACATGAGAAATATGTCCTTACATTTCTCTTTTCGTCACTTGTATAAAATACCTGCAAAATGTAAACGAAATACCCGAAACTAAATGCACTCGATGGAAGATGTCAGTAGAAAGTATATGAAATAAATCCACATAATTTACACCGCACAAGATGATGAAAGCCTCTAAATTACGGGGATAAATATGAAGAATTTATGCCTAATAATTGATTATGAGAATAAGTTAGCCAACTTATAGATGGGTAATAAATTTGACCAAAAGCTATTTTCTATGGCCTCAACTTATTCCAAGAAAGAGTTCTTTAATAATGACAAAATGAAAGGTGCTACAAAGGTCGCCCAATGCTGAGCAAGAAAATAATTCCTTACATGTTAAGTTTGAAGGTTTTAAGAAGTCAGGGCTTGTCGATAAATATTAGGGTGTTTTTTTCTAGAAGAAGAGAATGCTCGCCTCAGGGAAGATTTAGAGAAAATAAATAAATACAAGGGCTAGTCTTCTCATCAGCAGAGGATGATTTTGCAGTCAGTAGAGAAATAGTGGACTAGAAAAACAATGCTCGACCAAGTCGCGATCATTAAAAATCAGTTGTCTACTATCAAGAGGCTAAATTAGAAGGTAAATGGATTGACATATCAATTCCATAAACAACCTTGCACTATTTAGATGGAAGGCTATTATGAGGCCCTCGTACATATAGGGGCAGAGCTTGATCAGACAAATAAAGTTAGCTACAAGCATTGTGAGCTTAATGCTCTGGCAGTAATGAATGTCCCAAAAGAGAATGAACTATATGGTACTTACATAACCTAGGCTGTTTGGATCTCCCCAATCCTCCTTTTAAGCTTGACGCCTCTTGAATTTCCCCGGATGCCATTCTAGTGGATATAGTAAGAAAATACCTCGGGACTATAGCTTTAATTGAGACGAAGATCTAAGAGAACCTCTTTATCTAGTAGATAAGGTCAATTATGGTAGTCATCTTAGGACTAGAGATCTGCGGATGACCATTACCCCTTATGCCTTAAGCATTCCTCCTGTTAGTTTTGAAGGTTCAACAAGCAAGCCAATCTCTTCCCGTGACTAAAATTTTTGTGATGACTTGTAATAAATTTACATTCTTATAATTCTCCTCAAGTTATAATGGAATGTCATCTTTATGCCACCCTACCGATTTATTTTTTGCACAGGCAGATGCAATCATAATGTAATAATTTTAAGTCGTGTCATCTTGTTAAGTTCTATATATTGAAATTGGTCCTACTAGTAGTTTAGTCATATGATCACGTGGTTGACTATTGGCAAAATGATCTTCCTTACTAGTTAGCAAGGTTGGACGAACGTAGGTCATCTAGTCTTAGGCTTTACTAATGCCCTTTTTACTAGCCGTATGGACAAATCTTATCATCCTAATCGTATACCGGTGTTAATTTCCTGATATGACCAAATGTGTTTAGAACCATCCTTGCATTTAGCCATTTATGGTTGGATCTTATCCTCCATATGACTCTAATGGATTTCCTAAATTTGGTGAACCTTTTGTTCTTAGTCTGCCCTAATAGAGAGATCATACATGAAGTGATTTGGTGAACTTATTGTTCTTGTTCTACCCTATAGGCAAGATCATTCATGAAGTAACTAGGTGAAATTCTTATTCTTGGTCTGTCCTAAAGGCGAGATCATATATGAAGTAACTTGGTGAAGTTTTTATTCTCGGTCTGCCGTAAAGGCGAGATCATACATAAATTAACTTGATGAACTTCTTGTTCGTGACCTCTTAACGGGGTCATACATGAAGTTTTATAATTACGTTGTCTTTGTGGGAGAAAGGTTTGAGGATATCTCCCTATACTTAAGAAAAACTTAAAAGAAACAATAATAAAGTTTTATTCACCACTAAGAAATGGGTTACAAGAAATAAAAAGGGTATTACATGTTCTTCATTATTAGTAGTACATTCTTAGGTGTTCGATGTTATAAGGATTTTTGAATTGTTCCCCCTCCCGTGTTTCAATTCTATAAGTCCCTGGTCGAACGACTACAGTTACTCTATATGGACCACGCCAATTTGGCTCCAATTTATTTCCTTTATAAATGACCTTTTTCAGCATGTAGTCCCCTTTCTTTAGGGTGCTTGGTTTTTCTCTTTTATTATAAAATCGAGCAGTTCATTGTTGGTACACTACAACACAATGTGTTGCATGTTCCCTAACTTCATCTACTAAATTAAGATCCATTCTTCTCATTAGGACGCTTTTTGGTGAGTTAAAATTCAGAACACGATAATTGAGCAAACCAAGTTCTGTCGGGACTATTACTTCTATGCACCTCATGCACGAGGCCATAGAGTTTGCTCGGATGGACGCACCGGAGAAAGGCTATGATGAAGTCTCTTTGGTATAAAATTACCCTTTCTATAACGTACATTTCTTCCTTATATCAAAGTCTTCTTAAGTCTTTAGGATCTTCCAGTACTACGCCCTATTCCAGATACGCTTTTATGGGATCCATCCATGATGGTCCCATATCCAGTTCTATTAAGCTAGTACACTCTTCATTGGTGCTCTTATATGTGAGGATATCTATCGATATCACTCTCTGCAACTTTTTCCTTATCACTGATGCCAGCCGAGCAAGTGTGTTTGCTCAGGCATTTTTTGCCCTTGGGATTTTCACTATGTGAATAATTCAAAATTTGGCTAACAAACTCTTGTATTTTCCAAGATATTTTACCATGGATTCCTCCCTTGCTTCGTAGACTCCCAGAACCTGATTAACTATCAACTGAGAATCACCGTGTTCCTGTATTTGCTCGACACCCAAGGATGATTCCATGTTAAAACCCGTTATAAGTGCTTCGTATTTAACTTCGTTGTTTGAGGCTTAAAATTAGAATTTGAGGGAATATTCCATTTCAATGTTATCCGGTGTTTTGATTATCAATCCTGCTCCGTTGTCAGTGGCACGGGACGATTCATTAAAAAATAGCTACCATGTAGGCACCTCCTCTATAAAATTTCCATTAACTATACAACCATATTTGAATAGCATTTTCGCTTGCTCTAAATCATAAGCAATGTCTTCTTGTCTCCTCGATGACTCTGGTACATCAATATTTTGGTCGATCGGATCAATAGTAGAGCTATGTCCTATAGGAGTCTGGTCTTTTGGTTGGACTAGTGAGCTCTCTTTTGAAGAAGTCTGCTCGATTGGCTTTCGGATTGAGCTCTCTTTTGTAGAAGTCTGCTCGATCGATTTTTCTTCGTCGATGAATTTAGTTATAAAATCTTCCATAGCTTGGCACTTGATGGTTGTTCTTGATTCATATTAGATATCAGTTCTATATCCCAATCCATCAATATGTTCGATTTCTCAGGGTTATGAACAACTTGGCGTAGAGGTAGGTCTATATAGACAATAACAGTATGAGCCTGAAAGTATGGCTTTATCCTATGGGAAGCCTCAATTAGGGCCAGTGCTAATTTTTCTAGCCTTGGATACCAAATTTCTGCTCTAATCAGCTAAACCTTTCTCCGGAGAAGGTTTGCTTATAGGAAAAAATAGTTATTCAAAGAAACGAGGTAGTTTTCGGGCGGTACAACCTATCATTTTGAGATCCATAATATTTGGACTTGATTTTTTCTTGCTGGATCCCCCACTTAACCTCCTTGGGTTCTCTAATGCCTGAGTGTGATATGCATATCATCCTTCTTGGCGAGGAGTTGGATGTGGCATTTCACTCTTCTACCTGGACATTCTTCTCCTATCGAGTTGGCAGATTCTCCACCAGGTCTGCCCTGTCCATCCTGGAGTGTCTATGCTAGATGTTTAACACTTTCCTGCATTACCTCTTGGCCTCTGACCAAGCTCATCAGAATTCCCTGTATATCCCCCATTCTAACAAGGGTTGAGGATGGAAAAATTTTCACGAGTACTCAACAGATTTCTCCCATTTATAGGGATTGAAAATGGTATCTGAACGGTCACGATTTAAGGGTTTATGGACATGAGATGGTATGAAATAGTAATTTTTTTTTCTTTTACCATTGACGATACCAATCTGTTATCATTCAAAATTGGTATAGGATTGTACGAGCCTTAGCTTGATGAATACTAATGATAATCAATAACATACAAATATATCAGTGGTCGAGATTTGAGAGAGAGGTGAGGGATTGAGATTGAGGAAAAGTGTTATGCTTCGTTTCTGGGGGTTAATGCGGAAAACCTTTTTCTACTTTGATTTTTTTTAAGAAAATCTTCCTTTTGGAATTAAATCTTGCTTTTACATTTTTTCCATAAAATTCATCAAATCCAAATAATGAAATGATGCCCATCTTTATTAAATTTAAAATAAGACTTAAAATAAAAGACTTTTGCCCACTTTATAGTATAAATAAGAATTTAAGAAAGTCCAGGTCATCCTATCTTATTACAAACCGAATTTTAAATACTTCCACATAGTTCCAATCAAAACAAAATTTCCATTAACGAAACACATTTAAAGTACACAGTAAACAAAGATCTACTGATGCGCATATCCTTATTTGCCTCTTACGAGTTCCTTTCTTTTATCTTTTCTTAAAGTACCTGGGGGTATGGCAAATGGCGGGGTATGAGCTTGTGGCCAATAGGAGAAATACTAGCAGAGTAATACGTACAAGGAATATTTATACATATAAAGTGTATTTTAGCAATTATGAAATAATCCATCATTTGATTAAGTGTTCTCATGAAAAATGCAACATACCTTGCGATTGAAGTTTTGAACATATACCTTGGCGATAAGTACACTCTCACTTAATTCTCTATGTCAACTATACCTATATCCCGCTAATATAATCATTAATGTACTTACACATTTTTTCAAGTTGTTTTATGAACTTACATTAACAATAATGAGCGTCGTGCTCAAAATCATCTTATCACTTTCTTATTCGGGGTGCTTTTCATCGACTCCCACCAAGCCGGAATATACTAATGATCTGCTGTTTGGGGTTTAAGAATTAAGTCTCACCGTAGGGCGCCGAGGCCTCCTTAAATATCCCGATTACCTCTGAAAGTATTTTACGTGTTACATCTTTGTATCACTTTTTCCTTTCTTTATTTATTATCCACTTTTAAACCTTTTCCCTTCATTTCCTTTTTTACCGGTTAAGGAGTCCAAATACTTGGGATGAGACAAATCCCGACACACTTTATTTCTATGTTTTGCAGTTTTATTTTACTTTTCACTATTCAATTAGACTCTTAAATTTTCATTTTATACCTTTACCAAAAATATTTATTTTCACTTTTACTTTGCTAAATATGAATTTTTACCACATAAAATCCAACTCTTTTAATTAGAGTCCTTTAGTTTGGAAAGTATACTCATAAGTCCAACTATTTTATAAAAATGACACTTTTGCAATAAAACATCATTTTTCTCATTTCAAGGCTGATATTTCCAACTTATTAACTTTTCACTTTTTATATTACTTCTTATCATTTTATGTGGTCGTAATATTTCATTTAAAATTAAATTTTCAAAATAATACTCATGTTTGCAAAACTTACAATTAAACCCACACTTTACATAAAATGACACTTTTGTATTAATGGCTATACTTTTGACATTTCAAGATTTATTCTTACAAATTGATAACTTCTCATTTTAGACATTTATCCTCGTCAATTTATGTGAAAATATCATTATATTTACTGTTTTAACCTCAACACTTTAAATTTTTTACTTTTACTCCCTTAATTCTTAAACTTCTTAAATTTTTACCACATAAAATAGCGTTATTTTATGTGACTAATATGTAATTTTTTTTAACATTATTATTTCATATTCTAAGTCTTGTTTAAATGTAATTTAAACTTACTAAATCCATTTATCCCAACCACACGAGTTTGTGTTCATGAATGTAAGGTTTTTTACCCATAAAACCCACATATAAGCATCCTAACATTTCTTCATCAAGTTCAACTTAATATTAGACATGAAATAGCTAGTTTAAACATGGTTTTAATAAGGAATAATTTCCTTAAACATTTTAAAAGTTTAACTTAATTCCAACTTCAATTTTTCACCATTTTTATCACATTTTTTTCAATCTATATTCATATATAGTGATAATAAGCATAAATAGTCATGTAAATCTATATTCATATAACTAGTATGGTTGATTTTAAAATTGAAAATAGTGTAGAACTCCTACCTCTTGAAGATATAAATTCTTTCAGTGAAGAGGTTGAAAGAAAAACTAAATAAGCTTCTTACTTCCAAGCTACTTGCAAGCTTTCTTCTTCAAATAAACACCCTTAATACCTTCCTTAAACCTTACTAATTGAAAGGTAGAATGGTTGTCCTACAAGCTTACTATATGGAGAGGGTATAGAGGACTTTGGCTATGGATTTTGAGTAAGGAGAGAATAGCTAAAATAATGCCTAACGGTTGTCCAAACTCAAAAGGATTTGAGAATGATTTGTAAGGATAAAGTCTCACATTCTCCCGCCTTACAAAGTCTCCAAACCCATCCTAATGACCCTCCACTACGAAATAATGGTTCCACCAAGTATAATAGGATATGAGGCCTGATAATAAGGCCAAAATTCGAATGAGTATTGGGTCCTTTTCCCCCTCAATCATGCTAAAATATTGATAACTCAAAATAGGCAAACATGGGTGATAATTTTGAATAGAAAAACACCCATAAGGGGGTCTAAACAATTTTTTTGGCATCATCAAAGAAGAGAACGCTGCGTAGAATTAAATTTATAGTGTGTGGAACTTTTTTAATTTTTTTTGAGCACATTTATTTTTTTGACGAAAAACCCATTAATATATTTATTTATTAGTATTACTATTTTTCTTTGAATTTCATTCTTTTATCCTTTGATATTATAATACATAAATAATTGTAAATATTTTAATTATTTTAATTAATTTATTTAATCCCTATCAAAATCTAAAACTCAATTTAACACGCGTAACGCGATACACGACATTTTTTTCTCAATTTTAATTACAAGATTATTCTAATACAATTAATCCCATAATTTCTCATAACACGATTTTTATTAATTTACAAAAATTCGAGCGTTACAACCTTCCCACCTATGAAATTTTTGTCCCTGAAACATTTAAAATTAATAAATAAATAATTCGGGGTGTGTCTTCTCATTATCGATTCTAATTCCCAAGTCTCTCCCTCAAAACCATTGTTATCCCAAACAACCTTGACGAGAGGAATCACCTTTTTATGAATCATGTTCTGCTTGTGTTCCACTATTGCCATTGGTCAAGTCTCATATAAGACATCATTTTGGAGGTTGAAGTGACTCCAATTGATAACGTGTGGCGAATCTGAAATGTACTTTCTTAGCATTGATACATGAAAAACATTTTGTATTTGAGATAACTGTGGGGTAGTGCTAAATGATACGACACTGGACTAATCCTCTCAAAGATTTCAAACGATCATGTGTACCTTGGCACTAACTTCCCATTTATTCCAAATCGTGCAACTCCTGGTCTTGATTTGATCTTTAGAAACACATGATCACCCTCTCCCAACTCTAAATCAAAGCGACGAGTATTAGCTAAGTTCTTTTTACGACTCTGAGCATTCTTAAGCCGGAATTATATGACTTGAATTTTCTTATTCGTTTCCTTTATCATTTCAGACGCTGAGATATTCTTCTCACTGACTTACAAATTAGTGAACGATAAGGTCTTACATACATGGATTTAAATGGTTCCATCTCAATACTCGTTTAATAACTGTTGTTGTAGGAAAACTCTGCTAACAGTAAATGGTTGTCCCAACTACGCTTAAATCTATCGTGCAAGCCCATAATATATCTTTGAGTATCTAATTTTTCCTCTTGGATTGTCCATCTGTTTGTGCTGAGGTTTAGATCTGTTCCCAGCTCCTGCTACAGTTTATTCCAAAAAGTGGACACAACTCTAGGATCTCTATTTGAAACAGTGGATAAAGGTGCACTGTGAAACCTTATAATTTCTCGAACGTAGAGTTTGGCGATCTTGGACAGATTATTTGTGACTTTAATAGGAAGAAAATGTGCTAACTTGGTGAGTCGATTAACCACAACCCATATCGCATCATGCCCTTCCTGAGTCCTAAGCAAATTAATGACGAAATTCATCATTATGTGCTCCCACTTCCACCATTCTACCGGTAGTGGTTGCAATAACCCTGCTGGCTTTTGGTGCTTATCTTTTACTTGTTGACATAAGAGACACCTTGACACAAAAAGAGAAATATCCTTTTTTATTCCCGACCATTAGTACTCCATGCACAAATCCCTATACATCTTTATACTACAGGGTGAATGCTGAAATGACACTGGTGCACTTTTGCCATGACTTCTTTCCTGAGATCCTTGATACTACTAAAAAACTCCCTCTAAACCTAATGTTGTTATCTTTATCGAGTGATAAATCCTCGGTTGGTTCTCTTTCTAAAATCCGATTTCGAAAGTGCATCGAATTGTTATCACAAGCTTTTACCTCAAGCACATTTTGCTGTATGACTGGTCTTGCCACCATCCCGTAAATGTAGGCGCGATGCTGTCCCCAATATACCCTTAATTAGTATCTTTGAAGGACTTGCATCATCTTACGACGGTAGCAATTCATTACGGAGAAATATATTATTGGATTCTAACTCAATGCATCGACTACAACATTAGCTTTACTAGGATGGTAACGGAGACTGAAGTCATAATATTCCATGAGCTCCATCCATATTTTTGACTGAGATTTAGATCTTTTAGAGTGAAAATATGTTGTAGGTTTTTGTGATCAGAGTACAACTCAAACCGTTCCCCATACAGGTCATATCTTAAAATCTTAAGAGCAAAGACAACTGCTCCAAGCTCAAGGTCAAGGGTTAGTTCTTCTCATGAAATTTTAACTCCCTTGGTGCATAAGCTACTAAATTCTTCCCTTGCATAAATACTGATCCTAAACCCTCCCCTGATGCATCACAGTATCTGGAGTATCCCATTCCTTATTTTAGGAGGATAAGTACCAGTGTTGTAGTCAGTTGTACTTTTAGCTCCTGAAATGCTGACTCACACTTGTCTGTCCACTTAAAGCGAGCCTCCATTTATGTCAGCCTAGTGAGATGTGAAGAAATTTGAGAGAAACCCTGGATGAAATGATTGTAATACCCTTCTAGTCCCAAAAATTCCTTAGCTCAGTGACTTTCTCTGGTTGTTCCCAGTTTAGCACCGATTAAACTTTAGCTGGGTCCATAGAAACTCCATGTCATGAAATGACATGTCTAAGAAATTTGACCTCGTCCTTTCAGAACTTTTATTTACTGAACTTTACATATATCTGATTCTCCCAAAGTACTTGCAAAGTCGAGGGTAAATTCTCCTCGTGGTGCACTATTAATACTGAGTAAATGAGGATGTCATCAACGAACACCACAATAAGCCAATCTAAATATAGGTGATAAATTCGATTCATCTGGTCCATAAATGCTATAGGTGAGTTCGTTAACCCGAATGTCATAACCAAGAACTCATAATACCCATATCTTCTACGGAGTGATGTCTTCTGAATAGCCTTAGTTGTAACCTATTACTGATGATAACCGGACCGAAGGTCTATCTTTGAAAATATACCTATGCCTCGTAACTGATCAAATAGATTGTCAATTCTGGGTAGAGGATATTTATTCTTAATCGTGACCTGATTCAACTGTCTATAGTTAATGCAGAGTCTGAGTGAATTATCTTTCTTCTTGACAAAAAGAACCGGTGCGCCCTATGGTGAAACACTTGGTCTAATAAAGCCTTTGGACCTATATATGGTAAATTAAGATCATATCCCATAATTATGGTGTCAGGTTGACCTGTTGATTGTGTGAGGGTATAAGCATGTCCTTGATTGAACTTGCTATTTTTACTGCCTTATTTAATGGGTTAACCCTGTCCACCATACCCTTGGATGGAACTTGATCCACTATTTTTGAACCTAACCTGCTAGAATCCGCCAGACTATTGTGGATGCTGAGTGGGTGTACTAAAGCTTGAATTCCTTGTTGGATGGAAACTGGAACCCTGACTGGGTTAAAAATCGCTGCATTTCTAAGGGCAATCTCTCTTCCAGTGGTCAGATGCTCCATAATTAAAATAGCCCTTGCTTGGTTGTGCTAACCCCTCACCCTGATTCTAGGAGGAACTGTTGCCAACTGTCGTATCTAGTTTAGCAAAGAATTCACGAGAACCACTTCCCATATGCTTCTTGTTATTAGTGTTTCTTTTCTTAACCCCAAACGTCCTCTTCTTCTCTTTAATCAGTCTCTCGTCTTCATACTCCAACTCGAGTTTGATGGCCTTATTCATCGTTGTAAGAATTTTATTTTATAATATTGTTCATAATATAGTTTGATGGCCTTATATATATTCATGAATGTAAGTTTTTACACCGATAAAACCCATATGTAAGCATCCTAACATTTTTTTTATCAAGTTCAACTAAATATTAGACATGAAATAACTAGTTTAAACATGGTTTTCATAAGGAATAATGTCCTTAAACATTTTAAAATTTTAAATTAATTCCATTTTTATCACATCTTTATCAACCTATATTCATATATAGTTATAATAAGCATAAATAGTCATGTAAATCATATATATGTATACATATTACTAGCATGATTGATTTTAAACTTGAAAATGGTGTAGAACCCCTACCTCTTGAAGATATAAATTCCTTTAATGAAAAGGTTGAAAGAAAAACTAAATAGGCTTCTTAATTTTACGCTACTTGCAAGCTTTCTTCTTCAAATTTGAAAGGTAGAATGGTTGTCTTATAAGCTTGGTATATGGAGACAAGTGCTAAAATAATGCCTAAAGGCTGTCCAAACTCAAAAGGATTTGAGTGTGATTTATCAGGACAAAGTCTCACATTCTCTCCCTTATAAAGTCTCCAAACCCATCCTAATAATTCCCCCACTAATCAATAATGGTTCCACTAAGTATTATGGGGTAAGTGGCTAGATAATAAGTCTAAAATTCGGATGAGTGTTGGGTCCTTTGCCCCCTCAATTATGTTAAAAAGTTGGCAACTGTACGAGCAAGATATAATTGCTCATATTTTGTTTTTTTGGTTTGGCGTATCCCATTACACAAACACGACCCCTTCACAGTTGCTCGAGACTCAAATAAAATGCTAAAGACTTTTAAAGAATGGAAGAATAGTTCATCTAAACACATTTGGAAGAAGTTGTGATATTGACTGGTAAAAGTTTTATTAATTATTTATGGGGTTAAAAAATTGCGAAAGAGGATTTTTATTTGAAAGGGAGTTTGAATTTTTATAGAATTTTTTTTCTTCAAATTAGACGCCTCCTTCTAACGATACTTAGCATTGTTTGAACGAGTTTTACACCTTCTTGCGAACGAGATTGTTCAAACTTCAAATGATCCATTTTTCATCGTCCTCTGAAATGTGGTTTGAAGGCATCGTTTGATCTTCGTTCGAATGAGATCATACATGTCATTCGAATGAGGTACAATTCATTCGAACGATGGGGAAAAAATTTATTTTTTTAATGAAATCTAATCCAAATGTTTTATACTTATCCTATTTTAACCAACCTTCTTATAAATAGGATAAATGTGATCATACCTCTTAAGAGCTCTTTTCATAAACAAAAACAAATCTTTTGAGTTCTCTTTTGTGATCGAACACCTTTATAAATATTCCAAACCCTTGGAATAATTTAGATCACTTTACCAAGTCACAAAGAATTTTTTTTATTATTATAAACCTTTTTAGAGCGAATATCAATTGCTGAATTGTGAAATCGGGTTTTCACTGCTGAAGAAGATAAGGTTGATCGATGGATACTGAGGGTAGATTACTACCTATGGGTGACTATTGATCGAGTCGTATTCTATTGAAGGTTTTAAAGGATCTGCGCATCTCACTTAAATTTTCTAAGTTTTGTAAGTCGATTATCATTCAAGGCATTTAATAATGTTGAATATAAGGTTTTGCCATGTTTATGGATTTTTCCTCATCACTTGTGTTGATTGCGTGCTTAGTTTGAAAATTAGAAATTGAAAATATTGCATGCACGCCTAATTTAGTTGAAGATAAAAATTTGATAAAAATTGGATTTATGTGTTTGGCAATTTATTACACAAATCATCCCATTAAATCACTTGTATTATCAAATTGGTATCAGAGAAGGTCACACTAAAGTATCTTATTATCTTGATTTATACGAATTTTTTATATACCAATTTATTCAAATTGGTATCAGAGCATGCTCTACTAATTTACTGTGTGATCCTTTTTATAATTTTTTTTATATCAGTTTTGTTTTTAAAATTATTGATCTTTAAAAATTTTGATTTGATGGATAATCTGTATAATCGAATGCCCATTTTTTATGGTTCAAACTATGTGTATTGGAAAGTTAGGATGAGGTCAACTTTAAAGTCTATTATTGATGAGTGTTATGGTTCGTTTGTGAAAGAGGGTGGACACCAACCACTGTGACTGTTGATAATGTCGTTGGCTCGGAACTTATCTCTGCATGGATAGAGGATGACTTTAACTCTTACAGTCTGAGTGCTATCTTGGGACCCGTTACCCCCGACGAGTTCCACCGCATTATGATGTGCACCACATCTAAAGAATCTCGGGATACCCTTAAGCTCACTCACGAGGGAACCAATGTTGTTAAGGCTTATAAGCTATAAAATCTCACCACATAATTCGAAACTATCACTATACTTGAGTTTGAATCTTTTGATGAGTTTTGTGAACGTTAGTCTGATATAGTAAACTCAAGTTTCAATCTAGGTGAGAAAATACCTTAAACGCATGTAGTTAAGAAAATTTGGAGATCTCTTACTGCCCGCTTTATTTCTAAGGCTACCGTGCTAAATTATTTAGGGACACTAGATTCTCTTAGGTTAGAAGAACTCCTAGATTGCCTTCAAACGTATAAGATAGATATATTTTCCACAACTGTTAAACCTAAAGAAATAGGGATCACTTTGAAAACCCAAACTAAGAAAAAGAAGAAAGAAAAAGTTTGTAATTATGAGTTTGAATTTGATTTTGAGTTGGGTTCGATGACTTAGCCCCTTTTGCAAAAAAAATCATTTTTTTTTTAAATTTTCTAAAGAAAAATCTTCCAATGGAAAGATTTTTGAGGAAAAGAAAAATGAGGATGGGGGCAAGATTGGTTGTGAGAAAGATGAAGATATAAGATGCTTTGAGTGTGAGGGAAAAGGGCACAAGGGACATGAGTGTGCCAGTAGGCTTAATAGTTAGGGAAAGAAAGTTTCAAATAAGGCCACTCTTAGCGATAGTGAAGTCGAGTAGGTGAATTGAGGGGATGAATCACAAGATGAACCGTGTATTGCATTTGTGGCCAGTCACATTAGTACTTAAAGTTTGTTCATGCCGATGAGGACATTTCTAAATGTTAGTGCCTCGGTGATGTTTTCATTCATTTTGGAGAAATTGAGAGTGAGGAAGCGAATTTGAGTGATGGAGAAGGCGGTCTCCAAAAAGCTTTTAACGATCTTTACACTGAGATTTTAAAAATAAAAAATCTTAATAAAGATTTGTCTATTAGGTTGTGTGATTTAGAGAAGGAGGTGAATGTTTTGAGAGAGTGTGGGGCCTCGGTGAGTCAACTCGAGAAGGTGAGGGTTTCTTTATGTGAGCAGTTGATTGTTTTCAGTAGGGAGAAGATCGATTTGACCAACATCGTGCTTAATCTTATGAGAGATCTTCAATCTTCATTGGAGACTCATGAAAAACTTAAAGCCCGTGTATCCCAACTCGAGAGAGATCTTGAACTTTCTTGGAAGGTCAAGGTCACTTTAGAGGACACATCTAAAAATGTTAGAAATATTCTCCTCGATCCCGCGCTAGGTAGGGTTAAGAGGCAAGAAATAGGTTATAACGGTACATTCACTTCAAAAGTCGTACCCAAGTTTATGATGGATCATTTTGGCCCTTGTCCTAACCCACCTAGGAGACCTAACCCACCTAGGAGATCTCATCCTAGATTTCTTAAGAAAGCTGAACCCAAGCCCGTGTATGTTTATTCCCATTACAACTGAAGAGGTTATCTTAAAGAGTTTTGTTTTAACCTAGGGAGAGTTTCTCATATGCGTGTTCCCCGGTATGCTCCCACTCGTGTTACCACTTATGTTCCTATACGCACTCCCACACGTTTTACTTCGCATGCTCTCGTATATCACTATAGAGATTTTGATAGTTTTTTAGAGCAACTAGAGTGTTTAGTCAAGACTTCACAAAATTTGATGGGGGAATTTATTAGGATGGATTGTCCTTTTGAGAATTCCTTCGGACCTAATGATTGATGTTGATACATGTTACTAAAATAGGGTACTTATCATGTTCATATCTTACATTACTATTGCTAGATTGTATTATCATTGTATTTGTTGATTTTTTCTTTAAAAAGAGTTTTGTTTTTCTAGAAAAAAATTGAAAAATACAAAAATATGTTCGTTTTTTAAGAAAAGATGAAATAGTGAAAAATATTTTATTTTTGATAAATTTTTTGGAAAAGAGAAAAAGAGTTTTTTATTTTATTTTTCACTTTATATGGATGAACATTTAAGATATTCAGATTACCCCTTTAGTTCCTTGATTTGCGTGACTTTTTGGCAGTGTTTTAAGACATGACTTTATTTCGATAGTGTGCTTAATAATATGAATAATTTGTTTATATCATTACATTGATCTTTGATGACTACTGTCTACATATTAGACTCCATGTATTCTTTATTGCACACATGTATGAGTTTTATGAACATTGTGATTACTTGTAATTTGTCGAATACGATGTTCTCATCTCAATTCTTCTTAATAATGAAACAAATGTAAAAAGAGATAAGTTGTGCATGTAAGAACTATTGCCCGAATTTCATTTATTTTTCGGAAAATATTGTTATTTGTTAAGAAATGAAATGGAGCTAGGAAAGATCAAAATGTCCTTTGCATTAAAAGTTGCCATTTGCATAAAAGAGCCTAAAAAAATTAGAGGCACATAAAAACAGAAGTGGCAGGTCAATTTTGTTTAGATTCATTGATGCTTCACTATATATGAGCACTATGATTTCTTCAAAATAATTAAGAGCGAATTCTTATATATGAGAAATTTTTAGGGAGTTAAAGTCAAAGATCAATAGGTTTGCACAATGGACTTTGTTAAAAAACATTAAATAGTTTGGCGTTATTGGTGTGAGAATCATTTATGTTCATGAAATGTTGAATAAGTCGAGTCGATTTCATATGAGTTCAAATCTTTACACCTAAGGTAGACTTTGAGTTCTTTCATTAGGAGTGTCTCATAACTTCGTGCGCGCTTGTTATGAATTTTTATGTTAATTTACCTATGTAAAATGTTCACGCAATTAAATTCCACATTCACAATTAAGATAATTTTGTGTTATTCCATGGTGTGTTGTATTTGTACATTTTATATTTTATACTTGAAAATAATGAAAAATTAAAAATAAAGACATGTTTTCTATGGATTTCCTACTTATTATGCCTTTTGAGATTATCATTACTTATGTGTTCTTGAGTATTTATATGATGATACCTTGCTTCTTTATGTGATGTTTATATTTCATGGCTAGTTTCTACTTCTTTGTCTATTACGCACAAAAAGGGGGAGAACAAGTTGAGGGGGAGTTTTATTTTCTATTTAAAACTCATATGCATCACGGTATTTCGTTTGTCTCATGTGTGTAGAACGTTCTGCCTAAATAATGATCATTTAGACCCTCACAAGATTGGCGTCGTCTGTGGGAATTCGACACAAGAATTCTTTCTTTATTATTAGAAGAGATGAACTTCTGAATACGCCTCGTGAACTTCAATAGCAAAAACTAACTCCTGAGCAAAAATAACTCCTGAATGATGATTGGTCGGGGCCCCGACCATGTAAGTTTATAGAGTTGAATTTGATGCTCGACTGCATGATGTTATGAGAATGTACCATCGAATGAACAACTAATTTCGTAGTAGAAGCCTTTAAGTGTGTAATATGAACTTTGAATGCTTTCTTGACCTTGAAGTATGTTGGTCTTGCTAGAAAAAGGCCGAGGAAATCTTCCCTGAAATGACTTCCTAAGAGCTTTGCATGTTTGCATTTTCATACTATCCCAATGTAACCATAGAACTAATTTGGCGACCAGGTAATTTTGGTTGAGTAAAACTGTTTTCAACACATAGCCCAACTAGAAATGTGCTGGCATTCCAATTAGGAATGTGTCGGCATTCTAATTAAGAATATGATATATTCTAATTAGGAATCTAATTCTGATATGTGCCATTGATCGGCGTATTTTAGAGCCCAGTTGGGCTTAGGAGACTGAATAATAATGATGATGCCCGAGCATTTGCCAGGACTTGATAGAATGATCCAATAATAAGACTCATTGAGCATAATATATAATTTTCATCGAATATCCGTGCAAATGAGAAATCCATATAGAAGCGCTGAGAAATCCAGATAAATAATAAGAGTGTCGACCATCTGTCGAGCTTTAATAAGATGTCTAGATAATAAGAATGAAGGGATCGATTGATCCTGCATTGTTAGAGAATAATAGATTTCCAGGGCATAAACAATAATATATAATCATGAAATTTATCTTTTGTTAATATTTGTATATGAATTGACGATTTGTCAATTTCTGTTTGTCTTAGTGTGCCTAGGCAATGGAATATATATCCCATGCTCCTGCCTAGTTGTAGCGATCTTTTGATCACCCATAAGTGCCTAAGCAATGGAATGACTTTTATCCCATGTTCCTGCTTAGTTGTAGCAATCTTATCAGGATTACCTTGGTGCCTAAACAGTGGATGCCTCTTGAGGTCACCCATCTTCTTGCCTAGTTTTAGATGCCCCTTGAGGTCACCTATAATCAAACAGGCCTTGCCTTATATGATTATTGTCCCAGCATTGTTGGTGCCGACCAACCCTTGGGTTGGCGGTTGCTGATACCGACCAACGTTTAGCTGGTGGTTACTGATGCCGACCAACCTTAGTTGGTTTGCTGAATATATATAGAGAAAAGAATTTTTCTGACCAACAGTCCGTTGGAGATAATATCATAACTGATGCAGATTTCCTTGGAACTGAATATATGATAATAAATATTTTGCCGAGCTCCATGCTGAGATGAATATAAAATATGCATCCGAATAGATATAAAGAATGATTCAGAATAATAATAAAGTGTCTCGCTGATCTGTCGAGGAAAAATTGCATAATGCCGAACAAGAATAATATTTTTCAGAACATAAGAACATGTTCGAGTAAGTTGTCGGGCCTGAATATAAATAGGAATGACCTAGACCAACTGTCCATTTGGGGTGAAATAAATGTTGCAGATCTCTTCGGAACTGAATATACATAATCAATAAATATTTTACCGAGCTCCATGCTGAGATGAATATAAAATGGTTATAGAGAATGATCCATGCTTGAGCATAGTTCAAATCAATCAATAGTGCCTCACTGAGGTAGAATTTCATAATGTCGAGCAATGATAATAAGATGGTTTCCGAGCATTCGTTGGCACTGAATCTTGTACATGTGGAATTTAATAAGTTGCTCGAACATTTGTGGAGGCTAAATAAATTAATCATGAGAATAATTTAATCATCCAATCAATATATGATATGTATTTGCTCGGGTAATAAAATATCAAAACATAAAATAATATGTTATGCCGACTCCGTGTGTCAACGTGAGCAAATTTTTATAAAAAATGCTATATATTTTTCTCTTAAGCAAAAGACCCAATATAAGTTGGTGCGAAAAATTTATTCTAAGATAAAGGTTTGGACTATATTTTATTCAGCTTTAAAAATTTATTTTATTAGAGAGGTGTGAATTAAAAAATATTAGGGAGCAATGGTAATGATTTTGACTTTGTCAAAATTAATAATCTGGGCAAATAAATTTACCATTTTTCCATTCAAGCACTCGTCTTGGCCGCCGTTGACCAGAATTTAGACCATTGTTGGATTACTTAGAAGCCTTTGTTCTGGTTCACCCTTTGTTGCTGACTAGGTAACTGGTGCCAACCAGCAGTGGATGTCAACGACCAGTGTTGAATATTATCGACCAGCGATAGGAGGCCAGGAACACCTCAAGCTATGTAATACCTGTCACCAATCAACAAATTGGAGATGGAGACCTGTTGCAAAGTTACTGCCGACCTGGTGCCAACTAAGAAATTATGGTCGCCGATCGATGTAGATGATCCAGAGATGTCATCGAGTAATAGGTGGTCCGGAGCTGGTGCTAACCAATATATAAGACCAGTAATTGATTTCATCGACCTGCTGTATGAGTATCCGACCAATAATTGATCCCACCGACCAATATTTAGGAGTTCTCAGTTGTAGAATACATGGTGCCGACCAAGAAGTAAGTGGTCCCCGGCCAGCAGAGCGATTTCGCCGACCAACTTTGTTCAAGCCGACCAAGATGATTTCCAACCACATAGTGGTTTGATGCCAACCAGAAGTATATGATCTCCGTCCAATTATAGAGGTATTTGATCTTCATATAATCCTCTAATACAATCCTCTAACAGTAAACGATGATGTTAACAGACCAAAAGAGCTTTAAACATATTCTTCAGCTGAATTCGGGCATTAGAGAAGAAATTTCAGACGTGTTTACAGGGCCGTTCCAATTTTTTGTCGACGATGTATGTGATCACCATCCAATGATAATCATGTCTGAGCAATAATAGAGCAAAAATCTATGATGCCGATCTTTATATATGGTCGTTGATCTGATCAATATGTTGATGGGTCTTCGCACCTTGCCTCCGTCCAAAAAATCGTTCGGAGGAGTTGTCGACTACTAGAAGATGAGCCGGTGATGGTGTTGCTGATTTTGGAGCCAACCTCCTTGCGCCTAATTGTTCAGAAAAATCAGATGGATGAAGATCCAACTTCATCATCTTCGTAAGATGAAAATCCATTCCTCATGATCGAATTTGCAACGATCCGGGGTCAAAACTAGACTTTTCTGTAACCTTGTGGCTTTTGAGAGTGGAATCCATAGATGTTTCTGAGGTTTAATCATTGGTCTAGGGATTGAAATTGTAAGAAACGTCTATTTGAAGATCTGGTGTTTTAGAGTTCAAATTTTTTAGATCTGGCCTGTTGAATATTATTTCTCTGTACATGTTATGGGATACAAATCGCCCTTTTTTTTCAATTGCGTGTTGTGTGTCAAGATAAAATAAGCGGATTATTGGTAACTATTATTAGAATCCATATTTTCAACGTTTCAGATGTATCGTTATGAAAAATAGATAGCTTTATGCAGATCCTAAGAAATACACGAGATTCATTATAAAAATTGTCTAAAATTGACACAAGTGATTGATAAATATAGTTCCTTAAAGGAAACGTTGCAGTTGCCACCTCTGAAGACAGAGAATCGTTTTAGATGTTTATTCCCGATAGAAAAATTAGATATGGGAATTAAAATATCATATCTAATCCAGTAAACATATCTGCTGTAGAGGATTTAAAAATACAAATTCTTGTTTTTGACGTACTGAAAAAGCTTTTGCGTGAAACTGTCTTTTCATCCCCCATAATTATGAGACAATTTAGATACATATTGGGTTTCCAGAAATTGATGCAACCCACGTTTTAAACGTATTTGTTCAAAAAAAATTTAAGAGGATCATATGCATAAGGGCTGGTACAAAACTAATGATTCTGAAATTCCATGTTTTGCATATCCCCAAAATATATCACAAAATTTGTGCATATAAAAATTATGAGTGAATCTAGAGATATATGTACAACATATAATTGATTATAAGCAAAGATAGAGAGAACTTAGCGTATGATGATAATCTTCATCTCTTCTAATAATAAAGAAAGAATTCTTGTGTCGAATTCCCATAGACGGCGCTAATCTATTGAAGACAGAAAATGGCCTCTGCCATTTTAGTGGCATCAACAGCAGATAAATGATGAGGATGAGATTGAAGATGAAGATAAACATTCACATCAAATATATAAGAGACAAAAGGTTTTAAAGTGGTTCGGCTATGAATAAAGCCTATGTCCATTGTTATTTTATTCCCAGGGGTTTACAATAGCACAATATGGTGGAGAGAGAGAGATGGGGTGTGTATCTTGTGTATCGCGTCTCTTACTTGTCCCTTTGGCTAAGGGAATGCATGTATTTATAGTAATGGGAGTCCAAGAGATGGAATGTCTTTATACATTCAGACATTTACATCTATATACAATGAATGTAACTATTGGTCTTCAAAACATTGTATCTATATATAATGAATGTAACAAGGGTTCCATGACCGTTGGTGAGTCTTCTTGGGTGGTTGGTCTTCCTTGAGTTGGTTGGTATGCCATGCGTTGGTTGGTATGCCGACCAACTCTCCTCGGGTGCCGATCAACTCTCTTCGGGTGCCGAGCAAGTATAAATATTGTCACGTGGGATGACAGGTGTCCTTTTCTGATTGGTCCACGTAGATGGATAAATTTTTACGTCAATAATAGCCAAAGGGAACATCAATTACATTATAATACTTGCAAATATATTACTTTCCATATCTACTTTGGGAGGGTAGTTATTGTTTTCAGTCGATAGGATTAAATTTGGCTTAGGTTTTTATTTTGTATTGGAATAGACAAAGGGGGAGATTTGTAAGAGTAAGTTTTGTAATTGCTCATATTTTATTTTTTTTGTTTGGCGTATCTCGTTACACAAACATGGAACCTTCACGACTTCTCGAGACTTGAAGACAATGTTGAAGACTTTTAAAGAATAGAAGAATTGTTCATCTCAACACACTTGGAAGGAGTTGTGATATTGACTGGTAAAAGGTTTATTAATTATCTTCGGGGTTTGAGAATTGTTAAATAGGATTTTTATTTAAAAGGACGTTTGTTGTTTTATAGAAAAAATTACCAAAAATTTGACGCCTCGTTCGAACGAGACTTAGCGTCATTCGAACGAGATGGTTCAAACTTCAAACGTCCCACTTTTCATCGTCCTCCCGAATGTGGTTTGAAGGCATCATTTGATCTTAGTTCGAATGAAATCATACATGTCATTCGAACGAGGTACATTTCGTTCGAAGAACCGGGAGAAAATTTATTTCTTAAGGAAATCTAATTCAAATGTTTTATACTTATCCTATTTTAACCAACATTTTTTTATAAATAGTCTGAATGAGATTATAATTTTTAAGAACTCTTTTCATAAACAAAAATACCTCTTTTGAGTTCTCTTTTGTGATCAAACACCTCCATAAACATTCCAAACCCCTTCAAATAATTTTGATCACTTTACCAATTCACGAAGAAGGCTTATTTCTTATAAAACTTTGTAGAGAGAAATCTCTACTACTAAATTGTGAAGCTTAGTTTTCATTAGTGAAGATAACCAAGGCTGATCGGTGCATACCGAGGGTAGATAGCTACCTGTGGATGGCTCTGGATCGAGTTGGATTCAACTGAAGCTTTTTAAGACTCTGTGTGTCTCATTTAGATTTTCTCAATTTTTTAAGTCGATTGTCGTTCAAAATATTTAATAGTGTTGAATGCAAGGTTTTGCCCTTTTAAGGGATTATTTCTCTTCACTTGTGTTGATTGCATGCTTAATTTGAAAATTGAAATTGAAAAATCTTGTATGCACAACTAATTTAATTGAAGATATAATTTGATAAAAAAAATTTATTCTTGTGTGGCAATTTATTTTACAAATCAGTCCATTATTCCACTTGAATTCTTGACAACTCAAAAGAAGAAAAAGTGGGTGATAATTTCAGGTAGAAAAATACCCATAGTGGGATCTGAAGAATTTTATTGACGTTGTCGAAGAAGGGAAAGTTGTTCAGAATTAAATTTTATATTATCTGGTATTTTTTTTAATTTTTTCTCAGCACTTTTATTTGTTTTGATGAAAAACCCATTAATTTTTTTGAGTTTCTTCCAATGACATGTGTCAGAATATCATTGGTCCACATCACATTCCATATTTATGATACAAAACTTATTTTTATTTATTGTTAAAAGACCTATCTTGTGTGGATAAACTACTCGATGCTTGTAAGTTTTATGCTCTTACAATTGACATCGTATGTGGAAAAACTACCGCTTAGTTCAATCTCACTAGTCAACTCTATCTTCCCATTGTTGTATTATGGACAACATGCTAGAGAACCACCATAGTAACCATAATTTCTAGGAGAACAATTATGTATCACCCCGATCGTCCCGCGTCAGTCTTGTGAACCAATATCATCATGATGATAATACTTCTTCCTCCATTTGACCTCGCGAAGATCAATATGATGGCAGCTATGTGCACCTCATCATAGATAGATCTCAAGGATGACAAGCGCCTATGGAGAAAGTATCAATGAGTAGTAAAGAATTTCATGCCAAATATAGGAGGTGGACGACTAGCTTCAAAGCCGAATGGCAAAGATAGAATGGGAGCTCCAATGCTAAAAGTGCAGACACGATGATGTTTGTACCCCTAGTCTGTAGACAAGTAAATCTTGCATCCGAGAAATAATCATACATCGTTAAAGCACGAGATCTCCCTATAGTAAATATGGAGTCGGTTCCCATAGGCACAAGGGGGAAAGAAAGATGAGACATGGAGTTTTATTCGTAAGAAATTATATGGAAGGGCCACTTGGGCGGGAGCTCCTATAACCCAAGAGTTATCTCATTGAGATCCCGTAAACCAGGTGATGTCTTTATTCACCCATGCTATGGATGAGGAAAATCCCCATAAAAAGTTTTCAGGACGCTGTTTCAAAATGTATAATACAAAGACGGAACTAACAATGTCTGTCCATTGGTACCGAGAGTCTATGATCCTTAAAATCAATAATGAGATGCTAATGTGCATGGATTTTCCTTCCATTTTAGGGGACGTTTCCTAAAAGTAGTTCAAAAAGCCAATGGTCAGGTCCATTAGGAATTTTAATTAGTTGGTTGAGGCCTTCACTACTCATTTCATCACAACTAGTTCATATCCGAAACAGTTGGACACTCTCCTCATGCTGAAGGAGAAATCACTGAAAACCATTAGAGAATACACATAGAGTTATTGGGAAGTATACAATGAGCTAGAGGATTGTTCAGAGATATTCACAACAACTTCTTTGAAAATAGGATACCCTAGTGACTTCATATTATACTAGTCCCTGGAGAAAAATGAGGCTACTAGATTTGACCTCATGCTTAGATTGAAAAAGGATCATATTGTATCCAATCTTAGATTTAGCTGCATGCATGTGTGTGTGTGACATAAATTTTTTGTATGAGAAACAAATAATCATGCAATAAGCACAAGAAAAAAATATATGAGGAAAACCCCCACTTAGGGGTGAAAAAACCTCAGTGCATCCTAGTCTGTCATTCAATTTGAAAAGAAATTTTATACAAACGCAATAAGGTAACTCCCTCCTTTTCCTTAATAAGAAGTTGCCTATGGACGTTAAAAATCTCCCTCATTTCAATGAGTGATCCACTAAAAACTCCATCTAGCGAACATATATGTAGTGTAGATATGGGTGGGAATTCCATCCCTATTCGGTAAAAAAAAATCCATCAAGCGAACATGAAAGTCATGTTCTCCATCCTTGGATCGTACCACGAATCATTTTCTTATAGCTAATTTGCCTCATTTTAGATTTGGAGTGTAGATCTTCATATCCATTTTAAAATTGATAGAATGAATCTAGTGTAAGACCCCGTATTTTTATGATATTAAATAATTATGAGATTAATTATTATTGTTGGATTAATTAAATTAAAAAGGTGAGAAATTAATTTGTTAGTTAATTAATCCGGATTAAAATAATTATTAACTAGCGTGCCAAGGGTTAATACTTATTGATGAAAATTATGGTATATTATTGCGTGAATACGTAATATGGAATTATGAAATTTTATAAATTAGCGAGAGTGGGAAATACGATAGTTTGGTATATTATGTCGGGATGCGCGAGTGAGTCGAGTCGGGACTAATTTAATGGATTAAAGAAGTGAATTAATTTTTTAGTAACTCCTATGGTTATTTCGAGTGCGCCATTGAATCCGGAAGGGTTGAGATACTCAGAAAACTTTGCTCGGGTGTTCTATTTGGACTCTGAAATATTTTTAGGCCTAACCGACACTCCATAAGGGTATTTTTATCCTTTGAATTTTTGGGGAAACATTATGGACGAAAATTAAAGAAAATAAATAAGGTAAACGTGAGGGAGAAAGGGTCTATCAGTTCCAAACCTACAAGAGATAAAAGAGAGAGACACAGAGGAAGGAAGGAGGAGTCCATAGGTGTTCTTGGTGCATAACTCAAGGACTCATATCACAAATCCCACCAAAGCGTAGATCGGAAGACGAGGAACACGTCAATGCTGTAAGGACATATTTTCATAGGCCCGTTATCAATTTATTATGTCATATACCGCTACACCGTCGAAGAGCATTCAAGAGACATCTACATCAAAGACGGATCCGAATTACTCAAGTTCTTCATCATTCAAAACTCCGCGAAGTTTACTTTGGCAAGGTTATGTTTTAAATACCTTAACTTTTCACTTAGAGCTTTTGGGATATTTTTACAAAATATTTTCTAAGTGTTGAAGCGGGCCTTGATTTTGACGCCCAGGTCGTTCGCGCGAGATCAGCATCTCATTTGAACGAGATTGGAAGTCGCACAATGTCGTTTGAACGACATGCGTCCTTCGTTTGAGTGATATATGCTTCTCGTTTGAATGAGCTCGGATTTCGAGGCGATGCATTTATGTATAAATACTTATTAAATGGTAACGTTTTCATTAAGAAGTCACAGCGTTTTGACGAACAGAAATACTGTGAAAGCATAATCCTTTTTTGGCTTCTTCCTTTAGGGTTTTAATCCTTTTTGTTTTCAATTCACAAAACTCCCATATGCTTTAGTGAATTTTTGGTGTTTAAGAACAACTTTGCTTTTGTTCAACCTCTGTGGAGAAGGGATCTCCATATTTGATCGGTGGATACCGAGCGTAGTCATTCTGCGTGTGGACGAGCCGAAGACGGCGAACCGACGCCTGGAGGGTATTTCGCTGTCTCTCGTATCTTTGAAGATTTGCTGAAGGCACCGTGCATTAGACACTTGTGGGAGATTATCAGGTTGTATGTAAGTCAAATATCTTGTGAATTTTTCAAAATGTTTATAAAAGGTTTTTACCCGAAAGGGTTTTTTTTCTATATCGGTCGTTGTTGATGTAAAAAATTAGATCGCTCTAATTATTCAATCACAGATAAATAAATAAGACAAAGAATTTTAAAGTGGTTCAGCCTTATATGAATGGCCTACGTCCACTGTTATGTTATTGCTGAGTGTTTGGGAATTCTCGATTACAAGGGCTATCAAGAAATTTCGATCCCCTTGAATGAGGGTGATACAAGGTATTTATAGCCCTTAGGCTGTATATGAAAGGGTGATACATTAAATGATATACATATGAAAGAGTAACTCATTTAATGCTCTTCAAGCGTGTGCGTCAAGATGATAATCATTCAATGAATAGTTGAACTGTTGATTATCTGGCAATCAATGCTGTGGTCGAGATGCAGCTCGAACCGCCTTAGTTGCTCATCGTCCGAGAGTTCCTCGGAGTACAAGAGTTCCTCGGAGGGCTGGTGTTGCTCGGAAGACCGGTGTTCCTCTGAGTACACCTGTTGCTTGGAGTGAGTATGTTGGTCGGGGGAATGATCTTCCTCGTTGCTATTGTGCCACGTAGATTGACACGTGTCTTCTTATTATTCGTCCACATCATCATCATAATAATTTTGGTATCAACAGAAGCCCCCAATGTTTCATATTTCGAACTTTGAGGAGTATGGAACATTCTTTCTCGGTATATGGCAATATTAAATGACCTTCCTGGGTTTTAGGAGCCTTTTCTTCGTATTTGAATTTCCTTCCAAATTCGCAGAATCCGCCTTTTTTGCATTTTTATAAGCGCTTCGATCTTCGTGCACTTTTTGTCCTTTTAGCCGCCGATAGTGTACTAGTTTCCTTTTTGTAATCATTTCTTTCGCCGTTTCCCAAGGCAAAGTATTTAAGCTTCAGAGGCAATCCCATCGTCTTCTACCTTTTCAATTTCTGCTTTCGAGTTTTCTATAGCTTTTCTCTCTCCTGTGCGTTCATCCCTTTCTTCGTTTGTTTGTCAACAAATCTCCTTTTTCCTGTAAGATTTTCTTCCTTCTTCTTCATTTCTTTTTATTCATCATGGTTTATATTATCGAATCTCTTGAGAAATTCCGTTCTGACTTTTCTATTCCTTCTTGGGTAACTTTGGAGAGTCTTTCTGAGCCTTCAAATTATTTTAATTTGGCTGAGGGACATTGGTTCCCTAGCCTTTTTATTGTTGAATGTGGATTTTCTTTTCCACCGAACCCTTTGTGTTTAGAGTTCTGTCAGTATTTCGATGTTGTCCATGGAATTTGCATCGAAGAGTTGCAGACGAGCACATCAGGTCTGCTTCATATTTGTTGCAGTACAGGAGCTACACATCATCCTTTACTGCTCGTCCTGTGGTCAGCATTAGTGAGCCATTGCCAGCTTCTGAGGAATATTCACCAGAATCTCACATTCCTCTAAGTCAGAAGATGGGCAAAAGAAGAGTTCCTGCTATCTTCGAGGAGACTTCCTCTGCTGGAGATGGAAAGAGAAGCAAGAATGATGTCCCAAAGGGGATAAAGAAAGTAGATGCTGCCCCTTCTGTTGCTCCTCAGAAGGCTGTCGAGAAGCCCCCAATGGCTCCGAGCAAGAAAAGTGCACCTGTGGAAGTGGTCCCAACCAAAAGTTCTTTGGTTGAAACTTCTGAAGTGCCATTGAGGAGATTGAAGAAATCCTCCTCGGTTACTTTGACTGAAACCATTCCCCAGCTCCAAGCTAGTGGAGCTGGTGTCCCAACCATTATTCCCCCGAGTTCTGCAATTAACTCGGTAAAGACTTGGACTATTCCTGAAGTCCAAGGAATTGAAGAAAACATGTCTAGGGATATGATGACTTCCCTAGATACTCATCACATTGCATCAATAAGTTTCTTTTATCCTGAATTTTTCTTTCTTTCAGTCAATATATGTATCTCGGCACTGACTTGTCATTACCTTCTTTTTCAGCTGGTGAGTTGCTTTAACACCATAGTGAAGAAAGATGAAGCCATCAAGGCTTCCAGCTCCTCGTCTGGAGTAGAGGATGCTTTCCAGGGCTTGGCCCAATCTTTGAAGGATTCTCGTAAAAAATATGACGAGGATAGGGGTGAATGGGAGAAGAAGATGGCTGCGTCTGAGGCAGAGAAGATACAGTTGGGAAATAAGGTGAAGGACTTGGAGAGAGAGAATAAAAAATATGCCGAGAAGCTCACAAGTTTTGGGGAGCTTGAGAATAAGTTGAAATCAGCTGAGGAAGAGCTGACCCTTTTGCGAGAAGTAAACGCCAGAAGGAGGTGGTGGAGGCTAAGTTGAAAGCCACCGAGGATCTTCTATCCGAGAAACTCTCCTCGGAGAAAATGAAGAGAAAAATGGCTGTGAAAAAATCCTTTCGAACTGGTTGGGACAACGGATGGGATAGGACGGTCGCAGCAATGATGACCCAGGTGCAGTATGGGAGTTTAAAATACTTTCGAGATGGTTGGGTTGCTGCCTTGCAAGAATTGAAAGTGAGCGAGGACTCTGAATTATTTCAACAACATCTTCCTGGCCCTCCTCCTGTAATTGAAGATGAGGATGAAGACGAAGCTGCATCTGAAGAGTCTTCAATGACAGTGTATGATCAAGTCCTTGCTCCACAACCCAACCAGACAATCACCGAGGAGATTTCGTCCTTGCCTGCTCCTCCTGAACAAGTCCCAGCTTCTGCCAATCAAATCATTGTTCCCACCGAGCAACCAAGCTCCTCGTCCCGGCCTCCCGAGAAAGTCTTGGGAGACAAGGAAAAGGTATGACGTTGTTCGGTATTCTCTTTCTATTTTTCTTTTACTTGTACTTTGTATTCTGAACGATGTACTCTTTTTGATGATGTAATAAAATCACCTCTTTTTGCTCCTCTACATTGTTGATGCTCTGTCTGCTTTTTATTAACTCTTGCCTTCTCTTCTTTACTAGTTTGTGGCTAAAATAGAATTATTATCTGCCAATGATACAAAGTTGATGCAGCAATGCCATGAATATTATAAGGCTGGTCACACAGAATTGAGTGTATCAGAAGTTGCTGACATCCTCGGTCATGATGCTTCAGAGCAGGCAGTAGAAGCTTATCAATACCTGAAGGGCTTACTTGATCGAGCTGTGGCCAATAACGTGGCTTACTATGACATGATCGAGGAGCTTCAATATACTCTAGAAGATCTTCAGACTCAGTACAAAGAATCAACTGCCCTTCTGCACGAGGGGTATGAAAAGAGGTATCAACAGCTTTCTGCCGAGACAGGCCATAAAAAGATCCTTGTTGGGTACGATATCAGGGAGAGAACCCTAAAAGGTGAAGTTGAAGCTTGTAGACAGATTGCCGAGCTGCTAGAGCAAGAAAATAACAATTTGCAGAAAGAGCTGGCACAGTATAAGTCTACAGCATCTTCTTCAACAGCTGTAATCCCAGTGACCGACGAGGGATTTTCCTTTCTAGAGGTTGAGAATGCCAAATTAAGGCAAGAGTTGGATACCTTGAGAAGATCTGGTACTTCTGCTGTTACTCGGGGACGAGGAAGAGGTTCTTGTGGTCGAGGAAGAGCTGCTCAGAATGTCATCGAGGAACCAAGTTCTCGACCTGCTTGGGGAGGATCAAGAGCTCTTAGTAGTAATGTTGAAGAAGCTCGTACTGGATCAACGTTGGAAACTCAAGCGTTCCAATTGAATGCAAAAAATCGGGCTTTGTTTGAATTGTCCAAGAAAACTAGAGAATTGGAACAAGAACTCTCTGCCAAGAAATCAGAGTTGGAGAATAATGGACTTTTCATCCAGAGTCTTCACGAGAAGCTTGAGAGGCTAACATTTCAATTCCATAAACAGCCCAGGGAGTTTTGGATGGATGGATATAATGAGGCACTATTCCATTTAGATGCTCGTATCCAGAATGCCAATAATGAGGGCTACAAACAAGGCTGGCTGAATGCCTTATGTGTGTTGAAACTCAAGCAGGGACACTATTTATGGGACTACTATGATCCTGGATTGCTTGACTTGCCTGTGCCACCGTTCAAGTTGGACATGGAATGGATACCAGCTCGTGCCATTCCTCGGAGCTTAATTGCAAATTATCTTGGTGACTACAGTTTGCATTCTCAGTTTGAAGTATCTCGTCCTGAGCATCTGCTAGATCGTCCTTCTGTGATGAACGTTAGAATGCTGAAGGACTTGAACTTTATTAACTCTCCTCAGACTTTAAAGGATCCGCCTGCTGGCGAGGAACATTTTTCAAAAGCAGAGGGAAAAAAACCAATAGAGTATGGATCTCAATGTAATAGTTAGTACACATATGTAACTTGTAATTCGTTTTGAATTGTAATGAAAGGCTTTTATTTTCTGTTTGCAAATCTGTATTGCTATTGTCTTGTGATTATCAGACATTCTATATTTGTGCTTGCATAACAATATTGTATGGTTCCTCGACCAACTTAGTAATAAAAAAAATTACAAGTATTAGTAATATTGCTCGATCACTTAATAATAAAGTAATGAGTATAAAAATGTTAAAAATTCTTCCAACCAACCAAGGTTGTTAAATTTTGTTCGTCGACCAATTATAGTTAGTGAGAGTTTTTATCCCTGACTAGCTATACTTGGTAAATTTTTGTCTTTTTCATAAAATGTGCCCGACCAACTAAGGTCGATGATTTTTCCTCTTCGACCAACTACAATTAGTGGGTTTTTACCCCCGACCAACTATACTTGGTTCAGTTTGGAATATTTGTTCTTCGAGGAACTTTTATGTAATAAACTTACTTTCCGACCAACATAAGTTGGCATTTGAGATAATATCTTACTTCTCGACCAATATAAGTTGGCATTTGAGTGCATATTTTGCTTCCTAACCAACCGAGATTGGCCTTTCGTCGATCATCTTGTGTTCTTGCTCTTTTACCAACCGGAGTTGGTCTGAGTTCGAACTATCATGTCCACTAGCTCTTTTACCAACCTGAGTTGGTCACGCTAGTGTACGCCTCCTAACCAAAGGAGTATAGTTTGTTCTCTCCCTTTTACCAACCGGAGTTGGTCGTGGGTTTGAACTATCATGTCCACTAGCTCTTTTACCAACCTGAGTTGGTCACACTAGTGTACGCCTCCTAACCAAAGGAGTATAGTTTGTTTTCGCCCTTTTACCAACCGGAGTTGGTCGTGGGTTTGGACTATCGTGTCCACTAGCTCTTTTACCAACCTGAGTTGGTCACACTAGTGTACGCCTCCTAACCAAAGGAGTATAGTTTGTTCTCGCCCTTTTACCAACCGGAGTTGGTCGTGGGTTTGAACTATCGTCTTCTTTTTACTGCCGAGCAGCGTAGTTTTAAACACACTAGTATTCCCCGAAAAACTTTCAATAAATGGAGAGAAGATTGTGAAATATCATCGTTTTATTCATATTGATGGAACTGCTTTACATTTTACATCACTGATAATACTTGCGTAGGTGTTCAGCATTCCATGCATTCTTAAATTCCTCTCCTTCTAGAGTTGCTATTCGGTAAGTTCCTAGTCGGACAACTGCAGTAACTCGGTAAGGTCCATGCCAGTTTGCTTCCAACTTATTGTGCTTCTGAATTACATTCTTTAGCACATAATCTCCTTCTTTTAAGTCGCATTTTTTTACCCTCTTGTTGAAGAACAGGGATGTTTGCTGTTGATAAGCAGCATTCCTAATGGTTGCCTCTTCTCTAGCTTCCTCGAGCATGTCCAAATCTAATCTCCTCATCAAGTCGCTGACTGGGGAATTGAAATTCAGCACTCTGTGGGTTGGAAGACCCAACTCGGCAGGTATTAAAGCCTCACTTCCAAATGCCAGCATATATGGTGATTCTCCAGTTGCTGCTCGGGGAGTTGTTCGGTAAGCCCACAATACTGACTGTAGCTCATTAATCCAATTAGCTTTAGCCTCACTTAGCCTCTTCTTCAAACCATTTAGTAATGTTCTGTTCGTCACTTCAGTCTGCCCATTGCTTTGAGGATGGCCTGGTGCTGAATGAACTTTCAAAATGTTTGACTGATGACAATAGGCGGCAAACTCCTCGTTATCAAATTGTGTTCCATGGTCTGTGATGAAGGCATGAGGGAGACCATATCGGCAGATGATGTTCTTCCAAATGAATTGGTATACCTTCTCGTATGTCATATCAATAAGTGTCTCAGCTTCTACCCACTTAGTAAAATAATCCACTCCGACGACGAGGCACTTAAATCTTCCTCGGGTCGTTGGCAGTGGTCTGTGACACCCCGACTAATTAAATACCGGGTAGCTACTCCTTTATTAAATTAATTCAAAATGCCAAGTTGGTTCAGTTAATAGCATCACTGTCGAAAACATTTTAATAATTACTAACCACCTAGTATTTAAAAAGTAAGTGCCAAATTTTAAGCTAAGTCTGATTAACATGCAGTAAAAGAATAATGAAAGAATAACAACCATTTACTATAATGAAGTAATGAATAACCAACAACATAAATATAAATCCGAAGGAAAACTCCTCACAACAATCCCACAACTGAAAAATAATACGACAAGTCTGAATCCTGAATAATTACATGCCAGAAGTCTGAATAACTGAAATAAATGAATTGTCTCTAAAAGAAAAGGGCGACATGCCCTACAACTGATAACTGAAGAATATCGAGTCAAGATAGATGAAGCGTCTACAAGAAAAGTACTGTAACTTCCACAAACGGCTACAGCTCGTCACCTGAATGAGAATCCTAAGCATGGTGTCCTTGTGGCTGGGCACCTAAAATGGTTTTTACAAAAAAAATAGATTTGAAAGCAAATGGGTCAGAGCCCGAAAGTGGAAATCATTTTAAAAACGTCAAGTGTTTTAATAACATTAAAACATTAAATGCAAAATACATGTTAGGACGTGCACTCACATGAAATTCTCACCTCTCGACTACATGTGCACTCCTAACGTACCGTACCCATCTATAAGACATCCATATCTAACCAAACCGTAATAAGTTCTACCCCTTGCTACTCGATTCTCATATTACATTCTAGCGTTATCAAATAAATAGAGGGCTTTACTTACTCTCAGATTCTCAATTAGAAATACCATTCACTATCAGTTAACCCGTTTTGTTTTCTCAAATCATTACCATAATATTATTCACAATACTAATCGTGAAAGTTCCCATTAAATAAGTGTATATTATTCACATCATAAATATACAATACAAGCACCCAGAGACTAAGCTGCGGTGCACACATACTCTACTATCCATCCCGGTACATCACGTACATAAGGATCACGTATTCCGAATCTCTCAGGAATCGTTCTCAGATAACAACATCACAAATAATGGAGGCGAACACAGTCACATCACATGGGTCACGCACATACCTGCGCTCCCACGATCAACAGACTTATTACCATCCCAATAAAAGTCCTTCTCTGACCTATGTTCATCGAGGTAACCAATCTAAATCCGGGCAACACAAGGATTAGAAGGCCCTAAGCGAACGTAAACCTCCCGTGATAGCAAGTATGGTAGGTATGTCATACACATAAAATCAATACATATATTAAGTATTCACACATCTTAGTAATCACCATAATATATTGGTGGTACACTTCTCATTTTCTTACCGACATATAATACTACACAATTTATATGTTCCCGATTAATATAATAAATTAGGCCATCAATAGTTCTCGCAACGTAATAGACACTCACGTCCTACTTCATATTTTCCCTTAGGTTCAAACTACACTTCTAAGTTTGACTCCTAATTATATCCCAAACATCCCAAATGTAACAATTAGTCATCAAGGGAAGGTTATCTCTACATATACACAAGTTTACGGGACACTCGGGATCAAAACAGGCTAAAAAGCCTAAACTGTCAACTCGTTCGAAGTCTCGTTCGAACGAGGCTGTTCGAACGAGAGTTCGTTCGAACGAACTGGGCCTTCTAACGAGATCTCGTTCGAACGAAAGTCTTCGAACGAACATCCCTCTCGTTAGAACCCAAACTGTCAACTCGTTAGAAGCTCGTTCGAACGAGCTCGTTCGAACGACCTGGCAGGTCTTCTAACGAGTGGCCAGATTCGAGCCCAGAAATTCCTATCTCGTTTTTTCCAACTTTCTTCACTCCTAATCCCACATAAAAATCATTCCAACATCATTTTAAGGTTCCTAATTCGTACTAAACATTCATAGATCATAATCAAACGTTTATATAGGGCCAACTCGTATTAAACATCATCAAATCTTCAAATCCCTTTATTTATCCCCAAATTATATGAACATGAACCCTAACATTTATAAATCATCAATGAGCCTAATAAAATCTGTTTTTGTTTCGTCCAAGATATAATATCATTAGAATAAACATCTAAATACCAATCTACATGCGATTCCTCATCAAAATGAAATTTCTACTTCCAATTTAAATGGGTTTTTCATTAACTCCCAAGAACAATACAATTTAATTGAATTTCCTACGCATGGAAGAAGCATTCTCTATAAAAACGAAATTAAATCACTTGCCTTATTTGAATCTCTGAATTTGAGGATGAATCTTGAAGGTTGGATTGCCTTCTCTCTCTCTCCGCAGAATCCTTCTCTTTCTCTCCCTCTCTACAAGTTCTTCTCAAGGTGTTAATGGAGGTGAGGTTGGTTTTTGCCAAGTTATAAAGTTTCTAACTTCTCCCGTAGCCCACTACCTAAATTGGGGTTGCAAATGGCTTAGTAGGTTAATAGTAAGTCAGATTTTTAACTCTAATTTTCGTGGGTTTTAATTACCCAATTTTCGAAATTACCTAAATGCCCTTATAAGTTACCGGTATGGCTCAATAATTCCCCGGGACCCAAACTTAACCCCCGGCTAGTGTTTTCTGACTATTTCGACCCTTCCGGACGCGTTGGCGCACTCAAAACGACCATACGGTTAATATAACTAAAATTCACTTTTTAATTAAAATAAATATTTCCCTGACGCGACTGTCACACGCGTCTCAATAAAATTTTCCAACTTGCCGTATTTCAATCTCACGATAAATTTCATACTTCAATATTCATATATAACCATATATGCACATTATATTCAAATACCAACTCGCATCTCGCTAGTATTTTAATCCGGATTAATTTCTAATTAATACGCATTTAATTTAATTAATCCCATAAATAAATATCACAAAAATACGGGGTATTACATACTTCCCCCCTAATAACTGAATTTCGTCCCGAAATTCGGAACTAGAAAGTACCTGGTAAGAACAACTCTGGATAACGTTCGCGCATCTCATCCTCGCGCTCCCATGTGGACTCCTCAACATTATGATGTCGCCACTGAACACGCACTAACGGGACTATCTTTGACCGCAGTTTTCGCTCACTTCGGTCCAAAATAGCAATCGGCCCCTCCTCGTAGGAGCTATTAGGCTGGAGATCGATGTCCTCCAAAGCAATGTGAGAATTAGACAAATCGTCTCTAAGATATTTCCTTAGCGAGGAAATATGAAATACATCGTGAATCCGATGCAAATGCTCCGGTAATCCAAGTCTATACGCAACCGGTCCAATCCGCTCAATAATAGGAAATGGTCCCACATATCTCGGTGCCAACTTCCCTTTCTCCCCGAAACGCATAATCCCCTTCATAGGAGATACTGTGAGCAAATCCTGGTCCCCTACTTGGAACTCTCTGAAGAACCTCTTCGCATCAGCATAGCTCTTCTGCCTGTCCTGAGCTACCCGAATGCGACTCCGAATCAATTCTATCCTTGCCGAATTATCCTGAATCACTTTCGGCCCTAGTAGTTTGTTGTCCCCCACCTCCAACCAACATGCTGGGGAACGACAAGGTCTACCGTACAACGCCTCAAATGGAGCCATGCCAATGGTGAACTGGTAGGAGTTGTTGTAAGCAAACTCTACCAGTGGAAGATACTGCTCCCATCCACCCCCAAAATCAATGATACTCATACGTAGCATGTCCTCCAACATTCGGTTTGTACGCTCCGTTTGCCCATCGGTCTGTGGGTGATACACCGTACTCAACCGCAATTCCGTGCCCATGGCCTCCTGAAAACTCTCCCAAAATCGTGAAACAAATATCTTGTCTCGGTTAGACACGATATTTAAGGGCACACCGTGAAGTCTCACTATCTCTGAAATAAAGAGCTGGGCATACTGTCCCGTAGTGTAGTCTGTCCTTACGGGTAGGAAATGAGCGACTTTGGTCAGCCTGTCCACAATTACCCAAATGGAGTCGTGACCTCTCTCTGACGTAGGCAACCTCGTGATAAAGTCCATGGATATGCTCTCCCACATCCACATCGGGACTTCTAATGGCTGTAGAAGTCCTTCCGGTCTCTGATGATCCACTTTTACAAGCTGGCAAGTGGCGCATTTAGAAATAAACACGGCAATATCTCTCTTCATCCCGCTCCACCAATACTGTCGTCTCATGTCTTGGTACATTTTGTCCCCACCAGGATGTACCGCGAACCGCGAACCGTGAGCCGTGCGACTCTGCCATCACCGCGTGCCGCAATTCCTCCCCTTCCGTAACTACCAATCTCCCATTGAAGCGTAATCCCCCGTCTGAGCTAACGATATAGGATTCAGCTCCCTCTGCTAGTAATCGAACTATCAGCTCCTGACGGAACGAGTCATCTGCTTGTGCCTTTACCACTCTCGTGATAATCTGCGGCGTAACAGTCATTACTGACATGAATGATCGGGCCACTGCATCCTGGTGTCCCAATTCTTTCGACTTTGCCTTCCACACCCCTGCCACCTAATCTACTGGCCTATGGCTCAACACGTCTGCTACCACATTTGCCTTCCCCGGGTGATACTGGATATCGAACTGATAATCCTTCACAAACTCAAGCCACCTTCGCTGCCGCATATTCAACTCCTTTTGCGTGAATAGGTACTGTAGGGACTTGTGGTCCGTGAACAGTCGAAACTTCTCCCCCAAAAGGTAATGTCTCCAAATACGAAGGCCAAATACAACAACCGCCAACTCCAGGTCATGAGTGGGGTAATTCTTCTCGTGAGGCTCTAGCTTACGGGATGCATAAGCAATGGCCTGACTCTCCTGCTGCACTACACCTCCAAGTCCTTGCAAGGACGCATTGGTGTAAACTAAATACTCAACTTTCGGTCTCGGCAATGCTAACACAGGTGATGAGGTCAACTTATCCTTCAATTTATCGATTGCCAACTGACAGGCATCACTCCAGATGAATGGCACACCCTTACGAGTCAAATGTGTCAAAGGACCTGCTATCTTCGAAAATTCCCGAATGAACCTCCTGTAGTATCCTTCTAATCCCAAGAAACTACGGATCTCCGTCGGTGTCGTGGGGTTATCCCCACTCCCTCATCGCGGATACTTTCCCCGGATCAACAGATATCCCCCGGTTGGAAATAATATGTCCCAAAAACTGGACCTCCTTCAGCCAGAACCCGCATTTCTCATACTTTGCATACAGCTCGTTCTGACGTAGTGTCTGCAAAACTTGCCTCAAATGCTCGGCGTGCTCCTCCTCTATATGGGAGTAAACCAGAATATCATCAATGAAGACAATGACAAACTGATCTAGGAAATCTCTGAACACTCTATTCATCAAGTCCATAAACACGGCTGGAGCATTGGTCAAACCAAAAGGCATAACTCGAAACTCGTAAGAACCATATCTCGATAAGAATGCAGTCTTCGAGACATCCTCTTCCCTGATACGCAACTGATGGTATCCCGATCTCAAATCAATCTTTGAGAAGAAAGAAGCTCCTCTCAACTGGTCGAATAAATCATCGATTCGAGGCAACGTATACTTATTCCGTATCGTGACCTTATTTAACTCTCGGTAGTCCACACACAATCTCAGTGAACCATCCCTCTTCTTCACAAACAACACAGGGGCACCCCACGACGAAGTACTCCTCCGTATAAACCCCTGACCCAACAACTGCTCAATCTGATCCCGCAACTCCCTCATCTCAGCTGGAGCCATACGGTACGGTGCGCGTGCTATAGGTCTCGTATCTGGTAATAAGTATATGATAAAGTCTATCTCTCGACTAGGGGGTAATCCAGGTATATCCTGAAATACATCGGCAAACTCTCTAACAACCGGAATCGAATCAAGTGGTATCACCACCTCCTTAGAGGTCTCCTCCTCTATATAGTACAAATGAGTGGACGATCCTCCCTCGGAACGAGGCATCGCCACCAAAAACATCTCCTGCCCGGGAATGGCAAAGATAATACTCCTACTGAAACAGTCAATCATGGCTCGGTACGCAACAAGCCAATCCATACCAATAATGGCATCATACTCGGTCATCACTAATACTAACATATTTGCAGGTAATACCAAACTACCAATCTCTACCCCTACTCCCCGGCATATAAAGAAAATAAGTGACCCACTCCTCAATGGTGAGTCTACACACGTCACTGTGCTCTCTGCTGTGGCTAACAACCCTAAGGCTTTCGCAAAATGTGTAGCTATAAAGTAATGTGTTGCCCCCGTATCAAACAAAACTCGACCCATAGTACCATGGATAGAAAACATACCCTCAATAGCGGGTGGTGCCTGCGGAGCTGCTGCCTGGTGGACATTATAGACACGTCCATACTATATCTGTCCCTACTGCACAGGAACTGCTGGAATGGCTGGAAGAGCTGGCACCTGGGCTGGAGCTGGGAGGGCTGGTGGAAAAAGTGGCCTCTGTGGCTCATGTCAAGCACCCTGTTGCTGCTGCGGGGCCCTGCCCCTATCAGGACAGTCCTGGCATTTATGGCCAGTCTTGCCACAAACGAAACACTTCTCCGAAAAGTTCCCCCCTCTCTGTCCCTGCTGCCCCCGGCCCTGGTGGCCTTTACCGTTCCTCCACTGGCCCTGCTGGCCCTGCTGAAACTGCTGTTGACCATTCTGACCCTACTGGTGCTGATGGACGTTCGGACCTTGATGGCCCTGCCGGAAACCTCCCTGTCCGTGCCTGAAATTTCCTGACCTGAATCTCTTGTGATCCCCCTGCTGGGTACCCTGATCACCCTGCCTCTGCCCCTGAACAGATTGTGCTCCACTGGCACCATTTCCTCAAGTCTTGCCCTGATGGATAGACTCTCCCGATTGCTTGCCCTCAGTCATGTGAAAGCGGTAATCCTGGCAATGGAGCAATGCAGCGTTAACCACATCAGAATAAGTGGCTAACGAGAGGTTCCCTAACAAGTGCTGACGAATCCTCCATGTCAACCCGCCCGTAAATTTCGGAATCTTCTTCTCCTCCGTCGGTATCTCATCCGGAATAATGTTCAGAAGGTCAGTGAATTCGGCCTCATACTCGGCCACAGTTTTACCCTCCTGCTTGAGGCTCATCAACTTCCTCCTCATCTCTGTGTGAACAGCCGACGGAAAGTACTTGCGGTCAAACCGCACCCAGAACTCCTGAATAGTGAGAGTATCTCTCTCCTCCACTGTGGTAATAGATTCCCACCACTGCAGTGCAGACCCTACTAGCTTAAAGGTAGCTAGTATCTGCTTCTAGACATCTGTGCACTCATACATCCTCAGGTGTCGCTGGATGTCCTTCCTCCACTGACTCGAAACTACCACATCGGAGCTACCTGCGAACTCCGGAGGGTGTGCTTTCTGAAAAGCATCACGTACACGTTCCCAAGCAGAGGGGAATGCATGTGCCTGAACTGGCGCGGCTATCAGCGCCTGAGGTGGTGCCTGCTGAACTACTGCTAGTGCGGCATTTACCGTCTGGGCCACAATGGCTGCAACCTCGGCGGCATTCATCGTGCCCTGAACTGGTGCGGGCTGTGGTTCTGGCGTTGAATCCCTGGGAACCCGTTGTGCATGTCGTGGAGGCATCTGAAATAAGAATGAAGTTTATAAGTTCGCAGTTATAAACTTAAAATAGCTGAAGAACGTAGCATAAACAAGAGAATACAACAGTCCTAAAATATAGGGCTCTACATCAAAGAAAGCTCAGCGGAAACATAATAAGCCGTACAGATCCTAAGGGACACTAGAACCTGATGCTCTGATACCACCTGTGACACCCCGACTAATTAAATACCGGGTAGCTACTCCTTTATTAAATTAATTCAAAATGCCAAGTTGGTTCAGTTAATAGCATCACTGTCGAAAACATTTTAATAATTACTAACCACCTAGTATTTAAAAAGTAAGTGCCAAATTTTAAGTTAAGTCTGATTAACATGCAGTAAAAGAATAATGAAAGAATAACAACCATTCACTATAATGAAGTAATGAATAACCAACAACAAAATTATAAATTCGGAGGAAAACTCCTCACAACAATCCCACAACTGAAAAATAATACGACAAGTCTGAATCCTGAATAATTACATGCCAGAAGTCTGAATAACTGAAATAAATGAAATGTCTCTAAAAGAAATGGGCGACATGCCCTACAACTGATAACTGAAGAATATCGAGTCAAGATAGATGAAGCGTCTACAAGCAAAGTCCTGTAACTTCCACAAACAGCTACAACTCGTCACCTGAATGAGAATCCTAAGCATGGTGTCCTTGTGGCTGGGCACCTAAAATGGTTTTTACAAAAAAAAAAAAAGATTTGAAAGCAAATGGGTCAGAGCCCGAAAGTGGAAATCATTTTAAAAACAACAAGTGTTTTAATAACATTAAAACATTAAATGCAAAATACATGTTAGGACGTGCACTCACATGAAATTCTCACCTCTCGACTACATGTGCACTCCTAACGTACCGTACCCATCTATAAGACATCCATATCTAATCAAACCGTAATAAGTTCTACCCCTTGCTACTCGATTCCCATATTACATTCTAGCGTTATCAAATAAATAGAGGGCTTTACTTACTCTCAGATTCTCAATTAGAAATACCATTCACTATCAGTTAACCCGTTTTGTTTTCTCAAATCATTACCATAATATTATTCACAATACTAATCGTGAAAGTTCCCATTAATTAAGTGTATATTATTCACATCATAAATATACAATACAAGCACCCCGAGACTAAGCTGCGGTGCACACATACTCTGCTATCCATCCCGGTACATCACGTACATAAGGATCACGTATTCCGAATCTCTCAGGAATCGTTCTCAGATAACAACATCACAAATAATGGAGGCGAACACAGTCACATCACATGGGTCACGCACATACCTGCGCTCCCACGATCAGCAGACTTATTACCATCCCAATAAAAGTCTTTCTCTGACCTATGTTCATCGAGGTAACCAATCTAAATCCGGGCAACACAAGGATTAGAAGGCCCTAAGCGAACCTAAACCTCCCGTGATAGCAAGTATGGTAGGTATGTCATACACATAAAATCAATACATATATTAAGTATTCACACATCTTAGTAATCACCATAATATATTGGTGGTACACTTCTCATTTTCTTACCGACATATAATACTACACAATTTATATGTTCCCGATTAATATAATAAATTAGGCCGTCAATAGTTCTCGCAACGTAATAGACACTCACGTCCTACTTCATATTTTCCCTTAGGTTCAAACTACACTTCTAGGTTTGACTCCTCATTATATCCCAAACATCCCAAATGTAACAATTAGTCATCAAGGGAAGGTTATCTCTACATATACACAAGTTTACGGGACACTCGGGATCAAAACAGGCTAAAAAGCCTAAACTGTCAACTCGTTCGAAGTCTCGTTCGAACGAGGCTGTTCGAACGAGAGTTCGTTCAAACGAACTGGGCCTTCTAACGAGATCTCGTTCGAACGAAAGTATTCGAACGAACATCCCTCTCGTTAGAACCCAAACTGTCAACTCGTTAGAAGCTCGTTCGAACGACCTGGGCAGGTCTTCTAACGAGTGGCCAGATTCGAGCCCAGAAATTCCTATATCGTTTTTTCCAACTTTCTTCATTCCTAATACCACATAAAAATCATTCCAACATCATTTTAAGGTTCCTAATTTGTACTAAACATTCATAGGTCATAATCAAACGTTTATATAGGGCCAACTCATATTAAACATCATCAAATCTTCAAATCCCTTTATTTATCCCCAAATTATATGAACATGAACCCTAACATTTATAAATCACCAATGAGCCTAATAAAATCCGTTTTTGTTTCGTCCAAGATATAATATCATTAGAATAAACATCTAAATACCAATCTACATGCGATTCCTCATCAAAATGAAATTTCTACTTCCAATTTAAATGGGTTTTTCATTAACTCCCAAGAACAATACAATTTAATTGAATTTCCTACGCATGGAAGAAGCATTCTCTATAAAAACGAAATTAAATCACTTGCCTTATTTGAATCTCTGAATTTGAGGTTGAATCTTGAAGGTTGGATTTCCTTCTCTCTCTCTCTGCAGAATCCTTCTCTTTCTCTCCCTCTCTACAAGTTCTTCTCAAGGTGTTAATGGAGGTGAGGTTGGTTTTTGCCAAGTTATAAAGTTTCTAACTTCTCCCGTAGCCCACTACCTAAATTGGGGTTGGAAATGGCTTAGTGGGTTAATACTAAGTCAGATTTTTAACTCTAATTTTCGTGGGTTTTAATTACCCAATTTCCGAAATTACCTAAATGCCCTTATAAGTTACCGGAATGGCCCAATAATGCCCCGGGACCCAAACTTAACCCCCGGCTAGTGTTTTCTGACTATTTCGACCCTTTCGGACGCGTTGGCGCACTCAAAATGACCATACAGTTAATAGAACTAAAATTCACTTTTTAATTAGAATAAATATTTCCCTGACGCGACTGTCACACGCGTCTCAATAAAATTTTCCAACTTGCCGTATTTCAATCTCACGACAAATTTCATACTTCAATATTCATATATAATCATATATGCACATTATATTCAAATACCAACTCGCATCTCACTAGTATTTTATTCCGGATTAATTTCCAATTAATACGCATTTAATTTAATTAATCCCATAAATAAATATCACAAAAATACGGGGTATTACATGGTCCAACCAAATCCATTCCCCACATGGCGAAAGGCTAAGGGGAAGTTATGGGTATCAACAATGCTTGTGGAGTTCGTCGGACGGAGGAAAAACGTTGGCATTTATCACATCTCTTAGCATAGGCTATACAATCAGCCCTCATCGTTGGCCAGTAGTATCCCTGCGTCATCACCCTTTGCAACAGTGTCGAACCTGCTACATGGGCTCCACAAGACCCTTCATGGATATCTTCAATCAATTCTTTCACCTCGGAGGGATGTACACATCTTTGCAAACCTGTCATAATTCCTCGTTTATACAAAACATCATTAGTTAGTACATACCGAGCAGCTTTAAACTTCAATTTCTTGGCAGCGATCTTATCCTCCGGTAATTCTCCTTCCTCGACATATGCCCTGATGGGATCCATCCAAGATGGTCCTAAATCAAGAGTTATAATATTCATCGTCAGGTCTTCATCTATGCTTCGACTTTCTAACACCTCAATTGGTATCTGATGATACGAGAAATCGTCCACTTGCCGTTCTCGCATCAGCAAATCATGTGTGAAGTGTGTGATAATCAACTAAAGCAAGTAAATAGAGAGAAGACAAGATATAGAGTGGTTCAGCCTTTCAAATAGGCCTACATCCACTGTGTTGCTCCGTTCTCATTATATGCGTTGCATGGTACAGTATAATCGTGCCCAAAGTGGCATACAAATATGAGAATAAAGGAGAGTACATGGCAGTACTGAGGATTCCGGAGTGCTGGATAGGTGGCTGCGATGTGGATGCGTGGCCTCCAAGTTATGTGTTGAGATTGTGTAGTGAGAATCAATATTGTGGAGCCTGCCTTGGGCGTATGTGGCCTCCTCCCCTTTTTCCAGGTATGGTCCATTATTTATTAGGAAGTGAGTTGAGTTACGTGCCCACAACACGTGACATGTACCAAGTCTGCAGTCATTGTGGATAAGGGTGCGCAGCCCGTAGAGTAAGCAACGCTGAGTAGAAGTACCGCGCGCCCTAAGGTGGGGTTCCGCGGCCTTTGATGGAGGGGGCCGCACCCTACGAGAGATCTGGCCGCGTCCTGACTGTGGTAACTGCCGCGGCCTGTATAGCCTGAACATCCGCGGCTTCGGAAGAGTACTATCGCGGCAGGGTGCTATATTTTGCACTATCAATAAGCCCCCAAGACGTTGTGCCAAGGGAGATATATTGGGACTGCGACTTAGTAGCCTAGGAACCGCGGTGCTTCCAAAGCGACGATTCGTCTTCCGCGCTCCCTTATATAAATTGTTTCTGGCCGTGGACTTCATTACGTTTCCAAAACTTTTGAGAGCAAATCGAGAGCGAACTTCTGCACAATCCTTCTTGCGTTTTCCGACAGCCTTCCGAGGTGGTTTGAAGCTGCGTGTGGTGTTTCCAAGGTGGTGAGGCTGAACATCGCAGATTCTTCTCATTTCCAGGTAATCTTTCGATCAATAGGCTTCGTAGTTTTCGTTTCTTTCCAGTTTTTAATAATCGGACATATGAATCGAATAACAAACCCATCTTTAACCTCCACGAACAAACTCTAGCCGTTTGATAGGAATTTAGGGTTATATTTGTTTGTTTTGCTTTTCCCACATATGTTGCACATGAACACATAACTGTTCTTGATGTTCATAATCGAACACTCCGTATTCTGTGGGTTTGATCCGAAAAATTATGGTATTTAGGAAATCATGTTTAGGATTGAGGCCGCGGTATGGTTTGATTTCAATGATTTACAATTCTGCGTCTCCGTGCTAATTGGCCGCGGTCCCTCAAACTAACATCCGCAGCATCAAAACACCACCCCATAGTCCAGGAATGGCCTTATAACTGTAGTTGATGCTAGTGTACTAAAAATTTAGGAAATGCCGTGTCTAGGAATGCCTTAAAGCAATTGTGTATTATTACCGCGGCATCCTAAGTTCTTCTGATACGGATGCGGCTGCGGCTTGTTTGGACTGATCCCAAAACTAACATTTTTAACTCAAAAATATCCTGTCGCGGCTTCTTGAAGTCTGACAAACCATATTGGCTACGGCGCCTAACTGCGAACTCTGCCTTTCAGGTACTGCTGCAGCCATATGAGCTTTGACCCCGACGAGTTCCTGAGAGGCTTTTGGGCAAAGCATTTTGGGACCTCTCCCCCCGAGCTTACTTCTGTGCCCCCTCTAAGATCAGTAGGGCCTTGCAAACTCAAAGATTGCCCAAACTGCGTAATTCTTGACTCAAACTCCGCGGACTCCTCGTCTGGAAAGAATTGTCAATCGTCGATGGAAGAAGCCAACTCAAGTACTCACCCCATGGCTGAAGGAGATAGTACCGCGGCCGCTAGAAACAAGCCAGGAGGTACATCAGGGAGGGGGGTGAGACCCTTGGCTGCGCTCGATGTCCGCGGCTCAATGACCCAAGATTGGGTTGAGCAGGTGGCTGAGGCCTTCGAGTTTCCAGAAAATTTGATGTGTTCAGCCCCTGCCGCGAACCAAAGACCGTGCACGGTTCTATCCGACGACGGAATTTGCTTCCCCCTGCACGCGTTCATTTACGGGCTGCGGCTACCTGTCCCAGTTCCTATCCGTCGACTTTTTCAGGCGATGAACTTGGCCCCCGCACAGTTGGACCCTAACGGTTGGAGAGCCATTCTTGCTGCAGTTGTCCTTTGGCAGCAGCAGTTCAAAAAGGACATCACTCCCGCGGAGTTCTTTCACTTCTACCGTCCAAAGGAGAACTCGGTGAAGTTCGCGGGCTACTATTATTTTTCTAGCCGCGGTAGGGATGAGACCCTTTATTCTGGGAGGCCGACAAGTGTGAAAAATTGGAAGGGAAAATATTTCTACATCTCTGGTGAAGGCTGGGAGATGCACCCTGAGGAGAATGAAAGAGAGAGAACATATAAAATGCCGCGGCAGTGGGGGATACCATCAAAATTAGGTATAAGATCATAGCCGCGTCCTTTTTATTTCACGTGTAATTTTCACTAACTTGAATCGTCTTTTCATTCTGCAGCCCTTGACCATCTGCATTTAAACAAGCGGCAGGAGAAAAGAGTTGCCGAGGCTGCGGAAGTTCCTGCTGAACACAAGAAGTTCAGCATACTTGTAACGTCGGCAACTATATTTGCGGCGGGATTTTTCCCAAACAAATCCACTCCTCAACAAATGGACGCGGAAGGTAAACCACTTTTTTTTTTTTTTATTCTATAGCCGTTTCTGTCCTTGAACTCATGTTAATTCTTTTTCAGGTGAAGAGGTTGACAGGGACCTGCTAGCAGCGCAGCTGGCAGAGATGGATGAGGGCGCGGTCGTCCTGAATAATACCGCGCGGAGCAGAAAAAGGAAAAGGTCCAAGGCTAAGGGACCTGCCGCGGCTCCCTCCGAAGAAAATAATGCTGCCCAGGCCGCGGCCACTGCGAATAAGGCGACTGCTCCTGCCGCAGATCAGGTGGTTAATGACGGCCTTCCGCATGACCAATTTGATGATGACATAGGGGAAAACCTGGCCGCGGCGGGCTTATTGTCAACCGATGTGCCCCTTCATTCATCATCTCCGCCGCCGCCAGCTGTTGTGGGGGTTAACGCTAACTTGCCGCCCCCACAATTCCGCTGAGAGTCCGGGCCTGATGGAAGACCAAGACCCCAATTGAGGCAGCCTGACCCCAATTCCTCTTGGGACACTACTGCAAAGGCTGCACGGAGAATGAAGCGAGCACTGGATGCCGCGGATCTAGACCGGCTAGTGGGTGAAGATCATGAAGATCTGGAGGACTGCGGCCTCCACAACCTTCTGAGGGTACGTACCAGTCGTCAATTCTTTCAACTTTTGCACCATATGTATTTTTCATATTCTCATCTTTATTTCAGGCCGCGGATGTGATTGTTGTTCAGAAGAGGAAGTACGAGGCCTTGTACAGGCTGAAGGAGGCCGAGAAGAGTGCCCATGCCGCGGACTTGCAGGCTGCACGGACCTCTTCATTTGAGTCTGGGAAGAGTTCTGCTGCCGCGGCTCTTCAGGCGGTAAAAATGAACTTGGAGAAGGCAGACAAGGAAAGGGAGGAAGCGGAGCAAAATTTCATACAAGCCGCGGAATCCCTAAAAGCCTCCCAGGCCCAGACCGCGGAAGCTGCCTAAGCTGCAGAAATTGCCAATAACGAGCTTATATTTCTTCAAAAGAAATATGATGAGCTGGAGTCCAAGTCTGCCCAGGATGCAACAAACCATGCCGCGGAAATAAAAAGATTGGAGGCTGATCATGGTGAATCTCTCCAACTAGCCATAGATCACGCCGTGGAGTCATTTAAAGGCTCCAAGGACTTCTTTATTGTCAACAACAGGGCCTACCTCCGCGGCTACCAGGAGCTGCGGCAGAGATTTGTAAAGAACTTCCCGGAGACCAAGGAGAAGGTTCTGGCCTGGAAGTTAAGCGATGCCGAACATCATGAGTGCATCGCTGAGCTCAAGTCCGCGGCGGAAGAGAGGGCAAGGTTGAAGGCGGAGGCCGAAGAAGAAGCAGCGGCTGCGGAAGGAGTGACAGAGTCTGTCGCGGATGGGGAAGATGCTGATGAAGATGATGATGCAGCCTCTTAAATTCAGTCAATTTCTGGAGCTCATCATTAATTCAGGGCTGCGTCCCTTCTTTTTGTAATCTGCATTTGTGGCTGCGGCCTCCTTTCTGTAATCTTGAATATTAATATCAAGGTTGCGGCCATATTGACTACTTTGTACATGATTATCTTTCCATTCCTTGCTCTCTTACATTGCCTGCTTATATTGAATGATTCATCGTAGCTGCCGCATATTTGAAAACGCATCCGTGTCCAGATAAACATAATATTTTAAGTCCGCGGACAAAGATCGAATTCGTATATTGATTAATTGCCCGTTTCCACGAACATCTAGATAGTGCGACGTCTTTTGAAGTAAAGGTTTTAGTGGTCACAAGGTAGCTGTGTGCAAGACGCGGCTCTTCATTATGCCATGCCATGTAAATGTCTTCGCCTGGTTGCCGCGGTCCTGATTTCAAGGCTGGGACTTGCTGATTGCATGTGTCTCCATCCGCTTTCATTGCACCCAGTTGTCTGAACTGTTTGCCTTTTGTTGTCCCATAACCAACATGAATCATGAAGCAAACTCTTCCCTTAGACTGATGCTTTTGTAGACATATGCTGATGTTTCCCAATCTTCTCACGCTGGGACATGTCTCCAAGCACTAATATGTGAGACACTATCAAACCTCTCCCAGCTGGGTTACGTTATGAAGCCACCCACAACTAAAGTATGAGACACTATCAAGCCTCTCCAGGCTGGGTTATGTTATTAAGCCACCCACAGCTAAAGTATGAGACACTATCAAGCCTCTCCAGGCTGGGTTATGTTATTAAGCCACCCACAGCTAAAGTATGAGACACTATTAAGCCTCTCCAGGCTGGATTATGTTATTAAGCCACCCACAGCTAAAGTATGAGACACTATCAAGCCTCTCCAGGTTGGGTTATGTTATTAAGCCACCCACAGCTAAAGTATGAGACACTATCAAGCCTCTCCAGGCTGGGTTATGTTATTAAGCCACCCACAGCTAAAGTATGAGACACTATCAAGCCTCTCCAGGCTGGGTTATGTTATTGAGCCACCCACAGCTAAAGTATGAGACACTATCAAGCCTCTCCAGGCTGGGTTATGTTATTAAGCCACCCACAGCTAAAGTATGAGACACTATCAAGCCTCTCCAGGCTGGGCTATGTTATTAAGCCGCCCACAGCTACTGATATACATAAAGTCTTCCACGGCCAGAGATTATAAGCCTCCCGGCTTGATGACGCGTCCCAAGAGCTGAGAACGGGCACTGTAAGCCCCCGTGGCTAATAAAAGCTCCTTGAATCCTCGGATGCTTTCATGATTATAATCATCATATGCTAAGATACAGTCGCACATCGTGAGGGGAACTTTTGAGCTAATTAAGACCGCAATCCCTCCATAGGTGCATCCCAATAATCTTCCAAGATAATGTGTTATTCTTCCCTTGGAATCTGTTTAAGACAAAAGGTCTTTTGGTGAGATGACAAATTATGAAAACAAGAGAGGAATGAGATATGGCAAAATTTGCTAATTCATATATTTATATATGTATGTTTCAGTTAATGACTTTGCTAATAAAACATAAAATCTTGAGTATTCGGGCCCTAATGAGCTACATAAAGCATAGACAGAAATAGTTGAAATTGAAGAAGGCTAAGGATGAGGTGTGGCATGCAGCCTCTGTCAGGTCCGACTGAGCCTTTTATGCATTCTTCAGGAATCGCTGCAGCATCCCCTGGCCAATTAGCCTTTCGACTTCATCTTTCAGAGCATAGCATTGCTCTGTGTCATGGCCATGGTCCTGATGGAATTTGCACCAGGCAGCTTTGTTCCTCTTGTGGGGTGGAGCTCTCAGCTTTTCTGGCCACCTCAAAAGCTTGTCCTCTTTGATACACTCGAAGATCTCTTCAATTGGGAAAATCAACGGCGTATAGACGCCCGACTTTTTCTCTGATTTCTCTGCTTCCCCTTTCTGCCTTTTGCCAGTTGGTCCTGCGGCTTCTTTGACTGCCGCGGCAGGTAAAGCTCTTCCCAGACCTGCGTTTGTATTTTGATTGGCCGCGGCCTCTAGCATCAGCATCCTCTGAGTGAGGTAATTGACCTGGGTCTGAAGTGAAGCATGGCTGTCATAGAGGTGATTAAGGTGATTGTACAGTTGCACAATCTCATCTTTGACTTCTATGCTCTGGCTGGAGTTTCCTTCCATTTCTGCTTTGTTAATCTTTATAAAGTATATATAATCTGAGAAAAAACTAACTGAAGTGAGTGATCTCAGAAATATTGGAGTAACCAAGTAGGAAATGGGAATGCAGCGTTTTCACTATCAATTGGTATTCCTGCTGAGGCCGCGGCCAATAAGGCACATAGGTGCACTGCCGCGGCCTTGTATGATATACACCAAGGCTGATCTGAAGGCCACCCGAGTGTTCCTTGATGTTTTGAAGCTTCTGTATTACAACTGACCCAGTAGAGGTTGCGACATGTAAGGTAGTTGAACTACCACGCCGCATCCCTACCTAGGCAGAAGGCACAATCTCAAAATTGGAGCCCGGGAACTGAGTTTTTCTCCCAAAACCTGTGGAGAGCATACCTACTAGGGTCTATCCATGAGAGAATAACCTCTCGGTGCACACAATGGTATAATTCTAATGATAAACCCTAGATCATAGGCAAAGAACAAAAAGGGAGTAAATATAACTCTTCCCTAATCACCCACATTTGCGGGGCTAAAGCCCATCAAGCCTTTCAGCTTTATCTAGGTGGGGTGATATCACAGGGGTATGTAAAAATAGATCTAAGGTCGTGAAATGGAGTCCCGAGAGCAGATATGAAGGTAAGAAATACCCATTTAAGGGTGTAAGTATAAAATAGAGCTCAATAACCAAAATTTACTCATGTGATGATGATCCAGAGGATCCCCATGAATAGAATAAGGTGTTTAAGAACTCGAAACATAGAGAAACAAGATTGAAATATCTCGTTTCCCACAGACGGCGCCAAACTGATGATACGAGAAATCGTCCACTTGCCGTTCTCGCATCAGCAAATCATGTGTGAAGTGTGTGATAATCAACTAAAGCAATTAAATAGAGAGAAGACAAGATATAGAGTGGTTCAGCCTTTCAAATAGGCCTACATCCACTGTGTTGCTCCGTTCTCATTATATGCGTTGCATGGTACAGTATAATCGTGCCCAAAGTGGCATACAAATATGAGAATAAAGGAGAGTACATGGCAGTACTGAGGATTCCGGAGTGCTGGATAGGTGGCTGCGATGTGGATGCGTGGCCTCCAAGTTGTGTGTTGAGATTGTGTAGTGAGAATCTGTATTGTGGAGCCTGCCTTGGGCGTATGTGGCCTCCTCCCCCTTTTCTAGGTATGGTCCTCTATTTATTAGGAAGTGAGTTGAGTTACGTGCCCACAGCACGTGACATGTACCAAGTCTGCAGTCATTGTGGATAAGGGTGCGCAGCCCGTAGAGTAAGCAACGCTGAGTAGAAGTACCGCGCGCCCTAAGGTGGGGTTCCGCGGCCTTTGATGGAGGGGGCCGTACCCTACGAGAGATCTGGCCGCGTCCTGACTGTGGTAACTGCCGCGGCCTGTATAACCTGAACATCCACGGCTTCGGAAGAGTACTATCGTGGCAGGGTGCTATATTTTGCACTATCAGTATCATTCTTCGCAACTCGGTACGAGTAGCTGATGCTAGTCGGGCTAGTGCGTCTGCTTGTGCCTTCTCCATTCTTGGTATTCTGATCAACTGAATGGCATCAAATTCTGCCAACAACTCCATCGCCTTTGCATGATACTTGACCATTAATTCTCTTTTAACTGCATACGTTCCCATCATCTGATTCACAATTAATTGAGAATCACTGAATACCATCACTTGTTGCGCTTCCATAATCTTTGCTAAATTAAGACCTGCTATCAAGGCTTTATACTCAGCCTCATTATTGGAAGCTTTGAATTGGAATCGAAAGGCATATTCCACGTCAATCTCGTCTGGGGTGTTCAAAACAATCCCTGCCCCACAACCTGTTGTGCAAGATGACCCATCTATATATAATCTCTATGTAGGTAACTCGTCTTCAAATTTCTTATCTGACAGAGTTCCTCGTTGAAATATCTGCTGTTTTCTTTCATCCTCCTTTGGTATTTTTTGTTCTTCGTCGACCATCTCTTCTCGCCCTTTTACAAATCGGGGTTGGTCTGGGTTTGAATTTGATGATCTTTCTACATCCACAAGCCCTTTTACCAACCGGAGTTGATCTGGACTTATGTCTGTTGATCCTGTAACATCCACAGGTTGGTCAGCGAGTAACTTTTGCTCCTCGGGGGTATCAGGATATGTAAATTCTGCTATAAAGTCTGCTACAGCCTGCCCTTTTAATGACGATCTGGGTTCATACACAATATCATATTCACCGAGCTCTATTGCCCAATACATCAGTCTTCCTGATTTTTCTGGCTTATGAAGGGCTTGTCTCAAAGGCACGTCGGTATATACGACGATGGTATGGGCCTGGAAATAAGGCCTCATTCTTCTACTTGCTTTAATTAATGCCAATGCTAATTTTTCCAGCTTCGGGTACTTGATCTCTGCACCTCGGAAAGCCTTACTTGTGTAATAAATTGGCTTCTGGATTCCATTCTCCATTCTGATCAATGCCGAGCTGACTGCATTCTCAGATGCTGCCAGGTACAAGTACAATTTTTCTCCCATTACTGGCCTGGACAACAGTGGAGGTGTTCCCAGATATTTTTTCAAGTCTTGAAAGGCTTTTTCACATTCATCATTCCACTCGAAAGTTTTTCGAAGTGTTTTGAAGAATGGGAGGCATCTATCAGTTGCTCGGGATACAAATCTGTTGAGCGCTGCAACTCGTCCTGTAAGACTCTGCACCTCTTTCTTCGTCATTGGAGATCGTAACCCTAAAAGAGCTTTGATCTTTGCTGGATTTGCCTCAATGCCTCGCTGGTTGACGATGTACCCGAGGAACATTCCTTCTCGTACTCTAAAGGTGCACTTCGTTGGGTTGAACTTCATCTGGTATTTATCCAGTTGATCAAAGGTCTGACCCAAGTCAACTAGATGATCCGCAACTTTCTTGCTCTTTGTCAGCATATCGTCGACATAGACCTCCATATTGCAACTGATTTGTTCGGCAAAAACCTTGTTCATCAGCCGCTGGTATGTCGCTCCTGCATTTTTCAAACCAAAAGGCATAACATTATAATAATAAGTTCCTCTAGGGGTAATGAAAAAAGTGCTTTCCCTGTCTTCAGGTTTCATTTTGATCTGGTTGTAACCACTAGTTGATCAATTCTGGGCAATGGAAAATTATCTGAGTAGCTGAGTAGCTCGTGTCCCGAGGTAGCATCCACTAGTTGATCAATTCTGGGCAATGGAAAATTATCCTTTGGGCATGCCTTATTGAGATTAGTGAAATCAACACACATTCTCCATTTATTGTTTTTCTTCTTCACCATCACCACATTTGCCAACCAGTCTGGATACTTCACATCTTCAATGAATTGGGCTTTCTGGAGCCTCTCGACCTCCTCTTGTATAGCTTGATTCTTCTCGGGACTAAATACTCTTCTTCTTTGCTTTACAGGCTTGATCTCCTTATTCACATTGAGCTCGTGACATAAGAAGTTTAGATCTATTCCTGACATGTCTTCATGACTCCACACAAAAGTTTTCTTCCTGTTTCTCAAGAAAGTTATCAACTCCTACTTTATTGAAGCATCTAATGATGAACCTATCTGGGTTACTCGTTCAGGATGCTCGTCGTCCAGAATAACATTTTCTGTAGATTCCACCACCTGTCCTTTTACAAGTTGGGATTCATCTCTAGGATCGAGTGTTTCGATTTTCGTACCTTCATCCACCTGGTAGTTAGTAGTCTTTTTCCTTGATTCTTCAAGCTCCTCTTGCTCGGCAGACGAATAATAGCATTCCCGAGCTACTTTCTGGTCACCTTTCACAACTCCTACTTCGAAATTTGTAGGGAATTTTAAGCACTGATGTACTGTAGATGGGACTGCTTCGAACTTCTTCAAACCAACTCTTCCCATGATGATATTGTAAGCTGACTGCACATTCTTATCCATCACAAAGAAGCGTATTTTTTCTGTTCGACAAGCAGGCCAAGTTCCAATGAATATATCCAACTTGATCGTCCCAAGTGGAAAGACTTTCTCGCCAGCAAAGCCCAATAGAGGTCTGTGATAAGGTTCCAATTGAAATAATTTCAAATTTAAACTGTCAAAGCATGAATAGTACATGATGTCTGCCGAACTACCATTATCTACCAGCACTCTCGAAATCATTACTTCTTTCATCCTCATTTTGATCACCAAAGGGTCGTCGTGAGGGTAAAGAACACCTGCAAGGTCGTTTTTTGAAAAACCGATGACCAACTTCTCTTTGTTTACCTTCCTCGGGCGATCCTCTTTAGCCAAATTTATCCGTTGAATGTATGAGCAAGCTTGGGCCTCTCCGAGGTAAGCCTTTCTTTCTGCAGTAAGGTCTCCTCCTCCTGCATCTCCTCCTGTAATAACATTACAATCGAATGAACCAAAATGTATGGAAAATACCTCTCGTTCTGGCTGCCTTGGTTTCTTGGGAAGATCGGGGTCATCCTCTGTATCATCTTCATGATCCCTTTTCTTTTTTTCCTCTGCTCGACGAGGAGATCTAGACCTTTCTCGAGTTCGGTCATTATTTCTTCTTTCGCCTCTCCGATCAACATACTTTGCCATTTTCCCTCTTCGGATGAGTGTTTCAATCTCATTCTGAAGAGCTATGCAATTTTTGGTCATATGGCCGTGATCCTTATGGAACTCGCAATATTTATCCCTGTTTCTCAAGTCAGGATCTGAGCTCAGTTTCTTTGGCCATTTTACTTCCTCGTTATTCTTGATTTCTTCCAAGACATGATTAATACCCATTTTCAAAGGAGTATAATTATCGAATTTCTTCAGGACTTCCCATGACGATTTATTATTCTTGGAATGCTTGTCACCGCCATTGCCCTTATGCTCTTTCTTCTTGGATTTGTCGACTTCCACCTTGGTCTCCTTATCCATGTTCTTCTTCGCAGCCATAGCCTCCTCGGTATTCATGATTTTGGCCGCTTTTGCCATCAACTCTGACATAGTTGTAGGTGGAGCTTTGGCCAAAGTGTAGTACAACTTGTTAGGGAACAACCCACTCATCAAGGTGGTGATTGCTGTCTTTTTTTCATAATCTATGACTTCTAGCTTCTCGTTATTGAAACGAGTTATGTAATCTCTAGTACTCTCACCAGATTTTTGTCTAACACTTAACAAGTGTGCTACTCTTTTTACTGGCTTTGCCCCAAAAAAGAAATTGCCGATGAACAACTCGGCCAATTGAAAGAAAGTTGAAATCTTTCCCCGAGGAAGATTGTTTTACCATATTTGGGCAGATCCAGTAAGAGTTCCAGAGAATTCTCTACATCTCATCTCGTCGGGGACAACATAGATGTCGGCAGCAGCCTGATATTGCTCCATGTGTAGAACATGATCTGTCTTTCCATCATACTTGGGGGTCACCACGGGCGTTTTAAATTTTGACGGTGTAGGAAAATCCACAATGGCCTGTACAAAAGGTGTCCCTCGAACAAAAGTTCGTTGTAGGGGATTCTTTGCCTTAGCCATTTCTCCCAATCTATCCTACAGCCGCTGAATGTAACCTTTCCACGCATCATTTCCCTCCTCGGGCCTATTAGTTCGAGCAATTGATTGTTCTGAAGTAGCCTCCTGAGATCTATCTTGACGAGCAACTGGTCGTGATTGTGCTGATCCTTCTCTTAGATCTGATGGTCGTCGAAAACTCCTCGACATGGTCTTAGGTGCACTCCTATTCCTCCTAGGGCCTAATCGACTGAAAGGAGACACCCTACTCAGTCTTTCCAAGACACTCGGTCTTTCTGGAGAGAGAGTGATACGTTGATCAGTATCTGTAGCCCTTATTGACGAAGTTCGCCCAGGTTGATAAGAAAAATCATCAGATTCCTCATTACGATATGACTCAGTACACCTGGATCGTGAAGGAAGTAAATAAGTTTGCCTCTGACCACTTCGCTGTCCTGAACGTGCAGGTGCACCGCCATGAAGGGTCTGTATGAGTTACCTCATTGTTTCCTGCATGGCGGTTTGTCCTTGAGCCAGATTCGTCATAATCCCAGCCAGATCTGGTGGTGCAAAGGTATTTGGAGGATTTCCAGCATTTCCAGCGTTTCGATTGCTCGATTCCGGGTTATCTGCCATTGATGATGAATGATTTTCGGTGAAAAACGATAATAACAACCGTTTCCCACAGACGGCGCTAATCTGTTGATGTAAAAAATTAGATCGCTCTAATTATTCAATCACAGATAAATAAATAAGACAAAGAATTTTAAAGTGGTTCAGCCTTATATGAATGGCCTACGTCCACTGTTATGTTATTGCTGAGTGTTTGGGAATTCTCGATTACAAGGGCTATCAAGAAATTCCGGTCCCCTTGAATGAGGGTGATACAAGGTATTTATAGCCCTTAGGCTGTATATGAAAGGGTGATACATTAAATGATATACATATGAAAGGGTAACTCATTTAATGCTCTTCAAGCGTGTGCGTCAAGATGATAAGCATTCAATGAATAGTTGAACTGTTGATTATCTGGCAATCAATGCTGTGGTCGAGATGCAGCTCGAACCGCCTTAGTTGCTCATTGTCCGAGAGTTCCTCGGAGCGCTGGAGTTCCTCGGAGGACAAGAGTGCCTCGGAGGGCTGGTGTTCCTCGGAAGACTGGTGTTCCTCGGAGTACACCTGTTGCTCGGAGTGAGTATGTTGGTCGGGGGAATGATCTTGCTCGTTGCTATTGTGCCACGTAGATTGACACGTGTCTTCTTATTATTCGTCCACATCAGCAAAATAATTTTGGTATCAACAGTCGTCTTTATTTTTCATGCATGGGTTGAATTTATTATGATGTTTAGATGCATGTGTAGGGGGTGAATTAGTTTGTTTAAAAATATACTCTAATTAAATAAATGTGCCAAATTAGATATTTATGAATTTAATCAATTATCACTGTGGTGACAATTATTATGCAACACAAATAAATATGAAAGAGGTAGCAACCAAGAAAAGACAAATAAAAAGCCAATCACACAACAACGGGAGTACGTGGTTCAGCAAAGAAGTGCCTACGTCCACGGTGGTTCAGTCAGTGTTATTTCTCTATATTTTGAAGAATAAGTACAGAGAATACAACTTGTCCTCTGCCCCGGACTTAGGGTTTTATTTATACATGTATGTGTTGGAGTAGTGGGGGTGATGGGTTCCTTCTTATTAGCCATCTCCCCTACATGGAATCGTGTTTCCCCACAACTTCCCTTCATGGGATCGTGGGGTAATTGGATTAATATGAAGGTGATGGGCCTGGGCTTTGGGCCGCTAGGGAGAGGCTACTCGTCCAGGCCTATGGTGCTAAATTCAGGGTCCCCACAATTGCCCCTAAATTTGTTGGGCCATCTTTACAGGTCCAATGAATTTAAATAATCAGCTATTATGGTTGATTTCTTTGAAAACTGTGAAGTTACTTTGGCGGCACCCGCTTCGCTATCCGTGCGCTATGATTAGACTTGAAGGCTCGTTGGAATAAGGCGCATTTCTTTTTGTCGCTTCAGGCTTTTCCAGCAATCTTCCATCTTGTGAGAGCTCTTGCGCTTAGTACCTTCTGTTTTCGATTTCAACTTTCGTTACTTCTTCGCCATTTGACCTGATCTTCTATCTTGTAAGTCTCTCATGCTTTTTAGCATTTTCTCTTTGGTTTGTAGTTTTTCTTGTATTTTTCCAATGGCGAAGATTGGAAATAGGTCAGTGGATGAGTTTAGAAAATTCTATAGTATTCCTGAGTGGGTAGAGATTGAGTGATGTGCCTCGCCTCCTAGGAACGTTAGGGATATAGAGGATGCACATTGGATTCACGTCCTGTTGCTCTCCCAGGGGGGACTTACCTTCCCTCCCAATGATCTGTTTCTGCACTTCTTTAGCTACTTCAGTATTGTGCCTGCACAATGTTCGCCTAACGTATGGAAAATAGTGAACGGCGTGCATAGGATAAATCAATTGTATGGCACAAAGTTAGGGCTTGCCGAGGTCTATTTTTGTTACTCCTTTTCTCGAACGAGTTCAGGTGTTCTGTACCTTAAGGCTAGGAGCCCTGATAGGGTATTGGTAGTAAATCTACCTGATTCCCATAAGGACTACTGGCAAGAAGGTTTTCTTGTCAAGAATTGGCAACTTTCCCCCCAATTTGAAGGGTCGAGGTCTGAGAGGTTCACTGTTCCTTTTTATGGGGAAGAATATATAGGTAGATGCCAGATTATTATTTCAACCTTTGCTGACTTTGTGATTTTTCTAACTTCTCCCTGCTTTTTCTTTTACAGTGAAGATAAAGAACTTGGAGCCTGCTCTCAGCGAGGTTCGTATCTCGGAACTGGTGAAAGCTTGGAACATCAGGGAACCATTGGGTGACGGCAAGCATCCTAGGTCTGCTGCTTTTCTGCTTGAATACAAGAACACAGGCTCCAGCTTCATAGCCCGACCTGTGGATACTGTTCCGGACTTTGACTCTTCCGAAGAGATTTCTGCTGAGCCCATCCAATTGGACGAAGAAGAGAGCAGCTCGGAGAGTGAGCCTGTAGGTGTTGTGAGTAATTTGGGTGGAGGCAGTGCTGATAGTAGCAGTTCTTCGAGTACTACCAGCAATTCAGGTGAAGAAATGCCGCCCAGGAAGAATTTAATCCGAGATGATGATGATGATGTGCTTCTTGCACAGAGGTCTAAGAAATCGAAGACTGTCTCCGGGGCCATAGCTACTGGTTCTCGGCCTTTCTCTCAAGAGCAAGAGAAGAAGAAGAGAGAGGAGGAGCAGGCGAAGGAGAGGGAGAAGAAAAAGGAGGAGGAGAGAAAGAAGGTGGAAGAGAGAAAGAGGAGGGAGAAATAAAAGGAGGAGGATAGGAGGAAGATGGAACTGAGGACCAAAACTGGTCAAGCCTTGGTCCCAGTATCTGCTTTGCCTGAGGGGGCTTCGGTGGCCACCTCTCCTCAGCTCGCCCCTGCGCTGCTTGAGAGGGCAGTCCTCCCTGCAGATCGTGAGAGGGTGTCAGGGTCTGATCAACTGGCTTTGCAAGCTAGCCAGAGGTTTGCCTTGGTAAGGTTCCTTTTCTAATTCTCAACTTCTTTTAATCCGTTTTGATGGTTTCTTCTTTCTGATCCTTCCTTTATTTTTTTTGCAGTTTGTGACTGACTTTGCTGTGCTCTATCGCTCTCGCGACGAGCTGTTGAGAAGGAACAACGAGCTGGAGCAGCAGAAGTCTACTCTGGTGGCCAGGGGTTCTCAGCTGGAGGCCGATCAGAAGGCTGCTGATGCGGCTCGAGCTTCATCTGCCTCGGCCCTTGCTAATTCTGCTCGCGAGAGAGATAATGCTGTCAGGGAGCTCGACGAGCTGAGGAAGTCATATGATCAGGTCTGCTCGAGCAAGCTGGACTTTGTGGAGAAGAACAGGGTTCTTGCCGAGCAGCTGGAGGCGGAGAAAGCCCAGGCAGCCACCCTTAAAGAAGATTCGTACAATTCTGGCTGGGCTGCTGCGTATGAAGACACCGAGGTTCAGATAGGCTATATTAGCCGTCTGAACTTCAAGAAAGGGTGGAACAAGGCCCTCGTGGCCGCTGGGGTGGATGTTACATCCCCACTCTTTGACGAGCATGATCCAGGGCCAAAGCCGGTCGTGGATGAGGACCCAGCCCCAACTGCTGAATGCACCAATCCTGTTTCTCGGGCGACTCCTTCTGACGCTCCTTTGGTCGAGGAGGCAGTGGATACCCCTGCAGAGGGTAATGCCCCTGTTGATGCTGATAAAGACAAGGGTCCATCCACCGAGGTTTCTAAGTGATAGGGATTCTTTGTAACTTTTTCCTTTTTTGATCTGATGTAACCTCGCTCATTATCAATGAAAAGACTTTATTTTTGTTTATGCTGATCCCTTTCTCTTCTCTTTCTTTTATTTGTAGTTGGTTGATGTGGATGACTATATTCCTGTCACCTCCCAATTAGGTAGGACTCTGGGTCCTAATGCAAGCCCTGCAGTTCGCCAGGCTTTTGCTAGGCTTTACAGGTTTGCTAAGTCTAGGAACCAGAAATATAAGGATCAGTCCGAGCTGGTGGCCAAATTGAAGGACAGGCTCCAGGAAATGGAAGAGATCGGAGCTTCAGTGCAAGAAGAAGTTAGCGAGCTGAGAGCAAAGTTACTGGAGGCCACCGAGATCAATCAAGTCGTGGAGTTTCTTCAGCGGGAGAATGACGACCTGAGGCGGAAGGTCTCGAAGCTTAAGGAGCATTCTCCGAGCACCGCTTCGGCAGTCCTACAAGGCTCTTCCTCGTCGCGAGCTTCTCGGCCTCCCCTCCCGCGTGCTGGTAGGAGTACGCGGGGTAGGAGTAGAGAAGTTGAGGAGCAGCGTGAGAGGGAAATGGAGGAGCTGCGCGGCGATGTCCGGTGAGCTTATGTAACTGCTGCTGGGCTCCAGAGGGACGTCACCCGACTGCGGCATCTATTCAAGAAGGGCCCTCGCCAAGTGTGGACAGATGGCTATGATCAGGGCTGAATGGATGCTCCCACAAGATTATAAGAGTTCGAGGAGCTTTACTTCATCAGGGGGTGGTTGAGTGCTCTCAAAGAGTTGCAGGTCCCGAGAAACTCGATATTGTGGTATCGGCATGAGATGTCTCCCTCTACTCTGATGCCCAATCCATTCAGGCGAGATGATCAATGGATTCCCATCGATGCTATTCCCCGGCGATTACTGGAGTTGGACGTAAATGAGGTCGTGGAGGAGTTCGATCCTGCTCCTGATGATGGGAGGAGAGCTAAAGTTGCTGACTACCTTGCTCGGAGGCTTCCACCTTCTTGATTTTTTGTTTTTTAATAATTGTAAATGCTTTGGGCGAGCTTTGCCGACTAAACATGTACTATTATTGTTTGTAAATGTAAAAGATTTAATGGAAAATTTGAGTTTTGGGCGATTTTGCCGACTAAACGTGTTTATCCAATCTTTTTTATAATTTTGCAGCTTCACAATCTTTTTTATCTTGTCATGTGAGTGTCCGCCCAGTCCAGTATTAAGAATACCATTGTGCCCTTTCTTTACCTTTTAGGTCGTGTCGTCACACTCCCTTAGGTCTAAGTGGGGCAATTGGCGAGGACACACCTGTTATTGGATGTCTTCATCCGGTCAGGATTTTGTTTAACCAAAGTAGGTTTGATGCCTAAGAATGCTCTGTAGGGCTTCATATATTGCCATGAACAATGCTAAGGGGTCTGTCGTGCTTCATGACGATGACCTGAGGAGGGGTGTTCCCCTGCTATGTCAACCATTATACCTGTGATTTGAAAAGGATGTGCAATAAGATATAATTGTTACTTTTTTGAGAGTGATCAACTGAGAGATTTTCATTGGTAAATAGAGAAATAAACTGTCTTTTCCCATAATGAGTACAATAAAAGATCTAACAATTGAACTCCTAAAAGTAGAATTTCTTGAGATTAGCTGCGTTCCACGCTCGTGGTATCTCTCTGCCCTCTATCGTTTTCAAATGATAGGCACCTTGCAGATCGTCTCTAATTATCTCATAAGGTCCTTCCCAGTTCGGGCCCAGTTTACCGTCTGATGGCTTCACTGTGTTTCCCATGACCTTTCTTTGAACATAGTCCCCATCTTCGAATTTCCTCGGATTGACCCTTGTGCTAAAGTGCTTCGCGAGCTGTTGCTGATAGCTCGCTAGTTTTACTAGTGCAAGTTCCCTGCGCTCGTCGGCCAAGTCGAGTTCAGCGAGCAAAGCCTGATCGTTCTGACTCTGCTCGACAAGGTCGGATCTCATTGTAGGCAATTCTGCTTCTAATGGGATGACCGCTTCCATACCATATGCTAGTGAGAATGGCGTTTGACCTGTGGCTCACCTAGGAGTCGTTCTGTACGCCCATAGGACATGTGGTAGCTCGGTAGTCCACGCGCCTTTTGCTCGCTCTAACCGCTTTTTCAATCCCGCGATCACTGTTTTGTTGGAAGCCTTAGCTTGTCCGTTGCTTTGAGGATAAGCTACCGAGCTGAAGTGGTGCCTGATCCCGTGTTGGTCGCAGAAGTTCTGAAAGGGGCCACTCTCGAACTGTGTTCCATTGTCAGTGATGATGGTTCTGGGGATCCCGAATCGAGTGATTATATTTCTCCATATGAACTTCATCATGTCAGCATCTCGGATGTTCGCCAGTGGTTCTGCCTCGATCCACTTGGTAAAGTAATCAGTTGCGACCAACAGGTATTTGCGATTGCCGACAGCGGTGGGCAGTGGTCCCACGATGTCCCACTACACCAAATCTGCCCATTTGTCAAGGTCATTGACCTTGACAAATTCACCTTGTCAAGGTCAATGACCGTGACATTTCGAGGCGAGACAACTTTTTTTGTCACGGTCGTGTCACGGTCATTGACCTTGACACAAAACTCGCGTTTTGTGTCACGGTCGTGTCAAGGTCAATGACCGTGACACGCTTGTCACGGTTTATAACCGTGACAAAGCCGTGACCTTTTTTAAAAAAAATTATCACGGTCATTGACCGTGACAAGTCCTTGACAATTCTTGTCACGGGCTTGTCACGGTCAATGACCGTGACAATTCCGAGCAGAATTTAAAAAAAATATGCTGGGCAGTATGGCCACCGCCACTGCCCAGCAGTATATTTGTACCTGTTATAACAACGTTGTACCTGTTCCAAACATCATATATCCAACACAAACTAAAGATAATGCAAATATATATTCATGACAGTATAATCCAAATTTTCAAAGTAAAAATAATATACATGACGATATAATCCAAATATAATTAAAATGGACAAACTTGAAAATAATGTTACTACATGTCTTGTATAAAACTGAGGAGGTGAGTAGGCCACACGACATACGAATTGACGCACCCACTAATATATGTCGTGCCGCATTGTTCACGCAACCACAGTAGGGAGTTCTCCTTCCCGGGTATGACATGCATGACGAGCACCCTGGACTCCATCCCTTGAAGCACACGTCCATAGACTATTCCACCCTCGATGATATCCGGGTCCCTCAACCCCCGCCCTATCCGCTGGCCATCAAATATGTCCAATATGAACACGCTCGGCCAACCAATCGTCGATAATGGTCTGTTGGAGGGCGTCAAATAGGGAAGTGGATCGTCGAAGTACGAACGTGTCGGTGATGAAGCAGCGAGGTCCACATCCTCGTCATCCTGCGCCTCGTCCTCCCGCACCTCCTCGTCCTCCCGCACCTCCTCCTCCACCGCCTTCTCCTTCCCTTTCCCTTTCCCTTTCTCTTTACGGTCTCCACCCAACGTACGCTTCATGAATGCGTACATATCTTGGACCGTCGCCTCCAAACGGGACAGCTTCGCGTCGTGTGAATCCACCGTTCGAGCCAACCCGGTGTCGCTCGTCTCCAATCTGATGATCCTAGATTTGGCCACCCGCGAGATCACTCCCCTTGTCCTCCCCTTGCGATCAGAGCCAAGCACTTGGCTGAGTGCGTCTGTGGACAAAGATGCCTTGTCGGCATCAGACTGCGACTCATGCACTTCCTTAAGCTTTGCCTGAAACGACAAAAAGCACATGATTAGTAAAATAAGTAAACTAAAAAATTATAACGTAATTAACAATAATTAAACTGTCGGATTACTTACAATCGTGGCCGCGACGCTCGGGGACACCTCCTTGTCCTTCCCCTTCTTCGTCCGAAGAGCCACATAAGTATCGAGCCTATGTGGCTTACCCCCTGGCCCACTCCCTACCCCCTGAAATAAAATAAAGTAAAGTAAAATTAGTATCGGCCCCGCAAAGTAAAATAATATCCAATAATATATTTCTGTAGTTATAGATAAATTAAATATTACCTTCATCCTATGCTCCACCTCAGCGTAAGAGGTCCGGCCGGAGTAGTGCACGTCCGTCTTTTTAGCCCGATTTTCCCTCCCCGATTGGCGAGATGCCAATTGTCGATCCTCGATCTCATTGTCAATGAACTTTTGCCATTGTGCCAATGAGATCGGCTCCTTGGGCGGGACGGATCCGCGCCATTGTAAAATGGTCTCTCGTGTTTTTCCAAAGTACCCTGTCCGCATATTTTTTTTCCACGTCTTGTGTTGCTCCCTCAACTGCTCGAAGACGGAATCGCGTAGCTTTGGATCCAAGTTGAATTGTTCCTGTCCAACAAATACAATGTTAGCTGCGAATAAATATAAATATAAATATAAATATAAATATAAATATAAATATAAATATAAATATAAATATAAATATAAATTGAAATTGAAATTGAAATATTCATATAAATATTACCTGTAGTGCCGCCCAAACAGCTAACTTGAGCTCATACGGCACCTCCTTCCAACTCATAAACCCCGGGCCGATGACCGTCTTTAGCAGCTCGAGGGATCTCGCTAAAAGCTCCGACTTGTTTTCGACGGTAATCCCAAATTTTCCATATTTGGGGAGCCTAGGGGCGGAGGAGCCCTCGTCGCCTCCGCTACCACCGAACCCAGACGACGACATCATCATAAACAGCATCATCATCTTCGCCCTAACATCTGAAGGAGACATTTTTGCTGTAAAAAAAATGTTATTAGTACAGATAAAAAAAATGTTATTAGTACAGATAAAAAAATGTTTCGTCTATATTATAACGTATGTGTAAGTTCCGTCAATACCACCCCCGCCACACGCACACACACACACACACACACCACCCCTACCCACCCCACCCCACCCCCGCCACACGCACACACACACACGCACACACACATATTTTGAATGAAAATATCAATTATTTATAAAATTGATGTCTACTTTTAGTGTTGTGTATATATGTTAGTCTACTTTTGCTTTTTTTTTTTAAATAATCAATTAACCAAATTTCATAATAGTGAATAAGGGTTAATCCTAGCCATTGATTAAGTGTATTATTAGTAAGTACAAAAATTAAATATGGACTCTTAATCTAGGATATAAGGAGTATTTGTTAGTGAAATAATAATTTAGTGATAAAAACACACTCGAACACTACCAAGTTTTGACGACACGGGTCTCTAGAAAGAAAAACAAGCATTTCCAAATTACACGTCGAAATAATACAAGTGCATGCTTTGCAATCAAAGGTATTTATCTTTAGGGGTTTGTAAATTGAGGATTTATTGTAATATGTATTTTGAAAATAGGACAACAAACATTTTATTTATGATTTTAGTCCCTATTTTTTAATAAAACCGCTGGCGCGGACCCATATTCATAAAACGTTAACCAATCATAACATGCCACGTGTCCCTTTAATTTGAAAATAGGGACTAAAAATGGAAACAAAATGTTTGTTGTCCTATATCCATAATCAATATTATTTTAAGTCCTAAAATTACATAATCTATTATCTTTATAAGGATAAAATTATCTTAAAATGATTGGTAGGGAATGTCTATGAGGTGGATGATAATTTCTTTGATATTTTATTTTATTTCTTTTGGTTAGGTTATTAAGACTTTATTTGAATTGATATCTTAGTAATTATTATTTAATATTTATTTTGAGCAATTATCTTATTGTAGGATTATTATCCTAGAAACAATTCTATCAATTCAAATAAATAGATATCAATTCAAATACATGTCTTGGATATCAATTCCCACTAGGGGTGGAAATTCGTGTGCGTCGTGTCGTGTTCGGGTCGTGTCATGTCGGGTTCGTGTTAAGTATTAGTCAACCCTAACCCGACCCATTTAACTAATCGTGTCAGATGAGCAAACACTAACCCGACTTATTTATTATCGTGTCGTGTTCGGGTTGACCCGCATAACCCATTAAGTAAAATATAAAATAATTTTTTTCTTCTCTCTTAACCAATCATAGCACTCATACGCCTACAATAACTTAATTTAATTAATTTCAAATTCTTGCAACACATAAATAATTTATCATCCGAGTTCGTGTCGAGTTCGTGTCGGGTATCGTGTCGTGTCAAAAATTGCCACCCCACCCCACCCCTGCCCCCCTCCACCACCACACACCACCACACACACACACACCCACCCCACCCCACCCCTCCCCCACCACACACCACCACACACACACACACACCCCACCCCTAACCACCCCCTGCCCCACCCCTCCACCACCACACACCACACACACACACACACACACCCCACCCCACCCCTCCCCCACCACACACCACCACACACACACACACACACCACCCCTAACCACCCCCTGCCCCACCCCTCCACCACCCCCTCCCCCACCACACACCACCACACACACACCCCCACCCCACCCCACCCCACCCCCTCCCCCACCACACACCACCACACACACACACACACACACACACCCCACCCCACCCTCCACCACCCCCTCCCCCACCCTGCCCCACCCCCTGCCCCCCTCCACCGTCCCCACCCCCTCCCCCACCCTGCCCCACCCCGCCCCACCCCCACCCCCTGCCCCCCTCCACGCACACACATACACACATATATATATACACATACACACAAATATACACACAAATATATATATAAATGAAAGAGAGAGAGAGAGAGAGAGAGAGAACAGCGTCGAGAGAGAGAGAGAGAGAAATGGAGGGAACGGCGCGGGAGGGAAAAAAGAAGGGGGATAGGGTTTTTGCTGCGAATATTGTCACGGTCGTGTCAAGGTCTTTGACCGTGACAAGAATTTAAATAATTGTCAAGGTCAATGACCGTGACAAGACCGTGACAAATTGAATTGTCACGGGCTTGTCACGGTCATTGACCGTGACAATTCGTTGTCACGGTCGTGTCAAGGTCAATGACCGTGACATAAAACGCGTGTTTTTTTTGTCACGGTCAATGACCTTGACAAGGCTGGCCGGCTGAAAGGTGACAATTTGCCCATTTTGGTGTAGTGTCCATTCCCCACTGGGCGAAAGGCCAGGGGCTGGTCAGGGATTTTAATTCGCTGGCAGGCTGGTGGACCATGGGGGCATGAAGCTGGCATTTTAGGCATCTGCGGACATATACTGCTGAGTCCCTTTGCATATATGGCCACCAGTAACCTTCCTTTATTGCTCGGAAGGCTAGAGACCTTCCTCCGACGTGACTCCCGCAGATTCCTTCGTGAAGCTCGTGAAACACTGTCTTGACATCGCCTGGGTGGACGCATCTAAGGTAGGGGTCGGAGAAAGATCTTTTATACAAGTCGCCTCCCGTGAATAAGTGAAAGCGAGCAGCTTTGACTCTTATCTGGTGGGCAGTCCTCTTATCCTCTGGGAGCGTTCCGTTCTTCAAATAGTCTCTTAAGGGATCCATCCAGCTAGGGGCTGGTTCCAATTGGAGTATTTGTTTCGCTTTTGTCAGCTTGCAGTTGGGGTGAATGCTCGGGCAGCTAAGGAAATCGATAGGGATTATCCTTTTAAGGCTGGAATCAACTGCCGAGCTTAGGGCTGCCAAGGCGTCAGCGTGGCTGTTCTGCCCCCTGGGAAACTGTTGGATGTTGATTTATTCAAAGTTCGTCATTAAGTTTCTTACTAAGGAGAGGTAGGCTGCCATCCTCCCATCCTTCGCGTTGTAGTCTCCACTTATCTCATTGGAAACTAGTTGCGAGTCTCCGAATACCTGTAAATGTTTTGCTCCTAGAGTTTGCGCCCTTTGGAGACCTGCAATTAAGGCTTCGTATTCAGCTTCGTTGTTTGAGGCTGCAAATCCCAGCCTGATTCCTTGCTCGAGGATTGCATTTTCTGGAGTGATGAGAACAATTCCTACTCCTGCCCCCTTTGAGTTGGAGGCTCCATCAATGAATAGCTTCCAGCTTCCCCCTGTAGCCCGGCTGTTTTGTTCTGTTAGCTTAGGCTGGTCGAAGGGTTCTTGGCCTGTGAATTCAGCTATGAAGTCAGCAAGGATTTGACCCTTGATAGCTGTCCTTGGTTGAAATTGTAAGTCAAATCGGCCGAGCTCGACTGACCATTTAGACAGTCTGCCCGACAAATCCGCCTTCCTTAGGACAGCCTTGAGGGGGTGTGATGTAAGGACAATGATCGTGTGAGCTTCGAAGTAATGCTTCAGTTTTCTCGAGGACATTACTAGGGCGAATGCGAGCTTTTCCAATGGCAGGTAGCGCTGCTCGGTGTCTAGTAAGGTTTTGCTCGCGTAATAGACTGGATGTTGGATCCCTGTAACTTCACACATTAGCGCTGAGCTGATAGTATGGCTGGATACAGAGAGGTAGAGGTACAAAGGGTCCATTTGCTGTGGTATGACAAGCAGTGGTGGGGAGCTTAGGTAGGACTTGAGCTCGTCTAATGCTTGCGAGCAACCTGGGGTCCATTCTACTGTTTTGCTACCTTTCAGGAGTTGGAAGAAGGGCTTGCATCTCTCGGAGGATTTAGAAATGAAACGGTTTAGAGCAGCGAGCATTCCGGTGAGCTTCTGTACATCGCGGATTGTGTGAGGAGGTTGCACTCTTTTGATTGCATCAATCTGGTCCGGATTAGCCTCTATGCCACGCTTGCTGACCAAATACCCAAGAAACTTTCCTGACTGGACACCGAAGGAACACTTGCTCCCGTTGAGTTTCATTCGGTACTTCCTGAGGATTTCGAAGGTATTTGACAGGTCCGAGAGGTGATTTTCCTTGTCCTTGCTTTTGACGAGCATGTCGTCGATGTAGACCTCCATCGTGTCTCCCATCTGATTCTTGAACATTTTAGTAACCAGCCGCTGATAGGTTGCCCCTGCATTTTTTAGCCCAAAAGGCATGACCTTGTAACAGTATAAACCAACCGTCGTGATAAACGCCGTTTTATCCTGATCTGGTGCATATAGGGGAATCTGGTGATAACCTGAGTATGCGTCCAGGAAACTCATTCGCTCGTGAGCTGCAGTGTCGTCTACTAGTTGGTCTATTTTCGGAAGAGGGAAGCTATCCTTGGGGCAGGCTTTGTTGAGGTCAGTGAAGTCTACGCAAACTCTCCACTTCCCGTTGCTTTTTGGAACTACCACTGGGTTGGATAACCATTTGGGGAATTGCACTTCCCGTATGGATCCTGCATCCAGCAGTTTTTCGACTTCTTGTTCTATTGCTTTGGCTTTCTCGGGAGCAGTTCGTCGTGCCTTCTGTGCTATCGGCTTGAATGTGGGATTGACGTGCAACCGATGGCAGACCATATTGGGATCGATTCCTGGCAGCTCATAGGGTTCCCAAGAGAAGACATCTATGTTGCTTCTGAGTAAGGTTAACAAATCCTTTTGCTCTTGGTCAGTGAGTGAGGTCCCGATCAGGAAGACTCTGCTGTTGTCGCCTTCTCTAGCAATTACTTCTACCAGGTCCTCTACAACACGCTCGGAGGGGAGGAGCCTGGTCTCTTCCACTCCGGGCCTTCCATATTTTAATTGCTATTTGGAAGGGATTGCACCTTCCTCCCCTTTCTCGCTGGTTTGAACGTCTTTTTTCTATGGCTTTGGTCGGATGGCCGCTATGAAGCACTTTCTCGCCATCGCCTGGTCACCATGTATCTCCATCACTCCCCGCTCGGTGAAATATTTGAGTTTCTGGTGGTAGGTCGAGGAGACTGCCTTCATTGCATGAAGCCATCCCCTGCCGAGGATGGCTTGATACGGTGAATCGATGTCGACCACCAAGAATTCGATCATTTTCGAAACATTTCCATCAAGCACTGGTAGTACTATCTTGCCCAGAGGCATGGTCATTTTTCCAGCGAAGCCGACCAGAGGAACAGTGGTTCCCTTCAGGTCGGCGATGTTCAACTTAAATTTTCTGAACAGGTCGATGTACATTACTTCGGATGAGCTTCCTTGATCGACGAGCAGCCTGTCGATATCAAAGTTGGCTATCCTGAGTGTAATGACTAAGGCATCGTGATGTGGGGTCCTCACTCCCACAAGATCTTCATCCGTGAAAATAATATGCTTGTTGTAGTTGATGTCCTCTGCTCGCCGGCATTTTCCTGCCTGTGATTTCGCTGGATCTATTTGAAAAGCTTGCATTACTGCTGTCAGCTTCTTTACCTCCATCCGGGCTGAGTTGCCCTGGATTTGCTTAACATCGGATACTCCATGGATTACTGCGAATTCGTGTCCGGTGTCGTCTTCTAATACGTTGTCGGGTTTTGCCTCCTTGTGGACAGTCACTCTCTCTACCTTCCTTTCCACAAAGTCATTCAAATGTCCGGATTGGGCCAACTCCTCGAGGTGGGACTTAAGAGCCTTGCAGTGCTCGGTCTTATGTCCTCCCTCTTTGTGGAAGGTGCATCTCAGCGCATTGTTTCTTTTCGATGGGTCTCCTCCCATTTTCCGGGGCCATTTGATGAACGGCTCATCCTTGATCTTAGCGAGAATTTTGTCAATTGGTTCTTTGAAGACGGTGTTGACCGCCTGGAATGACTTTGCAACGTCAGGGCTCCCTCCGTTCTTGGGGCCATTCTTGCTCCCATTCTTTCCTCCTTTTTTCTGGTTATCAACTTTCTCACTTGCCTTCGTGGCGAGCTTGGCTCGCCCGTTTTCACCTAAGTTAAGGCGGGTGACATTTTCCACCTTTGCGTATTTCTCAATCCGGGCCATCAGGTCATCAATGGTGGTTGCTTCCTTCTTTGTCAAGGACTGGTAAAGGAGGGAAGAGCTAGGTAGCCCAATTTTGAATGAAGCCACTGCCACCTCTTCCGCGCAGTCCTCGACTTCGTTGAATAACTCCCAGTACCTCTTCGCATAGTCTCGAAGTGTCTCCTGAGGAGTTTTCTTCATCGTCAATAGAGCATCCATCCTTTTGGGATGGGAGCTGCTGGTGATGAACCGGGCCGTAAAGAGCTCGGCCAGGGATTTGAAATTTCTAATGGATCGGTGAGGGAGTTTCTCGAACCATTTTTGGGCCACGTCATGAAGGCTCGAGGGAAAAATACGGCACATCAGTGCATCTCGGTGATTCCAGAGGGTCATAGCCTGCCGGTACTGCCTGACATGATCAATGGGATCAGTCTTCACGTCGTAAATCTTAAACCTTGGAATAGCAAACTTTTTGGGAGCTTCTTCTTCTTCAGTTTCCCTCGTGAAGGGCGATTTCATCTGGGTCTTGAGGGCTCTCCTGGAGAGTTCTCGGGTTGACCTGGTGCCGCGGTGAGCTGGATGTTGGTCCATTTCTCTACGGACTAGGTTCCGTATGTTGTCGTCGCTGCGAGCAGGGCTCTGATAGCGGCGATCTTTTCTCAGTTGCTCGCGGAGGTCGTCGTTTGAGTCGCCACCTTCGAACCCTTGATATTGCCGCCTAGGGCTCCTTCCTCGGCTGCGAGATTTGCTCGCCTGAGGGCTAGGAGTGCGATAGGGGCGTCTCCTGGTATCAGGACGTAGTTCTTTTTCCAGTTTTTCCAGTCTTCTTTTCAGGCGAGCATTCTCAGCCTCATACCTGCGAGAAGACTCCCTCTGCTCGTGGAGCCTTGCTTCGTATGCATCGATCAATCTGGATATCTGAGTGGACCTTGCTGGTCCTTGACTTTCTTCTGAGGCTGGCCTTTCTAAGCGAGCCCCTTGATCTGAACGTCGGACTTCAGACCTAATCCTGCGAGGAGCGGGTGGCTCCTGAATATCTCCTGCTTGAGGAGCGTTGCTGCTGTGACCAGACATCTTAGATTTTTTCTCGGTGTGAGCTCTTCTCAGGGAAAGATAAACGTTTCCCACAGACGGCGCCAATTGTGGTGACAATTATTATGCAACACAAATAAATATGAAAGAGGTAGCAACCAAGAAAAGACAAATAAAAAGCCAATCACACAACAACGGGAGTACGTGGTTCAGCAAAAAAGTGCCTATGTCCACGGTGGTTCAGTCAGTGTTATTTCTCTATATTCTGAAGAATAAGTGCAGAGAATACAACTTGTCCTCTGCCCCGGACTTAGGGTTTTATTTATACATGTATGTGTTGGAGTAGTGGGGGTGATGGGTTCCTTCTTATTAGCCATCTCCCCTACATGGAATCGTGTTTCCCCACAACTTCCCTTCATGGGATCGTGGGGTAATTGGATTAATACGAAGGTGATGGGCCTGGGCTTTGGGCCGCTAGGGAGAGGCTACTCGTCCAGGCCTATGGTGCTAAATTCAGGGTCCCCACAATCACATAGTCACGTTTTCTCAAATTGGTATCAGAGCGGGTTGCGCTAATTTATTATGTATTCCTATTTTCCGCAAAATTTGTGTGATATTGATTATTTTTGAAAAATCAGTTTTTTGAAAATCGTAATTTTTTCGATAGAGCACTTATCTAATCGGATGCCCTCCTTTGATGACCCGAGTCAAAGTTTTGATGATATAAATCGTTTGAATTTGACGTTTGCAAAAAGAATTAAAGTTTTGGAAAAAGAAAATTCTCGTTTTAAATCAGCGATGGATCTTTTGCAAACGGTTCAAAATCAACTAGATTTTTATCGTGAAAAATTTATTTCCTTGGATCATGACTTTATTGCTTTAAAATTGTCCAAGAAGAAGAGTGACGAGAAAGTCCTTATTTTAGAGAAGGATTTAAAGGACTTAAAAAATTATAGGCTTCCCGTTTGTGCCGTCAAGGATAAAAAACTAGTCGATGATTTTACGGCACGTGAAAAGACTCTTAGGGATAAGTTTGTTTTAATTGAGGGGGAGCATGATAAATTGTTAAGTTTAATTGAAAATTTGAAAAAGAAATCCCTGTCTTTGGAAGAGTCTAATTCTTTGCTTGAGTAAAAAATTTTGAAGTTAAAAAATGATTTGACAGACTCAAGTAGGTTTGATAGTGATGGTAATGGCCGATCGTATTCTCATGCTTCTAATGCTAAAGCCAAAACCATTATTTGTTTTAAAGGGTCAACTAATTCCAAGAATCTTAGAAAAGATCACACTTTAGGTATCATTCCACCCATTTACACATGTTCATATTGTGGTAGGAAAGGTCACCTTAGGAGATTTTGTTTTGATCTTGGAAGAGATCCTAGGAATTCGAAGTCTAGTGTTTTGTTGGTTCATAAAACCCCGTGTCCACGTGTTACATCTGTTTGGGTTAGGAAATCACTTTTGAATACGCTAGATTTTAGAATAGTTGATTCTCATTTGCTTGCACATGATTCTTCTCTTTCCATATCATATAGATGATTGTGTTCGCATGTTTGTCATACACTAGTTTTTGTTTCATGATGTTTATGTTTGCTAGCGTCGTGACATGTACTTTTTGTACAAATTTTTGTTTTTTTGAAATTTTTTGAAAAATGCAAAAAGATTTTCTATTTTTTTGGGTGTCCATTCATATTTGTTTTGGTCCAATTTGAAAATCCAAAAAGATTTTTTATTTTGTTTGCACCGTTTATGGATAAACACTTAGGATGACAGAGTCACAACATCATTCCATTATTTTCATGTGACTATTTGATAGCGTTTTGAGACAATAGGTCAATTCATCCTTGTGCTTTATAATGTTTGGAGTCATTAAGATGTAATTAAGTGTTACTTCCTACATGTTTGACTCATGTTTCCTTTATTGCACACATGCACGAATTTGTTTAATTATTGTGCTTGTCTTATCACATGTTGGTTGGGTGTTTTCACTTCAATCATGTCCTTTAAAACGAACCAAGCGCGATAAATTTTGATAAGGAAATTGTGCATATAAGAACCGTTTTGTGAGTTTGTGTGCTTTGTTTGAAAACGGGGAAGGGCTGCGAAATGTTCATTTTGACTTTGCGAATACTAAGCCACCGTTAAATTGGACCTAAAAAATGGAGGAATTTTATTATCCGGGTCCAAAGAGGTTTAAAAGAGCCCAAAAAAATTTAAAGGCAATAAAAAGAAATTCATGCCAATTATGGGCCATTTAGGTTTTTGCACCAATTCTCCAAAGTTTGAGAATTTAGATTACCTCTAAAAAGAAAATATATATGAGGGTGTTTGGTTGGAGATTTTATAACGGGTTTGCACGTCCTTGAAATTATTGAAAATGTGCTAAATAGTTTTGGACGTTATTGGGGTGGAAATCATTTTGACTTTGATTTGTTGATTTGTATAAGACGATGTCATCTAAATTCAACAATCTTTTCACCTAAGGATACTTTTGATGTTCATTCGTTAGGGGTACACGTATGCATCGTGCACATAATATTTATTGAGTTTATTTACCTATCGAATGTGTTCACACCCATACATTCCATTTCCATGACTTGTTTGTTTTTGTTTAAATCCATGGTGTGATTTTTAGTATCTTATTTTTGTATAAAAATTTGAAAAATCAAAAATAGTTTGTGAAAATTTTGAGATACTCCTTTGCATGCGCGTAATTTGATCCTTGTTTGATATGCATTTTTATCGAGACACTCCATGTTTTGATTATTTCTTCTTATCCGTCTATATGGGGACATCATAAAACGGCGGAGAAAGAATTATCATGTTATGGGGGAGTTTTTGCATTAAGGGGGAGATTTGATTATTAAATGCTTTATTCTTATATATCATTTCAAACTCGATGCGTCACGAAGGTTTTTGCTTTATCTCATGTGTGTAGGTACAAAGATTGAAGATCATAATATTGCACACCCTGATGAGAAAAGCTTTGAGATTTGACGAAGATGATTGAAGAACAGTTTTGAGGTATTGCAAATTTATTCATGGGAGGGTAGATTTGTATAGGTATCTTGGTTTTTGATAATTCAGATTTTTTATGTATGTATCGGGATAGACATAGGGGGAGATTTGTAAGGACATATTTTCATAGGTCCGTTATCAATTTATTATGTCATATACCGCTACACCGTCGAAGAGCATTCAAGAGACATCTACATTAAAGACGGATCCCAATTTCTCAAGTTCTTCATCATTCAAAACTCCGCGAAGTTTACTTTGATAAGGTTATGTTTTAAATACCTTAACTTTTAACTTAGAGCTTTTGGGATATTTTTACAAAATATTTTCTAAATATTGAAGCGGATCTTGATTTTGACGCTTAGGTCGTTCGCGCAAGATCAGCATCTCGTTTGAACGAGATTGGAAGTCGCGCGATGTCGTTTGAACGACATGCGTCCTTCGTTCGAGCGACATATGCTTCTCATTAGAACGATCTCGAATTTCGAGGCAGTGCATTTTTTTTATAAATACTCATTAAATGATAACGTTTTCATTAAGAAGTCATAGCGTTTTGACGAACAGAAATACTGCGAAAGCATAATCCTTTTTAGCTTCTTCATTTAGGGTTTTAATCCTTTTTGTTTTCAAATCACCAAACTCCCATATGCTTTAGTGAATTATTTGGTGTTTAAGAACAACTTTACTTTTGTTCAACCTCTGTGGAGAAGGGATCTCCATATTTGATCGGTGGATACCGAGCGTAGGCATTCTGCGTGTGGATGAGTCGAAGACGATGAACCGACGCCTGGAGGGTATTTCGCTGTCTCTCGTATCTTTGAAGATTTACTAAAGGCACCGTGAATTAAACACTTGTGGGCGATTATGAGGTTGTATGTAAGTCAAAGGTCTTGTGAATTTTTCAAAGTGTTTATAAAAGGTTTTTACCCGAAAGGTGTTTTTCCTATATGGGTTGTCTTTATTTTTCATGCATGGGTTGAATTTATTATGATGTTTAGATGCATGGGTAGGGGCTGAATTAGTTTGTTTAAAAATAGACTATAATTAAATAAGTGTGCCAAATTAGATATTTACGAATTTAATCAATTATCACACAGTCACGTTTTCTCAAATGCCAACTTCATGAACGGATCAGAACATCATAATTCTCGGCAAGTGTTTATTACTTGCATTCTTTAGTAATAATTGTGTTCGTATTAGACTAGGTAATTACCCACTTATTATGAAGATGACTATGGTTGAAAAATTGGGAGACTTAATCATAAATTAGGAATGATTTGAATAAAGTTTGATTCCCTCATGTAGATAGGATTATGTCCACGAAATTATGATAATTTGATGATTAAATATGGGCTTAATGTTGAGTTTTGCATATAAATTTGAGAATTAGGATTCTTGATATATTAATTTGGCGATTTCGAGTTTATTGATGATTAGTGATAATTTAATGATGATATATTATTGGAAATCATATATAGATGTTAAGTAGTTGATGGGAATTGAATGATTGGTGTTTGGGCTGATTACTTTAGATTTTTTTAGGCTTAAAAATGGCAGAAAACGAAACTGTTAAGGGTGTAGAATGTAACAGGTCTGGTGGGGGAGAAGATATCTCAATCTCGTTCGAATGAGATTGATCTTCGTTCGGACGAGAAAGCATGTCATTCGAACGACATCTGACCTCGTTCGAACGACATGTCCAAAAATCTGAAAAATCTTCAGTTCAATCCAATTTGAGTTACACGGTTATCTTGAGAAAAGAAAACTATCAGTTGATGAATTTAGTATAGTGCAGAACTGTTGGAAGGTAATTGTATAAAGATACTTTATATAATTAGAAAAGTGAGTTAACCTTGGAAATTTCGAGAGAGAGAATAATCAAAATAATATTATTATAAGTAGTAATGAGAGAATACTACGTATGGAAAATATATTTATAGGTTAGGTGAATACCTAATAAATTTTAATAGGATGTCAGAATGCCTATTATATGATTGTATTTGTGTGTATAATATACCTACGCTACTTGCTATCGGGAGGAGGTTTCTCGCAGTGGACAGTCTTATCCTGGGTGACCCAATGGGGGGATATTTGACTTGTAACCAGAGCATATGAACTTGGATAAGTGCTATCTGTTACATAGGATAGATTCTATGGTTGAATGGGAGCATAGGTATGTACGTGACCCATTTAGCTGGTGAGTATGCTCGCCTCCAATATTTGTGTTATGAGATTTATGGTTCTTGAGAGACGCCGAACCAATTGTCCATATGCAGCGATCGAAGCACCAGGACATGATAGTAGAGTATGCATTGCGCCAAGTGGTCTTAACCAAGGGGTACAGGATATATATATATATATATATATATATATATATATATATATATATATATATATATGTATACAGATGATGTGACTATATGTATTTATATTTATGTGCTTGTGATTATGTCTACTGTGTATAACTAGTAGATAGGGTACTAATAATGATTGCTTTGCGGCAAGTGGTATTAACCAAGGGGTGCAGGTGTAGTATACATATATAGGGATATATATGAATAAACTTGGGAAAATTATATTGTGTGAAATTAGTAGTTATAGCAATGATGAGAAATAAAATAATCTTAGTGGGTAGAAGATTAACCAGTTGGACGGTGAATAGTGATTTTTAGTTATGAGGGATATACTATTTTAATAACGTATTGTATGGGAGATACGGGATACTCCTTTGAGATATAGTTATAAGTATGAGTTTATGGCCTAGTTGGGAGTGATATAAATAACTAGGTTGGGTTAGAGGTACGTTAGACGTGCAAAATAGTGGAGAGGTGAGAATCTCATGTGAGAGTTCGAAACTAACATGCACATAATACTTGCTTCATTGTAGTTTTAAATACTTGCTAAAATAAATATTTTTACAACTCGGGATCTGACCAGTTTCTTGCTATTCTCCTCTATTTTGCTATATATTATTTATCAGGTGCCCAGCCACAGGGTTGCCACCAGACTTAGATGCATGGATCATTTGGCGAGCTGCAGCTGTTGTGGAAGCTGTTGGTTATTGAAACTAGATGCTTCAATCCTTCCATTCAGTTCTAGTTCAGACATTTCAGTTAGGGCATGTGTCGCCCGCTTTCATTTTAGTTATTCAGAGATTGTACTTTTCTTAGTAGCATTTATTCTCTTGTTGGATTGAGTACTATTACACTTTTAGTTTGAGACTTTGAACTGGAATGTTTTGTCCAGTCTTATTTATTTCAATAATTGATTTATGTTCAGTATTTATTTTATTCTGGTGGAATGCAGATAGCTTTTGTTTTAAAAATGAAAATTTATTAACGGATTATTTGGGTAATTAAAATTAAATGTTTTGACACTTAGCTTAATTATTTATTAGGTGATAAATAAAATAAAATTATTTTCCACAGTGATGCTAAGAATGAACCAACCCGTCACTTTAGTTTAATTTAATAAATGACTGATCACCTGGTATTTAATTGGGCAGGGTGTCACATCTAGTCTTTGTGTTTTTTAACTCAAAATACTCTTAAATCTCACAATCAATGAATTAAGTTTAGATTCAACGATTTCTCCTAAAATTGTTAAATTGAAGTTTACAACATGTTTCTCTGATCACTTGACTCAAAAATACCCTATCCATGTGTGAGAAGTACTTAGAAAAAGAATCTCTAATAATGGAAGGGAAAGGTCCTATTTTTTACAAATCTGGCAGCGACATGCCTACGATTTAGGGCAGTATCCAAAGTCACGCCCAATGTGAGATAGTTGTGGGCACGAGACAAATCTTAGTCATGTGTGCATTTTTATAAAGAAACTTTTGAAAGCCCAAAAACATGTTTGTAGTGAGCATGGTCAAGTTTTTAAGCCATGCACACGGTTTTGGATAGAAAATAACCCCAACCTAAATCATATTGTCGCGTGTATGGGTCCAAAACCCAATCGTACAAGCTTGTACAAAGTATTTAAAATACACCTAAACAAGCATACAAGGTAATGAATTTTGGACAACTTTAAATTAATCTGATCACAAAGATCATTTTCACAATAAAATATAAATGTGTGTGTTTGTGTGAGTGTATAAGGCTTGAGACAATTCAACCAAAAATTACCACAAAATGATATAATCTTCAATCTTCAGAATTGTATGCAGAAAATTTTATATGGAGTATCAATGAATGATATTCAATTTCAATGTCCATATAGTCAAATTAACAAGACTCTCTCTAGATATATCTATCTATGTACTCAAGATTTGTGGCTTGATTTGTGTAAGAGTCACATAGGGTGTAGCCAACTTATACTACGTAATACAATATCTATTACATCTTCAGTCTCCCCCTTTGGATAATATGTGGCAAAACCCCAAAATTATTTACTATGACATTCAAACTCACCCCACATTATACATATAATGAGAGTAGTGTCGCAATTATAAAGACAATTTTTTTAATAGAGCCAGTTTGAATATTTTGGCTTATTCCGTGTTTGGAAAAAACTCTTTCATTCACAAGTTAGGACTTAAGTGTGTTGACCTTTCAAGCCTATGATGTGGTTTCTTGAAGATGTAGTGGCCAAGTTAGAATATCTACAACGTCGTGTCGTATTTCATGCTCGTTTTTGTCTTCATATTCCAAGGATATATAAAGTATGAATGCATATTTATGATGAGGTTTGGATATTTGTTTTTTGGGTGTTAGACCTTTATAAAATTGGTTTTAAAATGACTTATCCCTTTTAATATTTTTTTGGAAGAAAAATATTTTTTCGCGAGGACGTTATAATGACTTGGTATGTCGTTCGAACGAGGTACCTATCTTGTTAGAACATGGTTACAATGAATGAATCAAATAAGAATTTTGGCTTTCGCTGGAATGTCATTGGAAGTTTCATTTGAAGCAGGTTCGAATGAGATGAGGTACTTCATTCGAACGAGTATGAAATTTTTTTACATTTTAGAGATTTTCCAAATTGTTGTTCATCCTTATCTCAATTTTATAAACCTAATATAAATAGGAGTGAGGAACTGCAATTTTCCTTGGGAAAAAAACTTATATTTTGAGTTCCCAGACTCTATTCAAAAGCTCTCTAAGACCCTAGTTTACACCCAGGTTCTTTACGATCTAAGCTTCATCTTATTACGATTTAAAGATCTTATTTTGGTCACGAAGGTTTATTATATTCATCTTATTGAGAATCATTTCATACGGCGAACTCCATATTTTCTATTTATGCCTGGTGGACTTCGTGTTTTGGCGGTGCAGTGAAGAAGTAGTGGATTCTGTGTTTCAATTCATAGATTATTATCGAGCCTGTTCGATGAATACCGAGACGTGTGTGGACTCACATGTTGTGGCAGTTGTGTGGCTTGGCTCCTATATTGTCTCTGTGGAGCAAAGGTTTAAGATCATAGACGTACAAGGCTTGCGAGGACGTCAAGTCATTGTGTTAGTCATCTGTCAAATTTTGTAATTCCTTCTCATAGTGGATTTGTGTAGTTAGGTCAGTCGAGATTTTTTCCATTTAGATTTTCCTCATACATCGGGCGTGTGGTTTGATTGACTTCTTTTATCTTACACTCATCTAGATGCATGTTTAGGTTAAGACAAAATTGGCCAATCTATTTATCACATAAATTTCATTTAAAATTGGTGTAACATTTTAGTTTGAGTTAATTGGTTAAGTTTAATATTTAATTTGAAAAATTAAAAATTGATTTTTCTTTAGACTATTCCATATATCAATGCCTTCTATAAGAAATACATTAGACACCAAACAATCAACCATTCGAGTCTGAATTAAGAGCTTGAGTCACAATATCATGACAATACCTGAAAAACATGAAACACAACCAAAATTATACGAGTATGAGATGCACAGAGATAAACTCCCCTAGTACGGGAGTCCTTCAATAAGAAATCCATAAGAGAGTAGTTCTCTTTGCTAGGGTGTTTAAAGATAAATGGAGGCGTAAACCATATTGATGGAAATGAATAAAGTTGTAAATGCACTCTCAATGACATTGAATAAACTCACTTATATAACTTAATAACAGATAATCAATACAAATGTTTGGAAATAAATGAACCTTTAAATAAACTAGCTAGAGGAAAAGAAAAGCAAGTACTCTAGATACACCTCAGGTAGGCAACTCAAACACCAAGGTATAAAGTAATAGTGGTTAAATATTAATGAATGCTCAGGCTCTTGGAAAAGACTTGGACAAAAGAGTTAATAGTGCAAAATAAATGCTCTTTATTGATGCCAAAAATTATCCATTTACATGGACCAATTAGAAATGGACAACTGTTCCCTTACGTGGCAATAATCACAGTCATCAATTACTTAGTCGGCTTAGAAGATAGTTGATCGGCCAACAGGACGACCAAAATGAAGAATACAAACCATCACTATAAATAAACAGTCCTTACATGGAAAGTAGTCAAGAGTCATTCTACACGTGCCCAATACTATCAACATTCACATTCATTATGTGTGGGTGAAAATTCTTAAATGTAAATAGGCATTCTAACCCTTGATCTCTGGGTCACTATAAATTTAATGTATTCCTTTCACAAAAGGAAAGAGAGAAAAAGTGCAAGTTCATTCTTCTAAGAAGAATACCTAGTTTTATGTAATCATCAGAAGCAATATAATCATAGTGGACGCAGGCTTTTCTGATAGCTGAACCACTTAAAAATTCTCGTGTTTTATTTATTTTTCTATCGTTATTTTATTTGTGATTATAAAATTGGCATCATATAAATCATTACTAATTTTATACATCAATAGATTAACACCATCCGTGGGAAATGTTTTGTCTATCATCATTCTCCACCAAAAAACATTCATTTGATTTTTAACAAGATGAATGACATTCTTAAAAGCAGGCACGCTACTGAAGGCAATGCCCCTCCTGGCACGATAGATCTAAATGGAGTCCTGATCAATCTTGCCAAAGGGTAAGAGGTATTGCAGGAGACTATGAGACAATTGTTTTAATCCTTACAAACTAGGCCAATTGCGCCATCTCGGCATACTAATGATCCGTCTTTCAGAAGGGAAATACCCCCTCCTCATCCTAGGAGGAATCAAAATAGTTATTTCAGGTCTTCACATGATAGGTCCTATCGCCCAGGGGCCAGTTCTTCATCAGATTAACGAATTACTACGATGATTTCTCTCTTACTCCGTAACGTCGAAGTGCCTTGGAATAATTAAGTAGGGCATTAGCCTTTGATCATCTGGGTCCTTGAGTAAATAGAGGACATTAATAAGAACCATCCCGACCAAAATAATGTCATACCAAACATAATGAAAGATCAGTTAGATCTAGAACAAGTGCCCAGGAGAGCTCAGCACAAACGCATGGAAGGGATGGCCGAGCTGCTATTAATAGGTCTAAAGTTAAAAATCCTTCATGGAAGGGGTTAATTCAATGATTAGAAGATTGGTTAGGGGATATGGACAAGGCGAAGAATCCATTATAGCGAAATTTTGTCAAAGGGTCTCCTTTCATCAAAGTAATTACTGATTTTCTTACCATATGTAAGTTTAAGACAACAGTTGTTACCCCTAAATATGATGGTAACACTATCCTGTTTTGCACATTGATCAATATTAAGTAGATGCTGATATATACTTTGTTCTTGATGAAATGAGATGTAGAGATTTTTCAAGCACCATCACAGGTTCAACCCATATATGGTACAACAACTTGCTCGATGGTAAATTTCAAAGTTTTAATCAAATTGTCGAGTTGTTAATCAGTAACTTCTATTTTGGGACCAAGCCAGTTAAGAGAGTAGCTCATATTCTAAGTGTTAGGCAACGAGCAAGAGAGACTATGAGAGAATACATCACTCGTTTTAATAACAAGAAACTGGAAGTGGTTTCTTATGAAGAAACAATAGCCATCATCGCCGTGAGTAGTGGGTTACTTCCAGAAAAGCTGTATTATGCATTGGTAAAAGATCCTCCTAAAACCATGACAGAGCTCATGCATAAGTCCAAAAAAATCATGAATGCTGAGGAAGCAATGGCTGCAAAGCAAACCCCTGCCACCAAGCCTGAAAAGAAGGAGAAGAAACGGAAGAAAAAGGATAAGTCCAAAAAATAATGATTTAAAGTGGCCTGAGAAGATGAGGGCATCCCCCACCAAGAGAGATAAATCTAAATATTGTGAATTCCGCATAAATTATGAACACATGATCGATAGTTGTATTGCTTTAAAGAACGGAATTTAATCCCTCATTCACCGAGGAAAGCTGAGCAGATTTGTTGATCGACATAAAAGTCGAGAAATAGGAGAAATGTTAAATTCTCTATGCAAACCCCAAAATGACAAGAAGCGAGGCCACGGGGATGGTTATGAAGACAAACCAGACCTGCCAAAGAAGCCAAAGCAACTAGAAGTTGAGGTAGTTATAATAAGTTTTGGTTCTTTTAATTGCCATATCATCACAGGTGGAGATGCAGGAAGAGGAGATCAGACTTATTAGAGGAAAAATTATCTGAATGAAGCACAAGAATGCTCTTGCATACAACGTGTCAATTTTAATGATGATGATCGACCCAGGAAAGTAAACAAGATTAAACGTATCATCGAATTTTCCAAAATTGATCTCTCCGGAGTATTGTATCCTCATGACGACCCACTGGTTATCAAGTTTAGAATATAGGAAGCCATCATTGCCATGGTTTTGATACATAATGGAAGTTTAGCTGATATCATGTTCTATCCCTATTTTTAGATATTGGGATTGAATCTTATTCAACTGGAACTGTACCACTGACCCTTGATTGGCTTTTCAGGAGAAAAAGTTTACCCCCTAGGATAAGTCAAATTAGAAGTTTTATTCGGCACTTGGCCAGCAAGCCGTACTTATAAGATACATTTTTTTTGTTATGGATTAAAATGTTTAGTCAATTTACAATGTGATCCTCAATAGGGTAGGATTAAAGAAATTCAAATTATACCATCCACTGTCCACCGATGTTTAAAGTTCCCTAATCACTTCAGGGACGGCGTAGTAAAGGGTGATCAGAAGGTGGATAAAGAATGCTATTACTCTTTAGTCGAGCAGGAAAATTTAGTCAATTTGAAGAAAAAGGCCACCACTTATCAGGTTGGCACTCTAGAGCCCAATAGCAAGTCAGAAGTTGATATGTTAGATCCCTGAGATGAAATGAAGCTTGTCAAAGGGAAGATAATAAAAGCTACTGAAAGCATAATCTTGGATGATGAAAAACCAGAAAGAACCACCCAAATTGGATCCATATTGGCCTCAATCCTCAAACAGGAATTGGTTGAATTCCTAAGACAGCGAATGAATGTAATCGCTTGGAGTTATGAAGATATGCTTAGGATTGATCCCAACTTCCTCTGTCACGAGCTCAACATTAATAGGGACGCTAAGCCAATCAAACAAAGGTGCAGGGTGTCCAGTCCTGAGAAGAACCACACCATTCAAGAGGAGGTAGAAAAATTACAAAAATACCAATTAATTGAAGATATCAAATATCCAATATGGTTGGAAAATATTGTCAAGAAGAAAAATTATAAGTGGCGTATGTGTGTAGATTTCACTGACATTAACAAGGCTTGCCTAAAGGAGCATTTTCCTTTGCCCAGAATTGATCGGTTAGTAGATGCCACAGTAGGACATGAGTTGTTGAGTTTTATGGATGCCTATTCTAGATATAACTAGATAAAAATGAAATTAGAGCACAACGAATGCACTTCTTTTATTACCAACCGATGTACCTATTGTTACAACGTTATGTCTTTTGGGCTAAAAAACGCTGGAGCAACGTACCAGAGATTGGTCAATAAGGTGTTCGAAGAACAGATTGGGAGGAATATGGAGGTGTAAGTAGATGACATGCTGACCAAAAGTAAAAAAACTTCAGATCGTATCAAAGATCTCAATTAAACTTTTGACCAACTGGAAAAGCATCAAATGAAACTGAATCTGACCAAGTGTGTATTCAGTGTGTGAGAAGGAATGTTCCTCGACTTTATAGTAAACCAAAGAGGAATTAAAGGTAATCATGACAAATTCAAAGCTCTGATTGAAATGCAATCGCCAACTTGCAAAAAAGATGTTCAAAAACTTACTAGTAGAGTGGCTGCCTTAAACCGGTTTGTTTCTCAAGCACGGATAGGTGTCTACCACTCTTTAAGGTGCTCAGAAAGACCTTTTAGTGTAATAAGGAGTGCAAAGAAGCATTTCAAGAGTTGAATAAGTATTTGGAGTCTCCTCCTTTATTGTCCTGACCAGTTTTAGGAGAAAAATTATACTTGTATTTGGATGTTTCTGAATCTGCAGTTAGCTTAGCACTAGTTCGGTCGGAGAGTGGAATTTAGAAATCAGTCTACTACAATAGTAAAGGATTAAGAGGAGCAGAGATCAGGTATCCACGCTTGGAAAAATTGTCCTTATCTCTCATTGAGGCCTCCAAGAGAATGTATCCTTATTTCTAAGAGCACACTATAGTAGTATACACTAATCTACCTTTTCAGCAAGCACTACACAAACTTGAAAAGTTAGGCCGGTTGATGTATAGGGCAATAGAGCTAAGAGAATACGACATCATCTACGAGTTGAGATCATCAATAAAAGGGCAATCTTTGGCATATTTTATTATAGAATATACATATCCAGAGTATACCGACCAACCAAACTTGCCTGCCGAGCAGACTTCTTCGGAAGAGAGCTCATCTCAAAAGCAAGCCAAAGTCATAGTAGATCAACCAGAATTATCCAGTGCTCAAGAAATGGCCCAGAAGTATCAATAAAGGTAGAGCAAAGCATATTCAATTTGCTGAACTTATTGCTAGAGTTAGAGAAAAGTTGAACAAATGGTCTTCAAAATTAATTTCTCAAGCTGGAAGAGCAACCCTTATTAGACATGTTCTCCAATCTATTCCTATATACTCCTCGTCTGTTTTGAATCCCTGTAAAGCAGTATTGAAAATATTAAGTAATATATTCTCAAAATTCTATTGGGGTTGTTCTAATAAGGAGCATCCTTTTCAATGGATCAAATGGCAGGAGACCTGCTTCCCTTTTGAAGAAGGGCATCTAAACTTTAGAAATCTAGAAGATAATATTTCTGCTACTAGTATAAAGTTATATTAGAACTTTTTATTTGAAAATGGTCTTTGGGCCACCTATATGAGATCAAAATTCCAAAAAGGTTTTAAGATAAGAAATGGTTCTAATACAGTGAAAATAATGTCTCTTATCAGTGACATAGCTGAGACTCACATTAATTTTGATAATAAGATTTGGACTCCGACTACTATTGGTGAATTCTCAGTTAAGTCTGTTTATGATATCTGTAGGAAAGTTAGACCTTTATCTCTTAATTGGAAAACTAATTGGGATTTTAATTGAACCATGAAGATATCAAACTTTATTTAAAAATTACTTAATAATGCAGTTTCATTTGAGAAAGAAATTCAAAGAACAGGTTTAAAGCTATTAACTGTTTGTAGAGTATGCTTTAAAAATGAAGACTCAAGTCAGCATGTCCTCTTAGATTGTCATATTGCCAAAGATGTTTGGAAATACTTTTCATCTATAATTGGTATTCAGCCTAATTACTCTTCTTATAGGTCTATGCTCCAATCATGGTGGATGGTAAAAACAAAGAAGGACTATCGAAGAATCCTTATCTCAATTCTCCCCAAAGTCATTTTTTGGGAATTATGGAAAGCTAGAAATTTGCTATCATTTGAAATTAAATCTTCTAATCCAAGTTTTATAATACAACAAGCTATTTAACTTACTTCCTCTATTCTTAAAAATTCTAAATGTTATGACAAATTCTCAACTGAAGATAAAGTTTTCATTGAATGTTTTAACATCTCTATATTTCCTAAAGTTGTTCAGAGCATTCCTTAGGTTTGGTCCTATCCACCTACAAGCTATTTCAAATTAAATATAGATGGTGCCTCAAAAGGGAACCCTGGACCATGTGGTATAGGAGGGATTATCAGAGATTCTCAAGGCCTTTTTATTGCAGGTTTTGAAAAATATATTAGAGTTCACTACTCTTTTTATGCAGAAGCAAAGGCTCTCAGGGAAGGCATTAATCTTCTTTTTACTCTCAACATTCAAAAGGTTATCATAGAGTTTGATTATAAACTACTAATTGAAGTTATTTTTAAGAGAGAAAAACCTCCTTGGCAAGCAATATCTAGAATAGATTTAATTACCCTAACAGACCAAATGATTTTCAATCATGTTTGGAGAAAAATTAATTCTGCAGCTGATCTTCTAGCCTCAAGGGGAGCTTTGACTAACAGTGACATTACATATTAGTCATTCAATAGTCTTCCAAAACTAGTCAAAGTCCATATCAATTTGTTTCTTAATCAATTTCCTTGCATTAGAAATAGGATCAAGAAATTGTAATGGGATTATAATAAAATCCCAAGTTTATTTTTAAGTGTTCTCTTTTGTAATGGGGCTGAAATAAATCCCCAAATTTATCTTGCTTTCATTCTAGAGCAATGGGCCCATCCTCTAGATGTTTTATAAGTTAGTTTTGGACTTGTCAAGCTTTGGAGAGGCTTTTTCTCTATTTAAAATTTTAAATAAAATGTGTGGGGTTACCGTCCCTCTTTGATATAAAAAAAAGGGTTTTAGTCCCCAATAATAATGCACTAAAAAACACTCTCCTCCTTATTTTCGTTATTGAGAGAGAACTCATAGAGAGAGGGATTAGTCTATGGAAGACCTCCAACCCCCAAGTCCCAGTCACCCCCTTGATTGAGGTACACTATTTCTATAATTCTTTTATTAAGTAATATCGATAATCTAATATTTAATTATGAACATATGATAAATTTTATTCTATATTTCAATATATGCAACTATATTTACATTATGGCGAGCCCTCGGGTGGTGTATAACCCTGATGAAGTTGACAATGTGAGATGCCTCAAGGTAAATGTTCCTTTTTAATCATTCAATCGATGTTTAATGATGGGTCTAAGAATAAGTGATATGAACCACTACACCAAAATGTTAATTTATAACATTTTATAAAACGCAGTTTGTAAGTGTTGAAAACACTAACTAATTTATAACATTTGTAAAGACTTATAAAATTTATAAGGGTTGAAAACCCTTTCAAATGTAAAAATCTTAATACTTACCTATGGTAACATTCTAAAAAATTATTTGGATTTGGTGCCTCATTCATCGATCGTATTTTCATTCCTTCTAATCCCTCTTCTTTTCCATTCCTGTTAAGCCCTTTTCAAACAAAATTCGACTTGTTCTACACAAAGGCGATTACTCTGGTGAGTTTTCCTATCTTTGATGCTTTCTCTTAATTTCGTTATTGATTTGAGATTTAGGACTTTGATTTGTTAGGGATTTATTTTGCGATATGATGTTTTCAAACTTAATTAATCGTAAAATAGTGATTTTTCTTGGTTTCATGTTTGAGTGGCTCGTCTATCCTTCAACAATCTAAATTCCCTCAAGGTAATATGACTTCTATGCTCATTTGATATTTGAATTTGCTTATGATTATTGGTAAATTAAGGTTTTAAGTCATGTGTGAGTTTGATTTTCTCTCAATCCAGTAAATTATGATTTTCTCGTCAAATCCTCTTTATGTGAGTTTAATTCTTCTTTTCATTATTTTTTTGTTGATTTGCTTCCTGGTTGAAGAACTGAATAAAAAAAGGGGCATTTACGTTTAGATCCTATTAGACTTTCTTATATACATTCTAGTCCCATCATGTTTTTCCCTTACATATAAGTCCTATTCCTAATTTTTTGAATTTTTTTTTCCAATTTTACCCTTTTAAAACCAACAATCCGTAACTTCCTTGAGGAAGTTACATAAGTGGTTGAACTTTTTTTTTAATCTTCAAATGATCATAACTTTTGATTCACAAATTCGTTTTTCACAAAATTACTATTTTTGAAATCTGCTCGACGATATCTATCAAATAAGATCCATGAAGGCTATAAAATTCCAAAGAAAAAAATTTACACAAACAGTAAACTTTACTGTATGCACTAGAATATGAAATAGTTTTATATATGTGACATTTTCACAAACAGACACTAACATTTACTATGCTAATACTACACAGTATATATATACGGTGAATCCAAACCTTTTTTTTTCAAAATTACCTTATATTTGAAGGTTTGCGCTAGCGGTATCCAATACTTACCACCATTATTGGAGCTTCAACGACCTTCGTCAGAGCTCCGATTTGGGGTGGGTAAGGGTGGCATGTGGTGCTGCTGGCGCGGACCTTTGAAAATAATTGACTTTTGAATAAATGGGCTTTGGATCCACCGAAGTATCATGGGGGGCCGCTGGCGCGGACGTTTGATAATAAGATTGGATAAATGGGATCGGGATCATCTGGAGCGCCAATTTGGGGTGAATAGGGGTGGCACAGAACTTTAAAAATAGGAGCATATTGGATATATATATATATATATATATATATATATATATATATATATATATATATATATATATATATATATATATATATATATATATATATAGTTTGTAAAAATGTCATAGTTATTAAACTTTATTGTATACACCAGAAAATGAAATAGTTTTATATTTGTGACATTTTCACAAACAATAACATTTACTGTGATAATATATTTATGAAATAGTTTTATATATATAACATTTACTGAGTTAATATTACACAATATATATATAACATTTTCACAAACAGTAACATTTACTGAGTTTATATATATATATATATATACACACACGGTAGATCCAAACCTTTTTTTTTTAAATTACCATATTTTTAAAGGTTTACGCTAACGACATTCAATCCCCACCACTACCCACCCCAATTGTCGAAGCTTCAACGACTTTCATCAGAGCTATGATTTAGGTGGGTAGTAGTGGCATAGGGTACCGCTGGCGCGGACTTCTGAAATTAAGAGAATATTAGATAAATGGAGTTTGGATCCACTGGCGCTCCGATTTGGGGTGAGTAGGGGTGACATTGGGTTAGGTTTATATCTATAATATTTTTACAAACGTTAACATTTACTGTGTTACAACACGGTATATATATATACCTCTTTTTTCTGATATTGTCTTATTTTTAACGGCCCGCGCTAGCGGTATCTAATCCCGACCACCACCAACCCCAATTGTAGGAGCTCCAACAACCTTCACCAGAGTTCTGATTTGGGGTAACATGGAGTGCCGCTGGCGCGGACCTTAGGAAATAAGAGAATATTGGATAAATGGGGTTTGGATACACCGGCGCTCCAGTTTGAGGTGAGTAGGGATAGCATTCGATTAGGTTTATATCTGTAATATTTTCACAAATAATAAATGTTACTGTTTATGAAAATATTACATCGGCATCCCATGTCACCTCAAATCAGAGCTCTTATGAAGGTTGTTGAAGCTCCGATAAAGGGGGTGGGTAGTGGTGGGAATTGGATGCCGCTGGCGCGGACCGTTAAAAATAAGATAATATCAGAAAAAAGAGGTTTGGATATATATATATATATATATGAACACAGTAAATGTTAATGCTTGTGAAAATGTTATAGATATAAACCTAACTCAATGCTACCCCTACTCACCCCAAATCGGAGCTCCGGTGGATCCAAAATCCATTTATCTAATATTCTCTTAGTTTCAGAGGTCCGCACCAGCGACACCCTATGCCACTACTACCAACCCAAAACATAGCTCTGATGAAAGTCGTTGAAGCTCCGACAATGGGGGTGGGTAGTGGTGGGGATTGAATGTCGCTAGCGTAAACATTTAAAAATATGGTAATTTTGAAAAAAAATAGTGGTTTGGATCTACCGTGTGTGTGTGTATATATATATATATTATGTAATATTAACTCTTTAAATGTAACTGTTTGTGAAAATGTTATATATGTATTGTGTAATATTAACTCAGTAAATGTTACTGTTTGTGAAAATGTTATATATATATTGTGTAATATTAACTCAGTAAATGTTACTGTTTGTGAAAATGTTATATATATAAAACTATTTCATAAATATATTATCACACTAAATGTTATTGTTTGTGAAAATGTCACAAATATAAAACTATTCCATTTTCTGGTGTATACAATAAAGTTTAATATCTATGACATTTTTACAAACTATATATATATATATATATATATATATATATATATATATATATATCCAATATGCTCGTAAATTTTTAAAGTTCTGTGCCATCCCTATTCACCCCAAATTGGCGCTCCAGATGATCCCGATCCCATTGATCCAATCTTATTTTCAAAGGTCCGCGCCAGCGGCACCCCATGATACTCTGGTGGATCCAAAGCCCATTTATTCAAAAGTCTCTTATTTTCAAAGGTCCGCGCCAGCGGCACCACATGCCACCCTTACCCACCCCAAATCGGAACTCTGACGAAGGTCGTTGAAGCTCCAACAATGGTGGTAAGGATTGGATGCTGTTAGCGCGAACCTTTAAATATAAGGTATTTTTGAAAAAAGAGGGGTTGGATCCACCGGATGTATATATATATATATATATATATATATATATTTACTGTGTAGTATTACCACAGTAAATGTTACTGTCTGTTTGTGAAATGTCACAGATATAAAACTTTTTCATATTCTAGTGCATACAGTAAAGTTTACTGTTTGTGTAAATTTTTTTCTTTGGAATTTTATAGTCTTCATGGATCTTATTTGATAGATCTCGTCGAGCAGATTTCAAAAATTGTAATTTTGCGAAAAACGAATTTGTGAATCAAAAGTTATGATCATTTAAATATTAAAAAAAAAGTCCAACCACTTATGTAACTTCCTCAAGGAAGTTACGGATGGTTGGTTTTAAAAGGGTAAAATTGTGAAAAAATTTCCTGAAAAGTTGGAATAGGACCTATGGGATTATTAAAAAGTTAATAGGACTTATAAGCTTGTTGACCCAATAAATGGAACCTAGATATAATTACCCCATAAAAAAAAGATAATAATGTAATTAGTATCTGGTTACTTATGCATTGTATTTAATTGAAGGCTAATCTATTCATTGGGTTCACCGGTGTGACATTTTTTATATTTACGCTTTACTATTGTTGTTTTATGACTAATATTATATATTGTGTGATAGCTGACTATTAGGCCATGTTTGAAATTTTTTGTTGATTACAACTAAGGAATCCAAAATTATATCATTCGAGGGTTTCAAATGGAAGATTTGATAAGCTTGTTATAAATATCAATGAAATTTTTTCTTTAAATATTTTGTTTATGAAAGCTAAATTCGTGCTATTTTGATTATTTTATTCTTCTTACATCAGTAACCGATATTTTATTAACAAGAATAATGGGTATAAGTAAGAGTGTGAATTAATTAGAATCGAGCATTTTTTTTCCTTTTCTGCTCATTGAGGGGTCATGGACATCATAAGCAAGCTTTCGTGCAGTACGATGAAAGGTAGGCTATTGTATTTTCAAAAACAAGTGGATGTTAAATTATACTGTTTTAGATTCAAATCAAAGCTTACTTTGTGGTAGTAAGTTTTAATATTGTGTTGTTTTAGTTTGTTGTTGTGTTAGTTTTTCCTCTTAAAGGAGGTGTTGTGTAATGGGGCTCGTTTCCACCTTATTTGTTTACTATCACATTAGCCATCATTGTTGTTAAAACATTATTACTTTGTGACTATTCTCTTTTAGTTATTACACTTCGTACTCTTATTGTGAATTTTATGATATTTTATATATACTTATGTGTTTTATGGATGATTGAGTTATAATTTTTAAAATAATTCAATGTCATTCCAAAATCTATTATGATGTCAATTTATAATTTCATGATTTTTTTGTTCAAAAAATCTCAAGTCAAACAAACAATATATTCTTATTAGGAAATAATTTTTTTGCATTTTTTTTCCAAAAGTTATACAGTTTAAGAATACAATCTCAAGTATTTTTGTTTTAACTTGGTCGTTGAGAGCGGTGGTTAAATATTTCATTGGATACCTTGAGGTCTGCTCAGGTGTTAGAATTTTTAAGTAATGATCCCCCGTTAACTATTTTGTAACAAATTTTCTCACCATAATATATAAAATTTCAATATTGTCCACCTCTTTCGGAGGACAAAGTTTCTGTTGAGTCACATTTACATGTTTTAGGTGAAAGGGAATGCTCTAATGTTGATGATTTACTGTGGTTGTTGGCGGAAATGTTTTAATTTATGTAATAGAAAGTAATCGAGACATGTCCAATTTCGCAAGCTTACATCAATAGGATTGGAAGAACCTACTTTTATTCAAACACACATGTAGTTGTTCGTCACATTGGCATCATCTGTGTGTGTGGAATGTTTTCTTATCAGTAACTAAAACCTATACACGTTCGCTAAAAGATATTTGATTTATGCTAGGTGATAAAAATACTGTGGAAATAATTTGTAATGTGCTTACTTCCATTCCTTTTATTGTTCTTCGAATCCCGTGTAACAACTTCCATTTTTCACGTAAAGGTTGGTCAGACACAATATGCCGAAAATGGGGCTTGTCTAATAATCTATATCATTCTCAGCATCAAACCATAATATGACATTTATTATTTTTAATCAAACATGCACAATAAAACCTTTTAAATAATAACTGGTATTAAATAAATTCAATCTCCCAAAAGTTATAAAACATCTGTCACAAGTATAACTGATATCTAAAAGACTGAATAACAAACTTTGATCTTATGCTCATACAATCCCTGAAATGATAAAATGACCGGAATGGGAATGATAGCCTAAACTAGACTCAATCGAACTAGAATGACTAGAATGACTAGATTCAATATGACATAATCGTTCTCTTTTATAAATCTTCTCATTTTTATAAGTGTGTTCGCATCCCACATAACACATAAACAATCCCATAACTTCTACATGCGAACCTACACCCCAAAACCCATAAAAACTCAATAATATAACTTACGCACCCAAGGGTTTCAAGGATTAAATCATATTAAAAAGTTTCATCAATTCAGCTCCAAAATTTAGTGTCCACTTTCTCTAATTAAGTTGTTAATTGATTTTAATCAAAAACACGTGATTAGGGATTTAGGCGACACTTAAAATGCATAATACTTAAGGAAAGGAATAGAGTATTCATGCATGTGATTTAGATGAAGAATATTTGAGTTGACAGTTGGATTCCTCTAAAAAAATTAGCAAAGAGACATTCTTGAACAATCTTTCGAAAACCCAGTTTAAAGCTTCAAAACGTGGATTGAAAATAGCTCTCCAATGGAGTTAAGCTTTCGAGGGAGGAAGAAGATGTAAAAGAGGATATTGTTGCTCTTAGGGTTTAGAAGAAAGTGTTTTTAAAAGTCCTAAACCCATCACTTTGTTTATATACAACAAAGAATTTGAGTCCTAATCAAATACAAACACTCAAAAAATTATTAAGGACGATCGGACCGTCAGAATGGCTTGAAATTTTAATATGATGTAGAAAATGGCGAGATGGAGCTGCTATGAAAAATTCAGTTCGATCGAACGGTCAAATTTCTAAAAATATTATTTTTATCCTCGTTAGCTCGGATCCTCCCTCGATTTTTATACAAAAAGTTATAATTTCCAAATTTTAATCCCGATTCAAATTCCATTTAAAACGTTTTTTTATATACAAAAACCAACATATTTAATTACTAAGAATAATTAAATCAAAAATTTTATTTTTTTCTCGAATTTCCCAATTAATTAATAAAAACATGGGGTGTTACATATGGTATCCCCAAAGGGCATATGATATTAGGTTGGCCTAGTTTCTTCAACTTTCGGCCATTTTACTAATGATGGTCTTGATGCTTTTAGTGGTGGCTTCAATAGCCCCATTGATTTTATGGTTGTTGGGAGAGTATTTGTGCCATTGGATTCCATACTCGTCAACAAGTTATGTGACCTAAGCTTCAAAATAGAGCCCATTGTCTGATACAAGCTAATGGGAAACTCCATAGACACAGATGATATTCTTCCTGATGAACTTTGCTAGTTTCTTTACATTAAACATTGCATATGACTCGACTTTAACCCATTTCCTGAAGTAATCAATTGCAACCAGGATGAATTCATGCCCATTTGATGCCTTGGGAGTAATTTTCCCGAGGATGTCCCAAGTGGAGAAGGGCCAGGGACAAGTCATTTTGCATAATTTTTTAGGAGGCAAATGATAAAGGTTAGCAAATTATTAGCATTTGAAGCACCTTCAGATGTAAGTTGCACAGTCATATGTCAATTCATGCGGGTCCCATATTACACGTTGTGGCTTTTTTGCATCACGTCTTCGACCCAAGTTCCTGCTATGCAATGCAAGTGGTTTCCATCAAAATTTCTTTTAAAGAGTAATTTGTCACAGATGATGTACCGAGCAACCAGCCGGAAGAGGGTCGCACGATCTTTTTTATCAGTGTTCTGATGATATCTACCATGCTTAAAGAGGTTCCAAATGTCATAATATCATATTCCTAGTATATAAGGATCTTCTTCCATTAGGAGTTCAATGTGCCAGTAGTGAGTGGGCGTTATTTGTTTTTGGACTAAAAGGGGGTCATTATTACTTCTTTGGGCATGTCAACCATAGAGGACGAGGTTGCCAATGCATCGACTAGTATGTTTCTTAAGGGAGGAAGGTATTAAAAGGTAATACTTTCAAACTGGGAGGTAAGATATTCGAAGTGAGCATGGAAGGGTAGAATCTTCTTGTCATTCACTTTCAACTTTATAAATATTTTCCCCACGATGAAAGTTGAATCTCGATAGACATCAATGTACTTGATTCATTTTTTAGGGCGATTTTGATTCCCTACGGTACGTGCTTCATATTCTGTTATGTTAGTGCAAGGAAAGTGCAATTTGATGGAAATAGGAGTGTGAGAATCATCGGGGGCAATCAAGAGTATCCCAATACCGTATCCTTTCTTGTTAGAAACTTCGTCGAAGAACATCTGTCATTTAAGCTCCTCGTGAGAGGTGTAGAGAATGTCTTCATCTTGGAATTCAAAAATCCAAACCTCGTCTCCTCCTATGGGATTATCGACAAGGTAGTCAGAAACGGATCTTTCTTTCATAGCCGATAGAGTTGATTTTTGGTATATGGTCATTGTGTAAAGCTCCTCTAATCAAAAGTCTCAATACCTAAAAACATATATAACAAAGATAGAGAATAGTGGTAATTGAGGCACCAATCCAAATCGAAGGAGTGAAACGAGAGCAAAACTAATGTAATTCATTTTTTATTTAATTTCTTTTTGGACTTTTTTATTTTTTCTAATTTTTTTTAGCTTTTTTAATATTAAAAAAATTTGGAGATGAGGTGAAATAAGACTACACTAAATGAAAGATCTAATTACTAACTAGAAAGTAAGAGAAGAAACTAAGTAAATCTAACTAAATAAAAATATAAAATATGAGATAAGTGCGGAATTAAAAATGAGGACTAACAATGGATAGGATGACAACATATATCCTAGTTAATCAAAATTAATTAATTCATTAAAATTAATTATCCCAAGTTCGTATCAAAATCACAAATCACCTCTCGTTGCAAATGTAATTTTAATAATAACATTTAAAAAAAATAAATTTAACACTCATACAACTCTAGAAAAGTAGATTTAAACATCATTCTGCTAGGATCAATTTATCAAATTAGTTTAAATCATAAATGTAAGCTTAGAGTTGAAATTAAAGGAATAGTACCACACTTGCGAAACTCTTATCTCTAATTCGAATCTAAAATGGGTATTATAACTAGAATTTTGATTTTCTCTCGAAAATCATTTACCGTCTCTCGAGGCTTAAATTAAAATGTAAGAGTGCAAAGTTAATCATCAAAGGGACATTTAATTTAAATTAATTAATTAAATTAGGATTAACATCAAATAATGGGTCACCCGACCCCTTGAAAGGGTTTTAGCCTAACATGATATCAAACATGATAAACAAACATTCAATAGGCATTTAATATAAAAGAGTAGAGAAAAGAACAATCAAACCAATCTCTTGAACTCAATTGACTTCAATCCTTGGATGAGAAGCATACAACCCTCCAAGTGAGTGATCAACAAAAATATAAATGAAAAATTCACTCAACTTGAATCTCGTAAATTTAATTTCACAATAATCTCTAAAATAAAAGAAAATTAAAATTAAAATATAAACTACTCTAAAAAAATAAAAAGTGTTTCTCTCTCAAATTTTCTATCTAAAACCCTAGATGATTCTTCTCTTTAGGTCTTCTTCTTATTTAAATACTGTGGCTATAGAGCTTAAGGGTATTATTGGGAAAATGGGCTAGGGGTGCATGTGCATGGGCACTACACCAAATCTGCCCATTTGTCAAGGTCATTGACCTTGACAAATTCACCTTGTCAAGGTCAATGACCGTGACATTTCGAGGCGAGACAACTTTTTTTGTCACGGTCGTGTCACGGTCATTGACCTTGACAAAAAACTCGCGTTTTGTGTCACGGTCGTGTCGCGGTCGTGTCACGGTCATTGACCTTAACAAAAAACTCGCGTTTTGTGTCACGATCGTGTCGCGGTCAAAGACCGTGACACGTTTGTCACGGTTTATAACCGTGACTAAGCCGTGACCCTTTTTAAAAAAAATTGTCACGGTCAATGATCGTGACAATTCTGGGCAGAATTAAAAAAAACTGCTGGGCAGTATGGCCACTGCCACTGCCCAGCAGTATATTTGTACCTGTTATAGCAACGTTGTACCTGTTCCAAACATCATATATCCGAACAAACTAAAGATAATGCAAATATATATTCAAATAAGAAACTATTTCAAAAGAAACAACATCACCATCATTTTATCTCAATTCTACAAACTATTTGCATGGAAAAGAGATTTTGTACCGCGACGCTCGAGAACACCTCCTTATCCTTCCCTTCTCGTCCGAATAGCCACATAAGTATAGAGCATATGTGGCCTACCCTTAGGGCCACTCCCTGTCCCCTGAATTGAAATAAAGTAAAATTAGTATTCGCCCCTCAAATATAGATAAATATAAATCGTAATTGAAATTGAAATCGAAATTGACATATAAATATAAATACATTACCTGTAGTGTCACTCAAACAGCTAACTTGAGCTCATATGGCACCTCCTTCCAACTAATGTACCCCGGGCAATCGTGTCAATTATAATTCTCTTCATATCTAAACACTAAGAAATACCATAATCCTATGGAGTTATGCGTTGCAAATTCCTTCCAACCGTTGTGTAGCCAAAAATCAGCAGTTGAAGTTGTCAACTCCACCTTTGAATGGGGTATGGAAAGTGGTGGGGTATGGAAAGTGGAATTGACAACTTCAACCGGTGATGTTTGGCTACATAACGGTTGGGAGGAATTTGCAGAGCATCGCTCCATAGGATTATGGTATTTCTTAGTGTTCGGATAGACGAAGAGATTCAGTCTCCTCTCCACAAATAGGACACCCCAAATAACTATGTACTAATCACCTATTAAAGGTAAGAAGCGTATATTCATGGATTAGTATAAACAAAACTTAGATGTAGTTGGAATATTTATGTATTAATCTCCTCTCCACACACGTACACTACACAAGAGTGAAAATGATAAAGTGCAGATCAAGTAAAAGCATTAAAAATGGATGTTTCGGTACAAATTTAAATATTTATTATATATTGAAAAATTGTTTCAAATTCGGGTTATCATCAAAAATGGATTGATATTCGGTAGGAGCAGCCAAGTCATCTACACTACTATTTAGACGCCTTGGCGCGTGTTGGACAATTGACCACGGCTCGTTGTTGATATACTCCGAGTAAAACACTTGCTTAACCCTTTGAAATGCACAAACAAACGGCTCATCGCTCACGTGGTCATTGCTCTTCAACTTGGACAAGTCAACCATGATCAAATTGGTGACAGGATCAACTTTACAAGCATTTTTATCCTCAACTCTTACCCATTCACAGTAAAATACAACCTCTTTGAAGCTTATATAATCCAATTCAAATATATTTTGGATTACACCATAGTAAGTCATTTCAGCTTCAACGAGGTTTTTATCTTTTGCGCTCGCTCGAAAGAAAGTAAGAGCCTTGTATGAAATTCCCGAGTTCTGTACATTTGTACTTTCCTCGTACACTTTAGCGCCGAAAATGTAACCGTTCAATCGATATTTTTTGTACTCTTGTGCCACGAACAAGGGTCCAGTGGCTAGACGAGCAAGCCTTGATGTCGCATCACCCATCTTTAGGAGCTGAGAATATAGATAAATTAATTATATTAGTGGTAAAATTTGAGTGTAATGTAACGTTATATAACGACTGTTTTCATTGTAATTACCTCTTGTGTCAACCATAGCCTAAATTCGCTGTCTGATTGTACCACTATTTTTCGTCTTTTATTGTTCTCACAGGCTTCATATTTACTGCATATTACAAAATTAATCATGTATAAAATAATCTAAAATAATGTTAAACATTCTAATATTCGAAACTTACTTTTTCCATTCTTCGACATCTTCATGTGTGTCAAATAGATAACGAGCTACTTGTTCATGTTGCAAACTCGTTAATTTCACTCGTTTTCCCATCACATTACCACCATCATCGAGGAATTCATCAGTGTCATTAACGCTGGTAGAGTCAGTCATATATTCCCAAGTATATATTGATGACTCCACGGTGATGTATTCCTCTGCAATTGATCCTGCAATATATCGCGTATTCTTGACGTAATCTTTAAAAACTTTCATCAATCTTTCAAACGGATACATCCACCGATATCTAACTGGACCACAAAGAAGTGCCTCGTCGCATAGGTGTACCAATAAGTGAACACTTATGTCAAAGAATGCTGGGGGAAAGTACTTCTCCAATACACAAATCGCTTCGTTCACAACCAATTTTGCGGCCACTATGTGTTCTCGATTCACTACCTTCTCACACAAGAGGGAGAAGGTAATACTAATTTTCATAATAGCCCTACGCAAATCCTTGTGCTTGGAGAAACAGTGCTTAAACAATAGAGGAACCAATTGCATGATCACATGCCAATCGTGGGACTTACACTTATGTAAATCATGAGTAACATAATTCACAATCCTTTGCAAGTTGGACGAAAAAGTAGATGGGCCCTTCAAATTATATATTGTGTCTATAAGCACCTTCCTTTCCTCACTCGTCAAAGTAAATGCACCAGGGGGAATTATTGTCCTTCCCCTACTATCTTCTTTCAACCATAGTTGTGGTTTAAGTTTTAACGTTTCAAGGTCTTTTCGTGCATTTTCTCCATCCTTCGAATGACTCCCCCCAAGTCAAGTATCCACAATATGTTCAGCGAAGTTCTTCTCTGCATGCATCACATCCAATACATGGCGCACCGGGTTTTTCTTCCAATAAGGCAAGTCAAATAAAATTGACCTCCGAGACCATGCCTTTCTTATCTCAGTTTTATTCCCAGTTGGGGTCTTCTTATGCTTGACATTCTTAAATTTGGGATTCTTACCTGGCATATTTGGGCCACATTCAGAAGATTTACTTTCAATTTCTGAACCCGAAAGTTGTCTCGGCGGTAGCCTATGTTCAACTCCGCCCAATAAAAAATTGGAACCTTTCTCAAATCTGAAACTATGAGCTGGGGGTAAAAACCTCCTGTGGCAATGGTATACATTCTTTAAGCTGGAGGATAGACGAAGAGATTCAGTCTCCTCTCCACAAATAGGACACCCCAAATAACCATGTACTACACATCCGGATAATGTCCCATAAGCTGGAAAATCATGAATTGCCCACATCAACATAGCTTTCAGCGTAAACTCTTCTTTTCTAAAAGAGTCAAATGATTGCACACCCTCTTCCCACAACTCATTTAATTCTTCTACCAAAGGAGCCAGGTAGATATCAATGTCTTCACTTGGTGCCTTTGGCCCAGGTATCAATAAAGCCATCATCGAAAATTCAGGTCTCATACACTGTGAAGGAGGGAGGTTGAGTGGGGCTAGGATCACTGGCCATACACTTTGATTGGTGCTTAGATTTCCAAATGGATTGAAACCATCTGTTGATATAGCCAAACGAATGTTGCGTTGTTCTCGAGCAAAATCGAGATACTCATAATTCATCCTCCGCCAGGCAGTAGAATCAATAGGATGACGCATGATATTACCCCCTACTTCTGCCCTAGCATGCCAAGTCATTGCCTCTGAAATCCATGGTACTGTGAAAAATCGCTTTAATCTAGGCCCAACGGGAAAATATTTCAATACTTTTTGAGGCATCTTTGTTGAGCTTCTGCCTTCCTTACTAGTAGATTGGACATATCTAGGTTCATCGCATACCGGACAACGATCGAGATTTTCATACTCCTTTCGGTATAGTATGCAGTCATACACACAAGCATGAATCAATTTATACTTCATTCCCAAACCTTTCAAACTGTTCTTCATAACAGGATAGCTATTTGGAAGTGTATTCACCTTGGGTAATAAGCCCTTAACCCATTTCAGAATTCCCGTCACGCTATTGCCAGACAAACTGTACTGCGTCTTCAAACTGTGCAAACCAACCATGGCATGTAAAGTTGTTTGATCTTTCTCACAGCCAGAGTATAACGGTTGGGTCGACTTAAATTTTAAACTTTGGTAGTCATCGTCAAGTTTTATCGTGTTATCTTCACGAGCACTTGAATCTTCTACATCATCAGTAACCTCATTCTCCTCAGCTTCATAAACTCCGTACGCATCATCAACTAAATCCTCTAACATATTATGATCTACGTTGTCCCCTTCTTCATATATTCTACTTGTTGAAGGATGTTGTGAAGGTTGGTCAGGGACAAAAGGAACTTTCAATTCACCGTGAAAACTCCAAAATCGATAACTATCTTGCATACCCGATCTTAACAAATGTAGTTCAACTGTTTTCCACTCAAACACCTTACCATTATTACACCTAGCACACGGACACGGAAACTCTTCATCATTACGATATCTCTTTGCAAATTTCATAAATTCGTTAGCACCTCTGCGAAACACATCCCCCATTCTATTAGTCTCACCCATCCACTCTTTGTATTTCGGATATCCCATCACAGCTACCACAACTAAACACCTATTAAAGGTAAACAAAACTTAGATTTATAGTATGCTTTATTTAATTATCCCATCATTTAATTATCCTATTAAAGGGTAAGTGGTCCTATCCCATTCAAGAATGCATTTTTCTGTAATATACTTAACAGCTCATGCACATTGTTACGATTTGAAAAAAATTCGACAGCATATCCCCTTAGTTCTCCAAGTACACGACGTAGATTGGCAGGTGTGAGTGTTATTTCAATTGGTCAATTAAAATAACAGTCACACTTGTCAATCTAGTATGTACCCAGAGAACATTAAGATACGACTGCAGAACTTCCTCCAAAAGTAACAACTTTAAGCCAATAAGAATATTATACAAAAATTATACAGTCTCAAACTGTCCAAACGGGACAATTCGAGAGATCTCATTACAGGGGTAATGACTCTCGAACGGGTCTAAGGGTTATTGAATGCGTACGCATAAGAACTAGAATGTTAGTATCTATGCGCACTATATTTAATTTCAAGTATGTTTCATATAATGGGTTAATTCAAATACAAAAATAAATTCATGGGATAATTCAAATACAAAAATAAATTCATGTATTGACCACATACACACACACACACACTATCTAAGTTGTTCTATAGGTATAAAAACAATTATTATCCAATTATTATCCAACTATTATCAATTATTTATTTTGAATGTAAATAATATTCAAAACCCCACCCACCCACCCGCACCCCCACCCCCACCCCCACCCCCTCCCGATGTTTATTATCCAATTATTATCCAACTATTATTAATTATTTATAAAATTGATGTCTACTTTTAGTGTTGTGTATATATGTTAGTCCTCAGCTTTTTTATTGATTACCCTAGTTTAGCTATTATCTACTATTATCCAATTATTATCCAACTATTATCAATTATTACCCTAGTTTAGCTAAAGCCCGTGAATTATACCTATATATATTGTGTAAGCGAGGATTTTAGCATAAGAATCAATTGTGGAGGGTTAGAGAGGGAGTGAAAAAAATTATACCTATTCACACACACACACACACACCACCCCACCCCCTGCCCCCCTCCACCACCCCCTCCCCCACCACACACCACCACACACACACACACCCCACCCCACCCCCTGCCCCCCTCCACCACCCCCTCCCCCACCACACACCACCACACACACACACACACCCCACCCTACCCCACCCCCTGCCCCCCTCCACCACCCCCTCCCCCAAAACACACCACCACACACACACACACACCGCACCCCACCCCACCCCCTGCCCCCTCCACCACCCCCGCCCCACCCCCTGCCCCCCTCCCCCACCCCCTCCCCCACCCTGCCCCACCCCCCACACACGCACACACATACACACATATATATATATACACATACACACATAAATATACACACAAATATATATATAAATGGAAGAGACAGAGAGAGAGAAATTGGACCTGAAATTAGAGAGAGAGAGAGAGAGAGAGAGAGAGAGATCAGCGTCGAGAGAGAGAGAGGGAGGAACGGTGGGAGGGAAAAAGAAGGGGGAAAGGGTTTTTGCTGGAAAAGTTGTCACAGTCGTGTCAAGGTCATTGACCGTGACAAGACCGTGATAATTAAATTTGTCACGGTCATTGACCGTGACAATTAGTTGTCACGGTCGTGTCAAGGTCAATGACCGTGACATAAAACGCGGGTTTTTTTGTCACGGTCAATGACCTTGACAAGGCTGGCCGGCTGAAAGGTGACAATTTTACCCATTTTGGTGTAGTGGGGGTGGGGTAGAAATCAGATTTGGGTGAGGGTATTTTGGGGAACTTTAATTGTGCATGTGGGAGATGTGGTAGTTAGGATGAGTTGGGACTAAAATGGGTAAAGAGGTATTTTAAACATGTGGTGTTTAGTTAGTTTGTCTTGGCTTTGGTCTTGGTTTATGCAGGAAATAAAAACGATTTTGCCTTGGAGGTTGTCAAAGTGAGATGGGAAATGGGTCTCGGGTTGTAGAGATTCGATTTGGGGCGTTCTGAATCGGGTTAGAATCGCGGGTTCAAGGATCGGAGGTTACTCCAGGTTGAGTGAGATGGTGGGCTTTGGGTTTTCAAACCGGGTTGAGGAGGTAGACGGATCGGGGTATGGTTTTTATTGATTTCAATCGAGTTTTATGGATCGCGATTTGAAGTTCGGTTTATGGTGGCCACAGTTGCGCTCGACGGCAATTTTGGACAGGTGGGTGCCGAAGGGTGTTTTCGGGTTTTCGGTTATTTGGCTGGTGGAGGTGAGAGAATGTGGGAGAAGTTGGTTATGGTGTTAATGGTGATGGAGGGATGCGAGCGGAGAGAGAGGGGTTTGGGGAAGAAGATGAAGGGGGTGATTTGTGTGTGGGTGGGTGTATGGGAATAGGGTGTGGAGGAGAGGGTACGATATTGTGTATGAGTGTGTTTGGTAAGTTGGATGCATGTGTGTTTAATTTGTACTCCCAAAAAAGCTAACTAACTAAAAATAAATAAAACTAACAAACTAAAAAAATTAAAATCAACTAAAAATAAAATCCTAATCTATAAAATAAACCTAAATAATAAAATAAAAAAATAAAAAAATAAAAAATAAAGTCCTAAAAAAATAAAATGTAATAAAAATAAAAATAAACTCCTAAAAACTAATTCTAAAAATAAAATAAAATGCAATAAAGATTAAAAATTCAAAATCAAAATAAAACAACACAAAATAAAAAGAAATAGAAAAATAGAAAATAAACCTTAGAAAATTCTAAATAAATCTAAAATAAATCCTAAAAATTAAAACGACGCAAAATAAAAATCTAATAAAAAAATACAAACACAACACACACTGGTTTCGGGTGAAGATTTGGGCTAGGTCTGGGCTAGGGTAATGATTACGGAATAGATTTAGCTCCTTTTTGCCACATTTTGAATAGATTTAAGCATTTGAACCTGTAAACGACAATTGACCAACAAAATAAACAATAAAGCGCATAAGACTCAATTTTGTCGAGAATTAGCAACTAAAATGCGTTTATTCGGGATATAAAATATATATTTTTGGGTGCTTATCACACCAATACCAAACAGAACATTGCTAGTCCTCGAGCAAAATATAGAGAGAAAATGAAAGATAAGAAACCAAAAGTGTACCACTTTCGAGGGCACTTGCGATTGCACTTAGCATGTGCAACAAGCCTTTAAACCTATAGGTTGCCCTACAAGACGAGTTGTGTCTCATGAGGGTTTGCAAAGAATATACCCACAAAATTCTTTATTTGTAAATGGAAGTCTATCTCTTATTAGACATAGAATAATCGCACGATCCATCACAAGAGAAATATTTTGGAAAACACAAGCTAGAAGTGCATAAAAAGTTTAAGTAAATACTCAAGGCACATCATTCCTTGAACTCAACGTGTGTAGTGTGAATCAGTCAAAGCGGGTCGAGTATCATAAGAGTAATTCCTAGATTACCTTTTCGGAATCAACGCTTCAACTTCAAAATCTCACGGATATATCTCTCTCAAATGAACTTATGAGATTTGGGTAAGTGTATCGCTCTTGTGTGTGAGGAGGTGAGTAAATGTAAGCAAGTTCAAACGTCTCATACACATATAAGAAAGAACGAACATATAGAAAGAAAAATGATCTCATGAAAGAATGCTAATCACTATAATGAGAACGTCGAGTTATTCACCACGTTGACATTCATTTGCCCGAACACCTAGGGGAAACATGGATGTTTATGGGTGAAGGGGAAATGAAATGAGAAGAATATGATATGAGGTAGGATGGTGATGTCTGGATGAAAAATGGATGGATATACGATAAGAGTGTTTTATACATGAAGAACAAATGTCTTTATTACATAAAAACTAACTACAAACTTTCTTTTTCTTTTCTTTTCTCTCTTTTCTATTTTTCTTCTTTTTTTTTAAATTTTCTTTTCTTTTTCTTTTTCTTCTTTTTTTAATTTTTCTTCTTTTTTCTTTTCTTTTTCTTTTCTTTTCTTTTCTTTTTTTTTCTTTTATTTATTTTTTATTTTTGTATACTTCAACTCTGAAGACATTTTTCATTTGGAAAACACTCTTGTTTTAAAAAATGAAGGATGATATATGCATGGAGTAATATGCAGTGGTGTGGGGAATATATGGGAATATAGAGGAATATGAAAATGTAATGAGTGAAGTGAAGGGGTGAAAATCTAGTGATCGGGACAAACTTCAAGACACGCATTTATGACAACTCGAAAAAGATGTCGTTCTCAGTGATCAAGACAAATTTAATGAAGAATAATGAGATCATACAACGATTTAGTGCGGAACCGAAAGAAGTTGAATCAACTTGTGACTCGAAAATTTGCGTAAAACTCTTGAAAGTTGAAAGACACAAATCTCACAAGCTAAAGTCTCTACTAGTGATCCTTAAGTCTTTCTTGGGAATTGTAAAACTCTTCAACTCTAAACCGCAGTGACATGATAAGTGCACAAATTTTTTTTTAGTCTAGAAATTAATAGTGCAAAATGCCTTGATACGTATTACATAAGCTATTTATAAAAAGATAAATCCTCTAGCTTTATTCCTAGACTTTAAAAGATGGATGATAGAAAATTCACATCAATGAGTGAGATGAAAGAAACTGCACGAAAATCTTAAAAATTAGGTTTTGAAAATCAAAATTTTTCAAAAGAGGTACGATTTTGATAAAATTCCCCACCCCCAAACAAAAAGGAACATGGTCCTCGATGTTAAGTAAAATGATTTTTAAAATTGAGAGTAGAAGGGAAGAAAGAGATTACCATAATCAACCGCTAATGAAGTGGACAAATAAATCCAAGAAGAAACTTAAAGAAATGATAAGATAATAATATGTGTACAAGTCTAAAACATGGAAATCATAGGGTGATGTGAAACACCACCCCCAAACAGGATGAGACTCATACAATAAATCACGGGCTACCTCCCGGTATCTCTAAGTTTAACATCTTTAGTCAGACCAAACCATTCTCACCCTAAGGATAACATCTATGAAAGTGCGGGGCGGTAGAAAATTTTGGTGATGAGAATCACCCCCAAACAAGACTGAAGCGTCAGTCTTACTGGATAAAGGCTAAAATGGGTCAATGCACTTGTATGGTAAAGTGCATCACATGATGCAAAGCATCGGTGGACCATGGGTGGGTGAGTATTAGGGTAAGGGTGAAAAGGCATGGGAGAATAAGCATCTATCACGGGCCTTGTTGAGCCTAAAATTGAGGGAAACAAGAGCCCTACAAGGATGGTGATCAAGTTGGTGAGGGAGGCAATATGGTTTAGCAAATGAAATGTGCTAGGGATCATAGAAAGCACACGAGCGTTCTATAAATGGATGATGATAATGGTCGCGTTGTGACACACCAGGGAGATATATAGGGAAAAATCAACACCACCAAAGAGTGGCGGGCATAGAGTAACTAGCTCGGTGTCACGAAAGTGGAGAGTAGCACCACATATACTCTCATGGAAGGTGGAGGGTGGTTTCAGGTTAGGATTTAAAAACGTAAATGGAAACATGAAATGTGTAAAATCAAGATCCAAACTAGGTGGTGGGGTGGAAGGGACAATGGGTGGGTCGGGTGGGATAAATGATGGATCGGGGGGGATAAAGGGTAGAGGAAGATGATCCAACTCAAGAATAGGGGACACACACTCCTTATGATGCACTAAGTGATCCTCAAGGGCACTCGTAGGAGGAAGTGTGGAAATTAACGAGTGAGTGATCATCTTATCCTCCATTACGTCACCATCCGAGGTGGTTGAAAAATCAAACGAGGCATCCAAATCTGAGAGAGACGAATCAACATTAATATATGACTCAAATTGTGTCAAGCATGGTGAAACATGATCCATATCCAGAGAGGTAGAAACCATCGCGGATTCAATCTTGAGATAATGGTGAGAACTCATAGCTGGAGCTAACCTAAAAGATATGGTCATGTCAGAGACATATGCAATTGGGGCATAAGGTAAAAGCTCGGGCGTATTTTTGGATTCGACGGGAAAGGGAAGGTGAACCTCAATGGTGGGTTCATATGGACATGGTGGGATTTGATCAGGCTCACTATCAATGGATAAATCAACACAAGTTTCAACTTGAGGCCCGGACCACGGAATGTTCAACGTTGAGATTCTCGGGGTGGTAGGGTTGGTCACACTCAAGGTCTGTGGCACAAGACGACTTGTCATCACTCCATGTGGGGGAATAATGGGTTGACTTGGGGTGAAGTCCGACTCTCTCTCACCCTCAATTTAATTTCATCTTTATTCAAGCCATTGGAGGGCCTCATTTTGAATTTGAATGGCTTGCTCTTGATCGAAGATGAACATTTGCAAGAGGCTTTCGAGAGCGAAGGTGGATGATGGTGCTGAAGTGATGTGTGGTGGCGGGAAATGGTGGATGGGTGAGGTGGACACAACACACTAGTATCATGACTAAATGTAGAATACTCATAAGAAGCGTGGGAAGAGGGGTCAAGTGTGTCATACAGGGGATAAGCATCTCCGTGAGAGACAAAAGGCTGATACTCGTTGGGTGCATAGTGAGGGAACTGATCGAGAACGGGTGCACTTGATTGCCATGACGACTATTGGATCGTGTGAGGATCTACAACATTGGGTTGGGATTCGTATTGCGTGGAAGGGTGATCAGGCCTCCACGAATAGCTAGGGTAATCACACAACTCGGGATTAGATACCTCATGATAATAAGTCGCAGTGGGTTCCGAAACAGTGTCATAAGGATACACTTGGTCCATGGTGAGTTCGGAAGGATAAGAAATTTATGGGCACTCACGGGACAAGTGATTGGCTAGAAAACACGATGTGCACAACGAAGCATTTGACGCGTTGATACTCGTCATCGGATGCAATGGAATATGAAATGCGTGCGTGGACGACGCATGAGTACCAACGGCGTGTTTGAGAGTTAAAACCACTAAGTAAAGTGTGAAGATTCGATTCGGGATCAACGTCAAACATGCTTCGAGAGAATGAAAAATGTGCAAAGTAATCCTGTAAGGTACGTTCGTCGGCCATGACGAGAAATATAATTTTTTTGAATTTTTTCAAAAGGAAAGAAAATATTTTTGGATTTTTTTTTAGAAAATGAAGGAAAGAAAATATTTTTTCAATTTTTTTAGAAAAATAAAGGAAGAAAATATTTTTGGATTTTTGGAAGAAAATAGTGGGAAAAAATATTTGGACTCTTGATTTGGTCGAACTAATTTAAACCGACTATCAAAAGAATGGAATTCGACACACACACGTCAAGGCGAATTCCTAACTAGCACATAGCCAATTTGTATATTTAAATTAGTGAAAGGGTAGTCAAATTTTAATTAAGTCCGGGGGAGATAAAAATCATGGAAATTATTTGAGTGATCGCATTTGCAAAAATGTTCTCCTAGTGGGCTATCTAGTTAATGTATTTTAAATTTAATGATAGCTAGGGTAGCAAACAATTAGTAAGCGAGTGAGTAGGGTGATGAAATCCCTTCTCGTAAAACACCGAGTGTAGGTCTTAGTAATTTAATTCATCACACCATTCGAAAATAAATGTAAGAATAAAATCACACAAGCGCACGTAATCACACACAAAAATTGACTCGCTAACTGGAGAGGCGCGAGGGTTTATAAATGTACCTCCCACAATTTTTATACCGTGGGGTGATGAATAATTTGAGTCGACCGGGGGAAGATTACGCTTATCTCAGTCGGTCCCGGGTGTCCTACCGACCCAAGGTAGAGAGGATTCGTTTCCTTGCATTTGGACGCCCTCTTTTTACCTTGTTCGGTTTTCCTATCACGCTTTTCTTCGCAATTAATTATTATAAATTTAAAATGAAAAATAAATAGTGTCTCTAATCACCGCAATACAAGCCAAGAATGAATAATCCTAATACAAAACTTCTAAAAAATATGAAAAATGGTACGAAAAAAAAATGGAACACAAATGAATCACAATACAAATCCTTTCCAATGCTTCAAGCTCCAAAGAATGATAATGGCGCCATTTGGTGATGGGGGATGCGAGAGGAGAGAGAGGGGTTTGGGGAAGAAGATGAAGGTAGTGATTTGTGTGTGTTTGGGGTGTATGGGAATAGGGTGAGGATGAGAGGGTAGGATATTGTGTATGAGTGTGTTTGGTAAGTTGGATGCATGTGTGTTTAATTTGTACCCTAAAAAAAACTAATTAACTAAAAACCAATAAAACTAACAAACTAAAAAAATTAAAATCGACTAAAAATAAAATCCTAATCTATAAAATAAAACTTAAATAATAAAATAAAATAAATACAAATAAAAACTAAAGTCCAAAAAAAATAAAATGTAATAAAACTAAAAATAAACTCCTAAAAACTAATCCTAAAAAAATAAAATACAATAAAGATTAAAAATTAAAAATAAAAATAAAACAACACAAAATAAAAGGAAATATAAAAATAGAAAATAAACACTAAAAAATTCTAAATAAATCTAAAATAAACCCTAAAAATTAAAACGACACAAAATAAAAATCTAATAAAAAATACAAACACAACGCACAAACTAGTTTCGGGTGAAGGTTTGGGCTAGGTCTGGGTTAGGGTAATGGTTACGGAATAGGTTTAGCTCTTTTTTACCTCATTTTGATGGGATTTAAGTATTTGAACTCCATAAACGGCAATTGACCTACAAAATAAACAATAAAGCGCATAAGACCCAATTTTATCGAGAATTGGCAACTAAAATGTGTCTGTTCGGGGTATAAAATATACATTTTTGGGTGCTTATTAATAGCCTTCTACGTAACGTTCATGATGTCGAATTCGTCCAATAACATCAACCATCGAGACATGCAACTAAATAGGGCAGGCTTCTCTAAAAGATTTATTATCAAATCATTTCGGGATACCAATTTGATAGGAAATGCAAGCATGTAATGTTCTGTGTTACCCAGACTAAAATGACACATGATTTTTCCAATGGGGTTTAGTTAACCTCATACCCAAATAGCTTTTGACTAGAGTAATATATGGCCATCTTTTTATGAGATTCTTCGATGTATTGGTCTAGAATTGCCCCTGTTCTGATTTCTGTGATTGTAGGATACAGAAAGTGGGGAGACTTTACTGAAGAGGCATGAGAACTTGAGATCGGGTAAGATATCGCTTGATCTGATCTAAGTCTTCTTGACATGCCTCGTTCCAGACTTTGGTTGAATTCTTCTAAAGGAATTTGAAGATGGGCTCACAAATGGTGGTAAATTGGATGATGAATCGACTAATGTATTAGATCTTGCCTAAGAATCAACATTGTTTTTTCTTCATCTGAGGTGGTGGAATCTCGAGTAATGCTTTTAGTGTGGAAGATCCCTTTCTTGTTGGCCATAAAGCCGAGGATTTTTACTTTCGTGACATCGAACATGCATTTCTTCAGGTTGAGGCGTGTCTAATACTTCTACTATCATTCAAAGAATATCCTCAAGGCAGGGATGTGACCTTCCTGAGTCTTAGACTTAATGATTATGTTTTTGGCATAGATTTTAATCTCCTTATAGATAAGATCATGCGGAATGATTGTAGAGGCTCTTTGGCAAATAAGCCTCGGCATTTTTTAGATTGAATGGCATTACTGTGTAGTAAACTTTTTCTGATGGTCAGGACGCATTTTAATCTGATTATACCTGGCAAAACCATCGATAAATTATTTGAGGGCATGACAAGCAGTGTTATTGATGATCGTGTCAATATTGGGTAGTGGGCAATCACCCTTCAGAGACACTTTATTCAAATCTCGATAGTCGATGCACATGCGGACTTTTCCTCCTGATTTCATCATAGGTACAATGTTTACAAGCCATGTATGATATTTGACCATGCGAATGAACCCTACATCTAATTGTTTTACCACTGCATCTTTGACCTTGAGAGACCATTATGTTCAGATTTTTCTCAACTTTTGTTTGATAGGCTTGCTTTCTGGGAAGGTAAGAATCTTATGTTGTGAAATTTTTGGGTCAATACCGAGCATATCATTATGATACCACACAAAGACGTCCATAAATTCCTTCAGAAGTTCTTCAAATTATAACCCCTCATGCTCATTAAGGGTGTACCCTATCCTATTCTCACGTGGATAGATAATAGAATGAGATTGATAACAATAGTCTAATCATCATTAGTTTGAACATGGTTATGTTGTTTAGTTTTTTTATTATTTAGATAAGTTAATAATTGTTCATTTATTAGATCATCTTCATCAATTGTTTGGTTAGAGAAAAGACAAATAATATAAGGCACAACAAGATACTCATAATCATCATTCATTTCATTGAAAGCCAGTGATGAGGTGCCTCATTCATAATTACATCAGAAATAGAAGAAAAAGTAGGAAATTTAGGTGTTTCTCGGAGGGAGTGAGCAGTAGGGTTCAGATTTACTTAGGCAGGCTAGACAGGAATGGCATGCCAGTTGAGGAGTAGTTTATTAGCAGTGATGATCTTTACGAATAGGCCAGATGGGTTCTCCCCTAGGTGGATTATGCAGAGATCCAACCTCAGTGTATGCAAGTCTAATGGTTCATCGGCGTTATTGCCTTCGGAGTTCTTAGTGCTTTCCATACCCTTGATGGTCAGAGGCCCTTCCACGTGTTTTTGGTCTTTATCCAAAGTAACCTCATATTGTAAGAAGATCTCCAGTTCTGATTTTATTCTTTTCTCTATAAGGTCAAACCAAGGCTCGGGCAATTCATATAAGGGAAAGTCTTCGTCCTCCTTAATAAATTTCCCATTCAGGGAATCTCCTGAGATTATCTTTCCTTTTACCAAGGTTCTTTTTCAGTATGGATGGAGGAGTGCTCTGAGTTCATATGGTAATGGTTGGTATCCCATGCCATAGGGGGAAAAGGCTTATTTCAAAACTATCAGCTCGAGGATCCCTTACTAATGGCGACCCATCCCCATTCCGGGCATAAAATGCATATTTTTGAACTTATGAAACATTGACATTATCGTATGGGTTATCCTCTGAACATACTCGATCTTTATAATTATCTCCGACTGGGATAGGAAACAGTTCAATCTTAAATCCTGAGAGTTACATTTCATTAACCCCATGCTTGATTTCTTGTACTGGGTTGCTTGTACTGACACCATCAGAGTTGTCGTCATAGTCGAGAATAGTGATAACCTATTCATTGAAAAAGAATTTTAGTTTTTTATGAGGGGAAAAAGATACACTTCGAATACTACAGATCCAAGGGCGACCAAGGAGAAAATTAAAGTAGGAAGGTATATCGATGAGTTGATCGAATCCTTATAGTGCTACCCGGATCGAGTTATGTGATTTACAGAAGTAGGGAATAATAAAAACTCGGTATCATCATTTATCTCGGGCACGATAGACACCTCATTGATCCCTTCAATTAATTCTTTAAAATAAATCATTTCACACAAGAAGACAATTGAGTCGAATTCTTTACCATTCGATTCATTATTTTAGCTGTCAAAATCGTCATCCCATTCGGTGGAAATAATGTTATCCTTTCATGCAAAGTCAATACATTACACAACCTCCATGGCCTCGTCATATAAGCCTTCCTATTCAGCAAGGAAACATTAGAAGGAAGGACTAGACGTCCTTAGAGCTTCAAGATCGTGAGTAGCTCGGGGGTGATATATATTTCCTGCTTCTTGATGAACACATCAGACATAACTCGCCTGCCATTCAGACTAAATTCTTCTACAGGTACAAATCATTCATCGAATTATCGAGCCCACTATCGAACTTTCTTGAACATGGCACTAATATTATCATAGTTATTTTCTCTGAGGGTCATTTCTGAGGGTAATTTTAGCCTAAATTCTTGAAGTTGATCTAATGTTGTGGGCAGTTCCATGCATCTCCCTTTTGAATGAGTGTGAATGGCTTTGTAAGCCCTAGAGAAAAGTGATAAATCTTAGTTAGCGGGATTATCAGGATGTAAAAGGAAGGAAGGATAGACCTTGAGGGGTTTGGGTAAATCGGTGGATGAATCGGGTGTTTTGATGGCTTAATTCTGGTTGAAGGGTCTAATTATGGGTTCTCTTCTAAAAAGATGTCATTTACCTCATTTCGATACAACGGGAGAGGGTTCTGAGTGGTACTGGGTTAGTACTAGCTGGAGGGGTAATGGTCCATTTATCTATGAGGCTTTGGATAACATTTTTCATATGGAAGCATTGATCGATGGTGTGGCCTAAAATTTAGTGGAAGTTACAATGAAGTCATGCTTGAAGTTTTTGGGAAGGTAATAAGGTAATGGTCAGGGCTTTAGAGGTTTGATGAGAATTTTGGCTAGGATAACTTCATAGTCTTTTGATAACGGTGCATGAAGTTCGATATATTCCTTTTTGGGTGGATTGGGATAGCTTTCGGGTATCCATGAGGTAGCAGGTTGGGAGATGTTATTGATGGTTAGGATTGAGGTGTTGGTCTGCTTAATATGCTTTTGAGAGATAAGCTACCCGGTTATCTTTTCGACTTATTAAATTTTCTTACTCATGAAACCTTTTTTAATTTCTACCCCTACTTGCCCGAAGGCTCTTAAATGGGGGTAGTATTGGCTTCCCATTAAAGTTTTGATATATGGAAAAAAGTTCTTCTTCATAATTCTTACATGCCCTTCTTCTGATGGTCAGCTTGTCATAGTGGCGGCCTTCTCCTTCCATCTTTCGATAAACCTACTAATTGATTTTATAAATTATTTCTTAATTAGCTTAAGGCCTCGATAGGTGACCCCTAAATCTTTGGTGTTCCTTGTACTGAGTCATGAATTCACGAGCCACATCTTCTCAACTATTGATTTTGGATTCTTCCAGTGATAAGAACCATCGGAGGATACATTCTTTGAGAGTTTATTGGAACATATGTGTCATTATCTCTTCTGATACTTCGAGGGGAGTCATGGCACGGTGGTAGATGCGTAAATGTACAATTAGAGGTCTGCTACCTCTGAACTTTTTTATATCGGGCATCTTAAACTTCTCTGACAGTCTAGCCTTGGGATAGGGAGACATGTGGGTGTGATCCACATAGTTTCCCAAGATTTTGACTTGGTCAAACTTTTTAGACAACATCCTGAGGTCGTCTTTGACCTTGTTCAAATCTTGTTCTTTGGGATAGACATGGACATGCGCTGGAAGATTACCCCCTAGCTGGGAAAGATTTGGTATTGGCAATTGAGTAGGTTGCAATCTAGTGGCAGTGGGGCACGTGGGACATATTGTTACTCCCTTAGTTCCCACATCAATTTTGGATCTTATGGACCCATACTATGGAGGAAGATGATATTAGGCTGGAGAGCCTCAGGATTTTGAACCCAATGTCATTGTATCTCTTGGACTTCTGCTTAAAGATTCTCAATCTTGGCACTAAGCTGAGTAAGAACTACCATCAGATCTGGTTGGACATTTTTACTATGGTCAATGTTTTCCATGAATAGTCTTCAGAGGGATTGCTCGAATTATGTAGAAGCAGTATAGGAAGCAGTGGAGCTTTGGGACTGCTTGATGGAAGATCTGAGCCAATAGGGAGCTAAGCCAAGACTGGGGTATGCGATCGTACCTCAGAGGGAAAAATAGTTTTTGTGTTTATATTGAGGGGAAAGGGAATATTTTTGGTATATATATATATATATATATATATATATATATATTAAAAAGGATAAGAATGTTTTGGGTAATTTTAAAAAAGAGAAGAAAAGTATAGTCCTCAGCGTGGTTATTATTATTAAGTTCTAGGGGTGGCCATAGGCCCGAGGCCCGTCAAACCCGCCCAATAAAAAAATAGGGCTTGGGTAAGGTGAATAGGCCCGCAAAGTGGGCTTGGCAAAATTTGATAGGCTCGATTTTTTTTTCAGGCGGGCTTGGGCATGAATTCTTAAGCCCAATGAGGCTCGGCCCGACCCGAGGCCCGAGAATTATATATATATATATATGTGTGTGTGTGTGTGTGTGTGTGTGTGTGCGTATTAATTTATTATTAAAGTTTAAGACTACAAAGTTATAAATAAATACATAAAGTGGGTAATTTTTATAAATATAAAAATATATACTAAGTCTTTTTATGTAGAGTGGGAAACTTTATATACGGACTTTGGAACCTATAAAGTTTAAAATAGGTTTTTAATTAAAAAATAGGTCTTTGATTAAGAAAAAATATATTTTTTTATTTAAAAAAAAAGTAACCGGACTTGGCCAACGAGCCTGGGTAAAGAGCTTTCAAATTTGGGAGAGATTGGGATTACATAATAAGTCCCGATCCAGGCCCGAGCGGGCTTGGGATAGCTCATAATTTTATAAGCCCGGCCCGATCCCGACCGGGCCTGCCCAGGCCCGGCCCACGACCACCCCTGTTAGGTTCCACTTGTATTATGTTCCGCCTAAGGTGTAAGTGAAATACCATATAGAACCCAAGTCTAAGAAAATATAGGGTACACGATGTAAGATACAATTTGACTTGTTTCCAGATTCACGAACTGGGTCCTACTTAACAAATGGGCAAAACAGCGCAAAGTTCGGGCAGTACGATGACCCAAAATTTTGGTAGAGTTTAAAACTGACAGACTAGGTATGAGTGTCCTAGGGCAGACTCCTATATAATGTTGATGCACTGGTGGATTAGTGGAAAGGTTCTCCCCTTTAGCATGACTTCCACGATATACCTCTTGCCAATAGGGCAATCATTCATCGGTACGTATGGGCAAGCCATTTGATATATGTGAGTGTAAGTTAATTGCCTCGTGATATACCTCATGGAGACGATACGTGTGAGAGAGAATTTAATATACTGGACGTACGTAAACAAGTTCCGTACTATATACCTTCCGTCGTGATTTCAGTCAAGTGGTACGCTGCAGGGGGAACCGTTCGATATACGTCGAAAGTACTAGGTCAATGGAAGGTAGGAATCATATCTCTTAGGTTAACTGTACCCCGCAGGACCGACACCCTTCGCATAGTGACCCCCCAGTATGGGAAAAAAATTGGTCAACAATGCAATGCTCAAGTGATGTGGTGTTCGAGAATGCATTAGTCTTAATTAGTATTTTATGGACAGTTTTATGTATGTTAAGAGGGAAAATTACTACTACTATGAGGTTGAGCATATAATATACAAGTAGCATGGGGTGAGGGTGATAATAATGGAGAGTAAATCTAGAAAATATGTACACGAAACACTGATCCTATACAAAGCATGATATTATATCAAAGTGTGAGGCATGTGAATACATACAAGCGGGTGTGAAATATGTGTAAAGTGGGGGTGATATATGAATATGTGAAAGTAACAAAATATATGGTTATATTCATAAGATAAAGAAATGTGGAAGTGTGTGCTAGTGTGATTACGTATGGATATCTACAAGTGGTGCGGGAAACATGTGCAAGTGTGAGTAAATGTAGTAAAACATGGTAGCTATAAACTAGTGAATAAAGCATGGAGTGCGTGATATGAGGGTGGTATATACATGAGAAGAATATCATGGTAGAGAGAGGAATATAAACATCACGGCATGAACAAAGACATATATAAAACATGTAAGTAAGAGAGTAAGAAGAATATACAGGTGGGGGCACATATACACATGCAGAAAAATAGAGAGATGGAGAAAAAAAGATATAAAACAGAGTCTAGTCCTCTAAAAAATAATGATCCCCAGTGAAGTCGCCATTGTGGCCATCCGAGATTCCTCCGTCGTGGGCTCGCCCCGAAGGGAGAGAAAAAATCTCTCGATGTGTGCGGTTAATCGAGGATAAAGGTCCTCTTTTTGCCACCCTCACGATCTTCGCGGGCTACCACGGATATGAATCGGTCATCATCATTATAGGAGGAAAAGATAGAAGATGGACTCACAATCCAATTTATGCCTAATCATTTCTTTGAAGTAAAGTTAAAGCTAACTTTCATTGATCGATTTTTACCACTATTACATAATAGATGGCCTTAGGTTGAAATTAAAAATATTAATGTTCAAGAAGATTAGAGACAGCCATGGATTGAATATCTAACTAGCCCAAACATCAAAGTGATAGGGATGTCAAATTAAGGGAAACTAATTATGTTATATATACTAGAAAATTATTCAAAAGAGGTGCTTATGGAATGATTCTATCGTCCCTAAGTAAAGATGAGGGTATAAAAACCATTGCACAAGTTCATGAGGGCATTTATGGAGCTTATCAAGATAGTCCAAACATGAGGTGATTGCTAAGAAGGCATGGTTTCAATTAGCTTTCCATCTTAAAAGGCTGCATTGATTTTGCAAAAGGATGTCAAAAGAGTCAATGACATGGCCCTCTAAAATATGTGCCTAGAAAACATAAATGAAGATAAGGTGAGAGACTTAAATAATATATTATTTTAAAAGAAGAAAATAGATGACAGTCATAATAAAAGTGAAAAAAAACCTTTATTGTAAGGGACTTGGTTTGGAAAACCATTTTACCTTTACGATAAAAAAGACCCAATCTATGTCAAGTGGTCCCCAAAATGGGAAGGACCAGTCAAATTATATAAAGCATTCAAGGGCGGATCATACTGTTTAAGAGACATTAATGGACACATTCATATGAGAAAAACAAACACTATGTTCTTAAAACCGTATTACCTAATTAAATGGCAAGCAAGACAGTAAGAGAAAAAGGCATAGTCATATATAAATCATCAATTATATGTTATTGAAGTGTTTAAATACAAAGGGCCTAAAACTGGTCCAGAAATTCTTAAACACAATTCTTTTGGTTCTAATTTGATCCTCCCTCTCTTCGAACAAGGTTGCATTACTAGTAGACACATGTATATCTCCTACCAATTGATTTAGTCTTATTTGAAAACCAATTTCCTCCATGGCAGTCAATTCTAGCTCAGTATTGACTCAGGACAACTTCTTCTCTAATTCTTCCTTCTTAACTAAAAGGGTAGTCTTCTTTACCTAAATAAATTTTAAAACTTGCATACCTATAGCTGATTTAATTTTTTGGTTTGAGAAATGGGCTTGGTCTATAAATAAGGCATTTTCCTAAGCTTCCATTTGAGTCATAGTGTTTATGAAGTATTAAAGTGCTAAAATACCAGTATTTAAGGTCTTTAAATCATTTCCTTCTAGGATGTTAAGCTGAGAAATGCAAGAGCGGGTTGTTCTTAACCTATCAAGAAAATAAGAGTCAGCAAGAGCATCAATTAGTACCTTGGCAAAGCTTCGAAGTACCTATAAATCTGGAAAAGCTCCCAATTACCAATGAGAAATATATGGATAAGCTTGGAGAAGATGTTACAATTATTGTTCCATGTTCTAGAAGAAATTTTCAAGTTTTGAAGATGGGCTTAGGACATTATTCATTGAAGTTCCACTTAAAAAGCAGTGATCGCACCTAGCGTCATCAAATCAGGAAAGTCTAGAGCGGGAGGATCAACCTCGGCTTGCTGGGGAGCTTTGTTTAATGGATAGGACCTTAGCTCTAGAGAATCCTTGGGAATTAAGGGAATGGCGGGTGACTTTAGAGTATTATCAGTAAGATTTAAATTTTGATTGGGCTCTTTTTCCATAGGAGATGAAGTACCAACAACCTCATCTTTAGAGATGATAATGGAGACAAGAGGGTTGACATATATTAGAGTTGATTGCACTCCAGGAATTGGGTTTGAAGTGGGATTAGGTTTCTAAGATAGAATGTCAACTGAATCATTTATGGGAGAAGCTGAATGAGGTGTCATGAGATCTAAAATTGGAAAAGGTTCCTCATCGACTGAGGTGTCAATTGCATTTATGATAAAAAAATAGTTTGAAGTCGAATTTATTAGTATATTGATGACAGAGTATGAAAAGTTTCTTTGAAAGGAAAAGACATTGGTATAACTACCAATTGGACCTTATGAATAGGTTTCCAGGCTATTATTTTCACTAGTTTCTTCTTCGGAATATGAAACATGGTTGATATGTGTCACACCCCAAACCCAATATCCATACTAATCATTTATTATTAGAATAATTAAATCATAATCTAGAGCCCATTGGAAATATAATTCATCTATCCATATTTTACTGTATAATGCGCATAATCAACATAATATTATTATTGTGCCATAACGAAATCAATATCAGAGTCATAATTTAAGCGGACATACAATACTATGATTAACTACGATAAAATTTCACAATCATCAACTCAATCCATACTAATGCAAAATATACAATGTGTGAGTAAATTAAAATCTTCAGTGTGACAATGATAAAATCCCCACATTTAAACCCCGGCTCCTTCCAACGGTGCAACTCTCAAAGTTACCGGTCATATGGTATTCTAGTTGGCAGCATAGAAACCTGAAATTGTTAAAATATAACTGTAAGCATTAAGCTTAGTGAGGTACTCCTTCCCTACAATGTAATAACAATTCTATATAGAATAAGTGGATATAAAATCCGAACAATCCTGCCCATTGGCAATAACAAATCCTGGAACATAAGTTCCAACAAATCATTGGATCTTTGTCCAATTCCAATCCTGGATCATAAGATCCAACCAATCCTGGATATTTTAATATCCAAACAAATCCTGAATACCGAAGTATTCAAACAAATCCGCTCTTAGAGCTATATTCATATTTATATATGAAACAAATCATAAGTACACTCACCTTGACAGTTTAACTGGATTTTCCCTTGCCTTTATCCTGTACTTGTTCAATCAGCTCTCCTTCCCTTCCTATCATTCTCACAATATTAGTATCATCATAAGAATATTAATAGTCCAAAGAATAACTTCAATCATAACTCAATTCATAAGCATCATATTATTCAATTCAAATCATTCATTAAAATGAAGTCCCATCTAGACTCAGGTTCTGATATCTAACATATTCAAATTACAGCCCAAACCCTTTTTAATTATTCTTGGTAATCCAATCCTTATTATATCATGTTTCCAAAACAAAAGACGGCACATCATTCCGAGTTTCCTAGAGCAAAATAAGCCTATTTCTTCACTACATAGCAAATCTGCCCTATAGGCTCTTTTATCGTTCATTCAACTTCCAGGAATTTTCATGATTTTTCTACATCATAAATTTCTATGATCTTTCACCCAACATCAGTAAACACATTGAAAAATATAAGATTAAAGTTTCATAATTTTTAAGGTTCGTTTGCTATGTCAAGCAAAACACCGAACACATGGCGGGCATATTTTCACCCTTAGGGCAGATTTCTTACCCGAACTTCAAACCCTCACCAAGGACTCATTTGTTGGTATTTTCACATGATTTTCGGATATGTCATACATATATGAGTCCATGTTAATATCCAATTGGAATCAATCGATTCCAGTAACTATAAAAAAATATATGGAAGTTTGAATAAACAAAGTTTCTAAACAAAGCAATCTTAGGGTTTTGTACATTCAACTTAACTTAAACTTGCATATATCCATACATATGCACCCAAACATGAAAGTTCAATAAAAATAAAGGATTTATATCATATAAATCGTAAATGAAAGAAAAAATAGCAAGATTCATGGTTGGAATTACCTTAGGGGCTTTTTCGTAATTTTCTATGAATTTTCTTCAATTTTCTCCTCACTTTTTCTTCCTAACTTCCAACTTCTCTTTCCTTAGGCTTAAAATTTCTCATGGCTGAATTTTGGCTGAATAAAGAGGTAATTCTAAGGGTTTGAGGTCGGCCAAAGCCACCACCCTTCCCAACCAATGAGAATAAAACATTTGTTGCCATATTAAGACAAAATACTACTTAATGGATGGACTACTTTGCCCTTGTTTCGTAATTTTGGTATAATTTCTCACTCGAACCTCCGTTTCATTCACCGTTTGTTGTGTTACAACCATAACTCACTTGTCTACAATTATGTAGTTTTCACCTCAAGTCAATTGTTATGTCATAAAGGTCAAAACTAGCCTTAAACATGGACATTCCTATCGAAACCTTCAAATTTTGTATTTGTAACTAATTCGACATTTCATGCTTTTTGGAGGTAGGATTAGACTAAACATAATAAATTAACATCACATATATTAATAACACACTAATCATATCACACAAGCTAGGCATGATTTACGTATAATTAATCATAATTATATTCGGGTTGTCACAATTCTCCCCCTGTTAGGAAATTTCGTCCTCGAAATTGACATACCTTGGTTGTCCGAATCAAACAAATAGGGATAACGCATTTTCATGATATCCTCACTTTCCCATGTAGCTTCTTCCATGGAATGCCTTCTCCACACAACTTTCACAAGTGGGATCACCTTTGATCTTAATATTTGTTCTTTCCTATCAACGATAGCAAGCGGTTCTTCCACGTAGCTCAAATCTTCCTTCAACTCAATAGGTTGTTCCACCAATACATGTGAAGGGTCTGCTACATACTTTCTCAACATAGAAACATGGAAAACATCATGTAACCGAGATAATTCTGGTGGTAACGCTAACTTGTAGGCAACCATCCCGACTTTCTCAAGGATTTCATAAGGTCCAATGTAGCGTGGACTTAATTTCCCTTTCTTTCCAAACCTCATAACTCCTTTCCATGGAGATATCCGAAGAAACACATAATCCCCTTTCTGGAATTCCAAATCTTTTCGTCGTTTATCCGCATAACTTTTCTGTCTGCTTTGAGCTATTCTCATTCTATCTTGAATAATCTTCACTTTTTCAGTGGTGACTTCAATTAATTCTGGACCCTCTATCTTCCTTTCACCAACTTCACCCCAACATATCGGTGTACGACATCGTCTACCATACAAGGCTTCATATGGAGCCATACCAATAGTAGACTGAAAACTATTGTTATATGCAAATTCTATCAAAGGCAAATATTCATCCCAATTACCTTTGAAATCAAGCACACAAGCTCTAAGCATATCTTCCAAAATCTGTATTGTCCTTTCAGACTGCCCATCTGTCTGGGGGTGAAAAGCCGTACTAAACTTCAAGTTAGTACCCATAGCATACTGCAAGCTATCCCAAAATCTGGATGTAAAAGTAGGGTCCCTATCTGAAACAATAGATACCGGTGCTCCATGCAATCGAATAATTTCATTAACATACAATCTAGCATACCTATCAACTGTATACGTAGCCTTGACTGCTAGAAAGTGAGCGGACTTTGTCAATCTATCCACCACTACCCAAATCGAATCTGACCCCTTCTGAGATCGAGGAAGCCCAACCACAAAATCCATCGTTACATGATCCCATTTCCATTCCGGTATCGGCAATGGCTGAAGCAGACCAGTAGGTTTCTGATGCTCCACTTTCACTTGCTGACATATAAGGCACCTCGCAACAAAATCAGCTATTTCCTTCTTCATATTATTCCACCAATAATGCTCCTTTAAATCCCTATACATTTTAGTGCTACCAGGAAGCATAGTATAAATGGAATTATGAGCCTCATCTAAAATTTCCTCTTTCAATCCACACACATTAGGCACACACAACCGATGCTTATACAATAAAGTGCCATCATTCACAATACAAAAATCTTCAGACTTACCATCTCGGAGATCTTGTCGTTTCTTCTCAAGGAAAGGATCTTGACTTTGCAAATCATGAATACGGGTAGCTAACAAAGGCCTCACGCTTACATGAGCAAAGAATCTGTCCCCATCTGCTAGCTGCAATTCCACTCCCATCAATCTCAACTCCATAATATGAGCAACTCTAGCACATCGAATACACGATAACCTGCCTGAAGCCTTTCTACTCAAAGCGTCTGCAACTACATTTGCCTTTCCTGGGTGGTAGTGAATTGTACAATCATAATCTTTAATTAACTCCATCCACCGCCTCTGCCTCAAATTCAACTCCTTCTGAGTAAACAAATACTTAAGGCTTTGATGGTCAGTAAAAATTTCACATACCTCACCATATAGATAATGACGCCATAATTTCAAAGCAAATACAATAGCAGCAAGTTCCAAATCATGTGTAGGATAATTACGTTCATGTGTACGCAACTGCCTAGAAGCATAGGCAATAACTTTACCATGCTGCATAAAAACACAACCCAACCCCTGATGTGAAGCATCAGTATAAACAACAAAACCATCTCCACCATGCGGAATAGTAAGAACAGGTGCGGTTACCAACCTCTTTTTCAATTCATCAAAACTATTTTCGCAATCAGAATTCCATTCAAACTTAACATCTTTCCGAGTCAGTTTAGTCATTGGTAAGGCAATCGAAGAAAATCCCTTAATAAACCTTCTATAATACCCAGCTAAACCCAGAAAACTCCTCACCTCAGTCACATTATCGGGTCTCTCCCATTTCACAATAGCCTCTACCTTTTTAGGATCAACACATATACCATCTCCAGAAATAACATGGCCTAAAAATGCAACTTGTGATAGCCAAAATTCACACTTGCTAAACTTGGCATACAACTTCTTATCTTTCAACAGATTCAAAATAGTCGTGAGATGTTTTTCATGTTCAACCATATCATGGGAATAAATCAGAATATCATCAATAAAAACTATCACAAATGAATCAACAAAAGGATGCAGTACCCGGTTCATAAGATCCATAAATACAGCTGGAGCATTAGTCACCCCAAAAGGCATCACAAGAAATTCAAAATGACCATACCGAGTACGGAAAGCGGTTTTAGAAATATCACTTTCCTTCACCCTCACCTGATGATAACCCGATCGCAAGTCTATCTTTGAAAACACTTTAGCACCCTGCAACTGATCAAACAAATCATCTATACGAGGTAAAGGATACTTGTTCTTAATTGTAGCTTTATTCAGTTGCCTATAATCAATACACAAACGCATGGTACCATCTTTCTTTTTCACAAATAAAACTGGCGCACCCCATGGAGATACGCTAGGTTGTATGAACCCCCTATCAAGTAAATCTTGCAATTGAATCTTGAGTTCTTTCAACTCAGCAGGTGCCATTCTATACGGTGCCATAGAAATAGGGGTTGTCCCTGGTGCTAATTCAATACTAAATTCAACTTCTCTTTCTGGAGGTAACCCTGGCAACTCACTAGGAAACACTTCAGGAAAATCCCGTACAATAGGAACATCGACTAATTGTAAAGCCCCCTTCCTAGTGTCAAGAACATATGCAATAAAACCCTCACAACCCTTACTCAATAATTTCCTCGTCTGAATAGCAGAAATGATGCAACTGGGAACAATTTTCCTTTCCCCCACAAATTTAAATTCAGGCTCACCAGGCATATTAAAAACAACTTCCTTACGGAAACAATCCATGGATGCATGATATTTGGATAGCCAATCCATTCCCAGAATTATATCAAAATCAGAAATATCCAATGGAAGTAGATCTATAATTGTATCTCTAGACCCCACAGTCAAAACACAATCATGAAAAACATATTCAGTTACAACCATATCCCCCATAGGCATATAAATACCCAACCCCACATCTAAACGAGCACACGGTATATTCAAGTATATGGCAAAAGCATGGGACACAAAAGAATGTGTGGAACCAGGATCAACCAAAACATAAGCACTTCTATCACTAACAGAAAGTGTACCTGTCACCACATCTGGTGTAATCTGAGCTTCTTTCATCGTAAAGACTCGTCCACCTGGCCTGGAACCACTAGCTTGTCCTCTACCCACACTCTTCACTGTACTGCCTGGAGATAACATTCTGCTTGCTACTTCACTATGTGCTGCTGGAGTCTGTGCCAATTGCGGACAATTCTTCTTAATATGCCCCACTTGATGACAATGGTAGCATTCCAATCCCTTAAGCTTAGGACACTCAGATTTATAATGTCCTTCCTCTTTACAAAAGAAACATGTAACACCTCCTATTGGGGCCTCACCTCTCCCTGACTTTCTGGCTGAACCAAAAGATCCTCCACCCCTGGTATCTCTACCAAACCTCCCCTGACCTCTACCACTATCTCCACCACCTCTCTGAAATTTATGAGGTTCCACCTTAACACTTCCACTCTCACCTCCCCTATACTGAGATGCGTCGAATCTACTTTTCTTAAAACTCTCTCTGCTCGCCACCCCTTGGTTCATTTGCCTTTCTGCTATCATGGCTTTGTTTACCAGAGAAGCATAATCTTCTAACTCATAAGTGGCTACTCTATTTTGAATAGGCAAAATCAGTCCATCTTGAAACTTACTACATTTATCTTCTTCCTCCTGCACCTACTTAGTAGCAAATCTAGACAAAGCAGTAAATTTTGCATCATACTCCCTCACAGACATGTTCCCTTGGGTCAAATTTATAAACTCCCTCAGTTTCTCCCTCCTATAGACCTTAGGGAAATACTTAACATACAAAGCTTTAATAAATTCAGCCCAAGTAATAACATCAGTACCTTCCATCCTGGGCACCAAATGGTTGCTGGCTTCCCACCAATATTTCGCCTCTCCTTTGAGCTTAAACACAGCTAGATTCACTTTCTGGTTATCTGGAACCTTCATAACTGCAAAGATAGTTTCTAGATCCCTGACCCACATCTCAGCTTCCGTAGGTTCAACTGACCCTGAATATTCTGGAGGATTCAACTTCAAAAACTTCTCATGCATGGAATCTTTCATTTCCTTCCTTGCCTCTTTTTCAATCCTGGCCACAGTCTTGGATTCTAGATATCTAGCCTGTTGTTCTGCCATTTGCGCCATATTTCTTTCTTGTTGCTCTGCCATCCTCATCATTGCCTGCGCCATTATTTGCATCTCTGTAGGCTGCTCTTGCTCTCTAGCCCTTCCAGCAACACTTTGCTCCACTTCAGTATTCTCTGTACGAGAAGCGACTCCCTCTTCTCTAGGTTGTCCATTCCCAGGTTCCATCTGGAATTATCTGTAATACAATAAAATTCTAACAACCAATATAAACAGTTTACAGTACTAAACTATTTGTTAGTATATAAACAATTCAATAATATCAAATCAATCAATAACTGCCATCTAATCGTCACACACGTCCAGAATTAATAACCTAGACGCTCTGATACCACTAATTGTCACACCCCAAACCCAATATCCATACTAATCATTTATTATTAGAATAATTAAATCATAATCTAGAGCCCATTGGAAATATAATTCATCTATCCATATTTTACTGTATAATGCGCATAATCAACATAATATTATTATTGTGCCATAACGAAATCAATATCAGAGTCATAATTTAAGCGGACATACAATACTATGATTAACTACGATAAAATTTCACAATCATCAACTCAATCCATACTAATGCAAAATATACAATGTGTGAGTAAATTAAAATCTTCAGTGTGACAATGATAAAATCCCCACATTTAAACCCCGGCTCCTTCCAACGGTGCAACTCTCAAAGTTACCGGTCATATGGTATTCTAGTTGGCAGCATAGAAACCTGAAATTGTTAAAATATAACTGTAAGCATTAAGCTTAGTGAGGTACTCCTTCCCTACAATGTAATAACAATTCTATATAGAATAAGTGGATATAAAATCCGAACAATCCTGCCCATTGGCAATAACAAATCCTGGAACATAAGTTCCAACAAATCATTGGATCTTTGTCCAATTCCAATCCTGGATCATAAGATCCAACCAATCCTGGATATTTTAATATCCAAACAAATCCTGAATACCGAAGTATTCAAACAAATCCGCTCTTAGAGCTATATTCATATTTATATATGAAACAAATCATAAGTACACTCACCTTGACAGTTTAACTGGATTTTCCCTTGCCTTTATCCTGTACTTGTTCAATCAGCTCTCCTTCCCTTCCTATCATTCTCACAATATTAGTATCATCATAAGAATATTAATAGTCCAAAGAATAACTTCAATCATAACTCAATTCATAAGCATCATATTATTCAATTCAAATCATTCATTAAAATGAAGTCCCATCTAGACTCAGGTTCTGATATCTAACATATTCAAATTACAGCCCAAACCCTTTTTAATTATTCTTGGTAATCCAATCCTTATTATATCATGTTTCCAAAACAAAAGACGGCACATCATTCCGAGTTTCCTAGAGCAAAATAAGCCTATTTCTTCACTACATAGCAAATCTGCCCTATAGGCTCTTTTATCGTTCATTCAACTTCCAGGAATTTTCATGATTTTTCTACATCATAAATTTCTATGATCTTTCACCCAACATCAGTAAACACATTGAAAAATATAAGATTAAAGTTTCATAATTTTTAAGGTTCGTTTGCTATGTCAAGCAAAACACCGAACACATGGCGGGCATATTTTCACCCTTAGGGCAGATTTCTTACCCGAACTTCAAACCCTCACCAAGGACTCATTTGTTGGTATTTTCACATGATTTTCGGATATGTCATACATATATGAGTCCATGTTAATATCCAATTGGAATCAATCGATTCCAGTAACTATAAAAAAATATATGGAAGTTTGAATAAACAAAGTTTCTAAACAAAGCAATCTTAGGGTTTTGTACATTCAACTTAACTTAAACTTGCATATATCCATACATATGCACCCAAACATGAAAGTTCAATAAAAATAAAGGATTTATATCATATAAATCGTAAATGAAAGAAAAAATAGCAAGATTCATGGTTGGAATTACCTTAGGGGCTTTTTCGTAATTTTCTATGAATTTTCTTCAATTTTCTCCTCACTTTTTCTTCCTAACTTCCAACTTCTCTTTCCTTAGGCTTAAAATTTCTCATGGCTGAATTTTGGCTGAATAAAGAGGTAATTCTAAGGGTTTGAGGTCGGCCAAAGCCACCACCCTTCCCAACCAATGAGAATAAAACATTTGTTGCCATATTAAGACAAAATACTACTTAATGGATGGACTACTTTGCCCTTGTTTCGTAATTTTGGTATAATTTCTCACTCGAACCTCCGTTTCATTCACCGTTTGTTGTGTTACAACCATAACTCACTTGTCTACAATTATGTAGTTTTCACCTCAAGTCAATTGTTATGTCATAAAGGTCAAAACTAGCCTTAAACATGGACATTCCTATCGAAACCTTCAAATTTTGTATTTGTAACTAATTCGACATTTCATGCTTTTTGGAGGTAGGATTAGACTAAACATAATAAATTAACATCACATATATTAATAACACACTAATCATATCACACAAGCTAGGCATGATTTACGTATAATTAATCATAATTATATTCGGGTTGTCACAATATGTGAGATTCAGGAGGTTCATGAGTACCTGGAGAAGTTTTAGCTCGGACATCAACAGAGGATCTTTTTTCTTGCTGGTCGAACAAAGGAGCAATATCCTCCTCCTTTTCCTTATCCTTCAAAGCCTCTAGTTCTACAGGAGATAATTTCCTCTTATGAGAAGAAACATAACCAAGAAGAGTTGGAGCTTCTAAAATAACAGAAAGTGCTAAACAAAGGCCAAAATATATCAAAGATATAATTATAAGATGTGATAAACCCTTACCAGGAAGGGAATCAAAGAACTTGTGGCTGCATGTAATAGCTTTAAATAAGTATTAACGTTGTTTGATCACCAATCTGCAAAAGCCTCGGCCACTCTAGTATTAAACTAAGCTCCAACTATGCTGAAGATTCTTTAAACTTAATGATAATTGGCAATCCTTGCTATAACAATCTCTTTTGGAATTTTTAAAGACCTCGAGAATAAATAAAGGTTGGCAAAACTCCTTTTGAGGACTAGCATAAATTGGTAAAGGCCAAATTGCTTAGAAAATTGAGTAGTCAAGTAAATTTCCCTAAAAGATTTAGAATTTTGGGCAATATGAGGCGATGAACCACAATAGAGGTCCCTGGAAATCAGGAATCTTCCCAAGTAAGAGTTCATTTCTTCAGCGAAGGAAGACTTTTTCAAAATTGAATCAAACTAATAAGGAGCTTCAATGCGTACCAACAAAGGTTGCAAAAGGACCATTAGCCTAATAAGTTTTAGACCTCTAAAACTTATTAATAAGAGATAAGCCATCGTTTCCAGGTTAGAACGATAAAAGACATTGAAATTGATAAGTTTAGTGTTGTCTCTAACATGCCCAATCTCATGGAAGTAGGCATGCAACTATATTTGGAGAACCCACAGTGCCTCGCCTTGATTGGCATTGAAAGGATCCTCTTGAAACTCAGAACAACTTCTATATAAAGTGCCCAAGAGGTAAGGAACAAGATCCACTTCTTTACCTTTCACAAGAGTAGCAACTCAAAAGGAGTATTCCAAAATAACTCCTTGAGATTTAAAACGAAAAATATGCTTTGATAACAAAAGCAAAAGAAAACAATAATACTCCTTCTCACCCATAACTTTTGTGTTTTGCATGTGTTTGTTCATAAAAGTGGAGTAAGACAAGAGAATGTTTTTACTTTTCAATCTCAGAGGAATTTTAACCGGCAACATACGAGAATGAACATCTTCCTTAATTGACTTAAACCCAGTTAACTGGCAAACGTCTGGCACAGTAGGGCCTTCCATCACAAAATTAAACTCGATACAATTGAATGTTGAGTTCTAGAACTGAATGGTATTTTAAATGATGAACATATCATATTCAATATCTTTGAAGCTTAGTTTAATGGCATCAAATATGCCAACCACCTCCATTGCTCTCTCCTTGTCTATAAGCATTCGGTGTACCCATTTTATCCATGTTGTATTATTGTCCAATATTTTAGACCAAAACTAAACCTAAAAGAGGAGGGTTCTTTGAGTTAGGTGGTATGTTGAATGAGAAGGGTTTGATCCTCAAACCTGGGGTGGAACACTCTGGGTAACAATGGGAGCTCCTCCTTGAAAAAAAGGGTCAATAATGTAATGGGTGGCTGTATAAGGGGTTTTGAAGGGGCAAGTAATACTCCTAACGGCAATAGAGTTGTTGGTCATAAACTTATTAAGAGTTTCATCAAATTAGGGGTAAACATCAAGGCTTGCAGAGCTAGACGCCATTGATGGTAAAAGCTTAAAAAAGAGAAAAATAGCCTTGAGAGCTGAAAGTGTGCTTGGAGAGAGAAAGTAAATAGTAAAAAGAGAATAAATGAATAAATGAGATTAAATAACTTAGTGATGCCATTTGAAATGAAAAATAATGTCAAGCAGATACTGACATGTGTCTCCGAGAATAGTCCTTCCAAAAAGTGATATCATGAGAAAGTGGGGAGAAAAAAAGTCACCTATAATGGCTCCACCAGTCAAAATACCCTCACGATCATATTTAAGGGCCATTAATAATCCAAGAAATTGAAATCAAGTACTGTGACTCCCAAGGCAGCCTAATGTTATGATTGAAAGGAAGTGCAAAAGTTGCCTATTTTTTAAGAATTAATCATTCAAATTAGCAACAAAAAATTACCATTTGGACACTTCCACACGTGTAATGGTATTTAGTGGAACTAGTGCCAATAATAAAACATGCATGCAGAATATACAAAAATTAAAATATTTCTACATATAAAAGTATAAAAATAATTACAAGTACATGCAACATACCAAATTTGGTTAAAGTCTAAAATGATCATCAAATGGTTAAAATAAATATTATGCTAAGATGGCATAGTTGGTTAAATTGAGAAATTAAATAGCAAACAAAAAAGAAAAATACATCAAATAATCCACGACACATTGGCTCAATTACAAGCCTTCAACGGTGATTCAAAACAAAAATAAAAAATTTTGATTAATAGTTCAAAGTCTGATAATTACAAATACATGGAAAGAAACAAGACATCACCCTTTCTGGATGCAGTAGTAATAAGAAAATACATAAGTAGCAAACTTCTTGAGAGTATTCCACAGGAAAATAATGTATTTTTCGTTCCCAATCCAAATAGGTATAATCTTGAGCAATCTTCAATAAAGTCCCCATGATGTTGAAAACTTTAAACAACATCTTTAGATTCCTCGTGTAGTTTTCTAGATTTGAGGGATATTTCTTCGGGTGAGAGAGTATAAGATCCATTATCCTTAGGATTACATTTGTCATGAACAAAAACTAAGGATAAATCCTTCCAATCCTCCAAGATAAGACTGGCTTTAGCAAAAAGATCATCATAAAAAGTCATATTTTCTTTTTCATAATCCTGGAACTCAACATCATGTTGCATTAAACTTAAAATAAAAGAAGTATAATATTTAAGGAAGATGAGATTTGTGATTTGGGAATTGAAGGAGTGTCTTCAAAGTTTTGAATGTTCAAAATGGCCTAGATCAGGTAGTTTAGGTGATAGCCTTTTAAAAGCACCCATTGAGAAAGATGGGAGAAGGTATGGAGAAGTTCTAAAGCTTTGGAAATAGTACTGGAAGTAGAGGGAAGGATCTAGGTGTGATAACCTATCTTCAAACCATTATGGATATATTTCTCAATATATCCGATTAGTTCCCAAAATTATTGGGGTAAGGCCACTATTTCAGAAAGGAGAGTGTTAAAGAATATTATCTCAGTCACCAACTTTTCAAAGGTATTAGTGTCGAAGATAGTCCCAGCTGATAAATAAGAATTATTTAGGCCATTTGTGATGAAATACAAGGTGACATTAACAAAGGTGTGATATGGACAATTGGCATCAATGGGACCATAATTTGGAACTTTGTAAGTTGCACAATACGAGGCATCCAAAAGGCTCAAATAGTCAATCTTACGAATGTCAAAAGGGAAGTGGGGCTAATCAATCTTAGACCAGGAATAAAATCTATTAGGATGGCATGTGAAAGTGGAGTAGGTTACCTACTTTCGAAACTAGAGTGGAAATCAAGGAAGAGTAAGGCTTCGATCATATCTAAATCCTTAAGTATCATGAGCTGGCATGAAAGTTTTCCCACACAAGTCCAAAAGAAGGAGTTGGCATAGGGGGGTGCTCACCATAGTTAGACATATTACGATGTTTGTAATTAGGTATATACATAAAAAATTATGCCTTATAATCATCATCATCTTCAACATCCATGGAATCTTCACCATTTTATTCATCGACAAGATGAGGCATTAGGATCGTAGTACATGGTCTACTAATATCAAAATAAATTCCACCAATAGAAGGGGGATCAGGTATTTCATAATACTCGCGATTAACCTTGCTCCGAGCACCAACAGCATACAACTCATCGTTAAAAAATTGATCCACAGAGATAACAATAATCCACATGGGTTCACTAAATTCTAGATGAGTTTAAGGTTGATTTAAACTCATAAACTCTCTTGGTGATAAAATCATTGCTCTCTTGAGACGTGACAAGCAACAAAATATGTGTTCTATGTGTGTATGTATGACTCAAGTGCAAGTCAATCTCTCAAGTAGTAAAACTCGATAAGACGGGGTCGAATCCTCAAGGAATATAATGCTAACGATAAAAGTAGGGTTAGTTTCTTAAATTTAGGCTTTGACAACTACTTCCAATAGATTATGTTAAGAATGAAAGAATTCATGTTGTCTTATAAAGAAGAAAAAGGGTTGAAATCAAATACCAAATGATGAGAATCCAAAGTGGAGGAAATAAGAACTTCAAACCAAGTCGAAATTGTAGAAATTCGAATAACTCTTCTTATTGTCTTGCAAGTGAGTATTCATAAACTAAATGCAACTCTAATGATTATAGATGAAATCCTAGCTTTACAATGTATGAAGTATATAAATTTAGACTCCTAAACGCACTATATACGGACCCTAAAACGGAGAAAACCAAACCTCTTGACCAAAACGAATCGATTTGGACCGAACCCATTGGAAAATCAAAACGGTTCGCTCTAAAACTGAACTGGTTCTATTTTTGTTACTATTTTGTGCACTTGGAATTGCAAGGACTTTTCACTATTTGCAATTTTTTCCCTTGAACTTTTCTCCATTTCCAAAGTGGTATAACTTCTTCACCGTAATTGGGAATGAGGTGTTATTTCTTCATATGTTCTCATGATCTCAAGCTCTACGATTTCATGTTGGCTCCTTCCTCTAGTTTTGGTTAAAATTATCATTTTGCACTTACCTATCCTTTTTGCGTTATTTTCATCGTTTTGCGCTATTCTCTTTTGTCCACTTGCATGAATTATCTCTAAAACACATAAGAGATACACAAAACAAGAAACACTTGTCAAAAAGGTTAGATGCAATAAATATGAGCTAAGTTCAGGATAAATGTGATGTTTAGAACCTTAAAAATGTCGAAACTAAATGAATAAATATAAAATATTCAAGTCGAATCAAACCCCCTAACTTAAGGCGTTGCTAGTCCCGATCAATGTAAGAGAATAAAAAATAGGGTCCATAAATAACACTTATTAACCAAGGGATATAATACTTGTTTTGCGGGTACGTGATTGCATTGAGCGTATGTAACAAGTCGTTAAATCCTTAGGTTACCCTAGTAGGACGAGTGGTGTCTCGTGAGGGTTTGCAGTGAATTTACCTACAAAATTCATTTTTGTACCACATGATACGATTCAAGGGGAAAATCAAAATAATTAAAAGTTGTACAATTTAAATTCCATAAAATTACAAAAAAAAATTATTTGATAAATCTCAATTCATTGTGTGTGTGTGTGTGCGCCAAGCTAAAAATTAACCGTTAACATCCACCGATTGATCATCACGTTACTTTTCAAAAAATTTCTTTGATTTCAATTTCTCGCAGGATGCACTCACAAACGAATCACTCAGATAGTAGCTTTATTTTCTCTCGGTGGGCATAAAATTAAGAGTAAATGTAATGGACACGAGTTCACGAACATTAATTAAAAGACGAAAACTTTTATGGTGAAAATATCTCATGAACGGATTACGGGTGTTGGAAAAGGGGAAAATATCATTCTCTATCCACACCGACTTGTCTCATTATTATATTTATTATTTTTTATCTCTCCACGTGATGACCGATTTCATTATTCGGACTCGGTTAGAACTTTTTTCGGGTTAAGGGTGTTTTGGGGGGTTATAATACTTTTTCGGGCTTTTTGCTCATTTTTTTCATTTCATTTTCTTCTTATTTTTCATTTTTTTTTCTATTTTTTATCTTTTTCTATTTTTTATTAGAGCCTTTTTCTATTTTTCTCCCCTTTTTCTCTACCCTATGGACCTAAAATTCTGGGAAAAAAATTATTTTCACAACTCCGGGCCATTTTGGATTTTTTGGGTTAACAACGAAAGGGATATGAATTTGTGACTTAATTTGGCTTTCAAAGTTGGACATTTTCTGGATTGTTATGGCTAATATTTTTTTGGCTAACAAATGATGTTCTAACTTCATGTGTTTAAACACTAATCTAATTACTATATGCGTCTCGAGATTAATTTTTATTTTAATTTTTGAGACATTTTTAGGTGCGTTTTCAAAATAAAATCTCCACTCATTTTTCGTAACCGGTTAAAAAATGAATTTGAGATCTACGACGAATTTACCACTGAAATAATTTGAGTTATTTCAACTCTGATTGATTTAAATCTCTCAAAAATGAGGAATCGTGCAAAAATCTCACCGGGTTTAAATCTCCACATTTATTCGTATAAGTCGTCAATTTTCGTTCAACTTCCGTTTTAGATCAATTTTGGTTTAGTGCATGGAATTTTTATAAATTGAGACTTGAAACAAATGTTCTGTGATATTTTAAGGATTTCAAATTCCAACTTTTACTTATTGTGAAAAAAAATGTTTTTGACTTTTTGAAAATATTTCATTTTTTTAGGGGTTTTTGAAAATTTTCAATTTTTTTGCCATTTTGAAATTGTGAAGTTTTTTAAAAGACGTACTTGTACCCTCCCCCCACCCCCCCACCCCCACCACCTACCCCCACCGCCCCAACAACTTAAACTTTGCATTATCCTTAATGTGAAGGGCTAATATCCAAATAAGGAAAAAAGGCGTGGAATTGAAAACTAACAATAAATAAAATGCATAAATGACATAATATGAAAACACAAATTTTATTGATAAGAGAGAATAAAGATTACTTAGTTTCTTAAAGATAAACAAATAAAACAAAGAAACTACATAAGATGTTACACAACTCGAAAGATAGTCAACGCGATGGGCTGGGAGCATTTGGATCCTCATCATATTTGTCCATGAAATAGCAAGGCAAATGAACCCAAGATAAGACTATACAAATCGGCTTGAACCTGCATCATCAAAAAGGCGTCCCGGAGGTAGTCGGCATGGAAATCGTCCCTGTCTTTAATGTATTCTGCGAGGAAGCCATAATAGAAATACATGTCCTACATTGACAGAATTTGTAACTTGTTATCATCTTGCCTAGCAGGCAAAGATTTACCTCCGTGGAAAGGATGATTCATTCGAATCGACATAAGAGTCCAACTACATTGCTAATACTTGAAGTAAGAATTACTTTGATTCCATCATACATATTGGGATCAAGTCATACTTATAAAAAATTCCTTTTTCTTTTTTTTCAACTCATTTATATTTAATCTATTTTTTCTGGCTTGACTAGGTGGGATACCCTCAATTCGGAACTCTAAATAGTCCATGCGACTACTAACGACCGTCGTTTCTTATGCTTTCTCATCAAAGTCACCTCAAAGTTCGGATCCACCGGATCGTATTCTTCTTGTTCATCAGGGCCGACATCCCTGCAAATATTTTCTTCTTATTCACTCTCCTCTCCTTCTTCTCCGCCCTCTCCCATTTGAACGTCTTCAAAAATCGGTATGGGGGGAGGAGGTTGATTTTGGGCCTCTTGAATGCTCCTATCCATCGATGTCTCGTTGATTGGCTTGGCCACTCGTGCCCTTTCACCCTATAATTTGACTCTCCCCTCTAAACATAAGAAGGCGATGAAGCATCCGTATGGCAAGGAAGTCATCCCCGTTGAGTCAAATGCTGCATTTGGGATCTAATCGAAGTAGATATACGGAAGGCTAATTTTGGCCGTGGTGTTGAATAAAAAGTAAAGAAAGATTCCATGACGCAATCGAATGGCGGAGTCATTTTTAGTTGGCAATACCATCCTCCGCATAATAGGGTTGGCAAGACAGGTGTGCGGAGGTAGCCACCCGAATGGAAATGTCTCGGATACCCATGGCGTGTTTGGTGCCCACCATTTTGATAGCTCGAGCCTTGAGATGTCCTTTCGACGGTATGGATACGTGTAGGATTGGTAATATTTCACACCAGCAACCCGTATTTTCCTTATGATGATTTCTAAAGGAAACAATGACAACCCCATCGATGTAAGCCTCGTAATATCCGTCGAAAATATGGACGAGAGTTCCATAAAATGTTTAGGCTACTTATTCATAGACCAGACCTTCATCTTGGGTGTACCAATTGCGCCACCTAAATTTAGAAAAGATACACACAATGTCATCGGGTAGGTCGTCACATACGATGCGATGCCCAGCGAAAAATGTTTAACATGAACCAAAATATTCGGCACACTAATCTCGTTCTTGTGGTGAACGGTAAATTCTACAACCCTCACCGTGGACTTCAGTAAAGTGATATTTCTTGAGGTATTGCTTTGGTGCTATGGAGATTGTAAGGTAGGAATTTAGGATAGTCTTGGAAGAATTTTTGGAAGGAGAAGAATGGTGAATGTAGGTGTGAGGAGATATGGGGTTGAGAGGGTTTATTTATAGGGTGGAATGGGAGAGAAACTAAAAGGTTTGGTTAGGGGAAGGATTTGGATTGGTTGGTGAAAGATTTGGAAGATGAAGAGAATGTATTTGGAGGAAAATTCGAGTATAGAGGGAATGGGAAAAGGGTTTGGATGAAGGGATGGTGAAAAGTTGATAGGGAAATGAGAAAAACAAGAGTGAATTTTCGGACTTGACACTCAGAAAATCGAATCGGTTTGCCAGAGGAACCGAACCTGCTCGCTCAGTCGACCGGTTCGCTCCAAAACCAAACCGATTCGCTTTTGCTACAGCCTAAATTGTTCTCTGAAACCAAACCTCTTCCTACGGGTTCGGTTTTTGAGCGAATGGGTTCAATTTTCTGAAGGAATTTTTTTTATGTTTTCTCATTTTCCTTGAAATTTTCACATTCTCTCGAACATGGTTGGTGGGCTTCATAAAATATCCCAAAATTTAACCTAAAAGCATTATTTTCTACGGATTTTCACAAAAATATCCATGGGCTTTGTTGGGAAACTCTCGGGATGAAACTCAAAATCCGAGATACTCCACTCTCACTTACACACACACACACACACACACATGGCCGACTCCTACACACACGACACACCCACGACTCCTATGTATAACTGACACTCACCCCATACATGTCGGGGGTCCAACGACCTCTCTTCGAAAGCTAACAATACCCATACTCGGGGTTCGACAATAAAATTGGCTCCACTTGCCCGATGCACACCTCTAAATATGGATTTAGGCAATCTCCATTTACCTTGAAAGTGCTCCCATCCTTCGGGTCTTCCACCTCTATCGCTCCGTGTCGGAACACTTCTTTCACTACAAACGGTCAGGACCATCTTGACCTCAACTTTTTGGGAAACAAATGTAAACATGGGTTTTAGAGTCGCACCTTTTGCCCCGATTGAAATTATTTGCGATTAATGCTCCGGTCATGTGCGAGTTTCATCCGTTCCTTTGTGATTTGGGTGCTCTTGAATGCATCATTGTGTATCTCTTCCAACTCGTTAAATTAAGGCTTCCATGTTTCACCGAACTTATCCAAATTAAAGTCCAACCTCTTTATTTCCCAAAACGCCTTGTGTTACAACTCAATGGGGAGGTTGCGGGGTTTTCTATACACAAAGAAAAATGAAGACATCCCGAGGGAGTTCTTGTAAGCGGTCCGATAAGCCCATAGCTCATCGAGTAACTGGATAGAAAATTCTCGACAATTAGCATCAACGATCTTTTCAAGTATTTTTTTATCTCTCGATTAGTTAACTCAGCTTGCCTATTTATTTGTGGGTGTTAAGTTATCCTAACCTTGTGGACAACTCCATACTTTCTCATTAATTTCTCAAATGGATTGTTGCAAAAGTGCGAGCTGTTGTCACTAATGATGGCTTTGGGAGCACCAAAATGAAGAAGTATATGCTCATGAATGAACCGTACCACAAATTTACTTCCATTTGTGCGTGTAGCTATAGCCTCTCCCCATTCAAACATGTAATCTATTGTAACAAGGATGTAGAGAAAAACAAAATAGGGAGTAAAGGGTCCTATAAAGTTGATGCCCCAACAGTCAAATATCTCAATAGTAAGTATAGGGGCCAAAGGCATCATATCGCGTCTAGTAATGGCGCCCATCTTTTGGCATATCTCGCATAATTGACAAAATTCGTGTACATCCCGAAAGATAGTAGGCCAATAGAGACTGCATTGAAGAATCTTTGTGGTCATCTTCTTCATGGAAAAGTGGCCTCCACATACTTTTGAATGATAAAAACGGATGATGCTTTAGGTTTCGTCATACGGTACACACTTTCAAATTCTTTGGTCAGTGTATTACTATAGGCCCCTTTTCCCCTTTTCTTTTGAATGTGTTTTAAGGATGTCAAAACCAACTTTCTTTTTAAAACCTTTTTCCAAATTTTGAACCGCACCAAGTGTGTGAACCAATTTTAGTTAACCCCAATTTTATCTTATTTAATCCTAAACATGCATTTAGGTGATTAAAGCAAGTAAAATAAATTAGTTCACAAAGGCTACGCCGGATGTACAAGAAAACCACTAAGGGAAAAGACCTCAAATGGCTTAAGCCAGACAATCACTATGATATGGTATTATAAAGTACATAGACAGACTTACTCAACGACTTGATTTCCCACAAGTCTTGACGCTCCTCTAATCCTTCAATTGCTCCATCACAGTACCCATGCAGAAGTCCTTCTATGATCCTCATCCACAACACATGCGTCTATATATGTCTAAGTGTCCACCGATGTAGCTTGGCAACGTCTACGATGTTGAAGGCAAACTCCTTTGCTTCTTCACCGCAAAACCCAACGATGTTCAAAGTGTAGAACAACTCCAAATGGTGCAAACAAAGATCACTATAGAATATGTGAATGAAAGCTCGGATCTTTGAAAATCTAAGGATGTTTTTAGATTTTGAAAACCTAGAAAACTTGTGCAGAAAATGTACTGTATGTAAACTATTTTTCAGGTTGTGCAACTTACGAAATTCTGAGAGAAACATCCCTTAACTAATAAAGTTAAGTCGGCGCATCGTTCAAATGAGTTTGGCATGTCTCTTGAACAAAATGTCCATGTCGCTCGAACGACATTGGCATCTCGCTTGAACGACTTGAAAAGTAGTTTAAACCACTGAAAATAAGAGTTTGTGAAAAACACAACTCTAAACGATCTTTATCTCAGAATAAACGAAGTTCAAACATTTTAAAACACTTTTTAACATTGTAAAAACACTTATTTAATAAAATAGCATCCTAAAACACTCTTTCGAGTTCCATAAACATTACGCATTCATACCTGAGCAATCTCAGAATGCAATGAAGATGTGAAACGTGCACCAATAAAATCTCAGCATGATTTATCTTTGAAGTTTGGCCGCAACGTCTTCAATTAACTTTATGTCATAGACTGTGTGGGATCGTGACAATAAAAAATATATATATGACTCAAAAATATATTTTTTTCTTGGAAGAAGTCAAATACTACAATGGACTTAAATTGGAAATTTTGTCCTTACAAATCTCCCCCTCTGCCTATTTTGGGACAAAACCCAAACAATGAAATGCTTAAGTTGGGTCGTCAAGCCGTATGATGCCTAAATTCCATCCCATAAAATCTAAAATCAAAAATTAGAGGACAAGACTAGTAAATGTTGGTACGGTAAGCATGAGTAATCTGAACGTGATGTAGATTTGAAATCTCGAATATCTTAAGCATACCTACATACATGAAATAGACAAATACCCAATGAAGTATGGAGGTACAAATAATATAAAACATTATGATACCAATATGAAATATCAATACATTGTAAAATCAAAATCAAATCATTTGTTAAACCTGTGAGAAAAATTAAATAACATGATACCAATTTGTGTAAACATAATCAATATAATCATGAAAGCATATGATCAAAATAATGATACCAATGTGTAATGCAACAAACATATATGCTCATCAAACAAACTCTCCCCCTTCATCACATACATCTCTCCCCCTTTTGTCTCGAATATACAATTAGTGAAAAAGATATCAATTTCTTAATATATATAGAATAAGAATAATCAATAAAGTATATCTAGATAAACATGAATTGCCAACAAAAAATAATCAAACGATACTAACTCAAAGCTATCAAACGGTAATCACAAAAGATAGATCATCAATCGAAGTAGATGTGACTAAACAAATAATGTAGTAAAATTCATCATGCATAAATACCCTACACTGCATAAAACTGCCCAGAAGTGCCAAAACAGAATGATATGATCAATAAACTAAGCAGGTACTAAATCAGAAGAATCCTAAAAAAACCTCCAAGTCTCTCTAACGACCCTGCACTGTCGCTCAAATGGCAGTGCATGTCGCTCAAACCAGTACACCAAGCAACCTAAACATTCACAAAATAGAAGCCTCTCGCGTGAAGTAACCTATCTCGTGACCCTTCAAGCAACCAAACACGTTATATTATTCAGCTCGCTCAAAGATCGCGTGGTCAACACATCTCACGACATCCGGTTGTCGCTCGAACGAAACCCAGTTATCGTTTGAACGATAATAAATTTTCTCAATTCTAGTGCTAAAAATGATGAAGTTTCGTCCAATGAAAAAAATTCCTGAAAAAGTTAACTGGAAAAAACAAACAATAACAAAACAAACTCAAAACAGAAAAAATAAAACAAAACAAACAATGTGAGTTTCATGCCAACATAGGATCAATGTGCTCAAACATGGATATGGAGTGAATGGACGTGAATTACAACAAATGAATCACATCTCCAATAAATTGAAACGGTCAAGAACCTCTAATTAATTGATAAATGTCATCAAAATTAGTTTTAGCCATATGTGATCATTAAAATAATGAGCTAAATGAACTAAACAATCATCATACACACAAATCCAGAATTTTGACGATTCTACAAACAATAGTGTCAGGATACGATGTTTCAACATAAGGATGCGTGGTGCAAGCCCGTTTTATATTTTTCCATCTAAACTCCCTCATATATATATATATATATATATATATATATATATATATATATATATATATTTCTTTTTCAAGATCTTTTGATATTTCTATGTTTCTGAACTTAGAGAAATCCCATTGGCCCTATTTTGGCATATGATTCTTTTTATTACCTTAATTTTTTCTTCGGATCTTTTAAATGGTGGATTTCATGACATGATTATTATTCACTCGCAGCCCTTGCTCGTGAACACTCATTAGTTTTTCAATTTATGCAATATCAATCCTCACGGTAAACGGTTCTTACATGCACACCTTCTCCTAAGTTTACTTACGCATAAATGATAAAATTGAGATAAGAACGTCTCACGAAACTTAAATATGCATGAGATGTCAAACATTAATATAAACTCATGCATGTGTGCAATGATAGCATATATACAAAGTCGAATTTAAATGCATATCAACTTTAAAACAACCCCATATAAACAATGGTTAAGATCATTCAACGCATCAATAATTATGACCAAATTTCCTAGCTACATGGATAACAAAATGATGGGGGTCCAAGCACACCAATATGCCACATCAAACATGAAAAACTCGCGACACAAAAATAAACCAAAAATATTTTTTGTGTTTTTCTAAAAATATTTTTGACCCAAAAATAAAATCTTTTTGTATTTTTCTCAAAAATGTTTAAAACCAAAAATCTTTTGGTATTTTTCAAATAAGAGTCACTAAATGAAAAATATAATACAAAAGATACACATGTCATAACACTAGCAAAATATAAATCATGATGCAAAGACTAGCGTATGACAAACATGGAAACACAATCAACCTTTAGATTTAGCATGGGAAGAGTCAAGTGCAACCAAACAAGAACCATGAAGTTTAATTCCTAAAGCCTTTAAGTTCGATTTCCTAACTTAAGTAGGTGTGAAATTACGCATAGTGGTTTTGATAATCGAAACGACTTTATTCCTAAACTTCCTAGGAGTATTCCTAAGGTCATAGAAAAAATCTCTAAGGTGAACTTTCCTACCGCAATGGGAATAAGTGTAAACACGGTGGGAATGATTACCAAAATTTCGACCTCTCCTCACGTTCCTAGTCGACTATCTCACACGATTGGTATTAGATTTGGTAATGGGAACAACTCTATCATCGTAGCCTATACCAAACATATCTCCCTTGATTTGGACGGTGCCTAACATCCTATCCAACTTCTCCAATCTAGCCTCCAAACCAATGTTCACCTTACTCGAGTCTTTTAATCTCTCATATAACTCACTAATCTTAGACTCAAGCAAACGCCTAGACTCCTCAAACTCTAGAATTCCCTTCTTTAAAGCCTTCATCAAACCACGAAGACTATCTCTCTATTTCTCAACATATTATATCTTTTTCCTAAGGTTATTATCCTGTGCCCTAAGATCCTAAATCAAAGCATCATTATTTTCTATGGCACGCTCATTCAACTTAGCTTAAAATTTTATGTTAGCCTTTTTCACCTTTACTGCTTCCGCATACAACTCACTCAAGGCAACTTGCAACTCTCCTACATCAATCTCCTTATTTTCACTAATGATACCAAAATTGGTATCATCAAATTATTATGATAAATAAGCTCTAACCAGCACAACAATGGAGTATGAAAAATATATGTAAGCACAGAAAGAGATGAGGCAAAGGAGAAGATAACACCAAATATGAGTGGTTCGGCCTTTAGAGGGCCTACGTCCACTATGAGTGTGTGAGAAATCCACTAAATATGGGCTCTAATGACCTTAGGATACAAGCACTCAAGCTTTCTCTCTCTACTGTATTGTTGACAGAGTTTCAACTAGGGTTTATAATAAGCGATCCTTTACAATGATGTAGAAGACAAGTATTTATATGACTAGGGTGGTGTCATACGCACCCCACCAATTATTCAATGATATTGTGCCTTTTTTCTCTTGTACATATAAGTAGTGATTAAGAGATATTCTCCACATGTGGGGTTGATGTTGTTGTTACAATTTTGCTCATGTGGGTCATAGCCCACATGAACTCTCTCGCGCGTGTTCCATTCGACGCGCCTTGACAGATGCCAAACGTGTTTTGCTGGGATGAAGTGTCGGCCTGGACGAGTACGAGAACACTAACGTTCCTCTGGATAGCATGCTGATGATTGCCAAGTGTAGTCTCGGCCTACCTGCGTTAGGAGAAGACGAGGGGTATCTTCAAGCGAATATGGTCTCATCTTCCTGAGATGGACGAGGCAAGGCATAGGCCCACCAAGGTGACCTATGGTCTTGGCTTGGACCTGGACGAGAATGAGAAAATCATTGTAGAATGGTTCAAAAGAGCACATTTTATAGAACCGACTTAAGCCGAGCTTGGCCCACCCGTGTCGTGAAGAGGTCTCATATTGGCATACCACGCACTAGCTTCACTCTCACTCACTTAGGGTTCACACTCAACGACCTCCGAAGTGTCATGCACATGAGAATCTTCAAGATAATATTTATCGTCGTCACTCACATGGCATGCCATGAACGCTCCAAAGTTACTCTCAATGGAGGAACTTTCTCCCTCTTCCGGTTCACTGTCACTTAAGGTGGAATTATATGCTATCAATTTCTTGCCCTCCTTCTTAAGTTTAGTGGGACACTCGATAACCTTGGGACCATAACCTTCACACCCACAAAACCTATCTGACTAAACCCTCTTGACATTCTCATTCTTATCCTTAGGGGTGGAATTTACCTTATTTTTCTTGAATTTCTCAAATCTTTTGGCATCTTTCGATTGCTTTTGGAACTTAAGAAACTTCTTTTGAAACAAGACTACATCCTCAAAATCGGAATCAGAATCATCATTCAAAACTTTAGTCTCCTCCTTTCAGGCTTTCAAAGCGACTCCATTTTCTTTCTTTGGCACTTGCTTGAAGGTAAACATATCGAGTTCATAAGTTTATAAGTCACCTACAATCTCTTCAAGTTTCATCGATTCAAGCATACCTAATGAGTTCAAAATGGTCAATTTTGCATCAAACCTACTAAGCAACGATCTTAAAATTTTCTTTATGATATAATTATCGGGTACCTTCTCTCCTAAGTTAAACGACGAGTTGACAATATTGGACAACCTAGCGTAAAACTCATCAATAAACTGTGTGGGATCGTGATAATAAAAAATATATCTATGACTCAAAAACATATTTTGTTCCGGGAATAAGCCAAACACTATAATGGACTCAAATTGGAAATTTTGTCCTTATAAATACTTAAATAAATGTGGATCATCGTAAAAGAACGTGCACGACCAAATGAAAAACTTCCTCTTCTCTTGCAGAGTCCAATGTGAGGGAACGCAACCCGTCACTAGATAGTTCACAATGTCTGTAGACCAAGGTAGAAAGGAAGTGGCAAAAAGTTTTTGATCCGGAGAAAAAATTGTCGATGGGTATGGGATCTTGAGGTACATCGGACGAAAGCTTAGACAAGTGATCGGCTATTATGTTTTCTACTCCCTTCTTATCTTTGCTGGAAAGGTCAAATTCTTAGAGTAGCAAGATCAACCTAATGAGGCATGGATTGGAATATTTCTTAGAAATGAGGTATTTTAGTGCCGCGTGGTTGGTAAAATAAATGATGGGCGACCTGATAAGTTATGAAAGGAATTTGTCAAGGGAAAATATTACCGCTAGCAACTCTTTCTCCATGGTGAAGTAGTTTAATTATGGTGCAGTTAAAGTCCAGCTAGCGTAGTAAATGATATGGGACTTCTTATCTCTCTGTTGCCCTAAAACAACCCCTACCGCAAATTCACTCGCATCACACATTAGCTCAAATAGAATGCTTCATTTCGGAGCTTGCATGATGGGAGTGAACATGATAATACTCTTCAACTTCTCAAATGCCTTTTGGCACGCTTTGCTCAACTCAAATGGGTCATCCTTAGAAAGTAAGTTACTTAAGGGTCTAGCTGTGGAGCTAAAGTCCTTGATAAACGTATGATAAAATCTGTCATGTCCCAAAAATGAGCGCACATCTTTGAGTGACTTGAGTGGGGGAAGTTTGGCAATGATGTCAATTTTTTCCCTATCCACTTCTATCCCCTTGAATGAAACTATGTGTCATAGAACCACTACTTTGGTTACCATGAAATTGAATTTCTCCCAATTTAGCACTAGGTTCTTTTCCACACATAGACCAAGTACTTTCTTAATCTTAAAAAGACATTGGTCAAAAGAGGGGCTGAAATAATAAAATCGTCCTCCAACACTTTAAGGCCTCTCTCAACTATGTCGCTAAAAATATTCAACAAGCAACTTTGAAAGGTCTTCGGTGCATTACATAACCCAAATGGCATCCTTTTATAGGCAAAAGTTTTAAAAGGGCATGTGAAGGTAGTATTTTCTTGATTAGGCACGTACACCTCTATGTGGTTATGACCAGAGTAATTATCTAGAAAATTGTAAAATGGGTAGCCTGACACTCTCTCGAGCATTTGATCCATGAACGGTAAAGGGAATTAATATTTATTTGTATCGGTATTGAGTTTTCGATAATCAATACAAATGAGCCACACGGTGGGGGTATGTTTAGGAACAAGTTATCCCTTAGCGTTCTCTACCACGGTCATTCTCGACTTCTTGGTAATGACTTGGATTGGACTAACCAACTTACTATTCGAGATGGGATAGATTATGCCCGCATCCAATAATTTTATGATTTCTGTTCTCACCACGTCTTTTATTATTGGGTTCAATCTTATTTACATTTCCCTAGAGTGCTTGATGTCCTCCTTTAAGTGGATTTTATGGGTACAAATCAAGGGACTTAAACCTTTCAAATCAGCGATAGACCAACCAAAAGCACCATTGTACTTCCTCAATATCCCCAAAATCTTCCCTTCTTTCTCTATATCTAGGCTAGAGGAGAAAACAACAGGATATGTCTCATCCTAGCTTAAATAATCATATGTTACATTGTAAGGTAGCTTCTTCAACTCGAGTTTTAGAAATTTAATATTGGAGGGAACCTCATAAGATTCCCTCGGGGGTAAATCTTCAAATTATGAGACCTAACTTACCCTTCTCATGTCGTCCTCGACTTCGCCCTCGCCTAGCATCTCCCTCATCATATGCATCTCACAATCATACTCCAAATACTCTCTCTCTTTCTCGTCAGTAGTCACTAAACACGTCTCAAGTGGATCCTCGAAATTATTACCCTCAAAATGATCTTGTACTACCTCCTCGATAAAATCCGTGTCGTTTATATCATTTTCGTCTCCTATTTTCTTGGTGATGTTGAAGATATTTATTTCAAGTGTCACGTTCCTAAAGGTTAATTGCATTTTCCAATTACGCGTATTAATTAATGCATTAGACGTAGCTTAGAAAAGGCGACCAATAATTATGGAGACATGGTAGCTTGATGGGGAGGAGGGCTCCGTGTCCAAAATGATGAAATCTATCGAAAGTCGAATGTGCCAACTTGGACGATTAGATCCTCAACTACCCCACAAGGAACCTTCACATAACGATTCTCAAGTTGGAGAGTGATTTTTGTGGGATTAAGATCTCCCAAATTGAGCTTTTTATAGATTGAATAGGGTAGAATGTTGACACTCATCCCTAAATATATCAAGGCTCTCTCTATCTTACTATCTCTAATGATACATAAAATGGTGGGGGCTCCCAGATCTTTATAATTTGGTGGGAGGTTGCTTAAAAGTACCAAGCTAACATTTTGTGACAAAAAAACATTCTTCACCTTTAACTTTTGTTTCACCATTATCAAGTCCTTTAAGAACTTAACGTACGTGGGAATTTTCTTTATGGCCTCGAGAAAAGGTAGGTTTAACTTCACTTGCTTAATCACCTCTAAAATGTCATCAGGGAGGCCCCTTTAGGAGGAGGGACCACCCGTTGAGGGTATGGTGTGGATATTGGGGGTTTACCATTACTTCAGGCCCAATTGTGTTTTATTTCTCACTCTCTCTCAAAGGGGCATCTTTGGCCTCTTGCGTGCTGGGTGCAACCTCCCTGTATTTTTGTATATTTTGTGGGGAAGGTGACAAGTCAACAACTCTCCCACTACGTAGAGTGGTTACATCTTTACATTTCTCTTGATATTTATCGGGCGTAGAGCTTACATAGTTTTAACCTTAGGGAGGTCATTGGGTTTAAGGTGGGAATTTCCCCTTCTTTTGACACTCAAAGGGGATTGCAACATAGACATCGATGCCTTTAGGTCAGCAAAATTTTGAGCATTTTGGGCAATAATTGTCGACCTAGTTTGCATGAATTGTACGAGAGTGTCCTCGACACTCTTTCGCTGTGGGATCACAAAAGGCACGAGAGGAAGTACTTGCATTTATGGTGCTTGTTAAATTTGTGGGAGTTATGAAGGTTATTGGGCAACGTGGTGATCAGGATTTGATGCACTTGCTTGCCATAATTAAAATAAGGATGGTTTCGCCAAGAGCGATTATTATAATTCCCATGAGGGCCATTAAAATTCCCTTTATAAGCTCCCATCACTTCAACTTGCTCTTGAAGCATAATTTTGGAGGCAAAAATAGTTGGACATTCTTTTGTTAGATGTCCATCATCACAAATAGCGCAAATCTCCTCCTTTAAAGCTCGAGATGGGCCAGATGTATCTCTCTCCCTTGCTTCCACCACGCCATATAGCCACTTGGCTAATTGATTTATTCGAGGCTTCAGCTCATCTTCCTTATCTAATTGGTAGAGTCCAAATGAGGAAGGGGTTGTCTGTGTCCTAAGATTTAGTAGTCTCGGTGACATAATTAAAGTGGGCTTCCACATCGTCCGCATTTAGCCCATAAAACTCTCCCGAGCACATTATTTCTCTGAGTTGCTTTGAGCTTAGTGTAAGCCCATGATGGAAGTAGGAGATAAGTCTTCACTTCTCAAAATCGTGATGTGGATACATGTTAAACAACTCGTTGAACCTATCCCAACACTTATCAAAGGGTTCATTATCGCTTTGTTTTAAGTCTTGAATTTGAGCTCTGATAGAGTTGGTCCTATGGGTGGGAAAGAACTTTTAGAGAAATCTTGCTTGCATGTCTCTCCACGTACTGATAGAGTTCGGTGCTAAATACAAAAGCTAAGTCTTGGCCTTGTCCTAAAGTGAGAAGGGGGAAACTTGAGACGTATTATGTCTTGAGTGCAAGCTTGATCATTAAATGTTTAGCACGCCTCTTTGAACTCACGAATGTAGAGATATGTCCTCTCCGACTCCATGCCATAAAATGCCGAAAGAATTTGGATCATTCTATTTTCGAAAGTGGAACTGCCATGAATTATACGGGAATATAATACATCCTGGAGAGACGATTCGCTCCGGATATAAGAAGTATCTTATAGGGCAGTACTGAATCTCACCCTCTCTTATTCCAAAACTCGCATTATCCGACGTCGCGCTCACACTTGATGAATCACTACCCTCACTGGAGTTTCTAAACGTTCAACTCGGGGTATGACTACTCGGTGTAGGAGGTGGTACCCAATAATTTGGACTGTCATTACTAGACGATGGGAGATTCACTATTAGCTCGGGAGTTGGATTGGGTTGTGTGTTTTGCATCTAAGGACTTGGGGAAAATTAATTTTTATATTTTTATATTTTTTTGGATATTTTGAATTTCTTTTTTTTTGTATTTTTGAGATTTATGATTTTTTTTACTTTTTAAAATTAGAGTAAAATTAAGATTAATTCAACCTAACCTACTATCTATATACTCCCCATCAATGGAACAAAAAACTTGATGAGCAACGAAATTTGTGTGCTACGTTACGTGAGTACGTACGACTCAAGTACAAGTTGGTCTCTCAAGTAATAAAACCCGGTAAGACGGGGTCGAATCCTCAGAGAATAGAGTGCTAACAATAAAAGTAGCGTTGGTTTCTTAAATCTAATCTTTGACTCGTAAAAAGGAAAGCAAATGTGACAATTCTTACGTGAAATGAATTGTAATTATCTAGACTATTTAAACCAGGAAATAGAAAATTTAAACTAATTAAAGTAAAGACTGAATTTGGTTTTGTAATCATTTTGGGGAAGGAGGTTGGAATCCAATCCACCAAACCCTAGGAGTTCTACGATCGATATGAAATTCTATGAATTAATTAATTAATTAAAATAAAAGTGACAAATTAATTCAAATCACCAAATATGTTTGGGCGTTAACCCACAGGATAATTGGTCAACAAATTAATATGCACAATTGGTATATTCACCGACACATATAATGCATTATTAAACACTCGGGTTGCTTTTAACAAACTAAGTTAAGAGACCTACATTATTAGTCTCGACTCTAGATCAATATATCAATTTCAAGAAATTAATTATTTAATTACGTTGAATTTTATATTTAAAGTTGAAAACCTTAGGTTGGATTCATGTTCCCCAACCTATGAATAATTTAGCTAGACATGACAACTACTTACAAACATATTATATTAAGCATGCAGGAATTCATGTTGTAATATAAAGAAGAAAAAGAGTTGAAATAAAATACCAAATGTTGAGAATCCAAAGTGCAAAAAATAAGAACTTCAAACGAAGTAGAAATTGGAATAACTCTTCTTATTGTCTTGCAAGTGCTGAATTCATAAAGTAACTGCAACTCTAATGATTATAGATGAATTCCTAGCTTTAAAATGTATAAAGTATATAAATTTAGACTCTTAAACGCACTATATAGGACCTAAAAGTGGCCAAGAAGCTAAGTATAAGCCCTAACAATTTTTACAATATAGGAGAAAATAAAAATCCCGTACAAAGTCGAACCTCTTAACCAAACCGAATCAGATTGGACTGAACCCGTTGGATAAGTGAACCGGCCATTCCAAAACCGAACCAGTTCAATTTTTGGTATGGTTTTGTGCCCTTGTAATTGTAAGGACTTTTCACTATTTGCAGTTTTTATCCCTGAACTTTTCTCTGTTTTCAAAGTGGTCTAACTTCTTCACTGTAACTCAGAATGAGGTGCCATTTCTTCTTATGTTCTCGTGAAGTTGATATATAGGAATTTCATGTTAGATCCTTCCTCTAGTTTTGGCTTAAAAAATACCATTTTGCCCTTGACTATCCTTTCTTGCATTATTTTCATCGTTTTGTGCTATTCTCTTCCGTCCACTTGCATGAATTAGCTGTAAAACATATAAGAGATACAAAAATAAGAAACACTTGCCATAAAGGTTATTTGCAATAAATATGAGCTAATTTTGAGATAAATTTCATGTTCGAAACTGTAAAAATGCCGAAAGTAGAGGGATAAATATGAAATATTCGTGCTGAATCAAGACGCCATTGATAAGTGCATAGAAGATGGAAGAAGAAGAAGAAGAAGAAGAAGAAGAAGAAGAAGAAGAAGAAGAAGAAGAAGAAGAAGAAGAAGAAGAAGAAGAAGAAGAAGAAGAAGAGATAAGGAGCTCAGGTATAATGGATTGAAATGAAGATTTCCTCATCGTCAAAAGACGTTTACTTATACAATATTTACTCATAGTAATGATGACAAAACTTGGAGTGGTTGCTTGAGAAAGTTAACAATCCACTAATTGATTTTTTTCTCAAAAATCAATTTGTGTGGGGGTATGTTTATACCATATCACCGCCCAGTGAGGATTTTCCATATAGAATAGCAAACCAATAATCACAGTCGAAGTGTATTGTGCTAGTTTAATGCAAAACGTAGCTCAAACGTTTAACACTTGTGAAATCCTTGAACGTGAATTTAAGCACTAAGTGATGATTATTAGGGCATTAAACACCTATGTAGGAAAATATAATTGGGTAACCACCCAGCAATCATAAGGGAATTGCATGCCAATGAATTCTATAAATAAGAAACTAGTTGAAAAAGAAAAATAGGACTCCCACAAAAAACTACATCTACTCGTTTTATCTCTTTTTCCTTTTATTTTCCTTTATTTTAATTTATTTACAGCTTTTCTTTCATTCAAAGTAGTTTTTAAGATAGATTGTAATTATCTTTACATTTTATTGAAAGTTCCTTTTCCTTTATATTTAAATTATTATTTTTTCATTAATGTAATCTTATTTTACATTCCATAGTGTAGTTATTTCTTTTATTGCATTTATCTATCCTTACTGTCTTCAAAGCTTTACTTTAATTTCAGTTTATGAAAATTACTTTCTCTTCTTTAGTTCTGGTTATTTATAGTTACTTAGCACTCATATTAAAGTCTTCCCTAAGGGAAGCACAAGTCTTATTAATTAAAGCATAGAACGGTATACAATTGCCTGATTATCGCGAGGTTAAGATAATTAATTGGTTAGCAAGACCATAACCTTGCATGGCACTCTCACAATTAACCAAAATGTACCAACCAATCCAGTGACCCAAACACTGCCCAAGTCTAATGTGGACAACCCTTAAACTTGAATCTCACGGGTAGTCCTAATCAATACATTCCTGAATGTACCGGCCACAATCCTCTTTTGAACTATCAAACAAGTTCTCAAACCATAAGATAGGTTCCCATAGTTTGAGATAAACTATTAGGATGGCACATTCATCTATACCAATAAGACGTCACTTCCTATCTAGGTTATAAAGTATTCAATTGAACTAGAATCGAAATTATGATGTCATGTGATTAAGTCAGACCCAACCCATCGGAATCCCTACTAAGTCCAGTTGACCGACATATATATAATATATTTAAGACAAATAAAAGGAATTATCACAAATATGATTCTTATTTCAAAATAAACTGACACACCTAAACTGAAAAGTAAATATCATACATGGTTTTAAGAATAAAATCCCAACAATATCCCACTTAGTCTTAAAGCTATATCATATGCATCTAACTATTAACCCATCTACTCGACATTATGTAGAACTAATTGTAGAAGAATTAACCAGGTGTTATCCAATGCAATCCAGGTCATAAACTTATCACCTCCTTATTCGATCTCTTGAATTAGGTGAAACCTACGCTTATTGTGCGTAACACTTTTATGGGTTATGAGTTCTCTTGAACTTGTAATAGTATCTCTACGAACATTAAAAGTGTAATAGTAAATTAAACTTGAGGGAGCCTCATCAAAGTTACTTAGGAAGTTCCTGAGACATATAACCCCTTTAGCTGCCTCTAAACTGGAAACTACTTTAGCTTCCTTGGTGGAGTCAGTAATGCAAGATTGCTTCACACTCCTCCAACTTACAACTCAACCTCCATAGGTAAACATATATTCTGAGGTAGAAAACTTGGAATCCTTATCTAACTAGAAAACCTATTAGTGTCTAAATTTGTTTTACTTATCTGGAATGACCTTAGCTCAATTGAACCAATAATTATAACCACATATAATATATAATCTATAAAGGGATGAAAGTTATAGAGAGACACCCATATTTTACATGTTTCAGTCCAAGGTGGTGCTTACATCCACGGGTACAATGCCACTATTATTTTTAGGTTTTAGTACAATCTTATCAAAAGATCTCTAGGGTTTGAATAAAGTATTTCAATTGCCCTTAGCTGAGAGAGGTCATGATATATTTATAGTAATTGGAAGTTAAAGAGATAGAATACCTTTATACATTAGGTATTTACATCTTTACATGATAATAGGCAGCTAAACTTTATTCACGTACATGTGCATGGCACTTGTTGAGAGTCCCCACATGTGTTTGTTCATATTACTGACTATTTATATTCATGGGGGTGGTCGGATAGATAGCCGACCAGCAAGATAACTGAGTCGACCACCTTCATGCGCTATTTGAGGGTCCACTAATAGTGATGACACGTGTCACTAATTTATTGGTTTATGTGGTCTAATTATTTTAGGCTACAACAAAATCCCCCAATACTTTATTCTTGATTGGAATGATATAATGAGTGAAAGGATGGAGTATTCTCAGTCTGAAACTGCTCGACTATTTGGAAGAGCTTAGTCGGGTGCCGACCTCTGGTACTTGTAAATCTCAAATTGTCATTTTAAAGCGGTGGCAATTTTGGTTTTTTGTAATTTGAACGAGTTTCTTTTTGTAACTCTCATTTATAACTTTAATAAAGTTGCCTCTCTTTTCTACTAACATTGTTGTCTGTTGTGAACTTTTTTCTTGACTTTTCCATTATTATGCCATGGGTTATTTCTTTCAGTTTAATTCCAGGAAGGATATTTTGGCAACTGTCAAGAGTGACCTATATAAGAGGAGTATTCCACTATTCGGGGCGGGTGTTGAATAGCTTGATGAAGAGGATTTAGAAGAATTGCTTGGTGAAGGTTTTTCTAACCAAGTCAAATAGGCATATTTCATTCACATAGTATGTTTAGCCAAGTAGTGCCGACCAATGTTTCTTACTATGAAATGATACTCTAAATGTAAAAAGACCATAAAGAAGCTCTCTCCAGCTTGTCAGTTGACTACGAGAAAAAGTTTGCCCTGATCAGTAGTGATAAAAAAAATTATAATATGTCTCATTGGCCTTTGCTAAAAAGGAATATGTATTGAAGTCCGATGTGCCACGTACTCGGGAGGTAGCTAGTTTATTGGAGCAAGAGAATAATATGTTGCGGGATGAATTGGAGGGTTTGAAAAAACTGCCAATGTTGATCAAAGCGAGGGAGACTCATATTTGGAGCAAGAAAATTCTCGATTGATGGAGGAGATTGAGAGGTTAAAAAAATCTAAGGGTGGTCAGTTGTCCAGGCAGACCATTGTTACTCACCCATCTATTGAAGAGGAGAGGGATAAAAAGACTCTGGCCGACCAAGCCAATTTGATAAAGAACCAATATTCCACCATCAAGAGATTGAATGAGAAGTTTGAATGTCTAACTTGCCATTTTCATAAGCAACCACGCACTATATAGATGAACGATTATGGTGAAGCCTTGGCATATCTGTGTGAAGAATTATAGCAGGCGAGGATGGAGAGTTACAGATGAGGATAGCTCAATGCCCTTACAGTTTGGAAGGTTCCAGATAAAGACTCTTTGTGGTATTGACATGATCCAAGGTGCTTGGACCATCCTACTCCTTCTTTTAAATTGGAAATTATGGGGATTCCTACTGATGCAATCCCCATCATCTTAATTAAGAAATATATTGGGGATTATGTCATCAAGGGGATGATACACTCAGTCGACCTTTACACCTAGTGGATAGGCCCAACTCCAGTAGACAAAATAGGCTTAGAGAGTAGGGGTCCATTGTTCTTCTTTTGTCTTTGGACATTCCTTCTGAAGGAATGGAGAAGGATCTTGGTAAGCGTCTATATAAATGAGAAGCTTTATAATTTTCTTGTAAAGAAATGGTGTGATGAACATTATAAATAATGGCTTAAATTTTGAAAACAATTAGCATTATTACTATGCACGATTGTGGCTTACCAGTAGTTCAACGTTATGATTATGTGTTCGAATTTTAGCCTACTAAACTGCCTTACTGGTTACCAATTTGGACAAATATAAGTTATCTAACCTTAGGTTATACTGACGCATTTATGGTTGTTCAAGCGGATCTTATCATTTTGACTAAGTATATATGTTAGTTACCATTGGCGACCAAATGTTTTGGATTTTTCCTTAATTCGACCTGGGAAAACTTCTTGTTCTTGACGATAAGGAGTTATAGATGAAGTATTGGGTTTGGGTACTTCTTGTTCGTGGCTTGTCAAAGATGAAGCCATACATAAATTTGGAGGTTTTTATTGAAGTTTTTTAGATTTTTATGGGACTGTGCCACTATTTGTTTTATTTGAGATTTGTACATCTCCCACTCCTAAAAAAATGAAAACAAAAATGGAATAGGAAATCAATCTATTGTGAGCTAGATGAAGCTCATTGAAACTAAAAAAGATGTATTGCATAAATATTGAAATCATGCATTCCTAACAAAAACTGATAGTACGTTCTCAAGTGCTCGTCATTCCATGGGTTCTTGAATTATTCTCCTTCCAAGGTTTCTAGGCAATAAGTACCTAGTCGAACAACTGCAGAAATACAGTAGGGACCATGCCAATTTGCATCAAACTTGTTTCCCTTTTGAAGCACTTTTTTTGAAACATAGTCTCCCTCTTTCAGATTGCTCGGCTTAACCCTCATTTAGTATAACTGGGCAGTACGTTGTTGGTAGGTTGCCACACATAGTGTCGTATATTCTCTGACTTATTCAACTAAGTTTAAGTCCAGTCTTCATATGAGGTCACACTTAGGGGAGTTAAAATTGAGTACACTATGACTGGGCAGACCAATTTATGTTTAGACTACAACTTTGATCCCAAATGCTAACATGTAGCGGGTTTCGCTGATAATTGTCCTCGACGTGGTTTTATAAGCTCAGAGTACACTTTGTAGCTCATTGATCCAGTTCCCTTTGGCATCATCTAGTCTTTTCTTTAGGGCATCTAGTAGAGTTTTATTTGTTATCTCTGTTTGGACATTGCAATGAGGGTGTCTGAGAGTCGGGTGCATCTTTTAAATCTTATACTAGATACAATAATCTTTGAACTCCTAGCTGTCAAATTGAATCCCATGATCGATAATAAAGGATTATGGAATACCATACTGGCATATGATATTCTGCCATATGAATTGGAAGACTCTCTTATGGGGAATGTCAACAAAAGGCTTAGATTCCACCTACTTGGTGAAATAATCTATACCAACAACTAAGTATTTGAACCTTGCTCTTGTCTTCAATAGTGTACCAAATCAATCCCCCACATAGCAAAAGTTCATGAGAATGTGATTGGTATAAGTGCAGCTCTAGGGGTCTTGTGGATGATTGCAAACTTCTGACATTTATCACATCGTCTCCCATATGCAGCGCCTTCATAATTGGCCAGTAATATCCTTAGGTGGCCACTCATCGCACCAATAATCTTCCTACTGAATGAGCTCCATAATATCCTTCGTGCACTTCTTTTATTAGACCTTGGACTTAGCAATGAGACAATGAATCCCTTCTTATACAAGACTCCTCCTTCCACAATGTAGTTGACCGCTTTGTACCTTAGCTTTCTAGCTTCTTTTGAATCATATGGTAGAGCACCTTTTTTAATATACCCCTTGATGGGATCTATCCATGATGAACCCAAATTTAATGCGATAAAATTGATATTTTCCTCATCAATACTCCTGATTGCTACTATTTCTACTAGAATAGTTCTCCATAACTTTGTCCTGGTTGTAGAAGTGAGTCGAGAAAGTGCATCTGCTTGGTCATTTTTTATTCTAGGTATTGTAACCATTTTGATCGCTAGAAAGTTGGATATTCTATCTTGAGCCTTAGTTAAATACCTTATCATAAATTCTTCTTTGACCCCGTGTATTCCCAACACTTGATTTATGATCAACTGGGAATCACTGTGAGCCAATATCTGCTCAACACCTAATGATAAAGCTAATTTAAATCTTACTATTAATGCTTCATATTTTGCTTCATTATTAGAAGCCTTATGTTGGAATCTGAGTGCGTATTCCATATCTATATAATCTAGAGTATTGATTATTAGTCCAGCATCATTGCCTGTGGCGCATGATAACCCATCGATGTACATATTCCATACAGGTAGTTCCTCCTTGAAGTCTCCTTCAACCAAGGACCTATAATTGAATATTTTTTACTTTTCTCTAAGCATTACGTGAAGGTTTCTCACATAGGGTATGTCTTTGGTCTTTCAGTCATAGAGTTATCTTTCAAAGAAGTCTGCTCAGTTGGTTTCACTACTGAGCTCTCTCCTATGAGAGTCTGATCGGTAGTTTTTCTTCATAAGTGAACTCAGCTATGAAATCTGGTAGTGCGTGGCCTTGTAATTCTATCCTGGGTTCATAATGTATATCATACTCTCCAAGCTCTATGGCCCATGCCATTAACCTCCCTGAATTGTCAATGGCTTGGCATAGTGGAAAGTCTGTATAAACCACAATATTATGTGCCTGAAAATATGGTTTTATCCTTCATGGAGATTTAATGAGGGCTAAAGAAAGCTTTTACAGATGTGGGTGATGAATTTATGCACCTCGAAAGGCCTTGCTGGTGTAATAGACCAGCTTTTGTACCACATTCTCTAGTCGGATAACCACTGAGCTAATTGTCGACTCAGATATCGCCAGATATAAATATAACGTTTCTCCCATGAGTGGTCGAAAAGCAATGGTGGAGATCATGCTCCTCATTCCACTCAAATGTCTTTCTCAATACTTTGAAGAAAAGTAAGAACCTGTCAGTAGCTCAGGAGATAAATGTGTTAAGGGTTGCTACTCTTCGAGTCAACTTTTGCACATCAATCTTGTTGGTGGGAGACTACATGTCTATCAATGCATTTATCTTATTTGGATTGGCCATAATGCCTCTTTGATTTAATATGAACCCCAGGAGCATCCCTTCTAGCAAGTCAAACACACAGTTGGTCGGATTGAGCTTCATCTGATGCTTCTTTAACTGATCAAATGTTTATCCCAAGTCCTTGATATGGTCGATTATTTTTTTGTTCTTGGTGAGAATGTCATCCACATATATTTCCATGTTTTTACTAATTTTCTCCTCGAAAACCTTATTCACTAGCCTTTGGTCTGTTGCACGGGCCTTTTTTATCCCAAAGGGCATAACACTGTAATAGTAGGTACCTCGCCTAGAGATGAATGAGATTTTCTCCTTATATTTTGGTTTCATTTTGATCTAGATATACCCTAAATATGCATCCATAAAATATGGTAATTCATGCCTAGCATTAGCATCAACCAGTTTATCAATCCTAGGCAAGGAAAAATGATCTTTTGGATAAGCCTTATTGAGATCTCTGAAAGGAACACACGTACACCACTTGTTGTTCTTCTTCCTTACCATTACCACGTTAGCCAACCAATCAGGGTATTTAACATCTTCAATGAAACTTGCTTTCTATAGCTTTCCCACCTCTTCCTGGATGACCATGTTCTTCTCAGGGCTAAATACACGATGATTCTATTTGATCAGCGTAACATCCTTAACATTGTTCAGTTCATAACATATGAATCTTGGGTCAATCCCTGGCATATCTTCATGGCTCCAAGCGAACACACTCTTTCAATGTTTAAGGAGTTTTATTAATCCCTGTTTGAGGACTGGATTCATGGATGAGATGTCTGTGAAGTTCTTTTGGGGCAATCATCGTCAAGGATGATGGTATCTATTGCTTGCACAACTTGCCCTTTAACCAAATCAGTTTCTTTATGAGGGTCTATTAATACTTCTAATTTAACAGTTCCCAAAGGAAATACCTTTTCTCCTGGTAATTATATAAGAGGTCTGTGATATGACTCTAGTTTGCTGTCATATAGCCCCAATCCTTTGAAGCAATTATAAAATATGATGTCGGCCTCGGTACCACTATCCTCTAAGATACTAGTCGTTCTTGCTTTATATACTCTTATGATAATGACCAAAGGATCATTATGGGGATAAAGTATCCTAGACGGGTCATTCTTAGAGAATCTTATCACCATCTTATCTTTATTTATTTTTTTTGGGCGACCATAAACTTCATCAGACAAATTGATTTGTCAAATATATGAACAAGCTTTGTCTTCATTCGGGTATGCCTTTCTTTTGGCTATCTTATTGCCATCACCTGTAATGAAATAAAAATTAAAAAAATCATTTTCACCCTAAGCTCGGGGTCTCTGGGTTTCTTTAGTAGGTCCAAATCGTCTTCAGAGTCATCATCTCTACCTCTTTTCTTATCATCTCTTACCCTACAAGAGGATTCAGATCGTTTCTTGATTTTTCTTCCTTCTGTCCTGCCTTCTCTGTCAACAAATTTTGAAAGATTGCCTCTTTGTATAAAACTTTCCACTTCATTATTTAGAGTTATGTAACTATCCATAGTGTGCCTGTGGTCTTTGTGAAATTCACAATATTGGTATTTATCTCTCCTATTTGGAGGAGACTTTAGTTTTTCAAGCCATTTTTTTCCTTACTTCCCCGAATTATTTCTAAGATGTGGTGTACACCAACAATGGGGGGTATATTCATCATATCTCTTAGGTTTTACGACCTTCTTGTCATTCTGATCCTTCTTCTCGTAGCTCATGTTCTCATCGGCTTTGGATCTGTGAGATGGCTTAACAGCCATAGCCTCCTTGGCGTTCATAATTTCCCGACTTTAGCCATCAAATCATTCATGGTTTGGGGGGAATCCTTATCCAGAGCATAATATAACTTCTCAGGAAGCAAACCACTTATCAAGGCAGTGATTATTGTCTTTTCTTCATAGTCCACCACCTCCAGTTTTTCGCTATTAAAACGAGTGATATATTCGCGAGTGATTTCCCTCGATTGTTGGAGAACACTCAGTAAGTGAGCTAGTCCCTTGATTGGTTTGGCACCAAAGCAGACATTACTGATAAAGAGCTCGACAAACTGTTGGAAGCTGGAGATTTATCAACGAGGCAAATTATTATACCAAATTTGTGTCAACCTAGTAATGGTGGTTGAGAATGCTCAGCAACGCATCTCATATGGGAATGAGTAGATGTCGTCAGTAGCCTAGTATTATTCCATATGAAGGACAGGATCAATTATACCATCATATTTAGAAATGACCACAGGTGGCTTAAACTTGGCGGGTGTAGAGAAATTCACAATTGTCTGGATGAAAAGTGATCCCTTTAAAAATCCTGTGCAAGGGGTTTTTGGATTTGGCCATTTCTCCCAAACGATCTTCCAACCACTGAATAGAACCTTTCTAGGGATTCTCTTCTAGATTAGTTTTATTAGAAGCAGTTTTAGTGTCTCGGCCATGAGTTTGTGCTGAGCTCTCTTTCTGAGAAGTGCTATGTACGTGCGAATCCTCGCACGTTGGTTCTTGACTTGATAGAACCTTTTCGATGATCTCATGACCTGGACAACTCCCTAAAATTACGGCCCCTAGCTGGTCAGGGACCCAAATAATCAAAGGCTGAGTCGTTGCTTAGTCTGTCTAGGGCGCTTAGCCGTTCCTGGGAGAGGGAAATCCCATCACAATAATCAGTGGATCTGAGGGAAGAGGTCGCGTCGGGGCGATAAAGCCTGTCATTGGAGGCTCTATAATATCTAGATTTGCTTCTTACTTGCCTAGGTGTTGGGGGAAACATATCTATCCTGGTGGCTGGGACAATAGCTGGCCTAGTTTGAAGTGTCTGAGTTGTAACACCTCGTATTTTTTAAATAATTAATTATAACATTTTAAATTACACGTGTACTCGTAATTTAATTAAAATAAGAAATATTGTGTATTCAATAAATATTAATTGGTGAGAATAGAACTAATATTTATGTGGAAATAAATTTACTAGGTTGTGATTAAATAAATAAAATTCGGTCAATTGTTAGTATATCGTAAGTGGGTAGGAACGACGGGGATTGACGGTATCTCAACCACGATATACGGGTGGGTTATTTTGGGTTGATATAGGATATTTATGCTTGATGACTTGGATGATTATTTCGACTGCACGATTGATCGAAATAGTCGAAATAGTAAAAAAAGAGTACCCGGTGGTAGGGATTGGATACCGGGGACTTTTTAGACTAGTCGGGACCCACTTGGGGGCATACAGTTCATTTTACACTATAGGGTTAACCTAATTTTGGGATTAGGGAATTAAATAAGAGTTTAAGGGTTAAGAGGTAGCCACTTTACATATTAAAATATCTAAGAGCTAAATTGGTGAGAAAAGAAGAAAAAAAACACAAGGGATTCGAGGGGAGGCTTAAATGGAGGAAAACCATTTGGAGTTCTTGACTGGATTTAACCCTACAAGAATAAAATCAAAATTCCTTCTATATCTAAGGCCAATGACTAAACTTTCTTAATGTTTTTGTTTAGTTTTATGTTCATATCAAAATTTGGGAGACTTGTAACAAATTTTGGGGTGGGATTAACATGTAAATGGGTTCGAGAAAAGTGAAATTGATGATGTTTCCTTATGATCCTTGTTGAATGTAAAAACTATTCATCTAGGTGGACCGATGAGAAATGGACATATGTTCTCCTACGTGGCAATCTTCACAGTACTTACTTACTTAGTCGTCTCCCGAGACAGTTGGTCGACCAACCGGCCGACCAACCTAAAGAATATGTACCATCAAGAATATCAAGCCATTTGTGTGGAGTCGCCAACAGTCACTGTATAAGTACCCGTGAATATCAATAGTCATATTTATTGTATATAGATGTAAATGCCTAAATATATAAAGGCATTCTATCTTTTGGGTTCCTAAAAACTATGAATACATTATCAGGATTCAATCAAGCACAATCACACCCCCATATTGAGCTATTGTAACCATCAAAAATAATACCAAAGGCGGACGTAGGCTTTTCTCATAGCTGAACCACTTTAAAACTTGTTTGTTGTGTTTTTACTTGGCTTGTTTATCTTTATTTCATAAATGCGATCGACCATTTTAGACATCAACATATTGGCACAGATTGTGGGAAATGACACGAAAAATCTTTCCTCCACTTGAGAAGGAACAAGGATTTACTACAGTCGACCAAGGTTGAAAATATACCTCATATGTAACCAATTGAATTATATTCTATATGGAAAGAGCATTCGGATTCCATGAAGCTAAGTTTTCACTCCATTTACATATATTATGTACACATTCAATTATGCATTGAATCAATTGTGTTTGTGTGCATTATTCTGTTCATTCCTATGAAATCAATTAATTTTGTGCATTTATAGTTTCTTATGAACCTTTTCCTCGGTACTATTCGCATGGGAATCTTTGAAGCATTGTAAAACTTTTAATGAGTTTAGGGTCCGTTTGGTTGCAAGTGGGCAAAAGAGTGGGCATGGCAAAAATTGCCTAGACAAATTTTACCTAGGCAAATTCACATGAGGCTATCAAACAACCATTAGGCGAAATTAAAATCAATCCAATTAATTTATTTAAAAACAGTTTTTACATTACAGTTTTTACATTATATTAAAATTAGTTTTTACAATATTACAAAACAATTTTTAAATATTCACAACAGTTTTTTTTAACTATTTAAAATATTTTTTTAATTTTGTTTTTAAACTTTAAAACTGTTTTTATATTGTATTCAAAACAGTTTTTAAAATTGTTTTCTAATATTAAAAACAATTTTTAAAATATTACAAAACAATTTTTAAACATTCACAACAGCTTTTTTAAACTACTTAAAACAGTTTTAAAAAATATTTTTTAAAACTTTACAACAGTTTTTATAATATATCCAAAACAGTTTTTAAAAATGTTAAAAACTGTTTTTACAATATTTTTATAATACGGTATTAAAAAAAATTGTAAAACATTTTCTTAACAATTTTTTCTAATATTAAAAACAGTTTTCAAAACATTAGTTTGTAAAACATTTTCTGAACAATTTTTTCTAATATTAAAAACAGTTTTCAAAACATTAGAAAATAATTTTTAAATATTTATAACAGTTTTTTTAACTATTTAAAACAGTTTTTAAAATTATTTTTTAAAACACTAAAACTGTTTTTATAATACTTTCACAACAGTTTTTAAAAATGTTAAAAACAGTTTTTACAATATTTTGTTAATACGATTTTTAAAAAAATTGCAAAATATTTTCTTAACAATTTTTTATAATATTAAAAACAGTTTTTAAAACATTGTAAAACAGTTTTTAAATATTCATAACAGTTTTTTAATTATTTAAAACAGTTTTTAAAACATTATTTAAGAAGTTGGCAAATTTGTTGGCAAATATTTTCCACTCAAATAGGTAAGCAAAATTTGCCCACAGATTGTGCATAGGAGGTGTTGCACATTGGCAAATAATACCTAGACAAATTTTGCAATCAAACGGTCAAAATATGGACAAATTTTTTTATTTGTCAACTTTTTGACATTTCCTAGGTAAAAATGGGTCAACCAGGCCCTTAATGAAATTACGTCTCTTGCTTCTCATCCTTATTTTTAGGAGAAGCAAAATTATTTTTGTCTATCTGACTGAAAAGCAGGAGAAGATGTACATGAAAACTTTGACCACTCTCTCCTCACGAGATTTTTCTAGAATTCTTCTACTCTACGACCCAGGAATTAGGGTTTATTTGGCAGAAGACCTGCAAATTCTTGTGAATTTGAGAAAACACAAATCTTCAGATAAAAAAAACTATTTACAACAGCACCGGTTGAGACCGGATCAATTGTGTCTCATGCTTCTCAGTTTAGAATCACAAACCGTCTCCTTGTGACGACGACTGAGAAGCCTTACCCGTCTCTGTCGATAATAAATTATTTTGTGTTCGGCACGAAATTTATTATTTTATGTTATGTAAATTTTTCCTCAATATATGAATTATTCAGCAAAGTCGTCAGACCCGTGATGACGACGAGAACTTTATTGGTCGGCGGTAAGTATTTGAGGACAGCATCAGAGTTGGCTTTCTCTCGCATTGCTCTCAGATGGCGCACATTGGTTTTTTAACATTATGACTGTTAAAATAAACATTTGTTATTTAAAATTTTGATTTCTCACGCCAACTCTCTAGACTTCACAGCTTCATGTGAAAATAAATTTTTGAAACCAACTTATATTTGAGTATTTGCTTGGAGTTCAAATCATTTTGCAAAAATTTTGAATTAAATCCTATGTCTTACATCCGGTATAATTGACAAAAATCTGCTCATCTAACACGTATTCAACATAAAACTTATTATTTCGTGTTTTGAAATTTTATTGGTCGATGGTCGAGCAGATACATATCATATATTTTTTGGACAAATAAATCAATCTCGTGATAATTCCTATTTGATTTAGCCTCAATGGATGGTTGGACAACTTATTAATTTCCACAGGTACAAGATTTAGTCTCGACGAATGCTCAGCCACAATCTTAAGCTCTTAGAAATCTTATTAATGCTCCGACAGACGCTCGATCACGGATCGCTCGCTATATCTACTCAATACAGTACAATTTTACCTCGACGAATTATCCAGGCACCATCGAGCACTCTACAACACTTTAGGACCCAATAAATGGTTGGGAAAGATTATTTGTTATAACCAACAGATGCTCGGGCGTTGATATTTCTTCAACTTCATTATTAATTATCTGACTCTGATTCTTAACCTTAAGGATGGTTATGCACATTCAAGATTCATCGCAATAGAGGATCGGCAAAATATTTATTGTCATACATTTAGTTTCGAAGATATCTGCCACGCAAGTTGTATTTTACCTCTAACGGATGGTTGGTCGGGATAATCCGTATCTATACAAATGATCGAGATAGTCTATTATTAATCGACATTACATTTATTATTGTTATTCAACCCTAATGAATGGTTTGGAAATCTATTTTTCTCTAATAATGTAGGATCATTCATAATATCTACTAGTCCTTTAAAAATTTACCTCTGCACTTTCATTATTTCTCTAGATTTCTCACTAGCTTCAATGGTTAGTCGATGCAGTTTATATTATGTGAATCATCACAATTTATCCCCAACGAACGGTTGGGCATTACCATTCTTATTTTATTTAACCTCCGCTAATGACCGCATGTTTATTCGTTAGTTGGCATTATATTTATTATTGCGATTCAGTTCAGATGCTCAGGCATGCTTATTATTTGATCTTCTTGTTTCAATTGCTCTATATAATTGGCATTATATTACAACAAAGTCCCGATGGATGGCTAGGCGTCATCATTATATAATCTTCTTGTCTTAGCCCCGATGGATGGTCGGGCATGATAATCATTGGATCATTTTATGTCAGCACCCGACAAATGGTCAGCATGACTCGCAATAATGTACCGACGGATGGTTGGGCATTATTTTTGTTCAATCTTCTCTTCATAATCGTGACTGGGGGTTCCGTAGCCATGTTGAACTGTGAACGAATTCACTACAACATTAGTCAAGTAAGAAAAAAATTAGACATCAAGCCAAAATTAAACTTCATGTATTACCTCGTCTTCGAACAGATCGCGAAAAGAAGTTCATCAAATTTGGGAAATCTGTTGTAGTCTTATGGGTGACAAGATCCGACCATAACTGACTAATGCATGGATAATCTCCTAAATATATTTATACATATATATATTAAAAATAACACACAGACATACAAGTTACAGTTAGTAGTAAGGGGTACGCTCGTAAAAAAAAAGGAAGGAATGAAACCCTTAATTTAAACACACACGCACGTACACCTTTTCCTTCCTTTGTCTTTATTTCTCTTCTTTCTCTTTGCTCGGTGCGCTGTTTTGCTCTCTAGATCTAAACACACACAAACACGCTCTGCGCCACCGGCCGCTTGCTCCTCTTCTCTGCACTGCACCGCGGCTTGCTCCTCTTCTCTGCGCTGCGCCATCCATACTCAGTAGGTAAGAAAACTGCTCAGTTATTGTTCAAAATGTCGCTGCTCAGTTAGCCAGGCTAACGAACGAACCTGTTTAGGTATTTGCTCAGTTATTGGGTATCTACTAATTTAGTCTCATTATTTTTTATTTTTTGTTTAATAATGAATATAAATTAATATAAATTTAAAATTAATAATTTGTTTCATTGTTTTTTGTTCAAAACAACTGTATATAGTCATTCATCATTCCCATTATTTTTTGTTTTTAAGAAAAATAGCATAATAACTTGTTTAAATTTATGTGGTATATATTGTAGATAATGGTTGCTCAAATGGATGAAAATGAAGGTGGGCTTCCGTCTACCCAAGATGTAATGCAAGGTACATATCCACCTCCTCAACCCCCTGAAAATCCAGAAGTAAAATGTTCGAAACGAAAATCGTATGCTTGGGAAGATTTTACTGAAATTCAAGGTTGTGATCCAAACAAACAGAGGGCAAAATGTAATTATTGTCCCGCAACATATGCTTGTGATCCAAGTAAAAATGGAACTAAAAAAATGTTGGGCCACATTTACAAGTGGAAGAAAATTCTCGGGAAGGTGTGATGAGAAACAGAAAAAATTATCATTTAAAAAAGAAGAATGGGAGTGTCCTAGTCTTGTAGCAATTGGTTTTAGTTTAGAAGTTTATCGTGATGCTCTTTCAAAGATGTTAAATATTGATGAATTGCTTTTTGGTCTGTTAAGGGCGAGGGATTTCGATAATTTATGATAATTGTTCAACCGAAATTCACAAAAATCCCAAGTCGTATTACGGTTGCAAGAGATTGCTTAACAATATATTTGAATGAGAAAATAAAGTTACAAAGTGATTTGAAGGGTAAAAGAATATGCATCACGACGGACACATGGACTTCCATTCAAAATATCAATTACATGTGCCTCACGGCTCATTATATTGATGATGAATAGAAGTTGCAAAAAAAGATTCTAAACTTTTGTCAAGTCAGAAGTCATAAGGGGGAGATGCTGGAGAAGGTTATTGAATCATTGTTAGTGGAATGGGGGATTGATACCATTTGCACCGTAACCGTTGACAATGCTAGTTCTAATAATAGTACCATTAAATATTTTCAAAGAAAAACCAAATCTTGGAATGATACTATTTTTGAACATGAGTATTCGCATATACGATGTTGTGCTCATATCTTAAACCTAATTGTGGGTGATGGGTTAAAGAAATGGATGAGTCGGTTGTTAAAGTTCACAACGCGGTGGGGTATGTGAGGTCCTCCCCTTCTAGGTTGTTAATGTTCAAAATGTGAGTAGATAAAGAAAAAATTGAGAGTAAGGGTTTGTTGTGTTTGGATGTTCAAACAAGGTGGAACTCCACTTATTTAATGTTAGATGTAGCCAAAAAATTTGAAAAAAAATTTGGAAGGTTAGGGGAGGAGGACAAAAATTATGCTTCTTACTTTAATGGAAAATTTGAAATCCAGGAGGATGATGAAGTGAGGGGGAGGGGGAGGGCGGGAGGACTATCTTAGGGCCTCCTTTGTGTGTTGATTGGGAGAAAGTGAGGGCACTTGTGAAATTTTTAAAGATATTTTACAATGCAAATTTGAGATTTTCGGGTTCATTATTCTTCACTTCAAATTTCTTTTTCAATGAGTTTGTTATAATACAAAACAATTTGAACCAATTGAAAAGAAGTGGGGATTATCACATAGCTTCGATGGCGGATAACATGGTTACGAAAACGGACAAGTATTGGAATATTGAAAAGATAAACTTGTTATCACTTGTTACGGTCATGCTTACCCTAGATATAAATTAGGGTATGTGTCATATTGGTTTGATAGCATATATGAAAGTAGTGTGGCAAAAGATATGACAAGGAGAGCAAAAAATGTACTTGTGCTTTTGTATGAGTGGTATGGTGACAATAATGTACAAAATGGTTCATCACAAAATGCATCACCATGTGATGTTGTTAAATTAGTAGTTGATGGTGGAGATGATGATGTTAATGGGCATGCTTTTTTAGCTACCCAATTTAAAAAATATATAGAGTCGGGATATAGTATAGGGCGTAGTAAGTCGGAGGTGGAGAAGTATTTAATTGAGACTAATGAAGATGCGTCCAACAAAAGCTTTAATGTAATAATGTAGTGGAAGAGTAATTCATTTAGGTACCAAGTTCTTTTTCGTGTGGCAAGGGATGAATTGGCAATTTTGATGTCAACCGTGGCCAATGAGTCGGTATTTAGCACGGGGGGACGTATCCTTGACCCATTTTGTAGTTCACTTTCCCCCAACACGATGGAAGCACTTGTTTGTACACAAAATTGGCTCAAGTCTTTATCAAAATCAATTTGCTTTAGAGATGCCACGGATGAGGTGGAACAACTTCAGCAATTGGATGGAGGTAACTAACATATATCATAATTTTAAATTATTAATTTAATAGGTGTAATTTATCTTTTTTCATGTTACTAACCATATCATTATCATATTATTTTTACAGATTTGTTGGGAACATCGACAATTGTGGATTGACAATTTGACTTTTTATTATTGAGTTAAAGTGAATAATTTATATTTTTATCAAAATTCATGGTTGCATTTTATTTGGACTATTTTTCTATCTATTCTAAAACTATTTGTGATCATTTTCAGGTTTATGGAGGAGATTTGTTGAAGTTACTTCGGCGCTCATATTTATTAATTTAGACATTTATTGGCGCATTATTAATTTGTATTATTATGGATAACCTTGTGGTTGAATTTGGACAGCTTTATTTTGTGTTATTTGGACAGTTTTGGACAGTTTATATGTCCAAATTTGGGCAGTTTATGACAGCTTGATGTGCTTGTATTATTTTGGCATCTTTGGACAGCTTATATGTCAAACTTTGAGAAATTTTGGACAGTTTTATATGTCAAAATTTGGACAATTTTTATTTATGATAAAATTTGAACAACATGTTATTGTTTTGGACAAGTTTGGGCAGTTTTTATTGTAAAATTTGTGCAGTTTTTATGATAAAATTTGGGTAGTTTTTTTGGATAAATTTGGACATTTTTATGGTAAACTTTGGAAAGTTTTTATTTTTAAAAAGATTATTTCAATAAGATTAGGACCTACAAATTTGACGAGACCGACCATACAAAAAACGGGACCGACTAAGCTTAGAAAATCGGTTTAATCGGTCCGATAATTGCTTTGGTCCTTAAATTTATTAAAAATGGGATCGGACTGGACCGTAAACACCCCTAATCTCTCTTAGCTTAAAGGGAGTATTCAATTAAGCACAATCACACCCCCATACTAAACTATTGTAACCACCAGAAATACTACCAACAGTGGACGTAGGCTTTTCTCATAGCTGAACCACTTAAAAACCTTGTGTTGTCGTGTGATATCTTGGCTTATTTATCTTTACTTTATCTGTGATTATCAAAATACGATCGACCATTTTAGACATCAACAATCCTGTTAGAATAACTCCCACATGAAAAGTAGGTTTTTGCTAGAGAAACCTAGGAATGAAAAAGATATATATTATTCTTGAATGGAAAATTTGAAATTTAATAAAAAAATATGTGATCTTGAATTATGGATTTAGTAATTGTATTAGAATTAAGGGGTCTAGGAAAAATTACTGATTAAATCCGATGATTATGAGTTACTTTAATGAATTTGCACGATTAAAAATGTATCCTGATGTTAGTAATTGATAGGGTAATGTTTATATGCATGGGGATGAATATTTAGCTGTTTGGGGTTAAAGAGATATGGAGAGATTTGTAAAATAGGAAACTGTGACATTTTGGGTTCAACAGTAGTTCACCCCAGGGCCGAACCGGTTCGAAACCCCTGTGTCACCCAGTCATGCTATTTTAAATGTTTTTTTATCATTGGAACGATTCTCGGTATTCATATGGATGTTAGGGATATTGAAATATGACTTTGGCCTATTCGTAATTACTCGGAAATGATTGGAGAAAATCTCGGGATAAATTTGAGTGATTGGGATGTTTAGCACCCTAATAATAAAATTAGGAAATAAGAATGAATAACTGGGTTTAGATACGGGATGGTTGGGGAATATTAAGTATCGTTATTATTTTATTAGTGGTTAATTAAATATGCATGAGTCAGATATAGACATGAAACACTAAGGCTATTGATTCAGGTGTTAGGCACGGATTAGACAAATTATGTGATATATATATATATATATATATTAGGGGTGTGTTTTGGCTAGATCAGATCGGAATAGGGGTGTTCGAAAAAATTTCCAAAATTTTGGGAATTTTAAAATCCTTTCCAAATCGGAAAAATAAATTTTGAATTTTTTTTTTTCAAGTTGGAAGATTCGGAATATTCGAAATTTTTGAATATTTTATTATTCTAAAAAATCTCGAAAAAGATGGAATTATCAGTTTTATCTATTTCGAATAATATTGGAACTATGTAACCAACATATATAAACATCGATTTTTCATAGAACTGCTCTTATAGGATGTAAAAAAACTGCAAATGAGATTTATTAAATGCAAATGAGTTTCTTCGGACTACTCTTATAGTCCTTTTCATCGATTTTTTTATAGATTTCATCGGTTTATACAGAGGGTGTAAAAAAACATGCTAGAAATTAACAAAAAATCATATCTAAGGTGGACCGTCGACGGTACAGCTTCAAAATCTTTTAGGGTCACTCTTCTTATGATGAGGTTATAGGTCGAGAATACGTTCTCGTCCATCACAAAAAAAATTATCTTCTTGGTCAACCTCTTAGGCCACTCGTCACCCATCCGTACGTCCATCTCATATATGCCCAAGGGGTGGACCTTTTCGCCACTGAAGCCTATCAAGGGGTGGTGATAGGGTACCAGTCTTGCTTTACTAAGACCTAGGCTCTTGAAGCAAGGCCAAAACATCACGTCTGCCGAGCTCCCCCCCGTCTACGAGGATCCTCTGCACCTCGTACCCATGCACCCTTGTCGTTATTACCAAAGGGTCATCATGGGGGGCTAAGATACCTTTGAAGTCGAGTCTGGAGAACCCAACTACAAGGGTGTCCATGTCCACTTTCTTCCTCTTCTGTACTGTATCGGAAGACGTTAGATTCATAACTTCCAGCTTGGCCACTGACCTGGCCTCTGCCACGTGAGCCTTCCTATCGGCTACTTCAGAGCCACCTCCTGCAAATCCTCTGCATATGGTGTCAACACCAAACGAGATCATACCAGCCCTCTTCACCGGGGTGTTGTCATCTTTCGGCGGAAGATCCGGATCGTCTTCATCATCACCTTCTGAATCATCGTCTCTTCTGGCTGGGACATTGTCACGGCATCTGTCGTTTCTCCTTTTCTTAGGGCCATCTCTTCCCCCTTTGGGAGCCTTACCGTCCACATACTTCCTCAACTTTCCAGACTTTAACATCTTTTCAATCTCATCCTTCAAGGTGAAGCATTTGTCCGTGACGTGGCCATGGTCCTGATGGAACTCGCACCATATATTCTTGTTCCTCTTATGTGGCGAGGCCTTCAGTTTCTCTGGCCATCTCAGAGTCCTATCATTCTTGATCTCATTGAGGATGTGCTCACAACTCACAGTTAGAGGGGTATAATGGGCGAACTTGTCATCACCCGACCTCTTCTTCCTATCTTTCTTTTTTTGGTACTTCCCACTACTACCGCGGTTCTCATCCTCATACTTGGCGGCAATTGCCTTTTCTGCATTCATGACTTTTCCTGCTGTTGTAAGGAGCTCTGCTATAGACCTAGGAGGGTCTTCCGCGAGTTTCCACAGAAGCTTCCCTTTCTGCAGACCCCCTATGAGGGCGGTCATGGCTATATTCTCTTCATAATCTTCGACCTCCAGCTTCTCTTTGTTGAACCTGACTATGTAGTCTCTTAGGCTCTCGTCCTTGCCCTGCTTGACATACAGCATGTGAGTGGTCTTCTTTTGAGGTCTCACCCCAAAGCAGAAATTGTGGATGAATCGTTCAGCCAAGCCTTTGAAGTTCTCAATTGAGCTCTTTGGAAGAGAAGTAAACCAGTTGTGTGCTGCTCCTGTCAAGGTCCTAGAGAAGGCCCTACACTTCATCTCATCAGGTATCGAGTAGATGTCCGTCGCTGACTGATACATCTCAATATGATGTACAGGATTTGTGCTTCCGTCATACTTGGGAGACACCATCGGTGGCATGAACTTAGCAGTGGTCGGGAAGCTCACTATCTTAGCAACAAATGGAGAGCCTTCAGAGTAACCCCTTTGTAATGGGTCCTTGCTCCTGATGAGGTCTCCTATCTTCTCCTTAAGACGTTGGATATAGTCATTCCATGGTTTCCTATCATCGTCCTGGACGAGGTTGTCCCCAGCCACCTCCAGGGGGTGGACTGAGGGTTCCCCTGCCACAGCACAACGTCGGCTGTTGACCTCTTCCTGGTCCCTGCCCCTTCTTTTACAGTGTCGGCCTTAGTCTCGCCTACCTTGTCTATTTCCTCTCTGAGAGTCTGCTGCACTCCTCGATCTCGATAACCTCTGTCTTAGGTCATTCACTGGGCCTAACCTCTCAAAGGCCGACCCTCTGCTCAATCGATCAAAAGCTGACCCCCTTTGTTGGGCCTCTTCACCTCTTCGGCCGACACAACCTTGGCTTTACTGAAGAGGTCGTACAGTATTATTTGACACCTCATATGGCTCCCAATAATCTTCCGGGGCCTCTTCCGCCTCTAGATCATCATACCTGTCCTCCGGGCAAGGGTTTCCTTGCCTCCCCAAGCGTAAGCGCCTAGGGTCAATAACGTCCCTCCTCCGCTGGGGTGCAGGTTCGTCCTTCATTGGTGCCTGGGGTGGTCCCCTGGCATCTGGATGAGGTTGAACAGTCGCCGGAGTTATCATATCCGGTGAGACTCCAGGTGGCCTCATCATAGTTTGGCTGAGCTGTGCAAATTGCTCCTGCATAACTTATTATGTTGCAGCCAAAGACCTCAAGGCCGGAGCTACCTCTGCCATTTCGAATTGAGGCGGTGCCTGACTGGAAATAGGTCCTCTCGCTCCCGACGGCGGAAAAGGCGGTGGTAATTCTGGTGCCATATGTTAACACTATAGAGCTTAAGTAGCATATGAGCTTAGGACCTCAAAGGACCTCTTTCAATGGTGAAACAGCTCCACGCAAGGGGTGGTGCCTGGTTCACCACCAGAGTCTCCGGTGAGGTTAAGCTGAAGAAGTGGAAGAGATAGCTTCTCGTTCCCACAGACGGTGCCAAAATGATGATGCTGGAAACAGCACCACCCTTCAAGGTGTTTGTAAGCTCAATTCAATGTCATTAATGGCAGTATAAAGGTATATATGTAGCAGAAGGAGGTGAGGAGAAGAGGAATCAGCACCGGAATATAAGTGGTTCAGCTAATCAGGCCTATGTCCACTGTGCAAGTGTATGATGTGTATCACTGTATGAGGGCTCTAATGGCAATGGATACAATCACTCAAGATTTCTCTCTCTACTGTGCGTTTAGACAGAGTTTCAGCTAGGGTTGCTAATTTCAGGATCCCTTTACTAGGTAGAGGATGACCTCTATATATAGTCCTTAGGGGGCGTAATGTGCCCCCCATGCATGCAATGAGCATGTGCATGTTGATCTAACCAATGTGGAGAAGACATATGTCACTGTCCCATGTAGAGAATGATGACGAAATATTCTCCCCACGTGTGGAGAATGATTTATTATAACGGATTTGTGTCCACGTGTCCTTATCCATGTCAATAGGTGCTCGGTTATCATGCTTAGTCATGACCTCATCCTGGTACAAGCCGAGGTTGATGGAGTCCAGTCGCCCGTTCAGTCTGAGGTGGGCCATGAAGGTCTCGGCTTTTGTTAAGTCGAGACAATGGATAGGGGTCGGCTTGGGACGAGGTTGAGCTAGCTTATACTTGGAGCATCGACTGATATCTTAGTGAGATTGACATTAGTAGAAAGGCTTCTTACGAGCTCGGCTTATATCTGGCCGAGGTTGCCATTCCCAGGTATACGAGAGTGATACTGACCCTTATGATGCGTGCAATGTCCTTTGGAGAGGCTGGTGGTAGTGTCGGCCTGGGCCGACCTTTCTATGGCCGAGGGCTGATGTCGCATGCCCAAGGCTTGTCCAGTGTCGGACATAAACTCGGTCGAGGTTGGTGTCTCTGAGCCGAGGTCACACTTGGGACATATCAGTAAACATGTTAGAAATTAACAAAACATATTAGAAATTAGCAAAAAATCAGATATAACGTGATTTTTTGTTAGAAATTAACAAAACATGAAATCAACAAAACATGTTAGAATTAGTAAAAATCAGACCTGAGATGGTGAGATGGTCGGCCGTTTGATTTCAGACCTGAGATTGTTGAGGTGCGATGGCCGTATGGGTGAGGTGAGATGAGACCGGGAAGAGTTTAGGGTTTAGAGGAGAGGTAGTGCGATGGCCGACTGTATGGGTACTGACGGGCATGAGGCCGCATGGTCGTGAGGTGAGTGAGTTCGTCTGCATGAGTGAGGGTTGAGGGTGAGAGAGAAGAGGGTTAGTAAAATAGAGGAGCGACTATTTGTTTTTTTAGGTTAATAGTGTTATGTTTGTTAGTGTGTACTACATTTATGGTATAAAATTAAGGGATGAGATTGTTTTAAATGGATGGTTGTGTTTACACCACAAATAAATAAATTTTTAAAGTAAAAATGTTAGTAAAATGATAACTAAAAAATTATTGAAATAAATATTAATATTACGATTTCGAATTATATTTTGGATCATTCAGAATGGCATGTTATTGGAATTTTCGGATCGAAAATTTGGAAATTTTAAAAATCAAATATGGTTTCCAATTCCATTCCAATTTATTTCGGAAGATTCCAAAATTGGAAAATTTGGAAATCGAAAATTTAAAAATGATGCCAAAATCGAAAAATTACAGATCATAAATCGAAAAAAAATTAAAAGTTCGGAAATAATTGACAACCCTAATATATATACACGGGTTAAGGACAATATATATGTATATGAAACATACCCATCCTAGCGGATATGCTATTGGTGGAGGTTGCGGGTCATGGGAGGTCACTCTGGCGAATCCCAGTAGAGGTAGTACCATTCCCCAGGGTCATAGGTCTGTGCACAACCACCCTATGTGAGTTTTGGAGTCACATGGAATAATGTGGTATGGTTATGATCACGAACTTAAAACTATGACCACCTTCGATTTCTATTTTTTTTGGGTTTGGTTGTGAGATTCCAACCCGATTGCCCAGGTTGAGGTAGATACTCCTAGAGCTTGATAGCATGCTAGTGATTTCTCATCCATCGAGGAAATACTCGAAGGAATTGCGGTTTCATATATATATATATATATATATATATATATATATATATATATATATATAGATTTGATGTGGTACAAACATATGTATAAAAAGGTGGAGATAATTATATACGGGCATAAGTCCTTAAGTGTGAATGTTTATTAATAATTAGAGTAAAGTTATGAGAACAAGCTTGTGATCATATAATTTGAGAATTAATTAAGCAGAGGGGTAAGCTAATTAAGGAAGGAAAAATAAATAACATACTCGACATAGGGTAGTGGGTTATATTGAGGTTAGTGATGAGGCTAGTTAGGCGGGATAGCATAACTACGAGGGTTAAGAAGCATGCATTAGGTGAGGGGTGAGGGTCGACTCATGAGAGTGCGCTACTAGTTTAAATATGGAAAATTTATTTACATTTCATTACTTCATTTCATTACTTCATTTCTATTCACTTGCTAAATATTTTAAATGGTTTTAGGCTCTGACCCACATCAAATATTTTTTTCAAAAACTTTTGGTGTTCAGCCACACGGAATCCAATGATGATTCTTCTCTCCAAGGTTACGTAGTTGCAGCTGATGTGGAGGCTTACGGGTTTTGAAGTAGCCGATCTTATCATTATTATCTTAGATTATGTTCCATTTCAAACATTGGTTAGGCATATCATCCCTTTTATGAGATTTATTTATCCTCAGTTTTATTTAGTTCAGTTCGGATGGTTGTGTTGGATTATTAGTAACCGATGGTTTAATAAGTGCTTGGTTTTATTTATTTCCACATTTAGGTTTCTTTATTGGTGTGATTATTTATATTGTTTATTGTGAATGGGGTTATAGTGAATGGTTTACTTTTGATATCGTAATCAAATATTAAAATTTGGCATAGGTGGTTTGTAATTAATTGAATTTCGACAGTGATGAAGAATGAGCCATATGAGACTCTCGTTTTATTTTGCTAAAGGGTTATTCACCCTTTATTTTAATAGGCGGGGTGTCATAGATGGTAACAGAGCATTGGTTCTAGTGTCCTTAGTATCTATGCGTCTTATTACGATTTCAGTGTAGCATCCTTTGATATAAAGCCTTATTTTTATGACTATTTGTAAGGACAAAATTCTCCGATTGAGTCTCAATGTAGTGTTGGCTTAATTCCGAACAAAAATGTTTGAGTCATAGGATAGTGTCTTGTGTATCCTTCAAGCCTATGACATGTTAAAGTTGAAGACGTAGCGGCCAAGATTATAAAGCTTCATCAAATGCCGAGTTTGTGTGCCTCGTTTCTACGTCAATAACATAGATCGAATGCTCCCAAGGTATGAATGCATTACATATATATATAGGATCTTGGAACAATATATATTGGGTGTAAAATATTTTTAAACTGTTGTTTATTTTCAGAGGGTTTCTATAAAACTTTAAAATAAAGTTTTTGGGCTTAAAATGGAATTTTGAACATTCTGGCATTTCGTTTGAGTTTTTCGTTCGAACGAGGTTTTGCCAACGAGTTCCCTGTTTGCCTCTCGAATATCGTTCGAATTGTCGTTCGAACCAGAATTCTGACGAGTTTGCTAATGAAATCTTCCCATTGGCCACTAGAACTTCGTTAGAAGGGTCGTTCGAACGAGACTTCGTTTGAACGAAAATCTCGTTCGAATGAGATTTGGCGGGAACAGTTATTTGGCAATTTTTCACCTCTATCCCACTACTATTTCCCCACTAACCTTTGGCAGACTTATTATGTGCGGGAAATAACTTTTTTTATGTAACTTTTTCATATTCTTCCATATTCTAGAGAGAGTTTATTTTCAAGAAAAAGTTCCATGTTTTTGTGTTTGATTTTTATGGTTTAAATTCTTCAAAACACATACACACCCAATAGGTTTGTTTATCCAAGTTCTTAATATATATATCATTGCTTGGAGTTTGTTTGGCACCGGGTTTTCTCTACACCTCAAAGAAGAAAAGTTTGGGTTTACTTCTACATCCCTTAAAGAAGAAGTTTTATTTTGGATGCGGCATTCTCACATGGTGAAAGGCATCATGTGTGGTTGACGGTTGTTCCTAAAGCCTCATTGGTGGAGTTCAAGGTTTCGGTTGAGTCTGGGATTGTCAACTAAGAGGAGGTTGGTACAAGAAGACGCGTCAGGGGCTTGAAGGGAGTCGAGTCGAGTTGAGTAAGTCATTTGTCTTGTACTTGTAAAAATACCATACTTAGTGGACTTAAGGCTAGGGTTGTCCGAGGTTTTTTTTCGTACATCGCGGCGTAGTGATTTGTCTCTTTATTTTATCTTTGCAAAATTCACTTAGAATGCATGTTTAGGTAAAAAGATAAAATTGGGATATTTAATTTGGTGCATGTTTAATATTTGGGTAATGTTTAATTAATTTAATTCAAGTCAATAATATAATTTGATAATATTGGGTTTGGTCTAATTTGCAAAAATGAATTAATTATGTTAGGCAAATTTTTCTAGGACTTTTGTTAAATTAATTTGGTTTAAGTGAATTTAAAACTCGTGTGTGTTTAATCAAATTTCACTTTGTTTAATTTTAATTTGAGAGAAGTTAAAATTCGTTGTTTGTGTTGTGTTTGAACCATCTTTATTTCGCATCTCTTAAAAGGAAATTGTACTTTTGTTTAAGTACATTAAAATTGGGGCTACTCACGTTTTTCAAATTGGTATCAGAGCCAAAACGATAAATTACTTCTTTAAGATCCTTTTAAATATTTTTGGCTAAAAATAGATTTTTCCCCATTTTCAAAATTTTCTATTTTCGATGGTTCTAATTACGCGTATTGGAAAGCGCAAATGAAATCGGCACTTAGGTTTATCGATGAGAGGGTTTGGTTATCTATTGTTAATGGGTGGTCCCCACCTACACATCTGGTGGATAATGAGCGTGTCCCTAAACCCACCAATATATGGAGTGAGGGTGAATTTAAACATGCAAACTTTAATTCTCGAGGTTTAAATGCCTTGTTTAGCGCGGTCACACCGGATGAATTCCGTCGCATAATGACGTGTGAAACCGCTAAAGAAGCTTGGGATATTTTACAACTCACTCATAAAGGAACTAGTGTCATTAAAACTTCTAAACTCCAACACCTCACCACTCAATTTGAAACCATCAAAATGAATGAAAAAGAAACTTTTGATGAATTTTATGCTAGACTTTTCGATATTGTTAATTCATCTTTTAATTTGGGAGAGAAAATACCCGACAACCGAGTAGTAAAGAAAATTTTAAGGGGACTACCCGATAGATTTATTCCTAAGGTGGCCATGTTAAATTATTTACCCACTTTAGCCTCTACGAAATTAGAAGAGCTTGTAGGTGATTTATAAACCTATGAACTACATATGTTTCCCTCCAAAACCAAAAAGAAAATAGAATTGGATGTTGCTTTGAAAGCCCGAAAGGAGGAAAAACAAGTAGTAGAGAGTGAGAGTGATAGTGACTCGGAAGACATTGCTATGTTTGCTAGGAAGTTTCGAAAATTTATTAAATTTAACAAAGATAAATTCAAAAATGATTTTAAGAAATTTGAAAAATCCAAGCATGACAAAGCCGAAAAGATCCCTAAAACTGTTAATGAAAATTTAAATAAGAACGAGTCAAATATGTGTTTTGGTTGTGAAGGGTATGGCCATAGGGCTTTTGAGTGCCCCGCTAAACTAAGGAGAGAGGGTAAGCAACTTATTTAATATAATACAACACTTAGTGATAGTGATAAGGAAGATGGACTCGATTCCCCCACTAAGCCCAGCTTTGTGGCTTTTATGGCAAGTCATGTGAGCACCGACAATGAATCTTCCTGTGAAGATATTCAAACACATGACACTTCTGAGGTCAAAGTTTATGATTACCTTATTTTTTATGGTTGTGAGAGTGAAGAAGAGAGAGAGTGTGTGAAAATGAAGAGGTTGATGTGAGTGAACTTCAATTTGCATTTCAAGAATTATATGAAGAATCTATTAAATTAAAAAGAGCAAATTTGAAGTTAGAAGCTAGTTTAAGAGAACATGTCAAGGTCGTTGATGATAGTGTGTTGGTTGAAGACCTTATGACACGTGAGAAAACTCTTCGAGAGAAGCTTGAATATGTAAAAGGCGAGAGAGATAGCCTTAAAGGTTTAATGGAATCCTTGAAAAAGGAGCTTCTCGAGTTTGAAGAGAGAAATGTTTTATTGAAGTCTAACATTTTAGAATTAGAAAATAAATTAAAAGACTCTAGTAAAGTCAAATTTGATTCGGAGTGTAGATCCGAAAAACTAGATAAAATCTCAGGCACGATCCAAATAAAAAATGACACTTGTGGTTTAGGCTTCGATACTTGTAATGAATCTACTCATAAAGCCAAAACCAATGTTTTAAGAGAATCTACTAGGAAAGCCTTTAGAAATCAATCCTTAGGTACCAACTTTCGACGTGCTTTTACTTGTTCACATTGGGGTCGAAAAGGTCATCTTAAGAAATTTTATTTTGATCTTAAACAAGGTTCTAGAAAATCCCAACGTAAGGCAACCAAGATAGTCAAGATTCCTACACCCCGAGATAGTCATTCTTCATTAGTTTGGGTTAGGAGATCCGACTTAGTTGCTTTGAAATATAGGATTTTTTATTCTCATTTACTTTCACATGCTTCCTCACTTGCTAAATCTAAAGGTTAAATGTGTTAGTTATTTGCATGCTTTAGCTTTTGTACTTCATACTACATTATCATGCACAATGTATACTTGTTTTAATCATTTTCTAGTTTATGCTTCATGCTTAATCACATGCTAGATTTATGATTTTTGTTTATCTTTTGTATAATATTTCTTTCATTTTAGTTTGCATTAAATGAAAAATAAAAAAAGATTTTGTTTGTCATTTGTGTTTTTATCTTATGAGTAATTTAGACTTAATGAAAATTACAAATGATTTTTGTGTGTCTTTTGAGTAAATATTTTTGTTTGTTTGGTAAAAATTTTCAAAAACTCAAAAAGATTTTTTTTGTGTGTATGTTAGTTTGACACACTCTATGTGGCATATACTTGTGTTTGAATCCCTTCTTTTTCACTCCCATGTGGCTAGAACTTTTGGTTTAAATTGTCAATCCTTAAAATGTTCTTTACCATGCTTACATGGAGTAGTTTGATTTTGTGTCGCTTAAATGGATTCTATTTTTATATGCCTCATTTCACACAAGCACGAGCTCCTTGAAATTTTAACTTCATATGTATATTTGAGCTTTGTGAGGTGTTCTCCTACCAATCTTGTCATCTACATATTTGTGACCTAAGAGGACTAGTACATGTCAAAATCCGTTGCACGTGAGATTTGTGTGAGATATAAAAAAATATTATATATATAAATGTGCACGGGGAAGGGCTCTGAAAGGATTTATTATCCTTTGCGAATAGTAAGCCACCGTTTGGAATGGACCTAAAAGAAATACGTTGTCCAAAGGTCTAAAAAATGAAATATGGCATTAAAAAGAAAAATATTTGCCAAGGCCTATTTTAATTGATATTTTCATTCAAAAATATATGCTTATTGAGGGAGATTGGATGGTATATCAACGGTTTGCACAGTGTTAGTTTATCCTAGTAGTACTTTCAATGTCATGACTCTATTGGTTTGTAGAATCATTAAAAATCTAGGCTTGTATGCATTGAATATGTTTGTTCATTGAGTTCTATACTTATTGTCACGTGAGGTTATATTCAAATGTGATTAAGTTTACAATCAATGGAGAACTCCGTGAACATGTTTTAAGTGTTTGGGTCTAAATTTAATTGTTACTAGTTCACACCCCTACACTTCCGTTTCCATATGACACATTTTTGCCATACGAGTGTGAAAAACTTATTGTATTTTGTGTCATTTGTGAGTTTATATCTATATATATGTTCGTGTGCATTCTTGGTATATTTAGAGTATGCATATATATATATATATATATATATTTATATATATATGATATTTCATTTTGTCTTTGCCTTAATTTCTAGTCCATCTATGCTTCTACTTCATAATTGGTATCTATCTTGTTGCATCTTTTGTTGATATCACATGCTTAATAGTATGTATCATCTTGGTATCATTTTCTTGCATTTTAGTTGGTATCCTCTTATTTATGGATTAGTTATGATTTTGTTGCCCATATGTTTTCATGATCTTATCACTTTAGGCTTCATCAAGTTTAAATTAGTTTTTACCCTTTGTCTATTCCTGAACAAAAGGGGGGGGGGGGGGGGGATAGGGGGAGAAATGGTATCTAATCCTATTGTAATCTTATCTAAGTTTAAAATATTTAACTTAGGGGAAGTCGCGACTTTCTTAGGTTGATCATAGTTGATAAAGGGGAGAATTAATTTAGGGGGAGTATTTATTTCATATTATATTTCATACCTTGATATTCTTTACGCGTTTGATAGTTTGCTTAAGTGTGCAGGAATTCTTCTTAATGGAAACCTTCATCATCGGCAAAGATATTGATCCTTGGGTTTTGAGTCAAGCTTTGTACTTTTTTATTTTGGGTGGGATATTTTTAAAGTCTAGTAGATCTTGACGGCCCTTTAGGATTTTTATTAGTTTTTGTCCTTGAATAGCTAAAGGGGGAGATTTGTAAGGACACAATTCTCCGATTGAGTCTCAATGTAGTGTTAGCTTAATTCCGAACAAAAACGTTTGAGTCATAGGATAGTGTCTTGTGTATCGTTCAAGCCTATGACATGTTAAAGTTGAAGACTTAGAGGCCAAGATTATAAAGCTTCATCAAATGTCGAGTTTGTGTGCCTCGTATCTACGTCAACAACATAGTTCAAATGCTACCAAGGTATGAATGCATTACATATATATATAGGAGCTTGGAACAATATATATTGGGTGTAAAATATTTTTAAACTGTTGTTTATTTTCAGAGGGTTTCTATAAACTTTAAAATAAAGTTTTTGGGCTTAAAATGGAATTTTGAACATTCTGGCATATCATTCGAAATTATCGTTCGAATTAGAATTCCGTTCGAACGAGGTTTTGCCAACGAGTTCCCTGTTTGCCTCTGGAATATCGTTCGAATTGTCATTCTAACGAGAATTCTGACGAGTTTGCTAACGAGCTCTTCCCATTGGCCACTGCAACTTCATAAGAAGGGTCGTTAGAAGGGTCGTTCGAACGAGATTTGGCGGGAACAGGTATTTGGCAGTTTTTCACCTCTATCCCACTATTATTTACCACTAACCTTTGACAGACTTATTATGTGCGGGAACCAACTTTTTCTATGTAACTTTTTCATATTATTCCATCTCCTAGAGAGAGTTTTAGAGAGTTTATTTTCAAGAAAAAGTTCCACGTTTTTGTGTTTGATTTTTATGGTTTAAATTCTTCAAAACACATACACACCCAATATGTTTGTTTATCCAAGTTCTTAATATATATATCATTGCTTGGAGTTTATTTGGCACCGAGTTTTCTCTACACCTCAAAGAAGAGAAGTTTGGGTTTACTTGTACATCCCTCAAAGAAAAAGTCTTGTTTTGGCTGCAGCATTCTCACATGGTGAAAGGCATCATGTGTTGTTGACGGTTGTTCCTAAAGCCTCATTGGTGGAGTCCAAGGTTCCGATGGAGTCTAGGATTGTCAACTAAGCGGAGGTTGGTACAAGAAGACACGTCAGGGGCTTGAAGGGAGTCGAGTCGAGTTGAGTAAGTCATTTGTCTTGTACTTGTAAAAATACCATAATTAGTGGACTTAAGGCTAGGGGAGTCCGAGGTTTTTTCCCGTTGTGGGTTTTTCCTCGTACATCGGGACGTAGTAGTTTGAATTTTTATTTTATCTTTACAAAATTCACCTAGAATGCATGTTTAGGTAAAAAGATAAAATTGGGATATTTAATTTGGTGCGTGTTTAATATTTGGGAAATGTTTAATTAATTTAATTCAAGTCAATAATATAATTTAATTTGGTGCGTGTTTAATATTTGGGTAATGTTTAATTAATTTAATTCAAGTCAATAATATAATTTGCTAATATTGGGTTTGGTATAATTTGCAAAAATGAATTAACTATGTTAGGCAAATTTTTCTAGGACTTGTGTTAAATTAATTTGGTTTAAGTGAATTTAAAACTCGTGTGTGTTTAATCAAATTTCACTTTGTTTAATTTTAATTTGAGAGAAATTAAAATTCGTTGTTTGTGTTGTGTTTGAACCATCTTTATTCTGCATCTCTTAAAAGGAAATTGTACTTTTGTTTAAGTACATTAAAATTGGGGTACTCACGTTTTTCACTGTTGTATTCATTTACGTATTTACATTCTTTTGTTATTATGAATCATATTAATTATGGACTTATACAATTTTTTCTTGTTTCAAATGCCACCTAACAGAGGACGACCAGCTTGGGCCACGAGGAGAGCCAATGAGGAAGAGGGTCAGCAGGTGCCACATGGGATGGTGAGGGCCGCAGAGGTGGCCACCATAGTTGCTCAGGCGGTTATTATCGCGATGGCACATCATTTTCCAAAAACTTAGCCACAATAGCTAGTGGCACCGGTCATTCAGGCCCATCCGGGGCCATCAACATAGGAGAGAGTGAGGGAGGCCTTCCAGAAGGGGCATTCACCGAAGTTCTAAGACAGTTCAGACGTGGTAGCTGCCAGCCAGTGGAAAAAAAATATCACACGCCATCTTCACCTAGTCGAGTGTAGCGATACACAAAGACGTATACTGGATACTTTTAAGCTAGTAGGCACAACGCTGCAGTGGTGGGAGTCGATTACTATGGCAGAGGAGATCAACATTATGACAATAGCATAGTTTTGGGTGTGATTTGATCGCAAGCATTTTTCATCAGTGATCTAGACAGAGATGCGACGAATATTTGTCAATGTTACTCAGGAAGGTCGGACAGTGGCCGAATATGAAGAAGAGTTTACCCATATGGAAAACTTTATTTCTGATGAGGTGAAAACTGAGGAGAAGAATACACTTAAGTTCATGGATGGACTTACTTGGAGGATTTGGCACCACTTACTTGGTAACATGGCATTGAAGACATACACTGAGCTCGTCAACGCCGCACTAATTCATTGCCATACTATTGCTTACATCTAAGGGGAAGCAAGAGAGCGAGGGAGACTATCCAGGCAGGTAGAGTATGTGGTAATGGTGCTAGTGAAGCACCACAGGAGCACATAGGCAGACAACATAAAGGGGGATTCCCAATAGGGGGATTCGGATGAGAGGTTTTGGTTGGGAGGTTTTCGACCCGATGGTAGTGGGTTCAGATAGGTCCACTAGGGCCCTCAGCATCAGTATCAGTAGCAGTAGCATGTTCCCCAGGGATTCCAGGGCTAAGAGAATAATAAGGGTGGCCATCAGGGACAGCGACCGGGGTAGCCCCGTTAGGGCCACCAGGGCCATAGGTAGGGGAACTTCACTGGCCGTTGTTTCACCTGTTTAAAGATGGGCCATCATAAGAGAGACTGCCCATAACTAGGTAGAGGACCATAACAGGGTTCCCACTAGGAGAAACAGGTGCAGTTACCACCTGTAGCACCAGCTTCAACAGCCCACAGTAGCAAGTGTAGGTATAGTACGAGCGTGTCTACAACGTTCGGGATGCAATCATACCATAGGCGCCACCAACAGTTAAGGGTAATTTCCCTATTCATGGTCATATAGGTAGGGTCTTGTTTGATGTAGGATCCTCACACTCATTCATAATTATCAGATTTGTGCGCACAGCCGGTCTACTAGAGATAGTCAGTAGTACCTTTATGTGTGTAGACTCGTCGTTGGACAGCGGAGCCTTTATACACTTAATTTGTAGGGGAGTAAATATAAATATCGGGAGATTATGTTTAGCGATCGACTTGCTTATTTTGGATATGGTGGCGTATAATATTATTTTGGGTATGGATTGGTTGGCGGGGTATAGGGCAATGGTGGATTGCTTTAAGAAGACCATTGTATTTTCCATCTCGAGACATGAGATGTTTCTTGTAGCAATGCCTCTTCTTAAAGGAAGGTCGAGCACACACATATACTACATTGAGTAGGAGACTTCACATGAGGAGGTTATCTCCTTGGATTTGATTCTTGTTATGAGGGAGTTTGTAGATATTTTCCAGAAAATATCTGGTCTGCCACCTAGTTGAGAGATTGAGTTCACAATCGATTTAGCGCCTGGGACGAGGTCGATTGCATGAGCATCGTATCACATGGCACCGTTAGAGATACAGGAATTGAGAGAGAAGATTTAATATCTCCTGGGTCAAGGTTTTATTTGGTAAAGCACATCGCCGTGGGGTGCATCTGTGTTGTTCATAAAGAAGAAGGATGGGTCACTTCGACTGTGCATTGACTACAAGGAGCTGAACAAGATCACGATTCAGAATAAGTATTCATTGCCTTGAATCGATGACTTGTTCGACCAGTTGAGAGGAGCAATGTACTTTTCGGGGTATCACCAGTTGTGCATTAAGGAGGAGGACGTTCCTTAGACTGCATTCCTAATGCGGTATAGGTCGTTTGAGTTCAGGGTTATGCTGGTTGGGCTAACTAATGCTCCAGCTGTTTTATGGATCTCAGGAATAGGGTGTTCGGAGAATTTTTGGACTAGTTCGTGATAGTTTTCATAGACGACATTCTAGTATATTCTCGGACCAAGGGCAAGCACGCAGAGCATCTGCATATGGTCTTGCAGACATTACGGGACCATTAATTATACACCAAGTTCAAGAAGTGCAGATTCTGGTTATGAGAGGTACAATTTTTAGATCATATTGTGTCTGATAGAAGCATTTTTGTAGACCTGAGTAAGGTATTAGCGGTGAGGGAACAGGGATAACCCATAATACCGACGGAGATTCGTAGCTTCTTGAGGTTTGTCGGGTATTACCGCCACTTTATAAAGGGTTTTTCGAAGATTACGGGCCCGCTGACAAATCTAACTCGTAAAGGGGTGTCATTTGTTTGGGATGACTAATGTCAATTAGCTTTTGACGATCTAAAGGACAAATTGACTTCAACATCGATTCTCGCATTACTTAGGGTAAAAGTGTAGTACCTTGTACTTACCGATGCATCCTTATAGGGACTTGGGGGTATGCTACACTAGGAGGATTGGGCTATATCTTATGCTTCTTTCAATATTAAGCCCTATTAAAGGAATTACCCCACACATGATCTTAAGTTAGTAGCGATCGTGTTTGCCTTGAGGATTTGGAGGCACTACCTTTTGGGTGAGTGATTCAATTTATTCACGGACCATAAGTCGCTCTAGTATCTATTCACCCAGATGGATCTTAATCTGCGAAGGTGGTTAGAGTTCATGGAGGACTACCAGTTTGATATTCGTTATCATCCTGGGAAGGATAATATGGTGGCAGATGCGTTAAGTCAACAACCTACAGGAGAGATAATGGAGGTTTAAAAGACGAACTGGGGTGAGCTTCGGAATGATGACGAGGTCGCAAGAGCATGTATGGCAGTATTATTATCACTCCTGAGATCATTATGCATGTGGTGAAAGCATAGTCCATAGATCAATTCCGTCAGGATAGGGTGAGTCAGTTGCTAGCAGATGGGCGGAGTACTACTCCATAAGTTCTGAAGGAGGCTTATACTTCAATGGGAGACTCATTATTCTAAAGGATGAGAAATTCAGGCATATAGTGATGATCGAGTCTCACGGGTTGAGGTTTGCGATACATCCTGATGGGGATAAGATGTATCAGGATATACATAGACAGTATTGGCGATCGGGGATGAAGAGAAACATAACATAGTTTGTCTCGAAGTGCGCTACTTATCAGTTAGTGAAAGTAAACCACCAGAGGTCGATCGATATGTTACAGCCATTAGAGGTTCCGATTTAAAAGTTGGAGAGCATATTAATGGATTTCATCACTGGGTTACTGACGTCACAAAGAGGTCACAAACTCCATTTGGGTTATTGTGGATCATCTGGCCAAGGTGGACCACTTTTTTCCAGTTCGGGCGGATTTTGCAAGTGGACAATACGCCCAGTTATTCAATTCTAAAATAGTGAGGCTACATGGGGTGCCGATCAATATCGTGTCCGAGAGGGATAAGATTTTCGTGTCCCACTTTTGGCAGAGCTTTTAAGAGGTTATGGACACTGATTTATGATTGAGTACGGGTTAATCAGATGTTAGAGATATGTTAGGATGTGTATACTCGATTTTGGGAGAGGTTGGGAGAAGTATCTTTCACTGGTGGAGTTCGCTTACAATAATGTTACCAGTTCACCATAGGTATATCACCATTTGAGGGACTTTATAGACGACCTTATCGTTCTCCCACTTGATGGTTAGAGGTAGGGGACAGCAAGCTATTGAGACCGGAGATGATTCAGGATACTACTGACAAGATCGAGCTCATTCGAAGATGCATACGGATATCTCAAGATAGGCAGAAGAGTTACACTGATGCCAACAGAAGACACATAGAGCTGGATGTAGGGGACTAGGTATTGGTATGAGTGTCTCTCACTAAATGAGTCATGATATATAGCTCATTTCTCGATCATTGAGAGGGTAGGGCCAGTTGCTTATAGGCTAGGGTTGTTGGAGCATCTATAGAGGATTCACGACGTATTCCATGTGTTGTCGCTGAAGAGATATCAGAGGACTGAGATGGTTTTTTAGCACATTCCACGAGGAGATAGACTTGCAACCAAACATTTCATACGAGTAGAGTCCGGTTGCTACTCTTGCTATTAGGGAGCGTAAGTTGCGATCTAAGGTGGTGTCCCTGGTTAGATTTCAGTGGGGACACCATATGTAGATGAGTCGGTGTGGGAACAAGAGGATGATATGTGAAAGCAGTATCCAGAGCTTTTTACTGCAGGTACGTTCGAATTTTGGGGACGAAATTCCATTACAAGGGGGGAGTATGTAACACCTCGTATTTTTTAAATAATTAATTTTAGCATTTTAAATTACATGTGTGCTCATAATTTATTTAAAATAAGAAACGTTACGTATTTAATAAATATTAATTGGTGGGAATATAATAAATATTTATGTGGAAATAAATTACTAGGTATGATTAAGTAAATAAAATTCGGTCAATTGTTAGTACGTCGTAAGTGGGTAGAAGTGACAGAGAGTGACGGTATCTCAACCGGGACATACGGGTAGGTTATTTTGGGTTGAGATAGGATATTTATGTTTGGTGACTCTGATGATGATTTTAAGTACACGGTTGATCCAAAATAGTCCGAAATAATAAAAAATAGGTACTCGGGGTAGAGATTGGATACTGGTGGCTTTTTAGACTAGTCGGGACCCACTTGGAGGCATACGGGCCATTTTACACTATGGGGTTAATCTAATTTCGAGATTAGGGATTTAAATAAGAGGTTAAGGGTTAGGAGGTAACCACTTTACCTATTAAAACATTTGAGAGCTAAATTGGTGAGAAAAGAGGAAAAAACACAAGGGATTAAAGGGGAGGCTTAATTGGAGGTAAATCGTTGGGAGTTCTTGGTTATATTCAACCCTACAAGAAGAAAATCATAATTTCATCTACATCTAAGGCAAGTGACTAAAATTGCTTAATGTTTTTGTTTAGTTTTATGTTCATATCAAAATTTGATAGACTTGTACCAAATTTAGAGGAGGGATTAACATATAAATGGTTTTTAAGAAAAATGAAATTGATCATGATTCCTTATGATACTGTTAGAATAACCCCCACATAAAAAATATGTTCTTGCTAGATAAACCTAAGAATGAAAAAGATACATATTGTTCTTGAATGAAAAAATCTGAAATTTAATAAAAAAAATGTGATCTTGTATTATGGATTTAGGAATTGTATTAGAATTAAGGGGTAGATTATTTCTAGGAAAAATGTTGATTAAATCCTATGGTTTTGATGAATTTGGACAATTAAACATGTATCCTTATGTTAGTATTTGATAGGGTAATGTTTATATGCACGGGGATAAATATTTGAGCTGTTTTGGGTTATAGAGATACGCAGAAATTCGTAAAATAGGAAATTGTGTCATTTTGGGTTCGACAACAGGGGTGAACTGGTTCGCCCCTTGGTCGAACCGGTTCGAAACCCCTATGTCACCCAGTCTTGCTATTTTAAATGTTTTTTATTATTAGAATGATTTCGGGTTAGTTCAAGGTATTCGTAAGGATGTTAGGGCTACTGAAATATGACTTTGGCATATTAGTAACTATCGGGAAATGATTGAAGAAAATCCCGGGATAAATTTGTGTGTTTGGGATGTTTATCACCCTAATAATAAAATAAGGAAATAGCGATGAATAACTGGGTGAATTTTGATACGAGCTAGTTGGGAAGGTCCGGGTGATCCAGGAATGTTAAGTATCGTTATTAATTTAATTAATAGTTAATTAAAATATGCGAGAGTTGGGAAAAGACTCGGAACACTAAGGGTATTGCTTCGGGTGTTAGGCACGAATTAGACGGATTATATGATATGTATATATACGGGTTAGGGGCAGTATATATATGAAAACCTTTCTTTCTTTCTCTTTGAAAACAACTTACAACATTGGTTTGCTAGATTCAAAACATGTGCTCATTAGATTGAACTGTAAGGAGGATTTCGTAAGGTTATGGTCCAAAGAACAATGGTATATAGGTAAATCACCTATAAGCACCTTTAAATGGTCACCATCATTCAGACCTGGTGTTGAAAGCCCTATTACTCCTGTTTCGATTAACTTTCCAAACCTACCAATACATTTATTTGATAAGTCCCCTCTATTCTATTTCTCAATTAATTGGGAAACCTCCAAAACTTAATGCTTCAAATATTTTAATGTCCAGACCTAGTATTGCGCGTGTTTGTGTGGAACTTAACCTTTCCAAAGAGTTGATTGATAGAGTTTGTATTGGCACAAGTGATAATGGTTTCGGGAAAGAAGTTTTGTATGAAAATTACCCAATCTATTGTTCATATTATTCAAATAAAGGTCATGATATAGATGATTGCATGTTCAAGAATCCAGCAAAGAAGAAGATCACAAATGAAGATCCTCCTCCTAAAGTCAATGAAGAATGGAAAATCAAAGAAGCTCATAAAACTCCTTGAGAAGACAAGCAAATTCCTACACCTGTGCAAACTCATCAGGTTAACACAAATAAGGAATTACAGCCTCTTGCAGCACCTGACATGGTGGAAACTCCTGAGCCATGCCTTCCTTATTACTTGCAGCCTACAAACCAAGCCTTACAAGTTCACACCAAAAATGTGGTCCTTTCTATAGCTGCTACTGATGATATCAGTAATGTTTTTAAGAGGGGTAAAGTTATTCATCCAGCACACGATAAAGATTATGCATCAGATTCTGATTATAGCGAAAGCTCCTCTCCCTAGTCAAGAAGAATTGTCTTTTTTTTCCCAATAATTTGATGCTAAATGGAAGTCTTATCAAGAGGCTAAGTCAATAAGTATGAAGAAGCCTGATCCTCTCCCTTCTCCCCCAGTTACTGGTTTTCTTATTCTTCCTAAGGTAAAAGCAAAACATGATCCTATGTTTAGGAGAATCACCAGGTCAGCTAAGAATCTCACCACTTTCACTTTAACCCCACTCTCTAAATGATTAATTTTATTTGTTAGAATATTATAGGAGTGTCCAAAAAACCCTCTATTAGAAGAATGAAAAAGTTTATCAGAATGTATATCTTCCTGCCTTTGCTTTACTTGAACCTAAGCTTGAGTCAACTGTCATCGAAAGGTTTAGGTTTAAATAGAATTTTGAACGATGTGTTTCTAATACTTTATCCAAAATTTGGTTCTTTTGGAGGCATGGACTTTCTATAGATACAGTCTCGAATGATGATCAGTCCCTCATAGTGAAAATTGAAGATCCAAGCTTTGTTTTTCCAAATTTTATAACTGTTGTTTATGCAAAATGTTCTAAAGAAAATAGAATGGTTTTATGGGATTATTTGGAGCATATTTCTGGTCTGGTGTGGTATCACCCTCATGTAATTATGGGGGATTTTAATGTGGTTACTGCTCAATCTGAAAAGGCTGGGCGTAATTCAATTGATTTTCAATCCACACAAGACTTTAATAATAGCATTATATCTTGTGGCATGATTGATATCAGTTTTTCTGGTTCTCAATTCACCTGGTGTAATAATAGAGCAGAAGAAGGAGCTATTTTTGCTAGGATGGATAGGGCATTGGCTAGTCAAAAATGGAATGAAATTTTCCCCTCCATATTGATTCAACACCTAAATTGCAACTTCTCTGACCACTCCCCCATCCAGATTTCTATTAAAGCTGAATCGGACTCTTTTCCAAAGCCTTTCAAGTTTCAAAAAATGTGATCTTCTCACCATGATTTTCAGGCAGTGGTTGATCTATCTTGACACTCCCCTTTGCAGGCATCTCCTATGAGACTTTTTTCTCTAAAATTTAAGAGGCTCAAATGTGATCTTAAGTCCTGGAATAAAGAAACGTTTAAGGATATTTTTAAAAATGTCAAGAACCTTGAAGATTCTCTGATTGTTGATGAGCTAAAGTTTTATCAATCCCCTACTTCAGATAATAGAATGGCTATGAATGCTACCAAGGCAAAGCTAAATCAAGCTCTAAAAGTTGAAGAAATATATTGGAAACAGAAATCTAATGTCAAATGGCTAAAGGAATGGGATCTAAATATAAAGTTTTTCCACAACACATTTAAATCCATAAGGAAAAGACTTAGTATGAACAAAATTCTTAATTCTGATCAGCAGTGACTTCTAACTTAAGAAGATATTGAATCTGAATTTGTCTCTCATTTTCAAAATCTTCTTTCTCACGAGCCTACATCTCCCATGCATGATATGCTTGATGTAATCCCAAACATTATTCCATGTGATTTCAATGAGTCTCTCATATCATATCCTTCTGAGCTAGAAATTTTTGATGCCATTAAGAGTTTGAATGATGATGCAGTCCCTGGGCCTGATGGATTCAGTAGTGTGACACCCCGACTAATTAAATACCGGGTAGCTACTCCTTTATTAAATTAATACAAAATGTCAAGTTGGTTCAGTTAATAACATCACTGTCGAAAAACATTTTAATAATTACTAACCACCTAATATTTAAAAAGTGAGTTGTCAAATGTTAAGTTAAATCTTATTAACATGCAATAAATGATCTATAAAAGAATAACAAAACCATTCACAATAAAATCTTTGTAGGAGGGTACTTTAGATTATATATATATGGAGGCGTCACCCCTATTGAGTATGGAAATGACAAGTTAATTTGCCCAAGACCACCAGATTAATGACAGGACGCACAGACACAGGCACAATGAAGTTATACCCAGTTTAAACTCACAAAGCCTCTCGTGTATAACTCAAGGAATAATAATTAACTTTAGAAGTGGCTTAGCTAGAGGGAGAGAGAAGTAAGCACCCTAGATACACCTTGGTAGGCAGGTAAGACCGCACCAAAATACCCTCAAGGATCCCTGTCAGGTATTAAAAGCTTCGTAATAAATGACAATGGTGGGTGAGTAAGACTTCTCTGGTTTTTTAATAACTCTTTTCAACTCTCAAAAGGATTATCCTCTCCTCAGAGGTGGTTGGGGTCCTTAAATAGCCCCCCACACCACCCCCGAGGCAACTCAGTCATTAAAGACTATGAAAAGACATCCCTCATACCTTATGTCACAACATTAAACGCCTCATGAACTAGTTGTCTCCACGTCATAAACATTAAATGCCAAGACATGCATTTTGCCTAACCACTGTGTGTCAGGGGGCTGTTGTCGCAGAGGTGGCTCACCAACTGCCTGACAGCCCCAAATACCACGGTGGTTTACTCAAGTGCAGGTCTGACATTGTTTAGCTGGCTAGTGACATCACCTACAGTAGATGTGACATTAAGTAGAGGGCTACTTGGTTCGTAACTCAATGCCCGATGGAACTCCAAGCTTCTCCGCTTGAGGTTCCACGGTCAGGGTCCTTCGGTGTTTTACCAGGTGTATCTAAGATGGTCAGGACAAGCCCCAACGGTGCCTTACTTCTCAATCCTCCAAACCAAGTCCTTCTAAAGTTCCCACGGTGAGGTCATTCGATAGAGCATGACAGCTCTCCCAGGCCCTGCCAAGCCTGGTCTCTCGCAAGTACCGTTTGACTTCACACTAAAACTCTTTATTATTCTCGTTACATCATTACAACCGTTATAGCTTACAGTAAATGTAACCAAAGATACAATATGACTAACACAACAAGCTGAAGTATGAGTTTCCACGCTAAGCTGCCTCACCAAGTTGCCACGCTAAGCTGCCTCACCAAGTTGCCACGCTAAGTTGCCTCACCAAGCTGCCACGCTTGAGTTGCCATGCTAAGCTGCCTCACCAAGCTACCACGCTTGAGTTGCCTCTTATTGCGTTAATCCTCAAACACTGTTGCTAATTAGGGAATTATCCCTAATCTCAGAATTACCTTCAATCCCCCCCTACATTTGTCCCCTCGTGTAGGGATTGGTTGTGGGGACAAGAAATACCTGCACGAAAACTTCTCAAACCGATGGACCTTTCTTTGTTGTGAAAAGATTCAGGCCTTTTTCCTTTATGCAGAACCGTTGGGACATCTTCTTCGTTGGGGCTTTATTAGATAAGTCTGACAAGAAATTTTGTTGGCGCCAAAACTCAAGCTTATATAGGAAGGCAACGATTAGTGTTCCCCAGACGTAACTTCATTAATGATGTGGCGCAGTCCTCTCAACTGTCAGAGCACTTCCCAAGGTGCCACGTGTTCATTGGAAATAATTGTAGGCGGCCTTGCACGTGTGATGGTGGGAGACTGAAACGATAACCCCGAAATTTTCAAACAGCCATATTCAAAACACTTTGAACCTTCTCCTTTGTTTTTTCTTACTCTGTTACTATCTTCTTCAGACTTGCGTTTCTTTTTTAGAGAGAGAGAGAGAAAAGAAAAAAAAAACTTCATTGTTGCAAGAGCTTCATTCTTCACCTTCTATACCACCACTTGTGATCGTGTTACTCCATTCTCGCTCTCAATCCATTTTTTCTCGAAGCTTTCTCTATTACGGTGTCATTATTTGCCATGGCGTCTTCAAGCAACCCCACCGTGTCTGCCACCAGTGTTCCGTCTGCCACCACCACTGCTGCCTTCGCCCTGGGTGCTGCCCGCCAGGAACAGCTGAGGTTTTATCGTCGCTCTCCCATTTTTGGGGAGGGTGATGACTTTGTTGTTGCCTGTAAGACTGTCTGTTTTTCTTCTAAGTTTGACGCCCTACTGTTGGGTGATGAGGATGAAGAATTGTCTAAGTGGGGCTTTCTGCCCCCAGAAGGAACTCTCAGATTTCGCTTGGAGCGAGGGGACTTTCCATGGTCCCACATTGATTTCGAAGCACCCGGGGGATCCCCCGCCCACTTTGCTTCCTGGAACTCCCACATGCAGAGTTCCTATGCTGATATCCTTACCAAGATTGGGCTGCAACGGGCCCAATGGTTTGGTGAGTTCACTCTCTCAAAGAATAGTGCTGCCATTCCTATCTTGGTCTCTCGATGGAACGTGACTACTCACACGTTCATCGCTGCGTGGGGCGAGTTCACTATAACTCTGGAGGACGTGTACGAGCTCTTGGGCCTCGATGCAACAGGCCATGAGCCTTACACCGATGAGGCTCTTGATGCTCAAGAGACTGCAGATCGTTTGGAGTTGGATCGCATATGTCGAAGCTGCATCGGTTCTTCCAACAAAGCTACTTTTTCTCCCTTGATCAATTATTTCTTCAAAAGTTCTGGTGAAAGCAGTTCCTCATCAACTGCCCCTGGTCAAGGTACGCCGTTGGAACTTCCCGCCTACATTCTTGTGATTCTTTCCCGTTTCCTTTTGACGGGCAAACCCAACGACCAGCCCCGAAGGGACCTTATCAACCTGTCCCTTCGCTTAGCTCGAGGCATAAAACTCCCACTGGCTGCAATTGCCTTGGGATCCCACTACACCTGGATGGATAGGACTTTATTTGACATGGAACGCTCTCTTGGCCGTTATAACTTGGCCAATTTTTCCAACAACGTTCTTCTGACCAGCTTCCTTTACTTCTGCTTTCCTGCCATAGAGGCCAAGACCAACAGTCCTCCTTCGGGGGAAACAATTCTGCCTCCACGGTCTTTTATTTATCACAAGAGACAAAGCCGAAAGGAGCTAATTTCTGTAATTGAACGTTTCGAGAACTTTGTCATGAGGCCTTATCAGGAGGAGGTCTTCTTTCACACTTGTGATTTTTTTCATCATGAAGCCTAAATGATACAGGACCCTTCTCCCGATATTGAGGATCCCTTGCTTGCCGTGGTCCTTCTGTTTTCTCCAGGATATCTGCCCTCCTACACCGAGTGGGGATATACGAGCGAGCATTATAATCCCAACCGATATAGCCTCCATTTTGGGTTTGACCAGGGGGCGCCACGTCCAGTGTTTCAATCGTCAAACCCCAAGGTCTCCTTTGGCAAGGCATGTTCCCTGTTTTCTCCGACCGCTGCATGGGGGATATGTTCAACAATGGTTGGGCGTGTCACCATTCTCAGTATTAGTAGGCATGGGGATGTGACCCCTTTATTTGCCACCAAGTACTGGCCAAAGCAGCTAGCTAAAATTGCTGAGTTCGTTGAGGGAGATCCGGTGTATCCTCCCGTTTCTTCATTTTCTGCCCTGGAGTTGGGGATAAAAGGCAACTCTGTACTTGGGATAGAATTCCCTCTGAGTTCAACCCCCAAAGCACCTCCTACTGATTTTCCCCCACTTTGTCCCATGGTCCCAGTTGCAACGCCAAACCCCAGGACTCCTGCTGCTCCAAAGAAGGCTGCCCCCTCTAATGCAACTACTACCAACGAGGGGGCTTCTCAACCACCTGCCAAGAAGGCAAAAATGGCCAAGAGTGGGACATCAAAATCGAAATCTAAGTCCCAGAAGCCCCAAACTCCCGTGGAAACTCTTCCCATAGCCTCCATTCCACCTCCCATGCTTGCTGAGATGGCTGAGCGTGTAAGGAGGGAGGCCCAAGCATAAATAGACCAAATAAATGCCGAGTATCAACGGCATGCAGTCATTGTTCCTTCTTCCGTTTCTTTCCCCACGGTGGTGGTTGATCCTGCAGAGCCAACGACTAGGAGGAGAAAGAGCTCCAGGGTTCCTCAAGGGGTCAGTACTGGTGCAGCGGGATCGAGGAAGAAGACTCTGGGCACCAAGTCCCAGAAGAAACGAACTCCTGAGGTGCACCAAACCCCTGAGGTACATTCCACTCCTGCCCCTTCTATTGCTGTTACTCCTCCTTCTTCGCCCGTGGTCGTGTCTTCTCGTTCTCCTTCTGAATCGGAGGTATGTATGCCTGATTTAGTTATTATCTCCTTTTGCTTAAGGACGACTGCCTTTACTTATATATATATTTTTCTTTTTTTTGACAACTGTGGTGCAGGGAGTTGAAATAGAAAGACCATACCCCTCTAGTCCTCCCGTGAGCCCTTTTGTGGGGGGACGCTTCGGTGCATCTCGTACCGATGTGACTCCTCCCCGTTCCCCCATGACGGGGCTTACCTATTCTCACCGTGCAGGCAGTCAACGTGCAAGGGAATTCGTTGTGGGAGGTGATTCCTCGCCTGAAGTGGTAACACAACCCGAAATAACACAATCCGAGATAACACCCTCGGTCCCCTCTGATTTACAAGCCTCACCTGAGGTTCCTCTCCCCATTGTTCTTGTTGAGGAGAGTGAGCCCGAGGTATGATTTCCTCTATAATTTATTTGTTGTAGTCTTTTCGGTCCCACTCTTTTCTTATTTGTCTTGCTGAATTCTGATATGTTTTTGGTACCCCAGGTTGAAATATCCTCGTTGTTGGCAAGCGTTCTTCTTTCGACGACGCTGATGAGACCCCTGACTGCCATTCCTCTCTTTAGCGCCATAACTGAGGTAAGTAACACGTAGAGATATTTCTTCATATTTTCTGTGCCCATTCTTCTTTTCTAACACTTGCCTTTGTGCCATAGTTTTCTCCTGATCTTGCACCAACTCCTGCAGTCAGGGCCCAGGTTGGTGCTTGTAGCCAACATAGTGGTGTGTTTACACCCCATCGTGTTGTGCATTTATTTGGGAGCTCAGTGTCTTCGCCTGATGAACCCAGTATGCTGGCCCTGGTTCCCTATACAGGTGATAGAGTTTTGCGAAGTGTGGAGGCTTCTGCGTCCAGGGACCCCGTTATGGCTTCTGGGGTAATAATCTCACCCCCAACGGTTCCTCTCCCTGCGGCTGCCCCATATGCTCCCGTTGTGACTGAGGTATTTTTGTTAACTTTTGTTAAGATTTTCCATAATCTCCATCTTATGATTTTTCATAAGATTTTTCTTAAACTTCACCTTATAACGATGACTTAACAATGAAAACACTTGTTAAGTTTTTCCATAAACTCCACCTTATAACGGTGACTTAACAACGAAAACACTTGTTAAGTTTTTTCCATAAACTCCACCTTATAACGGTGACTTAACAACGAAAACACTTGTTAAGATTTTTCATAAACTCCACCTTATAACGGTGACTTAAAAACGAAAACGCTTGTTAAGATTATATATATATGGAGGCGTCACCCCTATTGAGTATGGAAATGACAAGTTAATTTGCCCAAGACCACCAGATTAATGACAGGACGCACAGACATAGGCACAATGAAGTTATACCCAGTTTAAACTCACAAAGCCTCTCGTGTATAACTCAGGGAATAATAATGAACTTTAGAAGTGGCTTAGCTAGAGGGAGAGAGAAGTAAGCACCCTAGATACACCTTGGTAGGCAGGTAAGACCACACCAAAATACCCTCAAGGATCCCTGTCAGGTATTAAAAGCTTCATAATAAATGACAATGGTGGGTGAGTTTGTAATAACTCTTTTCAACTCTCAAAAGGATCATCCTCTCCTCATAGGTGGTTGGGGTCCTTAAATAACCCCCCACACCACCCCCGAGGCAACTCAGTCATTAAAGACTATGAAAAGACATCCCGCATACCTTATGTCACAACATTAAATGCCTGATGCACTAGTTGTCTCCACGTCATAAACATTAAATGCCAAGACATGCCTTTTGCCTAACCACTGTGTGTCAGGGGGCTGTTGTCGCAGAGGTGGGTCACCAACTGCCTGACAGCCCCAAATACCACGGTGGTTTACTCAAGTGCAGGTCTGACATTGTTTAGCTGGCTAGTGACATCACCTACAGTAGATGTGACATTAAGTAGAGGGCTACTTGGTTCGTAACTCAATGCCCGATGGAACTCTAAGCTGCTCTGCTTGAGGTTCCACGATCAGGGTCCTTCGGTGTTTTACCAGGTGTATCTAAGATGGTCAGGACAAGCCCCAATGGTGCCTTACTTCTCAATCCTCCAAACCAAGTCCCTCTAAAGATCCCACGGTGAGGTCATTCGATAGAGCATGACAACTCTCCCAGGCCCTGCCAAGCCTGGTCTCCCGCAAGTACCGTTTGACTTCACACTAAAACTCTTTATTATTCTCGTTACATCATTACAACAGTTATAGCTTACAGTAAATGTAACCAAAGATACAGTATGACTAACACAACAAGCTGAAGTATGAGTTGCCACGCTTGAGTTGCCACGCTAAGCTGCCTCACCAAGCTGCCACACTTGAGTTGCCACGCTAAGCTGTCTCACCAAGCTGCCATGCTTGAGTTGCCACGCTAAGCTGCCTCACCAAGCTGCCACGCTTGAGTTAACACGCTAAGCAGCCTCACCAAGCTGCCACGCTTGAGTTGCCACGCTAAGCTGCCACGCTTGAGTTGCCTCTTATTGCCTTAATCCTCAAACACTGTTGCTAATTAGGGAATTATCCCTAATCTCAGGATTACCTTCATTCCCCCCCTACAATCTCAATAGAGTAACCGACAAATAATAATGAGTCTGGAGGAAATACTCCTCACAACAATCCCAATAGTGAAATAAGTCAAACAGTCTGCATACTGAATTAATTACAAACCAAAGTCTGAATAACTGAAATGTAAAATGTCTCTAAAGGAAATGGGGTGACATGCCCAACAACTGATAAACTGAACATGGAGTCAAGACGAAAAAAAGAGGCGTCTACTGTCAAGGCCCTGTAACTTCCACAACAGCTACAGCTCGTCACCTGAATAGAATTCCTATACATGGTGTCCTGGTGGCTGGGCACCTAAAAAGGTTTTTACAAAAATAAATTTGAAAGCAAACGAGTCAGAGCCCGAATGTGGAGGATATTTTAAAAACAACAAGTGATTTAATGACATTAAAACAATGAATGCAAAATACATGTTAGGACGTGCTCTCGCATGAAATACTCACCTCTCGACTAATTGTGCACTCCTAACGTACCGTACCCATTCAAGTGATCCTCATATCTATCTAGACCAAAATGAATTCTAACCTTTCTACTAGATTCGCGCTTTAATTCCAACTTCATCAATTAAATAGAGAGTTTTACATAAATTCTCGGATCCTCAATTTTTAGCAATACAATTCACTACAAGTTATCCCTTTTTATCTTTAGCGATCATTATGATAATTACACTTCACAATTTAAATGTGACTATTCTTTTCATTTAATCGTATATTATTCACGTCATAAATATACAATACTAGCACCCCGAGACTAAGCTGCGGTGCACACATACTCTACTATCTCATCCCGGTACATCACGTACATAAGGATTACGCATTCCGAATCTCTCAGGAATCGTTCTCAGATAATAGCAAATCACAAACAATGGAGGCGAACATAGTTCACATCACATGGGTCACGCACATACCTACGCTCCCATGATCAGCAGACTTATTAACTTCACAATAAGTCCTTCTCTGACCTATGTCCTCGAGGTACCAATCCAAATCCCCCCCGTAGGCACACAAAGATTAGATGGCCCTAAACGAACGCAAACCTCCCGTGATAGCAAGTATGGTAGGTATGTCATACACATAAAATCATATATACTAAGCATGCACACATCTTAGTGATTACCATATTTTTAGTAGTGGTATACTTCTCGCTCTTATACCAACTTTTAGTATTACACAAATCACATGTCCCCGATTTATATGTATTTAAGTCATCAATTATTCTCGCATCGTGATTAGTCACTCGCGTCCTAATCCACAAATATCATTTGGTTCAAGTCACTCTTCTATATGTTACTCCTCAATATATCCCAAATCTCCCAACTATACCAATTAGTTAACAAGGGAAAGTTATCTCATCAATAAAACAAGGTTACGGGACACTAGAAATCAAATCAGGCCAAAAAGGCCATTATGTCAACTCGTTAGATGTCACGTTCGAACGAGAGTTCGTCCGAACGAAAGGGCATCTAATGAGAGTTCGTTCGAACGAAAGGCATCGAACGAACTACCAACTCATTAGAAGGCAAACTGTCACCTCGTTAGAAGCTCGTTCGAACGACCTGGGCAGGTCTTCTAACGAGATGGCAGTTTCGAGCCCATAATTTCCTACTTCGTTTTTCCCAATTTTCTTCATCTCTAAACTCATCCAAAAATCATCCCAACAGTATTTTAAGGTTCCTCAACATTACTAAACCTTCTTAGGTCGTATCTTAACATTTATATAGGGGCCAATCTTCCTTAAACAACATCTAATTATCATATCTCCTCAATTTTCCCCAAACCTTATGAGTATGAACCCTAGAAATTTAAAGTCTTCAATTTCCCTTAATAAATCCGTTTTTGCATCACAAAAAGTCGTACTTCTTTTAGTATAATCACCCAATAACATTCTACATGCAATCCCTATATCAAAACCTGAATTTCTAACTCCAATTTCATGGTTTTTTTTATCAATCTCCCAATACAATGCAATTATATAAATTTCTAAGCATGAAAGAAACATTCGCTTGAAATTAACGTAATTAAACCACTTGCCTTAGATAGTTCTCTGAATTTGATGTCGATTGTTGAAGGTTGCTCTCTCTTTCTCTACAATTTCTCCCAAGGTTGAAGGTTGAAGATGGTGGTTATGGTTTTCTCTTTGGGAAACCTCTTCTAACTTCTTCCTATAACTCCCGTAGCCCTCTAATTAGTTAAGCGTTGGTAATGGTTTAGTGGGTTAATAAATATCCTATTTTTAATTACCAAAATTCGTTGGTTATAATTCCCAAAATTTTAAATTACCAAAATGCCCTTTTAAGTTGCCGGTTTGGCTTAAAAATGCCCCGGGACCCAAACTAAACCCCCGGCTAGTGTTTTCTGACTATTTCGACCCTTCCGGACACGTTGGCGCACTCGAAATGACCATTTGGTTGATAAACATAGAATTCACTTTTTAATTTAAATAATTACGTTCCCGACGCGACCGACACGTGCGTCCCAACTAAATTTCCCAAATTACCGTATTTCAGTCTCGAGACAATTTCAATATTTTCAATATTCATATATTGCCATATATATACACATAATAATCAAATACCAATAATCAAATACCAACTCACATCTCGTTAGTATTTTATCCGAATTAATTCTCAATTAATTCACATTTAATTTAATTAATCCCATAAATAATTATCAATAAAAGTACGGGGTATTACATACTTCCCCCCTAATAACAAAATTTCGTCCCGAAATTCGGAACTAGAAAGTTCCTGGTAAAAACAACTCTGGATAACGTTCTCGCATCTCATCCTCGCGCTCCCATGTGGACTCCTCGGCATTATGATGCCGCCACTGAACACGTACCAACGGTACTATCTTTTATTGCAGTTTCCGCTCGCTTCGGTCCAAAATAGCAATCGGCCCCTCCTCGTAGGAGCTATCAGGCTGGAGATCGATGTCCTCCAAAGCAATGTGAGAATGAGCCAAATCGTCCCTAAGATATTTCCTTAGCGAGAAAATATGAAACACATCATGAATCCTGTGCAAATGCTCCGGTAACCCAAGTCTATATGCAACGGACCCAATCCGCTCGATGATAGGAAATGGCCCCACATATCTCGGTGCCAGTTTCCCCTTCTTCCCAAAATGCATGATCCCCTTCATAGGAGATACTCTGAGTAAAACCTGGTCCCCCACTTTGAATTCTCTGAAGAACCTCTTCGCATCAGCATAGCTCTTTTGTCGATCCTGAGCTACCCGAATGCGACTCCGTATCAATTCTATCCTTACCGAAGTATCCTGAATCACTTCCGGCCCAACTAGTTTGTTGTCCCCCACCTCTAACCAACATGTTGGGGAACGACAAGGCATACCGTACAACGCCTCAAATGGAGCCATGCCAATAGTGAACTGGTAGGAGTTATTATAAGCAAACTCCACCAGTGGAAGGTACTGCTCCCATCCACCCCCAAAGTCAATGATGCACATACGCAACATGTCTTCCAACATTTGATTTGTACGCTCGGTTTGCCCATCGGTCTGTGGATGATACGCCGTACTCAACCGTAATTCCGTGCCCATGGCCTCCTAGAAACTCTCCCAAAACCGTGAAACAAATATCTTGTCTCGTTCAGACACGATATTTAGGGGCACACCGTGAAGTCTCACTATTTCTGCAATAAAAATCTGGGCATTCTGTCCCGTACTGTAGTCCGTCCTTATGGGTAGAAAATGAGCGACTTTGGTCAACCTATCCACAATTACCCAAATGGAGTCGTGACCCCTCTGTGACGTAGGTAACCCCGTGATAAAGTCCATGGAGATGCTCTCCGACATCCACATCGGGACCTCTAATGGCTGTAGAAGTCCTGCTGGTCTCTGATGATCCACTTTTACCAGCTGACAAGTGGCGCATTTAGAAACAAACACGGAAATATCTCTATTCATCCCGCTCTACCAATACTGACGTCTCATGTCTTGGTACATTTTATCCCCGTCGGGGTGTACCGCGAACCGTGAGCCGTGCGACTCTGCCATCACCTCGTGTCGCAAGTCTTCCCCTTCCGGAACGACTAGTCTCCCATTGAAGCGTAATCCCCCATTTGAGCTAACGGTATAGGACTCTGCTCCCTCTGCTAGCAATCGAACTATCTGTTCCTGACAGAACGAGTCATTTGCCTGTGCCTTTACCACCTTCGTGATAATCTGCGGTGTAACTGTCATCACAGACATGAACGATCGGGCCACTGCATCCTGGTGTCCCAACTCCTTCCACTTAGCCTTCCACACCTCGGCCACCTCATTTACTAGCCTATGGCTCAACGCGTCTGCTACCACGTTAGCCTTCCCTGGGTGATATTGGATATTAAACTGATAATCCTTCACAAACTCAAGCCACCTCCTTTGCTGCATATTCAACTCATTCTGTGTGAATAGGTACTGTAGGGACTTGTGGTCCATGAACAATCGAAACTTTTCCCCCAAAAGATAGTGTCTCCAAATCCGAAGTGCAAATACAACTGCCGCTAACTCTAAGTCATGGGTAGGGTAATTCTTCTCGTGAGGCTTAAGCTTATGGGAAGCATAAGCTATGGCCTGACTCTCCGGATGCAATACACCTCCAAGTCCTTGTAAGGACGCATCGGTGTAGACTAAATACTCAACTCCCGGTCTCGGCAATGCTAACACAGGTGTTGAGGTCAACTTGTCCTTCAACTCGTCGAATGCCAACTGACAGGCATCGCTCCAAATGAATAGTACACCCTTACGAGTCAGATGTGTCAAAGGACCCGCTATCTTTGAGAAACCCCGAATAAACCTCCTGTAGTATCCTGCCAGGCCCAAGAAACTACAGATCTCAGTCGGTGTCGTGGGTTGTCCCCACTCCCTCACCGCGAATACCTTCCCCGGATCAACAGATATCCCCCGGTCGGAAATAATATGCCGCAAAAATTGAACCTCCTTCAGCCAAAACCCACACTTCTCATACTTTGCATACAGCTCGTTCTGACGTAGAATCTGCAAAACCTGCGTCAAATGCTCGACGTGCTCCTCCTCTGTCTGGGAGTAAACCAGAATGTCATCGATGAAGACAATGACGAACTGGTCTAGGAACTCTCTGAACACCCTATTCATCAAGTCCATAAACACGGCTGGAGCGTTGGTCAAGCCAAAAGGCATAACCCGAAACTCGTAAGAACCATATCTCGTTAAGAAAGCAGTCTTCGAGACGTCCTCTTCCCTGATACGCAACTGATGGTATCCTGATCGCAAATCAATCTTTAAGAAGAAAGAAGCTCCTCTCAGCTGGTCGAATAAGTCATCAATTCGGGGCAACGGATACTTATTCCGTATCGTGACCTTATTCAACTCTCGGTAATCCACACACAACCTCAACGATCCATCCCTCTTCTTTATGAACAACACAGGAGCACCCCACGACGAAGTACTCCTCCGGATAAACCCCTGACCCAACAGCTGCTCAATCTGATCCCGTAACTCTCTCATCTCGGCTGGAGCCATACAGTAAGGTGCGCGGGCAATAGGCCGAGTGCCTGGCGTCAAATCGATCATAAAATCTCTCTCTCTACTCGGAGGTAGTCCAGGTATATCCTGAAATACATCGGTAAACTCTCGAACAACCGGAATCGCATCAAGTGGTATCACCACTTCCTTAGAGGTCTCCTCCTTTATATAGTACAAGTGAGTGGACGATCCTCCCTCAGGGCGAGGCATCGCCACTAAAAATATCTCCTGACCGGGAATGGAAAAGATAATACTCCTACTAAAACAGTCAATCATGGCTCGGTACGCAACTAGTCAATCCATGCCAATAATGGCATCATACTCGATCATCTCTAACACTAACATATCAGCGGGTAAAGTAAACCTCCTGATCTCTATACCCACACCTCTACATCTAAGGAAAATCACGGAACCCCTACTCAACGGTGAATTTACACAAGTAACCGTGCTCTCGGCGGTATCTAATAGCCCAATAGTGCGTGCAAATCTCATAGCAATGAAACAATGTGTGGCTCCTGTGTCAAATAAAATACGCCCCATAGTCCCCTGAATAGAGAAAATACCCTCAATGGCCGGTGGATCCAGTGGGGCTGCGGCATGCTGGAGCTGATACACTCTCCCATACTAAAGTTGTCCCTGCTGAACTGGGACCGCTGGAATGGGTGGTAATGTTGCCATCTGTGGTGGTGCTGGGAGGGCGGCGGGAAACATAGGCCTCTGTGGCTCGTGTTGAGCACCCTACTGCTGCTGCTGTGGGGCCCTGCACCTATCAGGACAATCCTGGCGTTTATGGCCAGTCTTGCCACAAACATAACACTTCCCCGGGAAGTTTCCCCCCCGCTGTCCCTGCTGCCCTCGGCCCTAGTGGTCGTTACCATTCCTCCCCTGGCCATGCTGGCCCTGCTGAAACTGCTGCTGTTGATCATTCTGACCCTGCTGGCCCTGATGGTCGTTCGGACCCTGATGGCCCTGCCTAATACCTCCCTGTCCACTTCTGAAATTCCCCGATCTGAATCTCTTAGGATCCCCCTGCTGGGAACCCTGGTCACCCTGCCTGTACTATCCCTGAGCAGATTGTTCCCCGCTGGCACCATTTCCCCCAGTCCTGCCCTGATGGCTGGACTCTTCTGATCTCTTGCTCTCAGATATGTGAAAGCGGTGATCCTGGAAGTGTAGCAGTGCAGCGTTAACCACGTCAGAATAAGTGGCCAACGAGAGATTCCCCAACAAATGCTGACGGATCCTCCAAGTCAATCCATCTGTGAACTTTTGAATCTTTTTCTCCTGAGTCGGTATTTCATCCAGAATAATGTTCAGTAGATTAGTGAATTCGGCCTCATACTCGGCCACAGTCTTTCCTTCCTGCTTGAGGTTCATCAGTTTCCTCCTCATCTCCGTGTGAACAGCTGATGAAAAATATTTGCGATCGAACCGCACCCAAAACTCCTGTATAGTGAGAGTATCCCTCTCCTCTGCGGTGGTAATGGACTCCCACCACTGCAATGCATATCCCACTAGCTTGAAAGTAGCTAGTATCTGCTTCTGAACATCGGTCCACTCATACATCCTCAAGTGCGTCTGAATATCTTTTCTCCACTGACTGGATACCACAACATCGGAGCTACCTGCAAACTCCGGAGGGCGTGCTTTCTGAAAAGCATCACGAACGCGTTCCCAAGCAGACGGGAATGCATGTGCCTGAACTGGAGTGGCTACCGGCGCCTGGGGCGGTGCCTGTTGTACAACGGCTAGGGCGGCATTTACCGCTTGGGCTACAATAGCTGCAACCTCGGCGGCATTCATAGTGCCCTCTACTGGTGCAGGCTGTGGCTGTGGCTGTGCATTCCTAGGAACCCGTTGCGCACGTCATGGAGGCATATGAAATAAGAGTAAAGTCTATAAGTTCGTAGTTATAAACTCAAAATAGCTGAAGAGCGAAGCATACATAAAGAATACAACAGTCCTAAAATATAAGGCTCTACATCAAAGAAAGCTCAGCGGAAACATAATAAGCCGTATAGATCCTAAGGACACTAAAACCTGATGCTCTGATACCACCTGTAACACCCCGACTAATTAAATACCAGGTAGCTACTCCTTTATTAAATTAATACAAAATGTCAAGTTGGTTCAGTTAATAGCATCACTGTCGAAAAATATTTTAATAATTACTAACCACCTAGTATTTAAAAAGTGAGTTATCAAATGTTAAGTTAAATCTGATTAACATGCAATAAATGATCTATAAAAGAATAACATAATCATTTACAATAAAATCTCAATAGAGTAACCGACAAATAATAATGAGTCTGGAGGAAATACTCCTCACAACAATCCCAATAGTGAAATGAGTCAAACAGTCTGCATACTGAATTAATTACAAACCAAAGTCTGAATAACTGAAATGTAAAATGTCTCTAAAGGAAATGGGGCGACATGCCCAACAACTGATAAACTGAACATGGAGTCAAGACTAAAAAAGGAGGCGTCTACTGTCAAGGCCCTGTAACTTCCACAACAGCTACAGCTCGTCACCTGAATAGAATTCCTATACATGGTGTCCTGGTGGCTGGGCACCTAAAAAGGTTTTTACAAAAATAAATTTGAAAGCAAACGGATCAGAGCCCGAATGTGGAGGATATTTTAAAAACAGCAAGTGATTTAATGACAATAAAACAATGAATGCAAAATACATGTTAGGACGTGCTCTCGCATGAAATATTTACCTCTCGACTAATTGTGCTCTCCTAACGTACCGTACCCATTCAAGTGATCCTCATATCTATCTACACCAAAATGAATTCTAACCTTTCTACTCGATTCGCGCTTTAATTCCAACTTCATCAATTAAATAGAGAGTTTTACATAAATTCTCGGATCCTCAATTTTTAGCAATACAATTCACTACAGGTTATCCCTTTTTATCTTTAGCGATCATTACGATAATTACACTTCACAATTTAAACGTGACTATTCTTTTCATTTAACCGTATATTATTCACGTCATAAATATACAATACTAGCGCCCCGAGACTAAGCTGCGGTGCACACATACTATACTATCTCATCCCGGTACATCACGTACATAAGGATTACGCATTCCGAATCTCTCAGGAATCGTTCTCAGATAATAGCAAATCACAAACAATTGAGGCGAACATAGTTCACATCACATGGGTCACGCACATACCTACGCTCCCATGATCAGCAGACTTATTAACTTCATAATAAGTCCTTCTCTGACCTATGTCCTCGAGGTACCAATCCAAATCCCCCCCGTAGGCACACAAAGATTAGATGGCCCTAAACGAACGCAAACCTCCCGTGATAGCAAGTATGGTAGGTATGTCATACACATAAAATCATATATACTAAGCATGCACACATCTTAGTAATTACCATATTTTTAGTAGTGGTATACTTCTCGTTCTTATACCAACTTTTAGTATTACACAAATCACATGTCCCCGGTTTATATGTATTTAAGTCATCAATTATCCTCGCATCGTGATTAGTCACTCGCGTCCTAATACACAAATATCATTTGGTTCAAGTCACTCTTCTATATGTTACTCCTCAATATATCCCAAATCTCCCAACTATACCAATTAGTTAACAAGGGAAAGTTATCTCATCAATAAAACAAGGTTACGGGACACTAGAAATCAAATCAGGCCAAAAAGGTCATTCTGTCAACTCGTTAGAAGTCTCGTTCGAACGAGGTCGTTCGTTCGAACGAAAGGCATCGAATGAACTACCAACTCGTTAGAAGGCAAACTGTCACCTCGTTAGAAGCTCGTTCGAACGAGCTCGTTCGAACGACCTGGGCAGGTCTTCTAACGAGATGGCAGTTTCGAGCCCAAAATTTCCTACTTCGTTTTTCCCAATTTTCTTCATCTCTAAACTCATCCAAAAACCATCCCAACAGTATTTTAAGGTTCCTCAACATTACTAAACCTTCTTAGGTCATATCTTAACATTTATATAGGGGCCAATCTTCCTTAAACAACATCTAATTATCATATCTCCCCAATTTTCCCCAAACCTTATGAGTATGAACCCTAGAAATTTAAAGTCTTCAATTTCCCTTAATAAATCCGTTTTTGCATCACAAAAAGTCGTACTTCTTTTAGTATAATCACCCAATAACATTCTACATGCAATCCCTATATCAAAACCTGAATTTCTAACTCCAATTTCATGGTTTTTTTTATCAATCTCCCAATACAATGCAATTATATCAATTTCTAAGCATGAAAGAAACATTCGCTTGAAATTAACGTAATTAAATCACTTGCCTTAGATAATTCTCTGAATTTGATGTCGATTGTTGAAGGTTGCTCTCTCTTTCTCTACAATTTCTCCCAAGGTTGAAGGTTGAAGATGGTGGTTATGGTTTTCTCTTTGGGAAACCTCTTCTAACTTCTTCCTATAACTCCCGTAGCCCTCTAATTAGTTAAGTGCTGGTAATGGTTTAGTGGGTTAATAAATATCCTATTTTTAATTCCCAAAATTCGTTGGTTATAATTCCCAAAATTTCAAAATTACCAAAATGCCCTTTTAAGTTGCCGGTTTGGCTTAAAAATGCCCCGGGACCCAAACTAAACCCCTGGCTAGTGTTTTCTGACTATTTTGACCCTTCCGGACACGTTGGCGCACTCTAAATGACCATTTTATTGATAAAAATAGAATTCACTTTTTAATTTAAATAATTACGTTCCCAACGCGACTGACACGTGCGTCCCAATTAAATTTCTCAAATTGCCGTATTTCAGTCTCGCGATAATTTCAATATTTTCAATATTCATATATTGCCATATATATACACATAAGAATCAAATACCAATAATCAAATACCAACTCGCATCTCTTTAGTATTTTATCCGGATTAATTCTCAATTAATTCACATTTAATTTAATTAATCCCTTAAATGATTATCAATAAAAGTACGGGGTATTACAAGTAGATGTTTTTATCTTTCATGCTGGGCTACAATTAAAGTTGATCTCATCAAATCCATAACCTTTTTCTTCGCAGGTGGACAAATTCCCATGAGTTGGTCATCTAGTTCTATTGACCTCATTCTTAAAACTAATCATCCTTCCTAATGCTCTAATTTCATACCTATTAGCCTATCCAACTTCTCTTTCAAAATCATCTCTAAAATCCTAAATTTTAGACTTACCTCCATTCTCCCAACCATTATTTCCCCTAATCAATGTGAATTCATTCAAGGCAGAAGCATCACTGAAAATATTCTTTTGGCCCAAGAGTTAACTGCTGATCTGGATAAAAAATCTCATGGTTCTAATCTCATTCTCAAACTTGATATGAAGCGAGCTTATGATCGTGTTTCTTGGATGTTTGTCCTATCTGTGTTGAGATATTTTGGTTTCAATGAATGCTTATTGATATGATATGGAGGCTCTTATCTAATAACTGGTTCTCAGTGATTGTGAATGGCAGGGCTGCTGGATTTTTCAAGTCTTCTGGAGGTCTCAAATAAGGGGATCCACTATCCCCTACACTCTTCATTATTACTGCTGAAGTGCTATCTAGAGGCCTTGACAAGCTTGTATCTGATAATGTGATCAAACCATATAAATAACCTATAGGTTCTCCTATTATTTCATATTTATCATATGCAGATGATATTATCATTTTTACAAATGGTTGCAAGAGAAGCACTCAAAAACTAATGAAATTTTTGCATGAGTATGAAGATGTTTCAGGTCAGAAGATTAATATGTACAAAAGTTCTTTTACTACTGGGAAACAGACTTCCATAGACAGAAGGAATTCCATCTCATTTAATTTAGGCCTGCAGTTCAAGCCTTTGCCTTTAAAATATCTTGGTTGTCCTCTTTACAAAGGTAGAATAAAATTGTGTTATTTTACTGACTTGCTTGATAAAATCAGACAGAAGGTGGCAGGATGGAAGCTAAAATACCTATCTCCAGGAGGAAGACTTCTATTGATTAATCATGTTCTAGCATTTATTCTAATCCATACAGTGGCTGCTCTATATCCTCCAAAAACCATAATAAGAAGAATTAGAGCTATCTTTGCTAATTTCTTTTGGGGATTTTCTCAAGAGGATAAAGCTAAATATCATTGGACTTGTTGGAAAGATATATATCAACCTTTTGATCAAGGAGGTTTAAACATCAGAAACATGACTACCATCATTCATGCTGCCAGTTTAAAGCTATGTTGGTCTCTTTTTTCTTCTAAAAGTCTTTGGGCCTCTTTCATGAATCACAAATGTAAATCTTTTTTTCTCTCTTCTGCTAATGGTTCTCATGCCATTAAGAGAATTAGATTTGTATACAGCATCTTCGAGGAAATCACCATTAAAGATGGGGACAATTACATCTGGTCAATAACTTCTGATGGTAATTTTTCTTTGAAGTCTGCTTATATGTCCAGCACACCTTAAAATCCTTCTTTTATGGTTTGGAAATTCATTTGGTCATCTTCTTGTCCTACTCAAATCTCCATTTTCACTTGGAAGTTGTTGCACCAAGCCATTCCCCTTGATTCTCAACTTAAAAAACTTAATGTTAAGTTAGCCTCTAGATGCAGATGCTGTAATGATCATGAAGAAAATATCAGCCACACCTTCCTAAAGGGTCCTGTTGCCTCTCAAGTGTGGAATTTTTTTGGAAAGTTATTTGGTCTGAAGCTAAATTTCCACTCTTGTCAATCTATGCTCATTTCTTGGTGGATCAAAAAATTCAACTCCCATATCCAACCTTCCTATCATCATTGTCTGGGAGATTTGGCTTGCCAGAAATAGATGCTTTTTTTATGTCATTAAAATGAATGATCAGATTATTATATCAAATGCTATTTCTCTAATGATTTCTTTGGCAGCAGATACACAGATCTCTAGCAACGTCTCTCAAGATGATCTCTATATTATGTCTCTTTTCTGTTTGAAAATTCACAGGAAACCATACTCTTTTTTAGCTATATCTTGGTAAAAGCCTCCTCAAAATTTATTTAAATTAAATGTGGAAGGATCTTCAAAAGGCAATCCAGTATAAAGTAGATGTGGAGGTATCATTAGAAATCATAGGTGAATTTATATCTGCTTTTTCTTCTTTCTTGGGATATCAAACTAGCATGTCTGCTGAAGTTAAAGGTTTAAAAGAAGGCCTTGATCTATGCCTAATGTTGAACATCAAAGAGCTCATCATTGAAACTGACTCTAAATCTCTTCTCCATATGGTGCAAAAGACATGGAAACCTCCTTGGAAGCTGAAAAAGTCCATTGAATACTGCTCTATGATTATTTGAACACATCAGTTCCAAATTCAGCATGTCTATAGACAGGGTAACAATGTTACTGATAGTCTTGCAAATATAGTTGCTTATTCCTCGAGTTCTGCATCTTACACCTCCTTCAACCAGCTGCCAAGAATCATAAAGGGATGTCTCAAGATTGATAAGATTGGTCTGCCTTCAATCAGACAATTTTTCTAGATCTATGGATTGTGTTATCATAGTTTGTTTTTGCTCTTTTATTTCTTTGCATTGGGATCTTCAAAGATCTCCTCTTTATTTTTCTTCAAAACATTTATGCCACCTAGGAGAGGCTTTTTCTCATATATTAATAAAATCTAGGGGTTTTATCCCTTTTCTTTAAAAAAATGATATTTATATGAAACATACCCATCCTAGCGGATATGCTATCGGTGGAGATTGTACGCCGTAGGAGGTAACTTTGGCGAATCCCAACAAAGGTAGTATCGTTCCCTTGAGTCATAGGTATGTGCACGACCACCTTATATGAGTTTTGGATTCCCGTGGAATGATGTGGTATGGTTATGACCCACAAACTTAAGACCATAACCACCTTCGATTTCCATTTTTATTTTGGATTCAGTGGTGAGATTCTGACTTGGTTTCCCAGGTTGAGGTAGATACTCCTTGAGCTTGATAACATGCTAATGATTTGGTATCTAGCGAGAAAATACTCGGAGGGATTGAGGTTACATATATAGCGAGCAATATATGTGTATATATGTGATGTTTTATAAACATACGTATATAAAGGCGGAGATAATTATATACGGGCATAAGTCCTTAAGTTTGAATGTTCATTAATAACTGGAGTAAAGTTATAAGAACAAGCTTGTGATAATATAATATAAGAATTAATTAAGTAGAGGGGTACGATAATTAAGAAAGCAAAGATAAACAACATACTCGAGATAGGGTAGTGGGTTATATTAAGGTTAGTGATGAAGCTAATTAGGCGGGGTAGCGTAACTAGGAGGGTAAAGAATCATACATTAGGTGCGCACATTAGATGAGGGGTGAGGGTCGACTAATGAGAGTGCGCTACCAGTTTAAATATGGAAAATTGCTTTATATTTTTATTGACTTGCTAAATATTTTCAAAGGTTTTGGGCTTTGAACCATATCAAATATTTTTTCAAAAACTGTTAGGTGTCCAGCCACAGGGATGCCAAGGATGATTCTTCTCTCCAGGGTTACGTTGCTGCAATTGATGTGGAGGCTTGCGGGTTTTGGAGTAGCTGATCCTATCATTGTTATCTTAGATTAGATTCCATTTCAGACATTGGTTGGGTTTGTCGCCCCTTTAACCAGATTTATTTACCCTCGATTTTATTTAGTTCAGTTTAGATGATTGTATTGGATTATTAGTAACCGATGGTTTAATGGGTGCTTGGTTTTATTTATTTCCACATTTAGACTTCTTTATTGGTGTGACTATTTATATTATTTATTTTGAATGGGATTATGGTGGATGGTTTACTTTTGGTATCATAATCAAAGATTAAAATTTAGCATAACTTGTTAAACTAATAGGTGGTTAGTAATTAAGTGAATTTCGATAGTGATGCTAAGAATGAGCCATACGAGACTCTTGTTTTATTTTGATAGAGGGTTGACCACCTGTTATTTTAATAGGCGGGGTGTCACATGAGTAAGCTATCTCATTGTCTCTTGCATAGCCCTCTAGACCTTTGGTTATGTTCAACAGGATTCCTTGAAGATCTCCCATACCAAGAGGGGCAAAAGAACTGAAAGCATTGCCAGCAGTATGGCTACATTCTGGAACGTCTGTCATTTTTCAACGATGTGGCTGAGAAATGGTTTCTAAAAGAAAACAAGTAAAAAAAACAATAACTTGTCACTTTCTATAGACGACGCCAATTTATTGGTATCTAAATTTGGTTTACTGATTTGGAATGACCTTAAATCAATTGAACAAATTATTATAACCACAGATAATATAGTAAGCTAGAGACGAATGATAGTTATAGAGAGTCACATAAATTTTACGTTGTTCCCAAGGTGGTGCTTACATCCACGGATACAATACCAATATTATTTTTAGGGTTTATTACAATCCTCTCAAAAGTTATCTAGGGTTTGAATAAAGTATTTCAGTTGCCCTTAGCTTAGAGAGACTGTAATCTATTTATAGTAGTCGGAAGTTAAAGAGATGGAATACCTTTATACCTTAGGTATTTACATCTTTACATGATAATATTCAGTTGGACATTATTCACGGGCATGTGCATGGTGCCTATTGAGAGTCCCCATATGTGTCTGATCATATTACTAATTGTTTATATTCATGGGGGTTGTCATCTCGACAACCGACCAACAAGATAACTGAGCTGACCACCTTCGTGCACTATTTGAGGGTCCACTGATAATGATGACAAGTGTCACTAATTTATTGGTCCATGTGGTTTAATTATTTTAGGCTATAACAGTAACTAAAAGGTATAATATTATTAGACCGAAATATGTTGGCCATGATAATGGAAGCATATATTTGATTTAGCACACAACATAACATACATGACGCTGCCCACCACCGAAGCATTAGGTATATTCATCATACTTTATATCTAATCAAGTGTTTTAGGACATTGATTCCTAGGTAGAGTGGTTCCATACTTGAAAGAACCATACTTTTTGGGAATCTTGATGCTAATCTTATGAGTACAACATCGATATAAGCAGCCTTGGATAAGCCCACCATCTATTTTATCCGATCCAGCGAAATCTTGATCATAAGGATGTGTCCAACTAGTCCTAAGTACTTTATATTTAATTGTCCAGACAACCACACTCTTATGTAAGACAATATACCCACCTCATTCCCAATTAGGAGAATATCATCCACATAACTATAAATACCACCACATTTTGTCATTCTTCTTATATAAACAAGTATTTTTTTAAATTTAAATCAAAATGAAAAGAATGATTTCGTTATCAAAATGAATGTTCCAAGACTTTGATGTTAGTTTAAATACATAAATGTATTTTACAATCTTATATCAATTTGATTATTTCCTGACTTCTTACTATGTACATGTTAAAAAAATCATTTAAGAATGCTTTCTTGACTTTAATAAAATCCCGACAGACTTTAGCATGGCTGCCAGCGAGAAGATTTTCTCATAGTCAATCCTTTTCTTTATGTTAAAGCCTTTTATAAGCCTTGCATTAAAGGTTTTCAACTCCCTATTCATCTATATTTTAATGTAGATCCACTTACACTCGATAGTTTTTATCCCACTAGTAAGCTTACACTCAATGGGTTTTGAAGAGGCCGTTATTGATAAAACTAAATTTAGAATGTATATGTCTATCTCTTAAAGAATCCCAATAAGAATGTTGAAATCATAAATAACTAACCACATACCATATCATATCTAAAAGAATCTTATTCCGTCGTTTCCTCTACACCATTCCAAACTGGAATATGCAGTATGGACAATTAGCTTATAATCCCCACCTCTGAAAAATGATTCCTGAACTCTCCCAAAAGGTGAACACCCCCACGATAAAATTGTAGAGTTTGGATTAGTATACCTTACCTATGCTCCACCTTGATCTTATTCACTTTAAACTAATCAAAGGATTCAAAATTGTGGTGCGTAAGGTAAATACATTCATATATTGAGTAATCATTATAAATTAATAAAGAACTTAGAACTACCTCTTGACCGGATAGTCATAGGATCACATAAATCGAAATGAACCAATTCTAACACATCTTTGGCTCTTTAGCTTTTACTTGTGAAGGGCCCCTTAATCATTTTACCTTCTAAGTGGGATTCATAGACTATAGGTGCCTCTACTTCCAATGAAATCAATTGTCCATTTTAGACCAGTCTTTAAATTCCTTTGAGAATAAAATAACTTAAGCGTAAGTTCTGAAATTGTGTTTGGTTTTACTAAGAAGAAAACTTTCTCATTAATGATTTGTCCATTAAAATTATCCATTCCAGTATTTAGCAGTATTAGTAAAAGAAAACTTAGAATCTATAAATTATTTTTCAACGTACCAAAATATATAAAGGATATCTTAATTTTGATAAAAAAATAATTTTATTAAAATAATCGAAGATTTATTTAAAATTAATTTAGAAATCGAAACCAATTTTTCTATACCCATATGCATCAAAATAATTTATTAACATTATCTTTATGTCTTAAGCATAAGTAAAATAAATATCCTACCACTAATATTGTTGCCTTATCCTTAATGCCCATTATTAGCGAGATGTATCTTTTAAGTAGTTGCCCGATTACCTGGAACCTCTGCAAAGAGTTGCAACCCTAATTTATGGTTCCTAAGTCTACATACCAGGTTCATGCAGACCGAATAAATCATACATTTACTTTTAAGAGATACACCATACCATGCCATTTTTCCTTACAGAACTAGAAAAACTGAACATATTGCTATAAAAGTTCTAACCACTTGCAGTTTAAAGACCCGCCTTTCAACTTTTTAATACTATTGAGGAATATAGACTTTCTTAACCCCAAAATGTTTCAATTAACTTTGCCTTATCCTTCTACCTCCCTTTTGGGAAATAAGTAAATCTCTTATTAACAACAAACATTATTTTTTAGTTTTTGATGATGCTGACTCGAATAATGAAATGCACTCGGGTTTTCCCACCATATATAATCCAAAGAATCCCTTATTCAATCAATGATGAAGATCATTTTGAGAACGTGATTTTTATTTGAGCGTCATCAACTAACATCGGTGTTTATAAATTTCCATCGTTCAATTCTTAACAATTTTACATGTACATATAGAACTTCTCCATTGAGGGGACTGAATATGCATAACACTTAGTTTTAAAAATTACCATAATTTTTAAATACCGTGATTCCATAATTAAAACCATTCGTTGGGGGGACCGGACAAAGCTGGCACGAGAAGTTAATCACATCACAATTTTAAAACATTGATGAAAATCGTGGGTTAAATAATTTTAATATCCCTTTAAGTTAGAACAATGTCCAATTATCATTTTCAGTCCTTGAAAATTATTCTAGTTAACACTTTTTACTTTAAGACTAAAACAATGAATGAGAGTTGAATTCATTTTTGAAATCTTAAAATCATCATTGTAAAAATTATTTTCCAATTAAAATGCGAGAATTAATTCAATTAAATTTTAAGTTAGAATCCCTCTGTCGCCAATAAAAAAACAATCCCGTCGGGAATCCTAGTTCCCTTATGAAATACGATTTATCATTGGGAGCTTAGATCACCCCAAACTAAACTAAACATATTTTCATATTTTAGTTATGTTCATATGACAATCCAAGAATCTTGTGTCCTACATAATTGAATAACGGACATCTTTTGGTTCCAAAAATAATGACAATGATTATGTTGGGGGGGGGGGGGGGGGGGGGGATATCATTAATTCTATTTGAGTGTATACCATTGGTGCATTCCTCGAATCTGAATTTGCTCGTGAAGAACTTTCCCATTGGGGGGACCTAACTCACTCACTTATATTCAAATCTAGGAAGTATCACTTAAGAGTCTTAATAATACCATATATTGTGATAAAAATCCATCCATTAGGGGGATAAACCGAAGCTGACGCAAGAAAGTAATCACATCACATGATTAAAACACCAATGTTTTAATAATGTAGGTCAAACAATTCATTGGTGATTTTGAAAAACAATTCATTGTTTTAATCACTTAATATTTTAAACTCAAGGGTATTTTGAAAAATAATTCATTCAATTATAAATGCTTGAATTAAATTTGTAAAAATTAGATTATCCGATCTCACTATTTAAATTTTTTAGCGTAAAAATAATTTTTAAATTAAAATAAAACTCGGAGAGCACAACTTAATTTATACCTTTAAATTAATTACCTGATTAAATTTAATTTAGAAAAGAATAAATAAAATATATTTTCAAGAAAAATCGTGATCTAGGTCGGTCTCATAATTAAATTCATATTGTCCATAAAACGTGGATCCCTATTTAATGAATTAATTAGTGCACAAAAGTATGCAACATTAAATTATTAAGAGATGTATGTAAATATAAATAAATTCAAATAGAAATTAAAAAGGTCTATATTATCCTTTTCATCGTGGCCAAATTTCTTCCTTGAGTGGAGCTCCAGTGTGTTAATAAGTTCTTGAAGAGTTCATTTATGTTAAGCTTCTTGAAGAAGCGAGTTACAAATAATCTTAAAAATCCTTGCTAAAAAATAATTCTAGAAGAAACAAGCTTAAAAAATCCACCCAAACTGTCCTAAATGGACTTGGGACCACTATAGAGCCCCTACCACTACTATAGCGCCCCATAAGGCAACTATAATGGGTTGACCTTAAGAACCTCCATTATTGTTTCTTCTTTTTCTTTTTATTACGTTTATGTTTCTTATGCAACTTCAAGAACTACTAAAAAAGACCTACATCTTGAGCAGAAACACCGTGGATTTTCTCCAAGATCAAACCCAATACATAATAGATAAAAAAAAATTTATCTCCTCATAAACTCCTCCAATTATAATGATCACTGCACCAAATCCTGTGAATGGTCACGCCTAATGGGTCACGTCCCAAGTCCGCGACCAGTTGGTCGCGAACTTGGGCCGTGACCATTTCATTTTTTGGCGTAACCATATTCATTACCACATTGAGTCGTGGATGCTTTGCAAGTGGTCACAGTCTAAATTCCTGACCAATGTGGGTTACGGACTTGGGCCATGATCGGGTCATAACCATTTTGGCACCAAATTCGTGCTAAAATTCCCTCCAAGCTTGGTCGAGGATGGGTCACGGACTTGGGTCGCGACCATAGGCATGACAAAGTAGAAAACATACACACTTAGGGGCACGACTGGGGGCTGTGACCATTTCTTGGCGGGGGCCATAGCTATGGATCGTGACCATACGCAAATTAATGGGCTAGTGTGATTTCATTAAATGGTTTCGTTGGTGGGTCACGATTGAGAGCCGTGATCATGTTCAACATGAAAAAAAAACCGTTGCCTTCATTTCTCCCACCCACTGCCTTTATTTCATTCATTTCCCCCAACGAAACCCTCCCATATGCTGCCTTCATCTCTCCCTTTCTCTCTTGGCTCCTCCCTCCCTCCCTCCCCTCCGTCTCCCTTGCCGCAGCCCCTCTTTGCTCTTTTCCTCCGTATGGGAGTTTAAAATTGGGTTGAGTTGGGTTTTGAATTTGGAGCTTGAGCATCAGCTAGACCCCGGGTAAGGTGGGGTTTTTATCGAGGTTCGGGTTTTAGCTATGGGGCAGGGGATTTGGTAATTGGTCGGTTTCGCCGGTGGGTCAAGGTTTCGAGCATGCTAGTCGGATTGTCAGCGATGTGGGATTATAGCAGGGGTCGGTGTTAATGGCATGGAGATCGAGTTTTGCAAAAGGTGTTAGTTCAACGTTGGTTACTTACTGATGTCAGGTCGTTAGGGTTTCGCTGGTGCTTGCTTACTCCTCCTTCTTCGCACGCAGCAGGTGCTCGAAGCAGAAGCAGAAGCAGGTAATTTCTTTTTCAGTTTTTTTTCTTATTTAATGTTGTTGATGAAATTTTAAGTTATTGATTTGTTCAATTTGAGTTGTTGTTGAAATTTGTTGCTCAAATTGGATATTGTATGAAATTTTATTAGTTAAGTTATTGATTTGTTGCCCATGCTCAAATTTTTACGAATTTGTTAGGCCAAAAAAAGATGTATAAAACTCAAAATAGCCTTAAAAATTTTGATTTTATAAAACTCAGTTTGATTTGTTGCTTTTTAACTTTCGTGTGCTTCTATTAAGGATATGTTGTTATTTTTCTTATTTATCGGTTAAGGATTTAAGGGAAGTTAAGTGGAAATAAAGAGCAAAAGTTAAAAAATATAAAAATTACATGGGATTTAATATAGTGATCTGAATATATGCTATGATTCTTAGGGATTCTTAGTTTATTGACCCTTAGTTTCATTATGTAGATCTGAATTTCTTAGTTTATTAACCATTGGTATGATTCTTACGTAGATCTAATTTCATATTTGTCACACTCCGCAAAATCCGACAGACGGGGTGGCCAGCCACCGCCACCGAACTATGCCAGGCGTGAACTAAATAAATACCATTCTTAGCACGAGACAGATATGAGACATAAATAAATCAGTCCATAAGATAAATAATTGAATCAATCTCAAATGATCATAAACAACTAAGCGATAAAAGATCCATCACATGCTAACTCCAAAAATTCATTCTCCAATAATGATTAAATAAAATCTGAAATAATCCCAAAAGAAATCCTCTAGATAACTTTGGAACCGAATCGCCCAATAAAACTCCAATGAAGTCTCATAATATGAATGGAAAAGAAAGTCTAACTAAACTATGCCATAAAATAAATAACTCCAGCTGCACCTCCAAATGATAACTCCGATAAACTTATGCAGCTTCTCCAAATCAAATCCTGAAAAAGATTAGTCAACGCATGGCTCAGAGCCAAAGCCCTGAGCAAGAATACACACTACTCTCCTAAAATAGGATCCTTGAATCCAGACAGTAGTATTATACGCAATAAATATCACAATAGAATATTTTAAATTAAACGGAATAATTAAATACGATAAATATAAATCACTAACTACCCGCAAAAATCCCTATTTATAATGGCACACCAATATGATTTTAAATTCCCAAGTCCCACGATGTTAATTTAATTAAATTAACCAGTTTTATTGTTCTCACTTTTTTTTTTATTTAAAGTGTCACACTTCCCCTTGTCAATCGTCCTATGACCCATTTAAACTGTCGACCCCGACACATGACAAGGTTCCACATACGACACGACATAAATCGTCCTCTGACCCGTTTAAACTGTCGGGCCCGACACATTATGTCGCCATAAATTTTAATACCCGTTTTTATCTTAGGCATTAATTCTCAATTTCACAATTTATAAATTACCCCACCCTTTTAATCGATGTGAGATCCTCCTTAGTCCCATACCTAAGGGTCCCCAAGTTATCAATACGTCCTAACTTATGTATAGGAGGATTTTCTAACATAAATCTCGACATAGTCTTGTACCTAGACTAGCAAAACGACGATACAGTAATAAAAATCAGTCCACCCTCAAGATGATAAAAACGCAATAATCTACCCTCACTAGTTCCATAACTAGAAGGCGAAAATCATTAAAAGGCTTACCCACTAGTCCCATACCTAGAAGACATCGTAAAGTATAGGGAGAGCAAAATTACCCAACAACCCGTCGTCACAAGGCAATACAATAATACCAAAAAGTCACACAACCACGCATAATAATCAATGTATAAAACTACGCATGATAGTCCAATTCAATTAAATCTTAATTTAATTATCACCTCGTCAACAATACCCAATTAATCTCATTTAATTATTTTAAATTAAATATACCAAGTTTTCATCATATATTCATCAAAAACCAAATTTTATTATCTTTACATGTATTACATGAGTTATACGCACCAAAAAATTATTTATTTTAAAATTAGTTTTTTTTTACATGCAACCTACACCAATAAAACCCAAAATCCACTCATCAATCCTACGTACCCAAGGATTATGAATATTATTCAGATTAAAAGATTTAATAAAAGCAACCCCATAATTAGTTTTCACTTTTTCTAATTAAGTCACTACTTTATTTTAAGAAAAGATGTAATTAAATGTTTATGCAAAACTTAAAATGCATAATACTAAAGGAAAAGAACATAGTATTCATGCCTGTGAAGATTGTGTTGAAAATCTGATTAGAAATCTGGATTCCTCTTGAAAAATTAGCAAATAAGTGTTCTTGAACAAACTTGATTAAGCCCCACTTAAGCCTCCCAAAACTTGTGATAAAAAACTTAATTATGAAGAAGGTTGATGATTATGAGTGAGAGGAAAAATATTTGGAAGTGTTCTCTGGTGAAAAACTGGAGAAAAAGTGATTATGAGAAGTCCCCCTACGGATTAACAAGGTTATAAAGTGATTAGGAGTCCTAATCCTACACAAATATCCAAAACAGACTTGCTACACATGTTTTCTGGGAGGGTCGATCGATCGACCCCCAGGCATCGATCGATCGATCGCCTCAGAAAACTGACAGTTTTGCCTAAAACATTATAAGGGACAATTATTTCCAAAAATAATATAAAATATATTTTAACTCCGATTTCAATTCCGCTTGAAGTTTTATTCTTCTAAAATCATAACCAACATATTTAGCCAATAAAAATTATTAAATTCAAAAATTTATTTTTCTCGAATATTTCAATTAATTAATTAAAATAATTAATTAAAACACGGGGTGTTACAATATTTTGGTTTTTGTTTGGTTATTTTGCAGTTGCTACTTTGGGTTTAGATGGGATTTGATATGAGAATATGACGATTATGCTAAATCGAAGAGTCGTGAGAACAAATGAGAAACCCTTGGTATTTGCTTAGTTCCAAGATAAATCTATTACAATATTTTTATAATATGACAATCATTTTGTTTACTATTGTTAGGCTTACGCAAAATTATCCTACTGTATAGGGAATATTTCATTGAAGAATTAACAAGATTGTTGGTGTGGACAGTTATGCTTTCTTTCACCGGTATTATATTCCTATGTTCTTTCACAAGTATTTGTTTATTTCATTATTCCTCTGTTGTTTTTTTACTAGTGTAGTCTCTATTACATAGTGATTAAGATAAAAAAAACTAAGATCTTGGACTTTATCCTTGCAAAGGTATGTTCCAATTCTATTTAATAATGTTTATGTGGACTTCATTATTCCTCTTTTGTATGACTTTTGATAGAGAACTTATATGTCTCACTTTATTCATCATCTAGATTTTTACTGTTTGTTTTATATAACCCTTTACATCCGTGTGTTGTGAGAACAAGCCATGATATGCGTGGGTCTCTTACATGGCATTTTATTTGGCATAACATAAGTCTTATTTCACAGGCTTCATTTTGTTCTTTGAATCAATTTTTCTTTATTGTCTGTGAGAATCAATTTTTTCTTTATTGTCTGTTTGATATGCGGTTGTTTGTGGGGTAAATTCGATCCTTCACAATATATTGATTCAAATTCTTTATTTTCATATTTGTGCAGCTATTTCATAGAAGATGTTGTTGAATATTTTGCATGGGTTATGATGATCAGGTATCTCCACTACAGGGTTATGATGATTTCAAAATACTTGGTATGGGTTGTTTTACCTATAATGTTTTTTTATTTGGGATTTTTTGTGGGTTTACTCTAATCAAATTGTATAGGTGCTCTAAATCATGATTTTTAATTTGATTTACTTTTGTAAGGTTTGGATATTATATGATATTTGTTTGTTTATAGATATGGAGAAGTTGAAGGCAATGGAGAATGGAGTTCATAAATCATGAGTTTTTATAGTGAGTAGCATTGCGCATTGGTGTCAATTTATGGTGTATTATATACCCCTATATGATTGTACATTTAGTTAATTTGGTTTGATTTGTTTGATTATACATTTAGTTAAATGATTGTACCTACACTCGGGGGCATTATTTATTATGTGTAATATTGTACCTAGTTAATTTAGTTTGAGTTGTTTGTTTTGTTGAAATCAATTGTAATATTATTTATGTTAGGGGTCATTATTTTTTATGTGTCTCATATATGTTGTTTTTTACATCTTTGTGTTATTTGATAAGTGCCCTTCACATACACTTGACACAAAAACTAATATGCCAATGAATGTTGTTGTAAAATGCCATCGGGAGATATCTAAGGACATTGGTCATCCCTTCAACTGACATGATAATTATTCTCTTAAAATGAGCAACGACTAATTTCTTGGTGTTTTCCAAGTGCAGGGGCTGTTAAAGTCAATACCAATGGCACTAATATGGGTGTCGATCCATTTGAGTCCCTCTTGCGCGATGAATTTTGAGCCATTGCAGCTGCCACTCGAGAACAATTGTCACAACCATTCACACCACATGAAATATGTGAATTCTGTTTGCCCTGAAATATGATCAGGTAATTATTTGTGTTTTGTTTTCTAACATCCTCTTCATTTTCATTAATTGGTAATTTCATTAATTGTATTCCAATGGCACTATAACTTGCATTTTGTCTATTTATTTCCAGTTGATATTTGTTGACGAGTAACAAAATGAATTAACTGCTATAGCAGTAGCTGCTATACAAACTGATGTGCTATAGCAGTAGCTAGAATTTTAGCTGCTATACAAACTGCGATAGTTGCTATATAAAGTGATTAGCTCTATAGCTGCTATACAAACTACTATAGTTGTAATGGTATCCCAATGTTGAAAAACAAAGAAGGAAAAATTACGATTGTATGTAGTTTCTTAAGTTAAAAAATATTTACATTCATAGAGTGAATATGGAGTGTTCGCGAATTTTTTAGTCTTTTTTGTAAGAAATTATACTATTACAATGTTAAAGTGTTTCAAATGAACATGTTAGAGTTAAGTGTTTCTTGCAGATTATATTTGAAAATTTGGATTTATTGAATTTGGAACTGTCCTTTATTTAAAAAAAATTAAGTCGTGCCTTATATTATGTTATGTTCTGTGATAGACACCGTAACCCATGTTGAGCGGGTTTTATGTTAGTTGTAGATGGTTTATTAAAATATTGAGTATTCATTTCTATTATCTTATGTAATGACAATGGTGACAATTTGAACTAATTGAAAAGAAGTGGGGATTATCACATAGCTTCGATGGTGGATAACATGGTTATGAAAATGGACAAGTATTAGAATATTGAAAAGATAAACTTGTTTGTTACTTGTTGCGGTTATGCTTGACCCAAGATATAAATTGGGGTATGTGTCATATTGGTTTGATAGCATGTATGAAAGTAGTGTGGCAAAAGAGATGACAAGGATAGCAAAACAATGTACTTGTGCGTTTGTATGAGTGATATAGATGACAATAATGTACAAAATGGTTCATCACAATGCATCACCATGTGACGTTGTTAAATTAGTAGTTGATGGTGGAGATGATGATGTTGATGGGCATGCTTTTTTAGCTATCCAATTTAAAAAATATTTAGAGTCCGGAGATAGTGTAAGGCGTAGTAAGTTGGAGGTGGAAAAGTACTCGATTGAGACTAATAAAGATGCAACCAACAAAAGCTTTAATGTATTAATGTGGTGGAAGAGTAATCATTTAGGTACCAAGTTCTTTCTCGTGTGGCAAGGGATGTATTGGCAATTTCGATGTCAATCGTGGCCTCTGAGTCGACATTTAGCACATGGATGTATCCTTGACCCATTTCGTAGTTCACTTTCCCCCAACACGATGGAAGCGCTTGTTTGTACCCAAAATTGGCTCAAGTCTTCATCAAAATCAATTAGCCGTAGAGATGCCATAGATGAGGTGGAACAACTTGAGCAATTGGATGGAGGTAACTAACATATATCATAATTTTAAATTGTTAATTTAGTAGGTGTAATTTATCTTTTTTTCATGTAACTAACCATATAATTATCATATTATTTTTACAGATTTGTTGGGAACATCAACAATTGTGGATTGACAATTTGACTTTGTATTATTGGGGTAAAGTGAATAATTTATATTTTTTTTCAAATTCATGGTTGCATTTTATTTGGACTATTTTTCTATCTATTCTAAAATTATTTGTGATCATTTTCAGGTTTATGGAGGAGATTTGTTGCAGTTGCTTCAACGCTCATATTTATTAATTTAGACATTTATTGGCGCATTATTATGGACAACCTTGTGGTTGAATTTGGAAAGCTTTATTTTGTATTATTTGTACAGTTTTTGACAATTTATATGTCCAAATTTGGGCAGTTTATGACAACTTGATGTGTTTGTATTATTTGGGCATCTTTGGATAGCTTATATGTCAAACTTTGATAAATTTTGGACAGTTTTATATGTCAAAATTTGGACAGTTTTTATTTATGCTAAAATTTGAACAATATGTTAATGTTTTTGACAAGTTTGAGCAATTTTTATGGTAAAATTTGTACAGTTTTTATTATAAATTTTAGGCAGTTTTTATGGTAAAATTTGGACAGTTTTTTGGATAAACTTGGGCAGTTTAATGGTAAACTTTGGACAGTTTTTATTTTTAAAAAGATTATTTCAATAAGATTAGGACCGACTAATTTGACCGGATCGATCATATAAAAAATCAGACCGACTAAGCTCGAAAAACCGATTTAATCGGTCCGATCCTGGTTCTTTTATTTTAGGACCGATTTAATCGATCCGGGTCCTTAAATTTATTAAAATTCGGATCGGACCGGACCGCGAACACCCTAGAGGTAAATGTCAATACGATCCCAGCGACTACCTTTTGGAATTCATATTTTGTTTTACTACATATAAATATAGGTCTATAGAGTGAGGCTCATGTCCGGGAGCCCAAATGAGGGACTCCCGTACGGGATCTTTTTTTAAAATTAAAAAAAAAGTTTTTTTAATTTTTTTTTATGTGGGTTATAAACATACCCGTGTAAAAAAAGTGAGTTCAAAATAATTTTTTTTGGTATTTTAAGAAAATGGGTTAATATTTGACAGTACTGTAAAATATTGACCCATTTTTTAAAATACTAAAAAATATTATTTTATACTGATTTTTTTTATACGAATACCCTGAACACACAAAAAAAAAAAATAAAAAAAAAACTTTTTTTCTTTTTAATTTAAAAAAAAATTCCGCACAGGATCCCTCATTTTGGATCCAGCAGAGGAGCCGCTCTATATATGCATTTGAATGTGTAAACATTAGACGGAGTTAGCGTGAAAACGAAGTAGAAGAATAATGGCCGAAAGCGTTTCTGCGAAGAGATGGCTTCCTCTTGAAGCTAACCCTGAAGTTATGAACCAGGCAATATCTCTCTTTCTAATCTTCTTAACATGATTAAAGATTAACAATCAATGGAAAATATATTCCTTAGACGTCAAAATAACAACTAAATCGTTTGTTTATGAAATTAAATCCGCTACTAGACATTGCCTTCTGATGGAGCTGAAATGATAATTATTTTTTCAAATTTGGTTGTAGTGTAAACCTAAATTATGTATCCATATTTCATTATTGTGGTTTATCTATATTCAGTGACAAATATTAGGAGGGGAATTTCATTGCTTCTAGATGGATTATTATTTTAACATCTTTACAAAATTAAAATTTTGTACGTATATTGACATGTTATTTGATTGAATTGAAAATGAGAAAATGACAGCTTTGATTGAAATTTAGAGTGTATGGAATATAGTTGATGATGATAAGATATATAAACAAATTAATATTATGTTTGAGCAGTTCCTTTGGGGCCTCGGGCTGCCAGAGAATGAGGCAGAGTGCTATGACGTGTATGGATTGGATGAAGAACTACTTGAAATGGTCCCCAAGCCAGTGCTTGCTGTTCTGTTTCTCTATCCTCTCACCCCTAAGGTGTGTTGTAGTTTTTCATTTAGGGTCCGTTTGGTTCGTGTTAAAATATGGACCACTTGTCATTAGTTGAAAACTTTAATTTTTTCACCATTTGTTGTTTGGATGGTTAAGAGCGATATGGTGAAAAAACAAAATGACCACATTACCCTCATACTTCAAACGCACACCAAAAATGATTATATTATAATTTTTTAATTTAATTCACACAAACGTCACGTCCATAAAAAAATAAAATAATATTTTCATACATCATGAACTTAAATTTGGCACACTCTTCTCCCCCCTCAACAACAAAAAAAATACAATTATCATGTTTTGACATTGCATTTCTTAAAATGTGTAAGACAATACAATCACATTGAACACATTTAACTATTCATTAATCAAACATAATATTGTCCAAATATAATGAGAAAAAAGTAAACTAACATTTAACAAAACCTTCACATGTTTTTTTTTGTCTTGTAAACCTAAGCAAACGAATAAATTGTTCAAGATACGATTATCAAACACATGAAATATGTCCACTACCCATCTTCACTATCCCACCAAGGACATATGAATCACCATACAAAACGACATATTATGGCTAAGAAATTTGCCTTTTCATCATCGGGTATATTCATAAACAAGATGGCCCGATGTGGATTAGCCGCAAGGGTATCCACAGCCGCCAACCTCTCAGTGTGAGTCAAACCCTCAATTTTAAGAACCTCTTGCGTAATCCTATCCATGTCATCAAACTCTTTGGAAATAACTTTGGTGAGGGTAGACAAGTACGGGATAGTCGCTTCGCAAAGCTTGGAGAGATTTTCAGATAAGAGATCATTGCTTGCGCTATAATTGAATGAACTGCTACCGCGTTGCCTTTTACGTTTTCGTTTTGATCCACCACCACTACCAATACTACCTGTGGCCGAGGAGACCTCTGTAGCTTCTATCTCTATGTTGTAGCTTCTATCTCTATGTCGTGATCCAAATTGACACCCTCCGCCTCTTCTTCATCAACATGTTCTTTGGCATCTGCTGCAGATATTGTGTCATTTCCCGTAACTCTATCACCTTGAAAAATATCGACTAATGCATTGAAATGTGGAAACCTCTTGTCGAATAGGCCTTTGCATTTGGGTGGCTATGCAAAACAAATAAATACAAAAACAATTATAATTAAAAAACCAGTCCCAAAGTGCTCAACAAAATAAATAGCATAGTTTTGAAACAAAATAAATAATAGTTCGCAACGGTAAAAAACAATCCCAATTAGTAAAAAAATAAAATTCATTACCTTGCACCAACCTTCATACACTTTCTTATCGCACACAAGTTTTTGCTCAACATCATCCCACCCAAATCCACTTCCATTGCCGGCGACCATTTCATTGAGGGTTAATGGCTTGTTTCTTCAAGTACTTGACTCGATTGAGAATGTGCGATTTCGCTTTCTTATCACAGTTGGGAAACTTGGCCAACATCATAAGTTCTAGTTTACGAAGATAGCCCGTTTTAAAACTTGTGTCTACTTTATAACCCGTCACACTCAACTCTTGCAAAGACTCCACTAAATGCTTATCTTCTGCGCTTGTCCATCGATTTTGGGGACCTCCTTGAGATGAAAAATCCGCAGCCATTTTGCTAACAAAGAGATACAAAAGAGTCAATGTGTACATTATATGAAGAAATTCAGATAAGTATAACAGCAAAACAGTGGTGATAGTGTGTTATAACAGCAAAGCAATACTTGAAGTGTCATGTGAAATAATTTTCAACAGTGAGGAAAAAATTTCAAATCCTTGGCCACTTAGTTGTCAATACAGTGTGTTCAGACATATGCTTGTCTTTTTAATTTTTTATAATCATTGGCCACTTAGTTAAAACAAAGAATTCTGAAGACCTAAAATTATTTATATCTATAAAACCAAATGCACAAAAACTTTAAAACTTGAAACTGGGCACTGTAATAAGGAAGACTGCAACCAAATATGATAACCACAATACAAAAACATTCAAAAACAGTGAGCTTAAGATAAAAATATTTTTGAGGAGTAAGCTACATAGAAAAATTCAATCAATCAATAACTCAACTCAAAATTAAGATATTCAATCCAATTACCTGCAATTGGTATTTTCAATTGATGCCAACCATAATCCCAAGAAAAAAAGCAATCCAAACAGGACCCAAAAACATCATCATCTCCACAATAACTGCCCCTACAGTGGGTCTTTTCAAGATTTCCAAAAAAGCCTCCACCAAAGCCATACTATGCTTTATGTAAAGACTGTCGAAATATATAATCACAGATTATCATTTGAACTATGCTTCAATCATCAGATGACACTGGACTACCAATCTTTACACAAAACTAATAATGACATTGACCTCATGAATTAAGTTGGCCACTTAATAACTCAAAAATTATAATTATGAAAGATCAAACAATATCCATAATTATAATGTAAAAAATTATGATACTCCTAGAGTACCGCATCATCATAATTATAATGTAAAAAAATTCTCTTCAGTATCAGTAATCTTCATATCCCATATGAAGATTCAAAGCCCATATTAGGAATCCAAAAGCAAAAGAATAACTGCATAGTTATAAACACCGACAATAACTTTCTAAAATTAGCTTTTACACTTGAACCTCTTAACATTGACATATCAAACATTGACATAAAAGTCATCATATCTTATTATTTCACTTTTCTCACTCAAATTCACAAAACACATTATATCTTCTCAAAAGAATGTAAGTAGATTTGATAACTTTCATACCATAGTAATCAATTAGAGGTCTACTTTATAATCGAACTGGTTCATTACATAAAAAACTAAAACAACTTAATAACCCCTGTTTTAAAAAACTACATTATAAGCAATCTCAAATATTTGAACCGAACTGGTGCTTTACATCAAAAACAAAACCAACACTAATCAAAGACGGACTAATTATTCTCAAACATCCACATTTCGGTTGCTAGATTGCCCCTCCGTTCGCCCCACTCTTCAGACGTGTCAATGTGTGTATAAGACTCTCCATGTGGTTCTATAAAGTTTTGGGCTGCATTCACTTGATTTTGGACATCCATCTCTGTTTCATTCCTTATATGGTTATGGAGAAGCGCACATGCTATGATGATGTGGTTTTAAATTTCTATGGGAAAGAATGCCGAACTCCGAAGAATACCCCATTTTTGCTTCAACGCACCAAAACACCTCTCGATTACATTCCTTGCCTCAGAATGTTTCTGATTGAAAAACTCTTCTTTTGTCTCCGCTTCTTGCCCCTCTCCCCAATCATTTAAATGATATCGTTGTCCTCTATAAGGTGTAAGAACACCGCTACCATTTGGGTAACCAACACCAGCAAGATAATAAAAACCTTGCATATTTAAAAGGCTAGGTTGGCACGATGAAAAAATAAAACATCTACTATTTTTATGTTAAAAACATACCCTGAGGGATCTTCAAACCATTTCTCCTATAGATAGCATTTCTAAGAACCCTAGAGTCTTGCGCCGAACCCTCCCATCCCGGAAGAACGTAAATAAACTTGAGGTCTTGGGAGCATACGGCGAGGACATTTGTGGTAACATCACTCTTATCTCCCCTGATCTCCTAGTTTTACGTGTACCTCAATGTATGTCCCATCCTCCCAAACAATTATGAAAAGACATACAAAATTAAAAGTCAAAACTAAAACATAAAACCTACAATTTACTTTTGAAATGCATATGTAAATGCACATTTGTACCTTAAAGCATTTCCTTCTATCGTCCATGCAAGTCTCACTAACCGCCAATGGTTTCTTAAGCAAGTGACTTTGCAACCTCATCATAGCGGATAACACATCCCCAAAATGTTTGCTAATTGTTTCTCCCAAACGCATAAACTTGTTCTTAGTATCCCTGTTCTTAAAATGATGTGCAAGTACGTACACAAATATACATACCCATCTCTTCAACACTCACACTCCTCGTATCCTTTAACTTGCCAATACTACGAAGCATTTGACACAACTTCTTGAAAGTCCATCTATCCATACGAAGTTGTTCCTTACATGCCAAGTCACTCTCGAGTCATTTTGAACAAATGGATCTTACGAGGAAGGGGGCATCAAAGAGACGCCGATTTTAGCATTTGGGTCTCATAATGGTGAAGTCTTTGGATGAGGAGTAAAATACAGAAGTCGGTTATAACATTGAAAACGGTCCAAACACTCTCGTGTAATATTAAAATTCTCCTCCTACTCGACAAGATAAGTCCCGTCATTTCTGTACATCAAAGTTAAATATTAACCCATAATAAGCACAAAGTTAAAACAAATTCGAGAACAATTTTTTTAATGAACAAAAACAAATTATGTACAAAATAAGAATGTGTTTTTGTGTGTGTAAAGATTGGAAAAGTATTCAAACAACTAACGACAAATATTCAACACGTATTATCAACATGTAACAAATTAGGGCACCAAATCAACATGTAACAAATTAACAAATTAACAGAGGTTTGATTTTGGTTCAATTATGAACATAATCGTTTTGAACATAGTTTATTTGAAGTTTTCTATCAAATCTAAAACCTAAAATCGTTTACAGTGATTGAATCAAAACCTAAAACCGAAAATCGTTTACAAAAAAACAGATCGGAGTTTACAAAACCTAAAACCTAAAATCGTTTTCTATAAAATTGATCAAAATGATCGGCGGAGTTTACAAAAAAAAAAAAAACAGATCGGAGTTTACAAAACCTAAAACCTAAAATCGTTTTCTATAAAATCGATAAAAACGATTGGAGTTTACAAAAAAAAAAAAAAACAGATCGGAGACTACAAAAAAAAAATAGATCGTAGTTTACAGTGAACAAAACAGATCGGAAAATGTATCTTACCTTAAAGTTCACCCCTCGTTTTACCATATTCATTTTATTTCACCATGTTAAATGTCCAACCAAACACAAATTTTACCTAGGTGAATTATTTTTTAACGCGGTGAAAGATATTTTAACACGAACCAAACGGACCCTTAGATTATTATTTGATTTACTAGTTCAATGCGGTGCTAATTTAAGCGCGTTGTTATTCGTTTTCAGAGTGAACAAGAGAGGATACTGCAAGACAGCATAAAGACGGTGAGTTTTAATGATTTATAATGTTCATCTGCTAGGTGTGTAGCCCTTGTATTGTGAGAGATATCTCCTTCCTATCGTGTGATGTTTATACGAGTGCACGATTCTGTGTATTGGTGATATTACTGGATTTGGATCGATTGTTATTTTCATGTTTTGTATGCCTGAGAATTTATTATAGTTTACGTATGGGGAGTTTGGTGATAGACATATCTTTGCGCGTCAATTTGATGGTCGGGAAGACATATAACAGTTGTGAAGTATGAATTTTGTGGCTTTGTTGTAGACTTTTGGTTGAAAATTGCGCGAGATATCATTTTAAATTCATCCCGATATGTACATTTTATCATAAAGTTTTATTACATCTGTTCTTTCAGTTTATGATTTTTCATTTTGGTTTGACAACAGGGCACTAGCAATGCAGTTTACTTCATGAAACAAACTGTGGGAAATGCCTGTGGAACAATTGGACTTCTTCATGCTGTTGGGAATGCCACTTCGGAGATAAAACTTCGTAACTCTCTCTCTCTCTCCCTTCCCCCTCCCCTCCACCCCCCTTTTTAAAAAAAAAAACTTAATATGACACTGGCCATGTTGTATGTGCATTTATCGTTTGGACTGGGTTTAATTTGGTTGTAAACATTATGCACGATAAGTTAATAAGGTCCGTATGAGTTTCATTTGTATCTTGTGTCAACTTGTAAGAAAATTCTGAGTCAATAAAATTAAAACATGAAAGACTGTTTCGTATATTATATCTACTAATTTGTATGATTATAAATCAATAAGTGCTCACAAATCTGTCTAGATAGCCCTATTATTCCCATAGTGTATTTCATATTCTTTTGGATTTTAGGCTGAGAGAAGGACCTCTTCCTTGGTTTACATTTTGAACCAATTTGTTTCTAGATGCCAAATTTGAAGCACTGTTATACCTGCGACATGGATTGATTTGGTGCATGATAAGGGTATGTACGAAGTATACAATGAACGTTGAGGTAACCTTAGTTGGGATGCTGCCCTGGCTGTTGCTTGGAATTATTATTTGGCCATTTTGGGTATCATTTTACGTGTCATGTCTGTAGTACACATCAACACATATTTACTCTTAATTTTTGTATTTAGATGAATTAGGTTTTTGTATTAGGCAAGAGGTCGTACTTTGTGTGATGGCAAGTGCCCTCGCCCAACTAACTTTGGTCTTGGATTCGATACATGGGAGCAGCCTCTCCATATATGGGGGTAAGGCCAGCCGACATCTGCCTCTCCCAGAACTTGTAGTTAAACGGGAGCCTTGTGCACTAGGTACGATCCTTTTTTTTTAGGTTTTGTATTTGGCACTCAATATTTGAATACGTAGGTCTTAGTAGATCTGCTAGGTGAAGAAAAGTGGGTGAACTTTGTAGCATGCATGTTTCCCTTCTGTGTTTTCTTTGTTATTCTCTCATTCCCTTAAAAAAATAGCGAGATGCAAAGCTTGGAAAATCTGGGACGCTAAAGTACCCTAAAAGGGTATGCGAGATCTGGAACGCGGTAGGCTCTGGTGGGGAGAGTATCGAGTAATGTTGATTGGAATATTTCGAAGATTTGTTTCAAGGTTACTTGTTATGCAGGTTAAAGTCATGATATCTGTACGACAATGGGAAGTAAGTGAGGTATAATTACTAAAAGGAGATGCCTGGAGGGAGGGGGTTGGCAGGGGTGGGCAGTATATAAACAGACTTGTGTACACATACGCCCATCCGTGTTTATATACACGAATAAGGAGAGACAGAGAGAGCGAGAGCTGCGAACAAAAGGCACTGGGAGGGAGGGGGTTGGCAAGGGTGGGCGGTGGCGAAGGGATGACGGGTTTTGGTGGTGTGTGGTGAGAGCGGCGCAACATAGGGAGGGATGGGTTTGAGCGGAGGGTAGAAAATGGGAGAGATTACAGTAAAAGATTATTTGGGTTTTCTCATTTTGTGTTTTTATTTATTTATTTTTTATATATTTTTGTTATATTAAAAGGTGAAATTTTGTAATGAGGCATTTGTCAATCAAGTATTGGATAATATTCAAGAAGTTTTCCATATAGGATGTCTATCATTATATCCGTTAAGGATTTAAACGGGAGTTTGAATTGCAACAATATTCAAAATTTAATGTTACATTACAACTTTTAAAACATTGGGTCCAGAATTGAAAATGACCTTGAACTATAGGGTTAATTTAGCTTTTTCCCCCCAAAAAACAAGTTTAAATGGTTTATTTGATTCACTTATATTGATTAAAGATATAAACCACTTACTGATTAAAAGCAAAGAAGAAAACCATTGCCTAACCTGGAAAGAGCCGTAAAATCACATAATCGTAGAAATACTAGAAAAGGAATGTGACCATAAAAATAAAAACACTCGTATATTAGTTGAGTGTAAAAACACTCGTATAAAAACATTGTCCTAGAATTTTCTATGAATTGTTACTGGTTCTGTGGTCAAGGGTTCACTCAGAGCCTTTTTTTTTTTATTTTTTTAAATCGATTGCATTAATATTTTATTCTTTTCAAATGTTTTTTTCATTTTCAGTTGAAGACTCGTTCTTGGACAGGTTCTTCAAATCCACTGCAAGCATGGATCCACTACAGGTATTATTTCTATTATATTTCTTCTCATTACAATCAGATATTATATTATAGCTCTAAGCTGCTTGTGATTTTCGTTTTTAACATGTCCTTCCTATAATATTCTGTAGCGGGCTGCTTTCCTTGAAAATGATGGAGAAATGGAAGTTGCTCATTCAGTAGCGGCTACAGCTGGTGAGACTGAGGTGAGTTTTAGTTGGTACATTCTGATGCAAACTGGCAAAAGCATAAACACACAAAAATCAAGAATCACCACTCTTAAATCATATTCAATATCAAAGTAGAAGTGATTACCAAAGGAGCCTTAACTCGTATAATATAATAGGTTGAGGGTAATATTTCATTGCAATATTCTAGTATGCCTTCTTTAGTCATTTTACCTTTTAGGTTATCTTGACTTGCAAGATAATTCTTTCTTATAAGTAAAGCACTTGGCCAATTATTGTAGTCATTACTATTTCTTGTGAGGTGAATAAGACAATTCCTTTATTAAAAATGTTGTTTTGTAGTTTAGATTAATCGCTTCCACTTCCCGCTACACATCAAATTGACATAGTTCTCAAATCAGGATGTGTATTGCATTCGGAAACCTTATATATCACCTATAATGGATCGTATTGGGATACATTCCTAAGGTACATTAACAGGCAAAAAAATAATTGTAAATATCATGTGAATATATAAAGAACACATTATAATGAATTAGAATTATACAACATATTATGGTTTAAACAAATTTTATGACATAATTACATTGTCTTACGATAAGAAATTTGCCTTTGAGGTAACATCATAACATGAAAGAGATGAGGAATGTAAGAATTCAGAAAAGAGCTAACATAATATTGTTGAACTTTTAATTTTCCCACAAGTTATAGCCAAAGGTAGTAAGGTAGTTATTTTTCATCACATTCCTGTATAAATGTACTCCAAAAGATAATAACCAAATATATGTATGAAAAAGTCATCATCGTAATGCTTACAATAGAAACACCATAAACAGCTTAATGGCGCAAGTGGTAAATCACACGAGGAAGAGAAAGAATTGAGAAAATTTTAGAAAAATGCCAAGGTGCTATTTTTGATATTTTGGTCTTTTTCAAAAGTCCAAGACAAGAAAATTATGATTAGAAATCCAAAATATTTTGGAATTAAAGATTTCAGATAGCGGGTACGAAGAAACTCGAATCGAAAATATAGACTGAATGCATATCATATCGCGATACGCAATGATACACCTAGGAATCCTAGGCTAGGATACATATGCATTTGTGATTTGTATCGTCAGTTATGTATGTTGTGTATCGTATTGGGAGATGTATCAGAGAGGGAACTATAAAGATTTCTACGACGAACCCGTGCCCCCTATCTCTATAAAGCGAAATAAACCTTTATTTTCTCAATATACTATATAAGAGTTGCACCAATGACGTCCTTCTTTAGTTTGCTATAAGTCTCCAGCGATTGAATATCTTTATTCATTGGATATCGTTATTCAGCTCTTTTTTACCCTAGTGGAGGTTTGTTTCGCTTTATTTATTGAATTTCTTTGTTAATCAATAGGATCTTAGTGGAGGTTCAGTCTTTGGTTATCATTTGTAGTGTGTTTATGAGGGATGAATTCCCTTTGTTGTGGGTTTTTGTAGGGGAGTCCTGTTGCCGGTAAAGTCGTGGTTATGACTTAGGGTTGTGGTGAGGTCATAGTGGCGACCTTGTGCTCATGGTATTAGGAATCACAACTTCATTTATTTCTTCTTTGACCATTTTCTTCCTCTTCGTTGATTGCGCGTGGCCTCTGTTTTATATTATTTTGTTGATATGGATAGATTTTATTGTTTACTTTTGTTAATTGTTAGTATAAATGTAATAAAAGTGGTTTAGTCCTCTTTATGAAATATTAGAGTAAGTGAAGGGTATCTTAGTCTTTTAATGCTTTCCTAGTTAGAGTAAGATTACTACTGGTATAAATAGGAAATGATGTAATAGAGATTTCATTCTTCTTTGTCTTGTTAATAAAATTTTCAGATTTGTGCTTGTATTTTGTGTCTTCTTTGGATCCAATTGGTATCAGAGCGAAGTGAGCTCCTTGGTGTGTGTAGGTGTGTCTCACAATTGCATCTCCATCTATGGTTCCCTATGAAGCACGGATGCGGGTACGGGGTGCGGGTGTGACACAGTGCGGGTGCGGCGATTCAAAAATTCTCAAAAAATTAGGATACGGGTGCGGCGAGATATAATATAATAATATAAATTATATTATGTTATTTTTAAGTAATACAAATAAGTTCCATCATTACTATGATTCTAAAAAATTTATGATAAGGGTGTTTGTTATTTTTTAACACATTGACAATATTAAAACAGGGAACTCTACCATTAATGTCACATATATTATAATAATCTACTAAAACCCATTAACCATTAAACTGTAAAAGTAGAATTCAATATAATATAATAAAAAATAGTTAACTTCACAAAACCCATTTAACATTAAACTAAAAACAAACATTCGAAGTCGTTAAGAAACCTACTTATCTATTAGCTTTCACATATATTATAATAATCCACTAAAACCCACTAACCATTTTATTTATAAAAATATAATCCAATATAATGTAATAACAAGCAGTTAATTTGGACCACAAAACCCTTTTAACATCAAATCAAAAACAAATATAGAAAGTTGTTAAGAAACTGAATTATCAGTCTTTGCATATATTATAATAATCACCCACAAATCATTAAACTATAAAAATGGAATCCAATATAATATAATGACAAGCACGTAACTTGGGTCACAAAACCCATTTAACATTAAAACATTAAACTAAAATCAAACACAGGAAATTGTTAAGAAACCCAGTTAACTTCGTATATGTTGAAGGAGAGCAAGAAGAAAATGAGAGAGAGAGATGACAGATGAAAAAAAAATCAGAATATTTTTTTTTTTGGATTCTTTACGAATCCCATCAAAACCAGCCGAGTCCTTGCCGAATCCTTCTCGAATCCAAAATTAATTTATTTATTTAATTAATATATGATTCTTCTTTGGGTGCGAATCGGGGCCGAATCGCACCCGCACCCGACTCGCGTGCGATTCGGATTCTTCGGGCCTTTTGAAGAATCTGTGCTTCATAGATGGTTCCCAAGAAGAGAAATCCGAACATCAAGTTTGAAAATCGATTGGCAGCCCTAGAAAAAGCTATTGCCCAAATGATGAACCAACAAACCCTAATTTTGTCAAAATTTGAGGGTTTCGTTCTTCCTTGGCTTGGTAATACAATTTTTAGATTTGTGCTTGTGTTTTGTCTCGTCTTTGGATCCAATTGGTCGTGTTTGCATCAAATTGGTGTCAGAGTGAGGCGAGCTTCTTGGGGTGTGTGAGTTTGTCTCCCTGCATCTCCATCTATGGTTCCCCCAAAGAGAAATTATAACGTCAAGATTGAAAATCGATTGGCAACAAACCTTAATTTTGTCAAAATTGGTGGGTTTCACTTCTTCTCTGCCCATAACCCCACCCATTCAAACCCTAAACCTAATCTTGAACCCTAATTTCAATAAAGGTTTTAAAAGGCGCAAGGCGTGGTCGAGGCGTAGAGGTTAAGCTTCAAGCCTTACGAGCGTAGGCGTAAAAAGGTATTTTCCCTTATTTTTATTATTTTTTAATTATTATAAGGCTAGTAAATAATACATACCTTGAAATTTGAAAATATATCTGTATTTTTGGTAGTCATCATTCAATTATCAATATCAATAATCAATACAAAATAGTTCAATATAAGAAATGTGTCTTCGGCTTTTAAATGAAACAAATAGAAAACAAAAAAAACATTGAATGTATTTATATTGTCAAAACTTAATAGCCAACAAACTGAAAATATTGATATGAAAGTATATATATTTTTCAGTTCGGAGTCGGAATAAGGGCTAACAATAGGGAAACAAATAAAATAAAGTGATTAGCCAAAAAAACAAGAAAAGTGAGCGATATACTTGGAATATCCGAAGGTTATGAGTGAGTCAGAGTTGAAAATGTGTCGAAGGCTATGAGGTTTTGGTCGCCGGAAGTCGATCAGAGACAGAGGGGCTTGGTCGGCAGTCGGTCGGCTATAAATGTCGTACTCAGTTCACAAGGCTCCCCCTTAACTACAGTGACTGAGAGGGGGATGTCGGCTGGTCTTACCTCCATATATGGAGAGACTATGTAAGGTTTTTTTTGGACGACTATGTAAGTTTCTTTTTTATCCGGACGAGAGGCAGAATGATGTAGAGAGGCTTCGGTTTACGTTTATCTTTTGATCATTTTGGATGATATATTAGTCCAGTTTGTTAAAAAAAAGGCCTTAAAAATTGACGTTTTGATTAAAAAAAAAAAAAGACGCGCCTTGTGCCGTTGAGCATGCCTTATACGGGTGTTGACTGCCTTTTACCACGCATAAGGCATATGCAATATGTTTCTCCCACGCCTCATGCCTAGGCGCGCCTTTTGGAACACTGATTTCAATGTTCATGAATTATCCCAATTCGATCCAGACCCAAGTGCCAACTTCCCCAAACCTTAAGAACCTCACAAATTGTAATTGCAAGGAAAAAGAATCCCCAAGAATTCTGCTCACAACCCAATAAATCAATCCTTCCGCTGTCCAAACTAACCAAACCCCTCAAAATGAAAAAGAGAATGACTAATTGGCCCTAGGGCTGAGATACAGAAAAAGGAGAATGAGACAGAATAAGAAGAAACTGAAATGGAACAAGGAGGAGGTTCAATCAAGCTACCACATTGCAGATTTGTCTCCGGTAGATCGTACATTGCTTTGGCAAGCTCCTACTATGGCGAATCAATTTGGTAATGGATACAGAGAGTTTCACTTTGTTTGACCCTGGAGGAGACCGTCTATGGCCAATGCAAAGAGATGAAAAAAATCAGATGGGAGAACAGAAAGAAGAGAGAGAACTCGCCGAGGGAACTCCAAATTTATGTGAAGCAACTTGAGTTTCAAGTGTCAAACCTAGCGTAGAAGAAGAGAGGAGAACCTCGGTTGTACGGGCCCAAAGAGCTGGACCGAATTACGACTCAACCATTTAAGTAGCCCGTTCTGAGTTTTTTGATCCTGAAGGTTTTGAGAGCAGCCCAAATATCAAAAATAATTTGGACCTCAATTTTTTTGGATGTTTACTTAATTCGGGGGCTCAAATGTGTCAATTAAAGAATAGTACCAGGTTGGAGAATTCTGGAGTTTAAAATGAATGATTTGACCCAATTTATTGGAGATTAATTTTTGGGTCCTCCCATATTTTTGGGATTCCAAATTTTTTTTTACCTCTTGGCTGCATATCTTATATATACTCTAAATTGTTCTACAAAAGAGTTATTGCCACTCAATTTTAACCCATCCACGTCACACCTCTCTCACTTCGCATTTTCTGCAAGTACAGGTGGATTATTTTACTCTCTCTCCTCTGTTAATTAACCTTTCAATAAATCCTTCAAAACGTTTAGTATTCACTCCGCCTCTCCGTTGCTCTCCCTCTCCCCTTCTTAAAATAGGTACCTCCAACTAAACCCTTCAACGAATTCCTCCCACCGCCAACCCTTTCAATAAACCTGAACAGTTTGTGCCGGGAAAATAAATGATCACCCAGAAAAAACCTTAAATCTGTGTTCGATTGACTAGAGATTTTTGCTGGTATCAAGGTGACTTTTATTTTCTCCATATATCTATATGGCTTCTGTTTTGATGGAATCATTAGTAATGTTAACGACTGTATAAACAGCTTGGCAGCTTCTGGTTCTAATTCGAAGCGGACGCTACCAAATTTATTTTGGAATGATGAAGGGACAGGAGCATCTTTATTAAGTATTAACAAAAAGATTTTGCACAGATAATGAAGATGACAACAATAGTTCTATTGCCAGTTTGTTGGGCTAGCTTCCAAAAAATGATTGAGAAATGGTGGGGTCTCTTGGGGATGGGCTTCTCAGACAACAGTATCAACATCCTGACATGAATTGGTACTACTAGATCAGTTTTTCGACGTGGGAATTGAGAATACACATTCTTTCATCAACTATTCATCTAATCGGAGACTTATGATATATGCCTAAGTATCTGTACATATTTATAATCTTATACCTATCTTCTATAAAGACACCAAATAGTTTTCCTATCCCTTTATCTTTATAACATTAATTTTCCATGGAAAATAGAATATATGGAGTCATTTTCCATCTTTTGGATGTTTGAGAAACAAAAGTTTCTATGGAATTGATTTCTTTAAAACAAGTCACACGTGACCACTTTTTTCACAAAAGGTGGAATTAAAAAACCACCTCCCACCCTGTTATTCATTTTTCAGGGAAAAGAATGCGCACACAAAATACAAATCATAAAAATGAATAAAAAGTCCAAAATGATGAAAAACATACAGAAAGTGATTAAAAAATAGAAAATAAATATTAACCCCGGAATTAATGTTAAAAAATGACCAGAAAATTATTAAAAAGTCGGAAAATTTATTAATTAAGAAAACAAATAACAGAAAATAAAAAAAACAGAAATAAATAAAAACAAAAAATACTGAAAAAATACAGAAAATGAATAAAAAAACAGAAAATAAATATTAATCCCCGAAAATTAATTCAATCGAAAATTAAAAAACAGAAAATAAGTATTAATCCCAAAATTAATTTAAAAAAACATCCAGAAACCAAAAAAATGAAAAAAAATACAAAAAATGAATGAAAAAATAGGAAAATAAATACTAACCAATGTTTTAAAAAGCGCGCTATTGCCTTTTGCGATTGAAAAACGCCACGCTATTGGCACTGCTAAACAAGATGCTCCTTTTGCGTGCGCTATTGGGCGCTATTAGGCGCGAAAGTGCGCTATTTTGCGCGAAAGTGCGCTATTTTGCGCGAAAGTGCGCAATTGGAGCGCAATTGGAGCTTTGGAAAAGAAAAAAAAAACCTACCATTTTGAAAAAAGGGAAATGCAAGAGGTGTTTAACCCAACCCTTAACCCTTCAAAAAACTTACGGGCTGTTAAACTTATGGGCTAACTTATGGGCTGTTAACACATTTTTTTAATTTCTCAGTATACTTTTTTTGTTTGGGAGCTTTAAAAACTTTCTTTTTTTGTAACTTTTTTTCAATAACTCACTTTTTTTATTCATATTTCAGCAACTTTTTTTCAAATCTCAAATAATGTAATTTTTTTAATAAATTCAATAGAAAATGTATATTTTTTAATAAATTTCAGTGTAAAATGTTTTCTATTTTTTATTTTTCAGATTAAAAAATGGCACACAAAAAAGATTATGGATGGAAGCATGCATATGAAAAAGATTATCAGTTTAAAATGCTACTTATTTATAAAATTTCAGCTTAAAATGTTATTTGTTTTATAATTTTGATTTTAAACTGTAATGTGTCTTTATAATTTCAGTTAGAATGTTAATATTTTATAATTTTAAGTTTAAAATGTTAATCTTTTGTAATTTTCAGTTTAAATGATACTTGTTTACAAAAGTGGAGCTTAAAATGTTTTTTTTAAAAATAATTTTCAGCCCAAATAGTTATTTGTTCTATAATTTTCAAATTAAAATGTTAATTATTTTACAAATATCAGTTTAAAATGTTATTTTATATGTTTTTCTAATAAAAAAACTGAATTGCACGAATTGCTTGCGCGATGCGCGACGCGATTTGCGCCACGCGACCCCGGAGCCAAAACGCGACACCTTGCGCGACCGCGATTAAAAACATTGATACTAACCCCAGAATTAATTTAAAAAACGCCCAGAAATTTATTAAAAAGTCAGAAATTTATTAATTAAGAAAACAAATAGAAAATTAAAAAAAAACGCCCAATAAAAATAAATATAAAAATAAAAACAGAAATAGATAAAAACCAAAAATAATTGAAAAATATACAGAAAATATATTAGCCCTAGAATTAATTTGAAAAAACACCCAGAAACCAAAAAAATGAAAAAAATACAGAAAATGAATAAAAAAAGAGGAAAATAAATACTTACCCCATAATTAGTTTAAAAAAACGTCGAGAATTTTATTAATTAAGTAAACAAATAGCAGAAAATAAAAAAAAAAAGCTCAGAAAAAAAACAGAAATAAATAAAAGCCAAAAATAATGAAAAATATACAGAAAATGAATAAAAAACAGAAAATAAATATTAACCACATAATTAATTTAAAAGAAACCCAGAAATTTATTAAAAAGTTCGAAAATTATCAATTAAGAAAAGAAATAACAGAAAATAAAAAAAAAGGCTCAAAAAATTAAAAAAACATAATTGAATAAACTCCCCCCAAAAATGAAAAAAATACAGAAAATGAATAAAAAACACAGAAAATAAATACTCACCCAGAATTAGTTTAAAAAAACGCAGAATTTTGTTAAAAAGTCGGAAATTTATTAATTAAGAAAACATATAATAGAAAACTAAAAAACACCCAGAATTACTTGTTATGTTTGTTAATTTTCTAGGATTTTTATTATTTTTCTATTTTTTCTATTCTGTTTTTATTGAATTTACTGTTTTTTTTTTTTTAATTTAGGTGTTTATGCATTTTCTTGTTAATGGCTTATTTTATTTTGAAAATATATGTGGTACTATCAAAATTACTTGTTAGGTTTGTTATTAAGTATTCCAAAGTAGACCTTTGTTTAGGTTCATATATATTTGCGAACAAAAATGAAAAGTAGAAAAGTGTGATATTTTCTAGCATGAAACCAATGGCAATAAAAAAAATGTAGTTTTTTTAGTTTTTTTTTCGATGGAAAATATTGGGAATCAAACACATAAAAGATGGAAAATAGAACATTTTTTCACGTGGAAAATAATTAAAATCAAACAACACCAACAAATTTTTTCCATGGAAATTATTTTCAAGTTTTCAATTCCATGGAAATTGACTCAAAGCACTTATTGTCCATCTTGTTTATCAAACACACCCTAAGAGATCAAGGTGACTTTTTATTTTCTCATTGGCTTACATTTACCTATCAATATAGATTGAAAGACCACGTATAAGAATCTGTGCTCCAACTGAAAATGGGTCCTTAATGAAATTGTTGATGCATTTTGTTTTCTTTCCAACTGCTCTATTTGAATCTGTAAAAAAATATTAATTTATTAAATACTTTTGTTTAATTACTTAGATCATGTTTATTCTTTTAACTGGATTAATTTATGAGTAGGGTTTAATAGTATGATTTAATAATGTTTGAAATTTATATATATTTCTTTTCAGTTGTTCAATGTGAATATCTATAATTGTTCCAATATTTAGCATATTGTTTGTTGTATCTAATGAGTTAGGGTGGTTGTTTTTCCTTTTGTTGATTTATTAAGGTTGTGGCCTTTGTTGTATTTTAGTTCCAACTGATACTTTATGAAGGAATGAAATCATGGGCACAACAATGTTACTTCATCGAATCACATTACGTAAACAATGTAATTTTTAAAATATTATCTCATTTTAATTTAAGAGTTTTTTAGTGTTCAAACATAAAATATCTTTGGAAAACCTCCATAACTGTTTTTTGAAATGCTTTCTCCACAATATTTGATGTTTATTATATATTTATCACTGAAATAATTAACGATACACAATTATATAAAATCTATTATTTCCAATTGCATCCGCGCATCGCGCGGGTTGACACCTAGTTTTGAAAATTTTGCATGCATCTCCAACTTTTAAGGTTCGAAAATGAACCTTTTCAAATGAGGGGAGAATGATGTTGATAGACTTTATTGTTTAGTTTTTTTAGTTGTTAGCTTTAAATGTAATAAAGGGGCTTTAGTCCTCTTTAGGAAATATTAGAGTAAGTGAAGGGTATCTTAGTTTTTGAATGCTTTCCTAGTTAGAGTGGGATTATTACTATTATAAATAGGCTATTTAGTCCCTTAAAAATGTTACATTTAATGTTTAGTCCAATAAATTTTTCAAAAAATAAATAGTCCCTGAAAAATGTTCCATGTAATTTTTTAATGTCATTGTCAATGCTTAAGCTAATGTCACTAGGGACTAAAAATTGTTTTAAAAATATATTAGACTGAAAATTAAATAAATAATATATCATGGGCTTTTTGTTAAATGCCCCTATTTCTAATTGTTGATGTTTAGAAATTAAGACTTAATTAATATTACATGTAATTTGTATTTGATTGTCTTTTATTTATTTTTAGAGACACAGGCATATATACTAATGTATGTAATATATTTATACAATTATTTAAATCGAAGTGTATCTTATGATACGATGCTATCACAATACTATCCACACTTTTTGAAAAAACTATACGGCTCCGTTACACGTTATGACAACCTTGTTTTAAGATGTTTTATTACCTACCAAGACTTGTCTTTGAGGATAGTCGTGTCCTGCCATTTTAAGATAATGGACGCGTTATTCTAAATGGTTGTACTTCCCAACTTAATTGTGAAAAATACTTAATAAATAATAAACATCTGAATACATTGATATTATTATTTGCATCTGTTAATATAAGACGTATATTACATTTTTTGAACTACCGCGGCCCAATAGGGTCCTAAGTGACCAGAGTTTGTTGTATGAGGCTTAGAATCAACCAGGTTTCTTTTCTTTCTAGAGTCGCAGACACGAGCTCTGTTGATGTGTGTCTTAGTTAATTAGTTATTCTGAAATTAAGTTAGTAGGTATATTTGAAGAAATCTTGTAATCTACTAAGACTTGTCTTGTTGGATAGTTGTGTCCGGTCCTGTTATGAAACAATGACTATCGTTTATTATATGTAGGAGCAATAAGAAAACGAGAGAAAATAAGAGAATGAATATGCTATTGTAAGACCTGCAATTTTTATATTGAAAACCGCAAAATATTGAACGATTCACTGATATTCTTTTTATATGATAATCTAATCTGTAATCAGTATAGAATAATGTTATGAGTACAAAAAACTCCCCCCAAACCTCCCCCAAATCTGATGTGGATTCCACATATTTTCTCACCTACCTATTAAACATTGCCTTGTGGTATGGGGTCCTGCCAGGGCACAAAAAATTATGACTTTTGGGGGAGACTTTGTGGAGTTGTTTTGTACGCATGGCACTACTCATCAGTATATTACATTTATAGAATCTTCGTACCTCAATTGGGTGCGTGCAAGAGTGGCAACACTACGAATATTTAAGACTAAATGTTACGCTCAGAGGGCAATTGAGAGCGTCAAATGTGTGTGTGAGAGGGTGATAAACACGTGTTATTATATATGGATTAAGTCACCGCTAGTGCTTTTGAGCATTATTTGGTACTTTATTGTCAACTTGTGCCTTTACAACCGCACTTTGCATGTCTAAAACTCACAACTTTTACTATATGCAGGCTTCGGATGATGTGGACACTCACTTCATCTGCTTCTCATGTGCAGATGGTAATCTCTCTCTCTCTCTCTCCATAAAAAAATTGATTTCATCTAGGTGCACTCTTTACAATACATGATAAACCCTCTGTATATTATATTGTTGGACTCAGTTAATAAAGGTTTTTCCAAAGCGAAACAAAGGCGTACATGACATACAAAAATGTAGATCATATTCTATATTTGTAATGATGAAGTTGTGTTGTCATTTATATTTGAAATGTATACTGCAATTATGCATTACATGGTTATAAAAAAGGTTGTATTCAGTGCACAAGAGACGGATGTCGGTTGGCCTTACTCTCATATATGGAGAGGCGAGACCAATTGTAACTTAGACGAGAGCACTTGCCATCGCATGGTTATTAAGAGAATAAATATACTCTCTCCGTCCCAAATTAGTAGTCATCCTTTCATTTTTAGTCCATCCCATATTGGCAGTCCCGTTTCTGAAAAGAATATATACATCAAATTTATCTATCCAAACAATATCTATGAGAGAACGATGGTCCAAGTTAATGCCTTCCATTTGAAGATGATCAATATTTTGAGGGTAAATTTGGATCGGAGGGAGTATATAATACTACTCGTGCAAATATTTATAATTTTTTTAAGTAGCACAAATTACGGAAGATATTGCGCTGGACAAAATCGAATGGAAAAATAGGATTCATGTAGCCGATCCCGAATAATTGGGAAAAGGCTTTGTTGAGTTGAGTTGAGCATAAATTACACAACATTTTAATTATTAAATAGTGAATTGAAACCCAATGCCATGTTAAACAAACATGGTCCAGCCTCAATAAATAGGCAAACCAAAGGCAACATGTTAATTGGCGTAAGATTACTTCACGATTGCAGATTTCTGAGTCTCATTTGCCTCTTTTCATTTTCTCTAGAGAATAATGAAAGCCAATTTCATTTAGTAGCTACAAAGTCTATTTCATTTTCAGTAGTGATAAGGCTGCGTACATCAGTACCCCGCAGTCGCGGGAGCCTCTGGGTTTGCCCTTTTGCTAAGGGAAGTTTTTGCTACGGTCTTGTGGCTTCTTACGCTTTGACTTTGGTCAATGTTGGGGTGTGAGTGATCCAATACTATTAGCCTCAATTATCTCATTAGTAGATAAAAGGGTTGGTCCAGGATTAATATTAATAATTTTTTCAGAAAATTTCAATAAGGCGATGATTTGTCAAATTACGTATATTTTTACATGGGATACTTCAAAACGCGTTAGGTGGTGGTGATGCTGAAAGCACTTTTTCTTATAATTGCCGTTTACAAGGGAGATAGATAGCCTTGTTAGACTGTCCTTGAATTTGTGTATTTATGGAGTCAACAAACCCTTCATTTGACGTGTATAACCATTATGACTAAAGATGGGCATTGAACTCGCAAGTTATTTTTAGTGCATTTTACGTGATATATTCTGTAAAAATGTGATATGTAGGACAACTTTATGAGCTCGATGGAAGGAGATCAGACCCAATTTCACATGGAGCTACCTCTCCCAGCAGGTTATTACAGGTAATGGGTTGTAGTATTGCCAATTTAAGATTCCTTGAGAATTCACATAGAAGAGCTAATAAATCCGAAGAAATTTGAAATATATCTTGTTAATATTACAGGATGCAGCCAAAGTTATACAAAGAATGATCCAGAAAAACCCAGATTCGAATAACTTCAATGTCATTGCTATTTCTAAGAAGGTTGATTGAGCGGATTACTGTCACTTTAGCTAGCCACTAGATTTTTTTTTGCGCTTTAACTCCTTTTTCTGATTGTGTTTGTTTGGCATAAGTGTCCATCATGCGAGATTTATTATCTGGTTTTATTGGTGGACTTGACCGTTTGTTTCTCCCTCCATATTGA